>CM060933.1:54729000-55352000 GCA_030765085.1 Allium cepa
TTTTTCTTTGAAACTAATGTAACACTATTACAGCATTTTAAACGCTGTCTTTGTTAAATTTAACTGTTTTGAATATAACTTTCTGTAGCAATTTCCAAATGCTGCGAAAGTTGAATTTTCACTGTTTTGATAAAATTAAGTGAATGAATGAACTTTGAAAGTTGAAAATTTTGAAAGTTTAATAATTTAATTATTAAATGTAATAACTTCACTTTTAAAGGATTTAAATTAAGTAATTTGTTGGAATTGAACTATTTTGAAATGTGAATTGAAATGGTATTTTTAAATTGAATAAAAATGAATATGTTTTTCAAATGAAATGATAAGTTGATATTTTGAAATTGATTTGAAATGATATTGGATTTTGAGAAATAAATACCATTTTTGAAATTATAACTACGGGTTATAATAACGATTGGTTGTTAAAGAGACCGGGATCGGATATGGACATACTCTCTGTCGATACCGAAAACCACTTTAACAACTGTGTGCGCGGTGGAGATTCCAGAATGAAGTAGGATGGTGACGACGTTCCTAAGGTACATTTCGTGGACCTAACTCCCGTGAGTTAGCATAAGGTGGCTAAAACAGGAGCGATCTCGGGCCAAAGGAGGTAGCGCCTCTGGCTGAACACACTTCTTCGATACCATTCTATTACTGTTGTGATCGATTGGGTGCACCCCTTGATTTTTGGAGTGTTGTTCGGGGTGGGCGTATGTGGCTGGTGCGTTACCACCAGCCCGTGTGCGTAATTGGTATATCTGCCCTGGCATTGCCTTGTGTGCCGGTCACCTACCATACCGAGCCTTTACTACGAGTTTGTTTTTCTCCCGTAGCCCGTGTGGTATCCTCTGACGGTCACCCGGAGTGGAGATGGCATGATATTGGATGGACTACTGGGACTATTATGTGTGAAGGGTGATATGGGTAGCCCGGAACGCTATTTAAAAGTATGTTTATTTTACTATAGACATTAGTATAATAGCGAAATATTACTATATAGTAAATAGTTTAACGGATCCTTAGAGGATGGGCGGTCCCAGGCATCCTTTAAGTTACTTGTATCTTTATTACAGTTCACTTGAGTTGGTTTACATTATATAAGTATATATTGTCCTGACTCGAATGTTTTGTGTTTTGCTTTACGCTCGGGTCAGCCTGAGTATTCACAGCTTTGGATTCTCTTCCTGGAGCTGGTCTTTCACTGGAGTTTCTACTTATCTACATATTTATCTACTTCTGTTTCAGCTGTATTACTTTATCTCATGTATTAGTGAACTTCTATGTATTTGGGATTTCTATTCTGTTGTTTTTCAGACTATATTATGTATTTGGTTTGAGACTCTGTTATAGTAGCTTCATGAACTACTATGTTATTTTATATTCCGCTGCGAGTTATTCTGTTTGTTCTGTGTCTATGATTCTGTATATTTGATTTCATTTGCTCCAAATTTATTCACAATCTGTTATTTTGCATCATTCAAGTCTGACATGTGTGGATTATTGTCGATTTGAATGGTACGAAATTGGGGGTTGTTACAGTTGGTATCAGAGCTTTGGTTTTGGCAACCATTGCCTCTGCGGAGCAAAAACTCATTAGAGATAGGGTATTTCCACCCTAGAATGAGTGAAATCAATCTCAGAATCATATCTTTGTGAGAGACGTATTTTCAAAGTATAAAATGATTTTTCAAAATGTTTTCAAAGGATTTTCAAAGATTATTTTGATATATATATTTTTCTTGCTTTTAAAGGATTTTCAAATGTTTTCTAACTTTCCTTTCTTTCGTATCTATCTTGTTAGGATCTTTTCTTTCTTTAAGATATTCATCCAAGTGTATTATCTTGCCTTATCTTAATTTTTCTTCGGCTTGTCTTTATTCTTATCCTAAATTCATTCTTGATATTTTTCAGGATGAATCGGGGAAATGCCAGAGTTAGGGGTCGCGGTATTGCCCCAGCTCCTCAACCTGTTGCTCCGGTCAGGTTCACTGTTCTTTGTAAGGAATTCTCTCAACTTGGTGGAACCCCATTCACCGGTTCAGAGACTATCATTGAGGCTCAGCAGTGGTTGCGGAGTCTTGAGAGGATATTTACTGGTCTTGACATTACTGATGCTCAGAAGCGTCAGCTTACAGCCTGGCAGTTGCATGATTCTGCTTTAGATTGGTGGGAGTCCGTTACGGCTAACACCGTCGAGGCTGATCTCACTTGGGAGCAGTTTAGGTATCCTTTGGGTTATCTTAATTTTGTTCCTATTTTTCCTTTCTTTGAATCTATCTTAAGCTTGTTTTCTGTATCTCTTTTCCAGGGAGGCTTTTGTGGTAAAATGGATGCCAGAAGCCGGGAAATCTCAGCTTTATCGTGAGTTTATGGATCTGAAGCAGGGTACCATGTCTTTTTCTGAGTATGAGAGGAAATTCAATGAACTTTCCAAGTTCGGTCCTGGCCTTATTGATACTCCTCTTAAGAAGAATGAGAAATTTATTGCTGGTGCTCGGCCAGAGTATTATAGTCGCCTTATTTCTCATGTTCATGGTTCTTTCACCCAGCTTATGGATATGGCTATTCGCTATGAGAATCCCACATCCAAAGGTCCTGATGTTTCTGGTGCTCAGTCTTCCTCTGCAGTTTCCAAGAAGCGTAAGCCTAATTTTCAGCAGCAGAAGAAGAATTGGCAGAAGCGTCCTGGTTTGGGATCTTCATCATCTGCCCCTGCTCAGAGGCAACCAGTTGATCTCTCCTCCATCACTTGCTTTAGGTGTGATCAGAGAGGGCACTATGCCAATAGCTGTCCCACACTATCTGGTGCTGCAGTTCCTCCACCTGCTCAGTCGGTTAGACGTGCTCTCTGCCATATCTGTCTCCAGCCCGGTCATTTTAAGAAGGATTGCCCTACCCAGCAGAGGGGTACTCCTTCTGGTATATTTGCTGTCACTTCTGCCTCATCTCCAGTTCCTCCACCTGCCCCTGCTCCTAGTGATGACCAAGGTACACTCCAGGGTTCATTTGTTTTATTTCATCATCCTGCTCGTGTGTTGTTTGATACTGGTGCTTCACACAGTTTTATTTCTGTTGATTTATGTGATAAGTTTGAACATCTCCTTTCTCCTGAGTATACTTCTGTTCCATTATGTGTTTCAAATCCTATTGGGGGTCCTGCTAACCTTAATCGGATTTGTCGAGAGGTGAAACTTCTCCATTCTGATCATCGCTTTAGTGGTGATTTTTATATTCTGGGCTTCGATGCTTTTGATTTATTGCTTGGTCAGGATTGGTTAGTGAATCATAATGCTCGTATCTCTGGTAAAGCCCGGTCTGTTCAGCTTGTTGATGATCAAGGGAATTCCTTGATTATTCAGTGCCGCATGCCTCAGGATTTTGCTGGCAACTTTATTTATTCTTTGGATTCTTCTTCCAGTGACCTTGATTCAACCCCTGTGGTTAGATTATATCCTGATGTATTTGGAGAAGTCATTTCTTTACCTCCGAAGCGGGAAATTGATTTTCGGATTGATCTTATTCCTGGTGCTCGACCTATTGTTCTTCCTCCTAGAAGAATGGCACCCCGCGAGAAGGTTGAGATGGGAAAGCAAATTGAAGACTTATCTTCCAAAGGTCTGATTAGGCCCAGTTTTTCTGAATGGGGAGCTGCGGTAGTTTTTGTCACCAAATCTGATGGTTCACTTCGGATGTGTGTTGATTATAGGGAGCTGAACAAGCTCACTATGAAAAACAGATATCCTATGCCTCGTATCAATGATATGTTTGATCAGCTTCATGGTGCCACTATTTTCTCTCAGCTTGACCTTGCCACAGGTTTTCATCAGCTCAGGGTTGCTGAGGATAGCATTCCCAAGACTGCTTTCCGCACTGAGAATGGATTTTATGAATGGTTAGTCATGCCTTTTGGTTTGACTAATGCTCCTGCTTTCTTTGTTGATTTGATGAATCGTGTTTTTCGTGATGTGCTTAATAAATTTGTGCTAGTCTTTGTTGATGATATCCTTGTCTTCTCTAAGACTAAGGATGAGCATAAGTCGCATTTGAAATATGTTCTTGAGACTCTCAGAAATCATCAGTTAAAGGCTAAATTTTCTAAATTCCATTTCTGGAAGGATGAATCCGTTATCTCGGGCATATTGTTTCTAGTAATGGAGTCTCTGTTGATCCAGTTAAGATTGCTGCGATCAATGTAGGTCTTTCTTTTTTCTCTTTCTTTATCATTTTAATAATTCTATTTTTTTCCTATTGTTTTATTTTCCCTCGATTTTTCCAAGATTGGGAAACTCCAAAGACTCCATCTGATATTCGTAGTTTTCTGGGCCTTGCCGGTTACTACCGGAGATTCATTGAGAATTTTGCTCGGATTGCTGCACCTCTCACAGCTTTAACTCGGAAGAATGCCAGATTTGTCTGGAGTGATAAGTGTAAGGCTGCATTCAGTGAGTTGAAGAGCAAGCTAACTTCTGCACCAGTTCTTACTGTTCCTAATGGGAGTGAGGGATTTACAGTTTATACTGATGCTAGTCGTGAGGGTTTGGGTGTTGTTCTCATGCAGGATGGTAGGGTTATTGCCTATGCCAGCCGTCAGTTGAAGACCCACGAAGAAAATTATGCTGCTCATGATTTAGAGTTACTTGCTGTTGTCTTTGCTTTGAAAATTTGGAGGCATCATCTTCTTGGAACCAAGTTTGAGCTTTTCACAGATCATCAGTCTCTGAGATATATCTTCACCCAGAAGGATCTGAATCAGAGGCAAGTTCGTTGGCTTGATTTTCTGGCTTCTTACGACCTCGACATTAACTATACTCCCGGTAAAGCTAATGTTGTGGCCGATGCTCTGAGTCGGAAGAAGGCTTTGTTGTGTCAGCTTGTTGTTTCTTCTTCTCCTCTTCTGGATCAGATTATGGCTAAGCAGGATGAGGATGAGATGCTTAGATTGATGAAGGAGAGTGTTCGTAGCAGAGTTGGTGGTAGTAGAGGTAGTAGTGGAGCTCAGATTGATGACAAAGGGATTTTGCGGATTAACGGCAGGATTTGTGTTCCGAAGGTTGATAGTTTGAGACAGGAGTTGCTTTAGGAAAATCATAGATCCAAACTTTCTATTCATCCTGGTGTGTCGAAGATGTATCAGGGTATGAAGAGGCTTTATTGGTGGAAGGGGATGAAGAGGGATATCTCTATCTTTGTTAGTCGGTGTGTGACTTGTCAGCAAGTCAAAGCCGATCACCAGAAGACCCCTGGTTTGTTGCAGCCCCTCGAGATTCCTAATTGGAAGTGGGAACAGGTTTCCATGGATTTCATCGATGGTTTACCGAGGACTCGGAAAGGCAATGAGAGTATCTGGGTTATTGTTGATAGACTGACCAAGTCCGCTCATTTTATTCCGGTCAAGTCTACTCGTTCTGCTTCTAGTTTATCTGAGATTTACATGGGAGAGATCGTTCGTCTCCATGGTGTTCCTCTCAGTATTGTTTGTGATCGTGACCCTATCTTTACTAGTCAGTTCTGGAAGGCTTTTCAGGAATCTTTGGGTATTCGTTTGAATCAGAGCACTGCTTATCATCCTCAGACCGACGGTCAGACGGAAAGAGTAAATCAGATTCTCGAGGATCTTCTTCGTGCTTGTGTGCTTTGGAGGATCTTGGGAAGATTATATCCATCTTGCCGAATTTACCTACAATAATAGCTATCAGGTATTATCTTATCTTCTGTTTTCAGTCTATTCTTGATCTTTTTATCTATCTCATTCCATCTTTGCATTCAGGCCAGTCTCAAAATGTCTCCGTTTGCTGCTTTATACGGACGACCTTGTAGATCTCCATCTTGCTGGATTGAATCCGGTAATCGTTTGGTTCTTGGTCCTGAAGTGATTTTGGAAGCTTCTGAGAAAGTTGAGGAGATTAAGAAGAGGCTGAGAGTCGCTCAGGATAGACAGAAGAAATATGCTGATAGGCGTAAGCGAAATTTGGAATTTGCTGTTGGTGGTCAGGTGTTCTTTAAGGTTTCTCCCTTGAGGAATGTCATTCGCTTTGGTCGTAGAGGGAAGCTTTCTCCCAGGTTCATTGGTCCTTTCCGCATCATGGAAAGAGTTGGTTCTTTGGCTTATCGTCTGGATTTGCCCGAGAAGCTTTCTAGAGTGCATGATGTATTCCATGTCTCACATCTTCGCCGTCATCTCCATGATCCATCTCTTATTGTCCAGCCTTCTGCTCTTGATAGTTTGGATATTGAGCCTAACCTGACTGTTGAGAGGAAGCCACTTCGTATTGTCGATAGAGATACGAAGCAGCTCAGAAGAAAATCTGTTAATCTGGTCAAAGTACAGTGGAGTACTGATGATCGAGATTGTACTTGGAAAACGGAGGAGAGCATTCGTGCTTCGAATCCGGAACTATTCGTTTCAGGTACTATTTTGTTTCTCTATCTTGTTTCTCTTTATTTTTCCTTTCCGTTCTTTTCGAGGACGAAAAGATTTGGGAGTGGGAGAGTGTAACAACCCTAGATTTTGACTATATATTTAAATATGACTTTATTTCATTTTGAAATTAATTTAAATTTGTTTATTTGTGTGATATCATTTCTAAACATTCTTAAAATGAAAATGTAATTTTTCCAAAATTTAATGTATTTATTTCCTATTTTTAAAGGCTGTTTTCTAATTTTCTGCCATTTTCTTCATTTTAAATTTCTTTATTTTATTTTAAATTTGTTTTTTGTGAAATTTCATCTCTAAATATTTTAAAAATAATAATATAATTTTTCCAAAATTTACTGTATTGATTTCCTATTTTTAAGGGTTGTTTTCCCTTTTTTTGCTATTTTCTACATTAAAAATTATATTTAAATTAAATTTTAAATATTTATTTTGTGAATAAAATTTTGTTTTATGTTATTATTTATGTTTAAAAATACTTTACAAGCTCATATTAATTTTCTACAAATTATTTCATTTAATTTCAAATTTTCTAGTCTAGTTCACTGTTTTAACTATTTTTCCTTAATTTTAATCTATATAATTGATAAATGGTATATATATTTTTATATTTTTTTTAAGTTTCGAAATTTTATCTGATAATATTGTTATTTCAGAATATATAAACTTTTATAAATAATTATAGGTAAATTGAAAGGGTTTGTGACCTTTTATTTCTAATGGCTTTTGATTTTCCTGCCTTTTCACATTTTTAACTTACTTTTGCCATCAATTAGCCATAATAACTCGCATACTTCAGCTTCCTACCTCCATTATTCATTCACGTACATCATTTCTCATCTCATTAAAAAAATTTCGGCCATCACTTGTTGAGAAATTGGCAAAATTCTAATTTTCTTTTATCTCCTTTTGTTCACTTATGCTGATTTTTCGTTTGATTTGCACTTGATCTTCTTTATCATAGGATCGGCCATGCCCCTCTCCAGCCCCTGCCACCACCAGCACCACCTGAGCACGCCACCAGCACCTCCTCCTCCCTGACCATCCCCATCCGTACCACCCTTGGTGGTAGTTCCTTCACCAAGTTCACCAAACTCCAACATCTTGACCTAGCCAAGCACAAGCCTTCACATCCACCACTTCCACCACCCATGGCCACCACCTACTTGATCACCACCACCTCCAGCACCTCCAGCACTCTCTGCCACATCACCACAGTGGACCACACTCCTCTGGCCGTGACCACAGCAGCTTTGGCCGAGCTTTGTTTGCTTGAAACTTGTGATGTTGTTAGTAGTTACGCCTTGTTGTGTTGTTGTTCCATCTCCATAACTTTTGCCATCAACAAACTCATGTTAGGCTGACCTTAGCAACCCAGACCTGACCCAAAACCATTGCCTTAGACCTGTACTCCACCTCTGGCCGAGCCTATGGGATGTCGGAAGCAAGTGCAAAGCATTTCAGCTTTGTTTTATGAAGTTATTTCTAGCATAGTTTATCGTATTTTTGGTCTGAAACCTTATAATTGTTATATTGTTTATTTGATTGGTATTCAAGGGAATTAATCCTTAGATCCTCCATTCATATCTGTGTCGTGCTTTTGTGCTTGTGTAGATCTCGTTTGTGCAATTCGTCGTTGTGTCATCGGCTCAAAACAGTGAGTTATTCTCACCGGACAGTTTTATACTTATATGAATAGTAAATTGATCACTTGTGAATATGTAAACTGCATCACTATATTATTATTTGCTATGTCACTATTATATGATGTTCACCCATGCTTAAACACCTATTATGACATTTATTACTGTTATTCGTTTATCACACTGCAAGTTCCCTTTAGATTAGAATCACTATGGGTTGAAATGATACATACCCGAACGGACTTTAGAATAAGGGAAAATCATTATGGGCTGAAATGATAGGCCTGAATGATTTTCAAATTTATTTCATTTACTTGGGACTACGGGTTTGAAATGATAAAACCCGGATTTTTCTTTGTAAATTACGGGTTGAAATGATATATTACCCGTATCACTTTTCCTAGTGTAGAAAATTATATACAGACCCGTAGTTAATATATTTTTCTAAAAATTTTAAAATTATTTTAGAAATGTAAATATTAAAATATTTTGATTTAAACCTAATTAAAAATTATTTTTGGTAAAATATTATTGATTTTATGAATAATTACAAGTGAAATAATTAACGAAAAGGTTAGAAAATTTTGAATGTAAGCTATTTTGGGAAATTTGATTTAATTATAATTTGAAATTAAATAGAATATGAAAGCATGATAAGTTTATGATAATTTGAATTTAAAGGAATTTAAAGTGATTTTATATCATATTAATGATTTTAATAAAGTTGAAATGTCAAAAGAATGAATATTTAAGTTGAAATTTTAAATTGTAACTAAAATTGGAACTTTTGGAATTGACTTAAAAGTGAATTTTTAATTAAGTAAATAAAAATATAAACTAAGTTATATTTGAGAATTTTAACTTAAGTGTTAGGTTGAAATTTAAATGTAATGAATTTAAAATTGGACACTGCAATTTAATAAGTGATAGTGTTAAATATGAATTTTTAAATGGAAATTTAACTTTATGAAATCATGAAATTAAAGAAAATTAAATGATGGTTATAAAAGTAAAATTATGTGATTTTATAAGTTAAAAGTGAATTATAGAAAATATAATTGTTGGATTAAACCAAGTTTTTTTTTCTTTGAAACTAATGTAACACTATTACAGCATTTTAAACGCTGTCTTTGTTAAATTTAACTGTTTTGAATATAACTTTCTGTAGCAATTTCCAAATGTTGCGAAAGTTGAATTTTCACTGTTTTGATAAAATTAAGTGAATGAATGAACTTTGAAAGTTGAAAATTTTGAAAGTTTAATAATTTAATTATTAAATGTAATAACTTCACTTTTAAAGGATTTAAATGAAGTAATTTGTTGGAATTGAATGATTTTGAAATGTGAATTGAAATGGTATTTTTAAATTGAATAAAAATGAATATGTTTTTCAAATGAAATGATAAGTTGATATTTTGAAATGGATTTGAAATGATTTGGATTTTGAGAAATAAATACCATTTTTGAAATTATAACTACGGGTTATAATAACGATTGGTTGTTAAAGAGACCGAGATCGGATATGGACATACTCTCTGTCGATACCGAAAACCACTTTAACAACTGTGTGCGCGGTGGAGATTCCAGAATGAAGTAGGATGGTGACGACGTTCCTAAGGTACATTTCGTGGACCTAACTCCCGTGAGTTAGCATAAGGTGGCTAAAACAGGAGCGATCTCGGGCCAAAGGAGGTAGCACCTCTGGCTGAACACACTTCTTCTATACCATTCTATTACTGTTGTGATCGATTGGGTGCACCCCTTGATTTTTGGAGTGTTGTTCGGGGTGGGCGTATGTGGCTGGTGCGTTACCACCAGCCCGTGTGCGTAATTGGTATATCTGCCCTGGCATTGCCTTGTGTGCCGTGTCACCTACCATACCGAGCCTTTACTACGAGTTTGTTTTTCTCCCGTAGCCCGTGTGGTATCCTCTGACAGTCACCCGGAGTGGAGATGGCATGATATTGGATGGACTACTGGGACTATTATGTGTGAAGGGTGATATGGGTAGCCCGGAACGCTATTTAAAAGTATGTTTATTTTACTATAGACATTAGTATAATAGCGAAATATTACTATATAGTAAATAGTTTAACGGATCCTTAGAGGATGGGCGGTCCCAGGCATCCTTTAAGTTACTTGTATCTTTATTACAGTTCACTTGAGTTGGTTTACATTATATAAGTATATATTGTCCTGACTCGAATGTTTTGTGTTTTGCTTTACGCTCGGGTCAGCCTGAGTATTCACAGCTTTGGATTCTCTTCCTGGAGCTGGTCTTTCACTGGAGTTTCTACTTATCTACATATTTATCTACTTCTGTTTCAGCTGTATTACTTTATCTCATGTATTAGTAAACTTCTATGTATTTGGGATTTCTATTCTGTTGTTTTTCAGACTATATTATGTATTTGGTTTGAGACTCTGTTATAGTAGCTTCATGAACTACTATGTTATTTTATATTCCGCTGCGAGTTATTCTGTTTGTTCTGTGTCTGTGATTTTGTATATTTGATTTCATTTGCTCCAAATTTATTCACAGTCTGTTATTTCGCATCATTCAAGTCTGACATGTGTGGATTATTGTCGATTTGAATGGTACGAAATTGGGGGTTGTTACAGGATGCCTATGGATCATGCGCGATCGCTCACATGTGTAAATGATTTAACCATTTTAGCGAGAGGTTTACAACTTGTTCATCGTTATTTTAATCAAGCAATCAATGGATAATCAAACGGTGCCCCGATCCAGGGTCACCTCTAGCCGATGTAGACGGTGGTCGCTCTGGCTCCACAGCTGGAGTTCGCCTCCTCACATACTGAAGGAGCATACCGTTCCTGATATGCCCTTCCACCTCGTCCTTCAAATGCCTACAATCATTAGTGTTATGACCGTTTAATTCATGGAATACACAAAACTTATCTGATTTTCTTTCGTCAGAGGTTGGATCCCTTCGTATTGGTCTACGATACGGAACATGCTCCTTGGTATCCTGATAAATTCATTCCAGACTCTCACTCAGCTCAGTGTGAGTGGTGAATCGCGGCTCCCTCCGTTGCCGCTTTGTCCTGTCATCATTATCCTCAACCTTTCTCTTTCCTTTGCTAGTCTCCGCACCCTTTCCAGGTGGGTTTCCGCTCTTGATTGCGTAAACGTCATCTTCTTCCTCTCTTTCTGCACTAGCATCTTCCAAACGCAGAAACTTTTCAGCCTCATGATAGAACTCTCCCAGATTCATAGGCGGGTCCTTGGTTAATGAATTCTTGAACTCTGTACTATCAGCTATTCCAGATACAGCCGCCATCATGACCATAGATGGATCTGGTCGATCCACAGATGCTGCCGCCGCATTAAATCGCGTTAGAAAGCTCCTCAAAGTCTCTCCAGTTTTCTGCTTCAAGGTTGCCAAAGTCATCACATTCTTGGGTCTCGCAATATGAACCCTGAATTGCCTCATGAATCTCTCAGTTAAATCTGCCCACGTTCCTACGCTCTCTAGTTGCCTAAACCATAACGCTGCAATGTCCGTCAAATACAGTGGAAAGCAGCGGGCCATGATCTCATGTGATGCCCCCAGCACTTCCATGTGCCTCGTATACTTAGTAAGATGGACCGCAGGGTCTGTCCTCCCATCGTACATTTCTACTGATGGTAGCTTGAACTCTGGTGGGTTCCTAGCCATCCTAATCGCAGAAGAAAAAGGACTCCTGTTTACATCTTCCAAGTCTCTGTTTACTAAACTGCCTCTCATAGCTCTTCTAACCATCTCTGCTAATCCGTCATTGTCTCCAAGCTGTAGTCCTCGTTCACTGCCTCCGACCTGCCCCCCGAGTCCGCGGGAGTTTTCATGTGTATGCCTCCCTGGCTGAACGTTCATTCCTCTATTGCTACCAGGTGGCTCGGATGCCCCCATCTCTCTTCCCGGGGTCGGATCAACATGCTCTGCGTGAGTGCCCCCTAGCTCTGGTGCTACGCCAGATGGTCCTGCTCCGTTCTGAACTCCAGTTGCTCCTTGGTTTTGTGCTCCAAGTTGCCCAATTTGCTGAAGCAAGTTCTGGATCATCTCTTCTTGTCTTCTCATCATAGCCTCCATCTCATCCCTGGTGATGAAGGCTGAAGCTTGGTTTGCTCCTGAGGAAGCCTCTTGACTCCCTTCCTGTTGACTCTGCTCTGGCCTTGGCCTTCTGCTTGATTGTCTCGCCATGACTCTTCCAATCTGAATCTCTAAATCTTCAAATTCAACTTCCAAGCGGTAGGTCCCTGAGTTCAATTCTCAGTGAAAGCACCAAAAATGTTTGCGCAAAAAATGGACAAACACCTCAAAGTCGTACGATTTAGTTGATTATATGTTGTTCTTAGCGATTTGGGTGATTTATGCAAATATATGAAAAGCAGGGACTAAACTGTAAAATACACATAGATTTATAGTGGTTCGGCCAGAACGTGCCTACGTCCACTTTATATGTTATTCTCCTTTTTCTTTCAGATTACAAGTACAAAGCTTTGCATACAAGTATATGAAAGTTGTTTGAAAGTTTCTTCCGTGCTTGAGCTCTCAAACTTGTCTGCCATTGTTGTACCCCTGCCCCTCTATTTATAGAGTGAGGCTGGAGGCAGGGGTCCTGGATGTATATAGCTCCTGGTGGGCCTTGGATGAAGCAATCTAGCCTGGCACATCTGGTTCGGCGGAGCTTGGTTCGGTCGTAGCTCGGATGGTTGGACCGGTGGTAGGTTGGTCCGGTGGTAGGTTGAGTGGAGTGTTGGTCCGGTGTGGGTTGGTTCGGTGTGGGTTTGGACCGGTGGATCTTGGTCCGGTGGAGGTGATTCGGTGGAGCTCGTTCGGTAGTACATGGAAGTGTGGTTGGTTTGGCTAGGAAGGGAAGTGGAGTTGGTTCGGTGATGAGTTGGGAATGTCGAATGCTTCTATATTTGGGAGTGCCGAATGAGCTCTTGTATTGGGAACGCCGGATGAACCAAGGCATCTTGAATGCCGAATGAGACTTCGCTCTACATTGCCGAATGAAACTTTAAACCTTTGATACCGAATGGACTTTTATACTTGAGTCATGAGTGAAACCCCAGACTTATATACGCTTGCTGGCTGCTTCTTCTTGGTTCGTTCGTGGTGGAAATGCACACAACTTTGATATTCCAGTTTTGACCAAAAATGGGATAACATTACCAAATCAATTTCTTTTGACTATTATCCTATAAAAGAGAAATGATATAAAAAGGAATTATTAGATGGAGAATCTCTAAACCTATAGTCATTTTTATATAAAATTATTACTCTTTATATCAATAGTATCCCTTTACCATTTCAAAATCGCATACATTAATTTGATATTCAATCAGAATTAAAGGACTAAAATTTCCCAAAAGCATAATTAGAATCTTGAATAGAAGGAAATAAATCAATACCTATGTGAATTTGTCAATTGTAGATTTTAATGAAGATTGAGGAAATAAAGATTAGGATTGAGACAAAATTTTTCTTCATAATCATTAATAAATATTTAGAGTTTATGGTTTGAAGATGAAATGATAAATTTTTTGATGTAATAATGTACATAAATTGGAAACTGAGAAGAAATAGGAAGAAATTATAAAAATGGAAATTTTTAATAAGATTTTATATGAGAAAATGTTTTGTTCGATTATTCCCTCAATAAAAAAAATTATTTTAAAATTTACTCTTTCCATTTCCTTTAGTTAAAATGGTTCACCATTTAACAATTCACTATAAATAATTTTTTCTCCTCATATCAATGTAAGGAAATATTACTTTTATTAATCTTATGTATTAAAATTACAATTCACTCAACTCATAAATAAGAAGTAAATAAAAAATGAGGTAGAAATCAATATGTACTACTAACATGGCATTCAATTTTTTACCACTAGCACAACATTCAACCACTATGGATAATTTTGTAACCCAATGCCCTAAAACAGGGAGAGAGAAAGACGAAGCAGTTTCTTAACAACGACTAAAATACTTTAGTCTAATTAGAATGAGTTATACCAACCATTAAACCATGCTAATAAGATTTGTACTTTTGTGCAATATTGAACCTCTATGGGTGGTCTTGAAATTAAACCAGAAAGAAGAAGAAAATACATTAAACCACCATGGGCAATTAATATATAAAAATTTAGAAGAAAATATTATAAGATTAAAATTTATGAAACTAGAAGTTAATTTTTATTGCTAAGTAGAAACATACTCATACGTAAAAAATTACAATATCTGTAGGACCAATAAAGATATCATTAAGGTGTCTAAGTAGATTTTAAGCAATCAACAACATAAATAGAATAAAGCCTTCATCCTAATTATATGTTGGATAAATAAATTTGCTGGTAATAAAGTCAAGTAAATAAGGTATAAATTAAAGTTTGAATTAACGTAAAGCAAGATATTATAGTAGCGGAGAATGAAGATGAACAAGGAAGATATGAAATTAAAATAATGGAGAAATGGATTTGAAAGGGTGTAAAATGAATACTTTGAGTAATAAAATGACATTAATTCAAAAAGTGAAGAAAAATAAAAAGAAGGATAAGTATGAAAATGTTAAATGTAATTTCAATAATATGTAATAAAAACATATTAGAAAGTGAGGAATATAAAATGAAGTGAGTAGGTTACAAAGTAGTTATAAATGTGGTAGTTAATATAAGGATAGGAAATATGTAAAAAAAATTAATTGCCAATTTCACACTCTAACTTATGAGAAAAAAGAAGAACGATTAAAAATTATAGTGCTTATATTATAGAATAGATTGTTAGATGTTTTAACAAAAAACATATATTTGGTAGGGGCATATATAATATGTCATACATTATATTTGATTAATACTAACAACTATAAGAACTAAAACTTTTACAATTTCTTTCAAAACAGATAGTGTTCTAATGTACTATTCATTGAAAGTGGCTATTCTTATTATCAACTACAATGAATTTTCTAAGAAAATTATATATGATTATTACAAACGAAAGGAATGATATCATCAAACAACACACCAATATGATCAATTTTGTTTAGAAATGTACCCTTGCTCAAACCATCATATTATCAATTGACTTCCTCTTTATCCTTGTATCCCTTAATACATTAATGTCCTACCAATAAAATCTCCTAGAGTTATGGAAATTCAAACATCAACTAAGCATTGTACAACTTTAATATTCCAACCGCATATTTAAAAATGTGCAAATAATATGAGTTTGGATTGCACAACATGATACAATAAAGATGTATAAAATATCTAAGCAAGTAAAATTAAAATGAAGTCTTAAGGTAGCATAAAATCAAAAGTTATTTGAACTTATGTAATCGATTCTTCAACTAAATTGAATTTCAATGAAATCCATTTAACCGTAATTAGTTCTCTAATTAGTTTAAATTCAAATTAAATGAAATTGATAACTTTTTTTTTAAGTTGTATGGTAATATCACTTGATATGAACCTTTATATTCAAAGTTAGTTTGCGTATAAATATTGTTCTTATCTACATCTTCAATCCAATATTTTCTATAATTAACCTAAATAAAATGTAAATAGCATAACTTCTAAATAATTATGTAGAAAATAATAGATAATTATCTCAACTGTAAGATCATTAATAATTGAATAAAGATCTAACCTTACATCTACTAATTTATGCAAAATCGAAGATTATTTGATGTCCACGTAGTAATAAACCAGTTATAACATGGAAAAAAAATATAAGAAACAAAGTTCATATTCTTACTCAACCAACAAAAAGAAAATGAAATTTTATAGTACAAAATAGTTCAAATTTACTTATGATAGGATTTGGTGATAGTAAAAGATTTTACGGTGTCTGGTTATCTCTAAATCAAGTAACCTCCTATAAAAAAAATAAACAAACTCATAATCTTACGAAATGAAAAAAAAAACAGAAGAAGACACAATTTGATACAAAAAACCCTAAGCAAAGGTACGAAATTAGTAATTTAGAACAAAAGACACAAATTCAACATCGAATGAAACGAAAAGAAATACAACGAATAAAAGTCAATTTTTTTAATCGATCTAAATGGAATCAAACGAAACAAAAAATTGAACACTGAATTATTGAAAAGACAAATAAAAAATTAATCTTATTAATCGATCTCAATTGAATTGGATTTTCTTGAGGTCATTAATAATGTTTCCATAAGAACATTAACATTGAAAGTAAGATAGAAACACAATCGCTATAAAATATGTATTATGAATAAATAATTTAAGATAAAGGCAAAGTGAAAAAATATTAGTCATTAAGTTGAATTCTAAACAAAATAAAAGAAATAAATGCCGATCAATGGTTCTCAAAAAGAACCCTTGTATTGAAACTATTGAACATGAGAAGTAGTCGAGGAAATAAATTAAAAATTCTTATATTGAAAATGAAGAGAACGACAAAAGAACGATGGTTAGAATATAAAAGAAAAATAACTGTAGAATTATAACATATAGAATAAAAATGTTACAAAGGGAAATATATGAAATAAAGAGCTATATGCTATAAACATAAGATTTTATTTTGAAAATAGCATTTATAAATCTAGTAACCTACTATAAATAAGTAACCAAACTCATGATCCTACAAATCCAGAACAAAAATGATAAGGAGACATAACTTTAGGCATAAAACTTAAAGAAAGATGCAATTTTGAACAAAAATAATAAATTCAACATCGAATTAAATGAAAATAACAAAATACAGTCCAAACAAAGATTTTTTGGGCATCTTTCGATCTAGTCTGGCAAGATTTTTTAGGGTTCTTTCGATCAGTAAATTGAAAGTAAGGTAGAAATACAATGCAATACGTCAATGAACTCATAAATAATAATTGCACAGTTAATAACTGTAGGCGAATTAAATCGAGTTCTAGTTAGAGTAAAAAAGTTCAAAAGACAATCAAAAGTTGTGTATAGGATTTACAATGGAAATAAAATCAAATTTCTTACTTGCAAACAAAGATAGACGATTGTAGTAAGTTTTTGGAGGAACAATTTCTGTTATCCTGATGTTTCTGACCATGATCTATAAGAAAGACCATTTCTTACGATTAAGCAATATTTTGTTTAACATGTTAATTACTTTTAATGCCAACACCAAGCCATTTTAATTCATATTAATCAACAGAAAATCAAATAAAAAAATAAAACATAGCCAAAAGCATGAAGCATCTCTTAAAACGTGGAAGTGGGAATTTTATGATTACAGCCGAATACGCAAATTTTCTACTTGGATCTAAAGAGAAAAAATATAGCATATGATAGTATTTAAGGATTCAATAGATAAGAAGTCGAGAAATGGAAAGTAATAAAAGAAAATGAGTGTGGAACATTACTGAATAGTTGAAATAGAAAATGAAAGGGCATATTCCTATTAGTATACAATGGAAATTTAAATTAGAACTTGGAATGGTAAGTAACTATTAGAGATATAAGTGAAAAAATTTCTCTTAAATCAACCAGAGAAAAGTATTGGAAGTAAGAATGAGTGAGAAGCAAGAATATAAATGGTCACATATTGAACTTTATTTTTAATAGAATAGATTTCATTAGCTTTGTTTTTATATACATTTCTGAAAGGCATATAGTAAGTTTTTAACAACAGTATTAAAGAATGTTATTTCTTGTGTATTGAAAATATTTTTGCAGGGAAAGGCACACAAGGACTTTAGTTGATGACTTATTTAAATAGTAAGTCAAAAGAAATTTAAAATGCTTACTTTTATTTTATTATTTGGGTAGGAAAACACCAACAGTTGTGGATTTAAATGGGTAATCTAATGAGCACATGGGTAACTATATGATTCTTTTGGTGATTTATTGTAACTACCCTAGTTTTGATTTACCTGTAAATATTAAATTATAACGGTAGTTACAATTTAATATTGTGAATTAAAAATAAATTGGAGATTTAAATTGTTTATTTGGAACAAAAAAGGGATTTTGGAAATAAAATGTGAAAATAAAGTTTTAAAAACTTTATCTTGGGTATATGTGATAATAACGAATGAAATATGATTTTTATTTAGTGAAAGTGCAATAATTCTTGTAATTATTGCCAAATGCTTCTTTTTATATATTTTTAAGGAAGTTTTGATTTTAAAATGTGCTCATATTAAATAAAAATTGAAATTTGATTTAAAAAATAAGTTTTGATCATAAAATTGATAGAAAATTGTTTGTTGCATTTTATTATACAAGAAAATTATTGTTGTGCAATTTTTGAGGTTAAAAATGATGTTTTATGTAAATATTGGTATAAATTGGTTATTTATTTAAAAAGAGAGTTTTTAATAATAAACAATAATTTGTAACTAAAAATCATCATTTTATATGTTGTAAAATATTTTATTAAGCATGTAGATATGTTTATAGAATTTATTTGAGTTAAAACTTGTGTAAGAGTGTTGTTTTTATTAACATACATGGTGTGTGATTGAATTAGTGATAATTTAGTTCCTTAGCAAATTAATTTTCTTTAGTTTTGGATTCAAAGCCCATTAATTAACAAACCAGAAGATGAGAAAAAGGTTTCTTCTGTATGTACTAAGTTCACTTCTTCTTCTCCGGTAAGAAAAAAGAAAAAAGAAAGGAAACTCCAACGTATTTTCAACCCAAGGCTTCAATTCTCAAATTCCTTCAATTTAATTGTTGTTTTTAGAAAATTAAAGAGAATCACAACAAATAATCCATTCCAAAACTCAACTGTTTCATCAAAATCTAAATTTGTGAGATGGGTTTGTCTGTTAACTGTATTTCTTCTTTTGCATGTTCCTGCTTTGTGTTTTTACCCGTTGTTGAAGCAAAATCTTGTGCAAAGCTTCCATCTTTCAGCTGAAATTTGAGTTTTTGATCTTCATTGCTAGGTGAGTTAACTGCTCACAAATGCTAGCCAAAGCAAAAGCTTCAAAATGCTAAAATCTGTATAAAATTTTCTTATGTATATTGATTTTCCTGTAGTGATTTTTGTTGTATGAAAAACTGTTTTGCTTCCCACTTTGCATGTCAATTTCTTGCAATTCCAGAAACAAAATGTTGCCGGATTTTGTTCTGTTGATAGTTCATGTGTTGTAGTATATGCCTGTAGAATTTCATAGCAAAACTCCTTCATTTGATGCCTGAAAACTGCACTACAAAATCAATATGAAGCCCGAAATTCACCTGCACTGCATCGCGACCAAAAGGTCGACCACCAATTTCCCTGGGTCATCCTATAGGTCGACCTGGATGTCCCTTAGGTTGACCCTAAGTTCAACCTATGGGTTAATAGGGTTGACTCCTAGGTTGACCTATAGGTCGACCTGGGCATTGAATTGTTCTGCCCTGTATTTTTTTGGTTCTGACTTCTTTTTCAATCCGGTTTTCGACTTTCTTCTTCATGTTCTTGTGATAATTTTGAGTTGTTTTGACGGCTTTGATGCCTATCAATAGGCTGGTCAAGATTCGATGAATTTGGGAGTCAAATTGAATCATTTTTGAATTGAATTTGCATGTCAGTATTTTTGGAGAAATCGATGTTTTATTTGATTTCGAGCATAGATTGTTTTTTAAATAACTTTGAAATAATTTTTAAAATAAATTGGCTTTTGAATAACTATTATATAATATTTTTGAATTATTTTCAAGCTATAAAATTCATATATTCTCTATAATAAAGGAAATTTTCAAAGATTGTTTTCAAAACCGATTTCGAAAAATTGTTTTAAAAACCTGTTTTCTCAAGTAAATTATTTTATATATAAAATATATGTTTTTGCACTATTCGCGTGAATGAGAAGGAAAATTAAACGATTGGGTAAAACACGTGGTATAGGACATGTGCGTTTATCTTTTCGATTAATTTCTGACTTGTCTGTTTGATCGTTTTGACCTTCGGGTCGTATTTGCCGATGAGATGAGGCAAATATTTTTACTGCTTTCTGATGTGGCATTGACTAGCAATTAGAAAACCATTAAATGCGAACATGTGTTATGGGACGCACTTTAACACTTTTCAAGTTCCTATCTGAGAGTTTGTGACACACTTGTCTAAGAGACGTATTTGCCAGTACTGGACCTTCGGGTTATTTGTCCTTGGGGATATTTGTCATTGTGATGTATTTGCCCTTCGGGATGCTGTCCTCCGGGACGTTTGTCTTCGGGACGTATTTTCCTTCGCGATGTTTGTCATTGTGACGTATTTGTCCTTCGGGATATGGCGCCTTAATTTGAGAGAACAGTACTTGGCACGCTTTGACAATAAGCTCGTGCTATATCTTTTAGATGATTTCATTGATTATTTATGATTTTTCAAGTGTATCGCCTTTTTACATTATTGACATTTGAGCCGTTTCAGATATCATATATATGGCGATTGCATCTTTGGAAATTTGAACTCCTTTGAGTTCTATATTTGGGATTTGAGTTCCCAACACTTGGCGTTTATTTGAGATTTGAGATTTGAGATTTTCATTCTTGGCGCTTATTTGAGATTTATTTTCTCCTTTAAGGAGATATATGTGATTGCCATTGCGGCGTATTTTCGAGCATTGTGATTTCTCTATTATGAGAATATATTTGAGATTGCCCTTTTATGGTAAGTTTGAGTTTCCTACAATTAGGAGTTATGATTTTTTTAAACCATTATTGTTGTTTTGGGATTATGCCGGTGATATGAGGCATGCTTATGTTTGTTGTTTTAATGTTGAATTATCTCTTTCTAGACTATATATGTTTAGTGACACTAGATCACTTGAAGTAACTACATATACTTGAATTATTTCTTCTCATTTGAGAAGAATTACCACCCTTTTCCTTTTGCCTCATATAGTCATTTATCCTTACTAAACTGATTGTTTTAGCTAGATTGACTTGTGTATTTTATTCTCGGGTCAGACCGAGTTGTTTCAGGTTAGATAACTATTTTGGACTTAGCTTCGCTTTGATGCTTCCGCTTTGATATTTGTTTATCACCTTTTGTTGTTGTTGTTGTCCTTTTTGTTTGACTCTGATATATTTTTCTTTGACTTGTTGTACATAATATGGTCTTCGAACCACTTATGATGTATCATTTTGTATCGTATTGGAGATGTATCGGTATATGTGTGTATATATCTATTATTTGATGTTCTGTGATGCGATATCCATTATGTTGTTGTATTGTGTTCTAATAGATCCATTGGCCACCTATAGTTTTGTATTAGGCATTTATTGAATATGTTGATCGACTTGAAATAGAAAAAAAAATTAGAGCAATAATCAACGTATTTAATAAATGCTTAAGACAAGGCTATAGATGGTCGCTCCTAACCGGCCCTGTTCTCCGCTTAGCAGATAGTATTACCCAGTAATACTCTTTGTTAATGTGGGTCCCGGGGGGCATCACAGCTTGGTATCAGAGTTGAGATCAGAACAAAATATGATAAACACAGAATAAAAACAAATATAATGGTACATCCCAATATAGTACAAGTGTTACAAAATCCCCTAATCATCGTGTTCTTGACCTTTTCATCTCCTATGTGGTAGATGAGTTGGGAATACGTATAGGAATGCAATTTTAAATCCGTAGTATTCCGTATTTGAATTAATGATATCTAACCTGTGAATAATCTTTATCTTATCTTAACTTTCAGCTAATGGCTGGAAGAGGCAGAGGACGACGCTCGGATGCTGGGAAATCCAATGGCTCACATCAGGATGGCGTGTACATGTCTACCGATCAACTCATGGAGTTATTCAGGAGCACTCAGACTCCTGCTCCTACTTCAGCATCTCCTCCATGCAAGTTTGCCTTTTGCGCGTATGTGTATTGATTTCTCTCATCTCGAAGGCAAGCCGTTCAAAGTCTCCAAGTCTGTATTAGAGGTCCAGGCTTGGATTCGCACGTGCGAGCACATCTTCTGTTGCATGGATCTATCTGACCACGATAGATTTCTTATAGCATCTAGCATGTTGCAAGGGCATGCCCTCGGCTGGTATGAGCTTCTCATTGCCGAGCTTAATGAGTCCACTCTCACTTGGACATAGTTTAGGGAACGATTCAAGCTTAAATTCATCCCTAATCAGAGAAAGCTTTATTAGCCTGTCTCTTCCTCGAGTTGAAGCAAGGGAAGTCTTCCTTTTCTGACTATGTATCTTCATTCGAGGCCTTATCCAAATATGGTCTCGAATATATCATTACCTCATATAAGAAGTCTCTGAAGTTTGTATCTGGTCTAAAGAAATATCTGAAGAAGTCCATGATGCTCCAGCTCAAGTTGTCTTTCGAGGAGTTAGTTGACTCGGTGCTTCATTTCGAAGCCGTCGAGAAAGAGAGAGGTAGCAGTGATGAGATTGAGGTTCGCAAGAACCCCAATAAGAAGAAGTTCCCATTTTAGAATTCGAAGTCTTTTCTTTCCAAGAAGAAGAAGTTTGTTGGTTCTGGTTCTACTCCTCAGCCTCGTGGAGTACCTCCTACTCAGAAAGGGTGTATCAACTGTGCCTCTCTTGACCATATGATCCGTGATTGTCCTAAGCCTCTGTTCTGCCGCTATTGTAAGAAGGAGGTCATAGAGTTTCCACTTGTCTTATCACTCCAAGTAATGCCAAATCTTGCAAGATGCATGTTATGGATGCTTTTGGAGGGTATTCTCAGCGCAGAGGTACGTCTCCTTCTATCCTTGAAGGATTTTTGTTGTTTCATGGTCGTTCTATTTGATTCCTCTTCGGTATGAGTGCATCGCATTCATTCTTATTGAAGGAGCTCGTCGATGCTATTTCTTTGGATGTTTCATGTTTGGTTACTTCATTGAGGATTGCGAATCCTATCAGGGGATCTGCAACCCTTAGCATGCTTTGTGAGAATGTTGAGATTATTTTGTGTGGCTTTTCTTTTTGTGCGAATCTGCACGTTATTTCTTTTCTGGGTTTTGATATGATTTTAGGTATGGACTGGCTAGTGCGATACGATGCCAGGATTATTTGTTCTAAGAGAATTTTATACCCTCCACATCCTGATTCGTCTGCTCATCTTTCACTTGTTCTTTAGATTGTGGGTAATTTCAAAGCATCTCTATTTTCTCTAGACTCACGAGATGATGATGATGATGATATATCTCATATTTCCTGTTGTTTGTGATTTCCCTGATGTGTTTGAGCCTATTTCGAGTTTGCCACCCAAGCGGGCTATCGAGTTCCGCATTGATCTCATTTCAGGCGCTCAGCCAGTTAGTCGTTCTCCCACGAGGATGCTTACAAAGGAAAATGAGGAACTCAAGAAGCAGCTTTTGGAGCTTGAAGCTAAGCAGTTTATCCAGTCTAGTTCTTCACTGTAGGGACGTATTGTGCGACCTTTCTCCTTGCTGCTAAGATTTGAAAGATGGGTTCCTTAAATTCAATATTTGCCTCTCACTTATTTGTGGGTAGTTAGGCAAAATGTTCGACAACATAAGTTTGTTTCAGACGTTCCTTTTTTTGATATCGCGTGATAAATGTTTTAGGAGAAGCAAGATCAATCCTTGTTTATGCTTTGAGTTTTTTGGTTTCGGGGTTCAGTCTATTAGAAAGCACCAAAATATTAGACCATAAATTTAGCCTAATTTATGTTCAAGTCCATGTAATCAAGGAAGTTTGTAGGTGCTTGACAAGAGGCTCAACTCTTGGTCAAACATTTTCCATTTCAAAATAATCTTATTGGCAAATATGCAACAAGCCAAATATATTAATCCTTAACCAAAAAGTCATGATTTTAGTTTAACCTAAAAGGCCATTGAAGTTCAAAATCAAGCTTTATTAAATTCTTGATTATAGAAAAATGAATATGAGAAAGAAGATCAATTGCCCCTTCTTAGCATGAGGTATATGTCTGTATATAGGAAAATTGTGCCCTTGGGTCTTTTACACGTGGCAGGCGCTGGGATGGACAATTGAGGTTTTTGCTGACCAACACGTTATTAATTTGTTATGCGACACAATTTTATTTTGTTCTCTTCATGGTGACATGACATAGCTGGACCAATTAAGAATGTCAGTTAGCTAACTTTAATGCTTTATGTTCTGATTTTTAGATGCTCGAAAGATGTGCCTCTCAACATTCGATATATCTATTTCTCGTCATACGATAGCTATGAGCCATGTCATGCGATAACTTCTTTCCTTTGCATACTACAACATCTTATTTTAACATGAGATAGTTTTTTTACATCTCAACCTTCGATGGTCTTGCATGTCTCGACCTTCGATAGCTTTTGTACCTCTCAACTTTCAATAGTTTTGGCATATCTCAACCTTTGATAATCTTTGCACATCTTAGTTTTCGATGGTTTTCACAACTTAATCTTTGACTGCTTTTGCATGTCTCAACCTTCGATTTTTTTTCACATATCAACCTTCGATAGCCTTTGCACATCTCAACATTTGATAAACTTTACATGTGTTAACCTTTGATAGCTTTGCACATATCAACCTTCGATAGCCTTTGCATGTCTCAACATTTGATAACCTCTGCATGTCTTAACCTTCCATAGTTTTGTACATCTCAAGCTTTGATATCTTCGTACTTGCTCCGACTTGAAAATTTAGGTGTAACTCATATTGTAACATCCCTTTCAAAAAATTAACATAAAGATCTTTTAGTACAATGCTAAGTGCGTGGTGTTACTTTTCGAAACAATCGAGGTTCGATTCCCACAGTCGTCGCATTTGGTATCAGAGCCCATAACCAGCCGGAAATTATGTGTTGTAATGCTACGGATGTCAGTCGTTGTGGTACTGATGTGGATTACAAGCACAACGCTTGGGTAGTGTGTGATGATGAGCGAACAAGAACTTTAGGGCGTTTTAAAGGGGTGGTAATGTATAACATTCTTTTTGGAAAGTTATCACAAAGATCTTTTATGAGTTGAGGTGTCAATGGCAGTCTCCATATATCATGTCACTCATGGCGTAAAATAACTTTTTTTTGAAGACCTAGAGAACCAAGTTTTGCTTGTAAACTCTAAGAAAGTATGCACCGAACCCAAAGAACATACTTCAGGTAATTCACAAGGAAATGTAGTTGGTAGGGATTGAACCCTCGACCTTCTAGTAAAGCGCCACATGTCCTAACCATTGTACCCCTTGGGAGTTGGCATGCAATAAATTTTGTAAAACAAACTCTTTAAATTTAAAAATACATAGTTGTTCCTTATAAGAATCATGTTTTCAAAAGCATCCATTGTTTTATTTTAAGTCAAAGTATAAATATTTCAACTTTCAAAATGTGTAAATACTTGAAATATGTAAATATTTGCATTAAATAACTGCGAATATTTATGATTTATAAAAACTAAAATACTTGATTATAGAGACATGCGCTTAAGTTTGGGTTTAATTTTCAAACAAATAAAATAAAAATAAAGATGTAATTTAAAACGTATACTTATACAGGGATTTTCCTACATGAAACTTGAAAATAATGTGGAAATTCAAATTTCCACAATACCGGTACATTTGACAAAAATAAGCCTCATTTATACTGGGTTTCTTCGAAGGGATAGTTTGGCTCACATCCCTGTTAAGTTTTAAAATAGAGAAAACATCTTCTCTAAAATAAATTTACATCTAGTCTCTATTTTCAAATCCGCCCACGCCAAAAGTTACAAACACCCTTTACGTTTTTAGCATTTCAAACGCGCATAACTTTCTTTAAAAACGTTGGACCAGCCTACCATTTTCACCAAAATATCATAAATTTTACGATCTTTAAAATGATATTCATTGTTGATAGCAAAAATTCATATTTGCACTAAGCTGCAATTATTCCATATATATGCAGAGAATTCTATAATTTTTGAAAACATCCAATTTTCTTCAAAATTTCAGCAATTATTCCATATAACTGCAGACTTTTATGAAATTGTATGAAATATTTGTAGAATTTTATGCAACTACATGGAATAATTGCAGACTTCTCTACTATTATTCCATATAATTGCCGACTTTTATGCAATTATTCCGTATACTTGCCATTTTCTTCAATTATATGAAATAATCACCAGTTTTTCTTCAAATGTCGGCAATTATTCCATATAATTATAGACTTTAATGAAATTATATGCAATAATTACAGATTTTTATGCAATTATATGAAATAAGTGCAGACTTTTCTACTATTATTCCATATAATTGCAGACATTTCTGCAATTATTATGTATATTTATCATTTTCTGCAGTTATATGAAATAATCATCAATTTTTCTTCAAATGTCGGCAATTATTACATATAACTGTAGACTTTTACGCAATTAAATAGAACGACTAAATACTTTTCTGCAATTATCCATATAATTGTATACTTTTATGCAATTATATCGAATAATTGCAGAAAAGTTTGCAATTATTCCAAGTAATCGTAGAAAAATGCAACAATAACATAATTGCAGACTTTTCTGCAATTATTGCATATAATTGCCGAATTGCCTGCAAACAATATAATTGCAGAAAATTTGAAAAACATCAGCATGCTGTTATTTTTACGTATACATAATGTCACTTATTAGAAAGATAATAAAATTTATGATTTAATGATGAAAACGGTTTGTTAGTCCGTCGTTTCTGCAAAATATTATTGCGTTTTAAATATTGATGATCAATACGATGCAAATTTTAACTAGTGATAAAATATTGTTTTTATATATGTATAATGTCACTCATTAGAAAGATAATAAAATTTGTGATTTAACGATAAAAATGATTTGTTAATCTGTTGTTTTTGCAAAAAGTTATTGCGTTTTAAATATTAATAATTAATAGGGTGCGAATTTAAACTATGTATGTGAGAATAACGTCGGCATTCAGGGATGTGCCTTTTTTATTTTCACTTCTCCAAACGATATAGACACTGACTCATGAGTTATATCAGCTGTTTTTTCAAAGTGAACAAATTTTAAAAGACGAAGTAAATTCGGACGATTTCAAAGATTATATTCATTGGGACTTACTTTACCGTTATTAGAAACTTTTAATTTCTAACGTTAAATTAATGATTTTGGAAATCAGTACTATTTTTTAGACGTTTCATGATACAGTGCATCTGTAAATTCTCATAAGCAGTTCGATAACCTCTATAAATTATAATCAAGCGTATTCCTTGGCAAGCAAAAAGATTTGAAGCAAAACAATGGCTTCCTCCAGCAAGTTGAGACTCAAACTGGCGGTAGACAAAATCAATAAAAAAGTGCTATTTGCGGAATCAGACAAAGACTTCGTGGATATTTTGTTCAGCTTTCTAACCATGCCCGTGGGTAATGTTATCCGCCTCTTAGGTGGTAATTCTTCTATTGGTTCGATGGACGTGCTTTATGAAAGTGTAAAAAATGCTGATGAGAAATATTTCAATACAGAAGCATGCAAATCTATGTTACTCAATCCTTTAAACTCGAGTAGGTCTCATTACACCGACTTGACTTTGAGAGTCGATAGGGATAATCCAAGGAAAGTGTACCAATGCATGAAGTCGGAGTGTGCTACCCATCTTTTTCCCTTCTTTAGCTCATCTCGAAATGCAAAATGTGGCTGTGGAGATATTATGAGATTATCTGCATCTCTTGCTATTGCTAATAAAGACTGGAAAGGAGCTGATGGAGATGGAATTTTTGTTAAAGGTAATATTACCTATATAGTTTCTGATGATCTTAATGTCATGCCTACTTCCTTGATTGCTGTTCAAGGCATTTTGGATAAGCTTGAGATCATAGACTTGGATGGAATTGAAGAGTCCCATATTGATCTTGATGAATGTTTGGTGAGTCTTGTTCACACGCGTATTATAACAATTATAAGATGCTCATTTCTGAAACTAATTTGGGTAAAAACGACACTAAGTTGACTTATTTGGGGTTTAAATTTGAGCACAAATGTTTTTGCTATGTGCCCTCTATATGTTCTAGGGAATTCACTCTCCCCAAATGAAAATTCCCACAGTATTACAAATATAAAATTTCTTGGACTTGGTCTGGTGGTTATGGGGCAAGTATTAATGATTTTTTTTTAATCTGTTTTTGATTCAATTTTTTCTACTTTTGGCTTATATTTAGCTTCTAGATTTACTCAAGACGTGCCTGGTTTCAAAGTCCCCATTATCAAGCATTTACTTTCAAGAGCCCAACCCTACTACTGATTCTGAGTTTATAACCAAATTACTTCCCAAAATAGAAATGGGATTGAGCTTGAGAGCAAAACTAATAGTATGTAAATCCAGCAAAGATATACTTTATGCTGAATCCATGGGGGATGAATTAGTAGATCTTATATTGAGCTTTCTTACATATCCATTGGGCTCCATCGTTAAGCTTTTAAACAGATGTTCATCCTTAGGCTGTATAGACAACCTATATAAAAGTGCTGATGCTGATTTTATCAAGTTTGAATCAACCTTACTAAATCCTAAGCTTGCACCCTTTTTTGGCTGTAGCAAATTTCTATCTTTTATTGAAGAAATGTCAGCAGGTGCTTGCACGACTTGTGGTTGTTATATCTGTCACATTGATAGTAAATCCACTTCTGGTACCAAGGAATGTAAACATGGAGTTAAACCCATTATAGTGTCAGAAATGAATCCTAAGTTAGCATCTCCAAGTGAGGATTGTGGTGGTGGATATGCCAAAACGGGAATGAAGTTCATGATAACAAATAATTTAGAGGTATTTCCGAGTTCACCATGGAGCATAATACAAACTGCAGAGGAACATAAATTCATTGTTGCAGACTTAGAAGAGATCGAAATCGAGATCCGTGAAAACGAGGTAATTGATCTGTTATGTTGACATAAGCCTTCACCCTTCAACGTATTGTCCTTGCTACAAAGATAAAGTTTTATCCCCTTTTACTTAGAACCAAATTCATGGCTTAGAAACTATAAATTATTTGCATCATGTTAATTACTATGAGTAGAGATGTTTGTTTAGACAATAGTCCTGATGTGTATACAATATTGAAAACGATTTTTGTAAATGTGAAATTGCTTCAGTAAGACGAACAGTGTAATTGTACACGTCAACTTCACATTGTTTGAATATTACCTAACTTCACATTATTTGCTAAAAATCAAAATTGTTTATGAATGCAGGCATTGAATCTTTTAAAAGCTTGCTTGACCTCTAAAAATCCTTTGAGTGATGTGTTCGGTGCAAAATAGAAGAGGGTGCATACGGCATGGTAGAGATTAAACATTATTATCGTCGTCGTTATTATCGTCGTCGTTATCCAAACAGTTAAAAAAAAATGTAACTTGTTTTTCTTCTGCAATTTATGTTTTGAAGTACGATTCCTTTTAAACGTTACATATGATTGTTGATACTGTAATGCTACCTAGCAAATGAGGGTTCCACATATTCTCTTTGTTACCCTGCAATATTTACCAGCGTGTACCGGCGAATCGATGTTAGTATTATGGATTTAACTTGCAGGTATTGTTGACTATGGTATGTCAGTTTTTTTTTTTTTTTTTTTTTTTTATTGCATGCGATTTTATTATGGAACAAAAAGGAAGATGAAGCATGCACAATGGTGGTTGGTGACACTTTGTTACAGCATATTTAGTTGTGTCCTCAAAGCAAGGAATTTATCAGTGTGTGAAACATAAATAATTTAAAACTTATTATGTAATTACGTTGTTCATGCATATATTTACATTGGAGATGTTCCACAACTTAAGAAGCACTGATTGATTTATGTGTTTACTGTATTTTCAGACAATGAAAATTTGCTTATCATGATTACAAGTTAACAAATTTAGGAGGATTGGTTCTTCCTTTTATGTTGTAATGAGTCTTTCTTTTTAGCCATTGATTTGGTGATCATTAATGGATTCAAGAAACAAGCATATTTCAGGAATACAAGTGAGGTTTAGATAGTTTGGAAGAGGAAGAGTACCGAGGTTAAGAGGAAGGGTTCATCTGAATGGGAAGTTCAAGCAGGAGAAGGGAGAATTATTGGATTACTTGAAAAGAATGAAATGAGATTAGAAATGCAAATAATGAAGCAACATTAGGGAGGAACATAAACTAACTTTAAAAATGCCTTTGTCAGTGATACTCCCTAAACAATCAAAAACTTTGCCACCAAAGCCTGGTAATCTTCCCATATCGCTTCACCTGATGTCCGTCTTTCCATTAAACCAACACTTCTGTTAGTGATTCCTTCTTTGACTACACCATTCTTCTGTCAATTATATATACTCGGCTTCTTTAACTAACTCCTCTGTAAGAGCAACTCCAATGGAGCGTCAAACTCTGTGACTTTTATTTTGATGTTTTGAAATACATTTTCGATGGTCCAACCCAGTCACTAAATAAAAATGCAAAATTGACCGTCTTTCATTTTAGATGCAAATTTGATGATAAGAACAGGGAGATTGTGCAAATACATGGAACGTCTACATGGCAACAAAAAATTGCTTCTGGCTACCATAATTTCTTTTAGTACATCTCAATTTTTTTATATGCTACTTAACACCAAATTCAATTTTCTCATTCGGCCATAAACAGTCGTGCATCTTTGATTTTCAACGGTTGCTCACAACCGTGCTGTGATAAACAATCATATGCCTTTTATTTTTGATGGTCGTTCACTGTCGTACGTTGATAAATAGCCGAACAACATTTGGGTGTCTATTTGCTAAAAGAAAAATAATGTATAGTATTAGTAAGCATGTAAGCAGAGGTTGTATGGGGGTCTTTGGTTATGGGAGCTAGAATTAATTTTCTAGGTGACTATAGTAATGCACTGTTTTTATTCCAACAACTAAAATAACTTCATCATATTTGAATATCTCCGATCTTTCTATTTAAGAAATTATACCATCTCCTTAATGGCAATTCACCTATTTTAGAGGGAGTTCAAGCTTTTGATTCCGGCACAGTAGACAAAAAGTCAAAACAAAATACACACCACCCCCCTCGCAAATCACAAAGAACCCGAATTTCTCTAGAGATGAAGATATGTTTATTGTTTCTGCATGGTTAAACTCAAGCAAAGATGCTATTCAAGGAGTTGACCAATGCTCTTCAAGGTTTTGGAATAGAATCAATAATCAGTTCATTTGCATCAGGGGGTCAAAAAGAACAGATTTAAGCATCAATCAAATATCGTTGGCGTGATATTAATGTGAAATGTGCAAAATTCATAGGATGCAGTAAACAAATTGATGACAGATGTCAATCTTGCCAAACAGATCATGGAAGGGCAACTTTCATGTATACCATCACTTATGAATTTTATTTTTTTCATCAAAAAACATATTTCATGGCACTAATGTGTGTATGGAAATTTCAAACATGTAATTTGTGTTTGATTATTGTTATTTGTTTTCATTTAACCATTATTTAACTTTATTTTTAGACAAATTTACTAAATCCATGTTTGCCAAATTTGATAGGACTTGGTCATGCTTTACTTTTCTGTTGTTAATAACTTCCCTACTTAATAGGGATGCGTGTTTATTTGATTCAATCTTGTTGTTTACCACGTCTTACGTGGATTGTTGTTCATTTCCTTGTTTCATGCGTTGTAAAGGTTATATAGTAGTCTAGTTGTTTCTGAATAATATCAAGTCATTCCTCCACTTTGTATAGGGTTCTTAAACTGAGTTTCTAAGTTTCCTTAACTCACAGATCTCCCAACAAAGTGGTATCAGAGCCACCAGATCTAAGATAAAAGAGAGAGGTGCAGTTTTGAGTGACTTTGTGAGAAGAAATTTGAGCGAAGAGAAAGGGAACTTTGTTCAACCAGCGATCCCACGCTTCAATGGTCACTATGATCATTAGAGTATGCTGATGGAGAATTTCCTTCGATCTACGGAGTACTGGGGTCTTGTGGAGACTGGAATTACAGAAGCAGAAGATAGAGCGATGTTGAATGATGCGCAACAGAAGAGACATGACGATATGAAGCTCAAGTCAAGGTGAAGAATTACTTGTTTCAGGTTATCGATCGGACTATTCTAGAGACAATTTTGTAGAAGAACACGTCAAAGGAAATTTGGGATTCCATGAGAAGGAAGTATTTGGAAATGACAGAGTGAAGAGGTCAGTCCTTCAAGCATCACGCGAAGAGTTTGAAACTCTTAAGATGAGGTCAGGAGAAAGCATAACCACATACTTTGCTAGAGTTATGGCGGTGGCAAACAAAATGCGAATATATGGTGAAGCTATGAAAGATGTCACCATCGTTGAGAAAATTCTTAGATCTTTTACTGACAGATTCAATTATATAGTCCGTGCAATTGAAGAGCCTAAAAATGTTGAAGAGTTATCAGTTGATGAGCTACAAAGCTCACTCATAGTTCATGAACAAAAATTTCAGAAGCAAAGCTGTAACGACCTGATATTTTCAACCATTCGCATCCGCACGAGTTGGACTTGAATTGCTCAAAATACCAGATTGTTAATTCAAATTTGGCAAAACTCAGCATATACAGTAAAATAAATCAATCACACAATCACAGATACAGAGTAGTACAATAATACGCAGCGAAATAAATAAATAGTATTTCATGAAACTACTATATAAACATCAGAGTTAAAATAAAATACAACAGAATATCTCAGATGCAGTGAAGTCTTCAGTACGAACAGATGACTTCTCTGAACCAATCAACTGGAAAAGCTGAAAGTTGAACCAATAGTTGGATCTCCAAATGAAGCTCCAAACTACAAAAAGTGAGTCTCAAATGCTGTATCACTCAGTCTGATCCGAGCGTAAAGCAAAATACAAAACACTCGAGTCAGGATTAACATTCTTATATCAATAAATTCAACTCAAGTGAAATATCAACTGGAATACAAGTAACTCAAAGGATGTTTGGGATAACCATTCTCTAAGGATCTATATAAACTATCTACAAGGTAGAAATATACACTATAACACCGTGGTCAGTCAATTTTATTTATAATTCAAAATCAAAACATCATTTCCCTTTCAAATATATCTATTTTCCAAAATAGTATATATATTAAATAATTTATAAAGTAAAGTATTTGAAATTTCGTCAACTACACAAATTGATTCTAATCAACTCAAGTTCCAAATTCCCATTTATTCAAATCTCAATTCAGTAATTCAATTCAGCTCCCAATAACCATCTAAACTTCTGTTATATTTAAAGCTTTAATATTCAATATTTTAAAGTTAAATCTAACAGTTTCATATGGATCTTGATTTAGCTTCATTATTATTTAGTCAGGAAATATCCACTTAACAAGTTCAATATCATTTAAATATCCTTAGATTACATTTTTACAGAATATTTCCTTAATTTTATTTAAACTTAAAATATCCCTTTAATCCCTTTTACCAAAACCAAGTTATAAAATCATATCTTCAATCCCAAATTCAATAGTTTCAAATCGATTTAATTGAATATAATTCTTAATTAAATACCATTTCCAATTAATTCAACTTTATCTTCTCAAATTTAGCTTATTCAAAATTTTACCAAATCTATTTTGAAATATAAATTTAAACGAATCCTTAAACATATTATATGTATTAAATCAATCTCGATTAGATTAAATATTATTATTAGGTTTATACATGAAATTTTTATTTTTATACATATAATATTCTAAGAATCAGTCTTTATTAAAACTATATTTTTCTTTCCAAAACCATAGAAATTATTTTCGAAACATTTATATATATATAGACCAACGTTGTCTATATATAATTTCCTACGCTATGGTCAAGGGATACGGATATTTGTCATTTCAATCCGAAATTTAAATATACCGGTAGATATTACTTCGACCCGCAATCCCAAATTCAATTTAATTGAAAATCGCTTTGGTTTATCATTTCAACCCATAACGAAATTCTCCTATTCTAAAGTCCGTTCAGGTATGTATCATTTCAACCCACAGTAAATTCTAAATTACAGGGAACTTGCAGAGTGATAACAAATAATACAATAAAATAAAAGGCATATATCATAAATAACAATATAATATAAACAACAGGATATGGTGTCATATCCTGTAGATGAACAATTACAGATAACAACATATATATATCAATGTAAATAACTAACAACATATTTCAATTGTCGTTTCAATTGAAATCAAATTTAATAAATAAAAGAACGTTAACCATGAGTGATTGCTCACCTTTTGAGGCTAGAGAGATTTGAAATGGGTTATGGATCCAAGAACGAATTTCCAAAACGAACAAGATTGGCACGAATCACGGATAAGCTGATAAATAGGAATAGACGAATTTAAATCAAAATGGGATCGATGAAGAAGATACATTGCATATATAATTTTCAAAAAAATCAATTTAAAACGTATATTTTCAAACCGATATTTAATTCGAACACAAATAAAATTATATATATATATATATATATATATATATATATATATATTTCAAACATCGTTGTTTTAAATTGAACACGTATACTAAAATCAACATATATTTTATATCAATATAATTCATACGCTGAAAAATCATCATAACACTTGTACGACTAGACCCAAAATCTCTGAAATGTAAAATATAATTACCTATCTCTACAACTATGCATTTTAACAACCAAAACCTGAGATATAAATAAACACCGTACACTAGATTTTTAACAAAATAACACATATATATATATATATATAACGATTTAAAACAATAATTTAAATAAACAAATATATATAGCATCATCCCTATAACATAATGTATAGGAAACGGTACTGTAGCTATTTACATTATAACAAAAATTAAAACGAACTAGTTAAATAGATATTTATTTAAAAATATAACTTATACATAGTTTTATACATAAAGAACAGATTTTATAAAAGAAAACAATATATACAATCTGTCCCTTTATATCCATATAAACAAGACTAATAGATCATGCACTTGAATAATACATACAGGTCATGTATGTAAATCGAAATTTATATACATATATTACTTAAGCTTATAAACCACTGTTATATACATACCTTGTAAAATTACAATTATTGTTAAACAAAATGGAAACTTTTAAACACAGTTTTATAAAATCGACTCAACAACTATCATATACAACCATATAACAACGTATTTATATACTAATAACTACAGAAAAGAAAAAAAAAACAATACATACTTTTATATATATATACACTAGAATCGAGATGAAAATTATACATTTAAATTTTTAGTTTTACAACATTAATCACTAATGCTTTTATAACACTCAGCTGCCATACTAATATATGTTATATTCGAACAGGAATAAAAATCTAATTATATTTTCAAAATATGTATATTACAAATATTTTATAATAACAAATAAGATATAAGACTAACGTATATATACGTCTCTGAAAAGCTTGGCTTAAAATTCACATAAGCATTAACATAAAAAATATGTAGATATAGTTTTATGCTAAAATATCAATTAAATGGAGACTGTTATAATGCTAAATGTTTTATTCATACATATTGAAGTCTATATCAGTAAGATTTACCTTCAAGTTCAAATATATTGAAAGCAGAGGACAGGGAGGGGAGAAGAAAAGCATGGGGAAAAAATAAAAAATAAAAAAGAAGAAAATGGAGGTCATACCTTCAGAGCTCACGCACGTAATAAGAAATAAAGGAAATGTTGAGATGCAATTAAAAACTCTTTATGTACGAGACTTATATTTATAAGGGTTGCGTTGATTGAGGTGAGAGAATATATGCAAGAAACAAATTTAAATCAATTATACATGAATGCGTTGATTGAGTTGAGAGAATATAGGCAAGAAATAAATTTAAATCAATTATACACGATTGCGTTGATTGAGGTGAGAGAATATAGGCAAGAAATAAATTTAAATCAATTATACACGATTGCGTTGATTGATGTGAGAGAATATAGGCAAGAAATATTTGTTGTTTTGAACGGTAAGTAAATAAAAGAGTTTTTATACCAAATTGAAACCATTGAATCAAAAAGCATGTAAAAGTTTACATGTGAACTTCAAGCAATCTTGAAACGGATTTTGAACGTCTAAAGAGAAATAAATTTGCTTGAAACGGCTGCGCGAATTTGGAGATTTTATTCCTATTATAAAAATGAAGAAAAAGGGAAGCGTAGAAATTTACACGTAACCTATCAAAGCTAGATTTAAAAGAAATTGAACGGCTAGGGAAATGATTTCTTTCCCACTTGGAATGCAAGGCTACAGATAAATTTATTTATTTAGTTAAGGTAATAAATTTTTATTAAGAATGTGCACTATAGATGCATTAATCAAATCAACCATACGCCCACATTAAAATAAAAGTAAAGCATTTAAATTTATACGTTTTCTTATTTATTCACTACTTATATTTAGTAACTTATATGTTTAAAGAGTATTTCATTAATTACGTACTATTTATATGCTAACTAAATAAATCAAACGGATACGAACATACAATTTAAAACGTTCATTTTATAAAGCTTATCTATACACTATAAATTTTAAAATTTATTACTTAATTAAAAATACGATTTTCTTACATCCATCTGATTCATTCATCATTTACCAAGAACTGATGTATATAAGTAAAAATATTAATTATTCAATTTAAAAATATATATAATCTAACATAAAAAACAGAAGCGGAAAATAAGATCGACGGAGCTATATAAGTCCAAATTTGAAAAAAAGAAAAATGACGTCTCAGTTAGAAGATGATTTAGAATTTTTCTATGTTAAAATATTCAGGTTTGGAAAATATTTTATTATCAACAATTATTAACTGACTTGAATTTAATAGAATTTCGCAATTAAATCAGATGAAAATTTATCATCTTCTATATTTAAATATACGTAATCCAAATATTAAAACTTTATTAATAATTTCTCAAAAATCCAATTAAAAATTATTAAAATTTTATGGGTCGTTACACTCTCCCCCACTCGAAACTTTTCTTCCCCGAAAAGGAAGGAGGTAGGAGAATAAAAACAACCGGAAAGAAAATAATTTGAAAGGCAAGATAAACAATTAATTTTAAAACTATATAAATTTTACTTGAAATATTCATTTAAAAACTTCATTTGGAATTCAATTTTCTTTAATACTTCAATATTTTTCCAAACTCATTTGTAAAATTTCTTGTTTCCTTTATAAATATCATCTATAAGTTTAAATAATACCTTTATAAATATATGAAAACTATATGAAAATAGTTATTCACATCATTAGTTATATTTTCAAGGAAGTTATTTGAAAAAATTAAATCCATAATTTAAAATTTTACTACTTTATCTTAAGATACTTTCAACATTATAGATAAACTAATAATCATTTTCTTTAAATATGTTTTATTTAATTAATAGTTTCTAAAATATTTATAACACTAAAATTTACTATTAAACCATGCAGTATATAAATAAATAATATTTTAAAAGGATATATTCAAAAAGGAAAGAAGGTAGATTCGGAAAACAGAATCAAGGTGAATAACTAAAGCTGAGCAGATAAGGTAGATTCAAAAGAATAGTATCGGGCACGAATATTTAATTTCAAACCAAAAGAATTTCAATTTCAAATATTAATACAAAATTTCTTGTTGGAAATACTTTTATAATAAAATACCTTTATAATAAAATACTTTTATGTCGAAACCAATTTTCCTTTCGAAAATACTTTTATAACTCAATGTTTCAACAAGTTTATCCTCGTTCTTGCAGACTCTGGCCATGCGTTGATCAGGCGCAAAGCTAGAATTCTTCAAGTACTTAGTAGACCCGTTTCAACACCTAGTGAAAATACTTGAAAAACCTTTAAAACCGATATGGAAAGTACAATCCAAATAAATCACCTGGATCGCAGCATACATAACAATGGTTACGCCTGGATCCCCCAGGAAACATCCATATCCTTTAAGCATTCACTGCCTTGCGAATTACACCATGATAAATAAACACCTGGATCGCAGGATACATAAAAATGGTTACGCCTAGATCCCCCAGGAAACATCCATATCCTTTAAGCATTCACTGCCTTGCGAATTACGCCATGATAAATAAACACCTGGATCGCAGGATACATAAAAATGGTTACGCCAGGATCCCCCAGGAAACATCCATATCCTTTAAGCATTCACTGCCTTCCGAATTACGCCATGATAACAAAACCGGTAGACCGCAGGATACATAACAATGGTTACGCTTGGATCCCCCAGTAAACATCCATATCCTTTAAGCAATCTCTGCCTTGCAGATTACGCTACCCAAAAAAAAAAGACCGTGGATTACGCCACGGTAGGACACTCGAGTATCACATCCGAAAAACCAAAATCAAAGAGAATAATATCGATAGAATGAATCCACAATGTGGCCACAAAGCGGATATCAAGCAGAAGGCACTTTCCATATCATTACTTCGAATATATATATCATATAGTACCTTTCAAATCCATTTCAAATATCGTACTTATATAAAGTCCATATATATAAGATTTCATTTCAAAATTGAATACTTTCCAAAATCAATAGTATATCAAATCACACTTATATAGACTTCGATAATATAATATTTCACTTTTCAAATTGAGTACCTTTCCAAATCAATAGTTTTCAAATCTACTTCATACTTATACAAATCAATTTTATATAAGTTCGATAACTCCCAAATCAAGTATTTAGTAAAACAAGGTTCTCAATTTCAATTTCTTTCAAAATCCTTTCGGTTTCAAAATCATATATGATTTCACCAAATTATTTCTTCCATATTTAATATCTTCAGTTTCAAATTTTCCAAATAATAGGTTTAGAAAATAATCCTAGTTTCCAAATCAACATAATTATGTCAATCAAATTCATTTCTAAAATCATCATATAAATACTGGGTTTTAAATTCCAAATCTTATTTTTCAAAACCAAATATTTTCTAAAATCAATTATACCCAAATGATTACCAAATTTAAAACCATCCCTTTGAAACCTTTGAACTATTTATTTCTATTTGAAATATCCAATTTACCTTTCGCAAATTATTTATTTAACAAAAGTTTCAAATTTACTTAAGTCATACTCTTCATACTCTAAACATAAAAAACTAAACTTATATTCTTAATCATATATTTTATACTCTTCGAAATTTCTTAGCTTTAAAATTTTAAACCTTGATTTGGAAGTGTTCGAACCCTCAAAATAGTCGGTGAAATCAAATTTCAAATCCAAGAGTTGGAAATCAACAACAAATCAATAAATCAATTTTTTTATTATGAATAGAATTATACTAAATTAAATCGAAAACTCGAGGATTGAACACCGGCTTACTTTAAATCATTTCAAATATATATACGTATGTCTTCCGAATATCAAATCATACTTTGGAATTTGAAATCAAAATTGGTTTCAAAAAATCACTCGCATAGCGAAGCTATTAAAATGGTCTCTCCCCCACTTTGAAACTCGAAAATCAATGTCGATGATGCATGCACTCATCACCGAAATTATTCTCCAGCGACATAAGTGAGTTCTGGACTTCTATTTTCTTAAAACTTCTTTGAAATTTCTTTGAAATCATTAGAACTCGTTTGAGTCATTTGAAACACTTCTTATTTAGAAAATACTTTCAACTCGTATTATTATATAATTTCAAAATCTTAAAACCAATTTCAAAACACCGGAATTCAATCTCTCGAATTTCAAATTAAAACCCTTCAGTTATAAATCCATTTCTTATATAATCTTCAAAATTTCAAATCCTTTCGAAACCTTTATCTATAGAATAACATTTCTTATTCGATTTATATATAGGTATATAATCCTTATCGAAAACATTTTCACTTTTATATATAGAATAAAATCGTAGTTACCCAAATAAAATTTCTGTATATAAACAATTTCAAAATACAAACAAAACCCGATTTTCAAAGGATGATTCAAGAATGGATTTCAAAACAAAGATAGAGATTTAAATTAGAGGAATTCTAATCAAATAGAATTCTGATTCGAAGATAGACTCAAACGAAGATGAGATAGTTAAATTACAAAATAGAAGATGGATATACTCATATAAATCGCGGGCGACCTTAATTGGTCAACCGTGACTTCAGGAATATGAACGAAGCAGAATTCTAAAGCAAATCGATATTCGATTGCCAGAGATAGAATTCGGCATACCAAGATATAGCAGCATCGTAAACCGAGGATACAAAAATCTTCGGTGAATCAATGCCAATTGTAAAGGAGCTTTCACACCCTTTTCAAATCATTCAGTGGAGTTATGAGATACTCCAGAATCAATAGAATATAAATAGGGAGAGACAGGAATGAATTTCGGAACCGAGGGACATTCAAAAATTCAAAGGAAATCTAGTCAAAAAGGAAGAGATTTAACTAGAACGAAAATAATTCTATAAATAAATTTACCATATATGCTAAGTTTTGCCCAGAGCCAAAGTTCTGATACCAACTGTAACGACCTGATATTTTCAACCATTCACATCCGCACAAGTCGGACTTGAATTGCTTAAAATACCAGATTATTAATTTAAATTTTGCAAAACTCAGCATATACAGTAAAATAAATCAATCACGGAATCACAGATACAGAGTAGTACAATAATACGCAGCGAAATAAATAAATAGTAGTTCATGAAGCTACTATATAAACATCAGAGTTAGAAATAAAATTCAATAGAATATCTCAGATGCAGTGAAGTCTTCAGTATGAGCAGATGACTTTCTGAACCAATCAACTGGAAAAGCTGAAAGCTGAATCAATAGTTGGTTCTCCAAACGAAGCTCCAAACTCCAAAAAGTGAGTCTCAAATGTTGCATCACTCAGTCTGACCTGAGCGTAAAGCAAAACACAAAACACTCGAGTCAGGATTAACATTCTTATATCAATAAATCCAACTCAAGTGAAATATCAACTGGAATACAAGTAACTCAAAGGATGTTTTGGATAACCATCCTCTAAGGATCTGCATAAACTATCTACAAGGTAGAAATATACACTATAACACCGTTGTCATTCAATTTTATTTATAATTCAAAATCAAAACATCATTTCCCTTTCAAATATATCTATTTTCCAAAATAGTGTGTGTGTGTGTGTGTGTGTGTGTATATATATATTAAATAATTTATAAAGTAAAGTATTTGAAATTTCCTCAACTACACAAATTGATTCTAATCAACTCAAGTTCCAAATTCCCATTTATTCAAAGCTCAATTCATTAATTCAATTCAGCTCCCAATAACCATTTAAACTTCTGTTATATTCAAAGCTTTAATATTCAATATTTTAAAGTTAAATCTAATAGTTTCATATAGATCTTGATTTAGCTTCATTATTATTTAGTCAGGAAATATCCACTTAACAAGTTCAATATCATTTAAATATCCTTAGATTACATTTTTACAGAATATTTCCTTAATTTTATTTAAAATTAAAATATCCATTTAATCCCTTTTACCAAAACCAAGTTATAAAATCATATCTTCAATCCCAAATTCAATAGTTTCAAATTGATTTAATTGAATATAATTCTTAATTAAATACCATTTCCAATTAATTCAACTTTATCTTCTCAACTTTAGCTTATTCAAAATTTTACCAAATCTATTTTGAAATATAAATTTAAACGAATCCTTGAACATATTATATGTATTAAATCAATCTTAATTAGATTAAATATTATTATTAGGTCTATACATGAAAATTTCATTTTTATACATATAATATTCTAAGAATCAGTCTTTATTAAAACTATATTTTTCTTTCCAAAACCATAGAAATTATTTTCAAAACATTTATATATATGGACCAACGGTGTCTGTATATAATTTCCCATGCTATGGTCAAGGGATACGAATATTTATCATTTCAATCCAAAATTTAAATATACGGGTAGATATTACTTCGACCCGCAATCCCAAATTCAATTTAATTGAAAATCGCTTGGGTTTATCATTTCAACCCATAACGAAATTCTCCTATTCTAAAGTCCGTTTTGCTATGTATCATTTCAACCCATAGTGAATTCTAAATTACAGGGAACTTGCAGAGTGATAACAGATAATACAATAAAATAACAGGCATATATCATCAATAACAATATAATATAAACAACAAGATATGCTGTCATATCCCGTAGGTGAACAATTGCAGATAACAACATATGTATCAATGTAAATAACTAACAACAGCATATTTCAATTGTCGTTTCAATTGAAATCAAATTTAATAAATAAAAGAAAGTTAATCGTGAGTGATTGCTAACCTTACGAGACTGGAGAGATTTGAAATGGGTTATGGATCCAAGAACGAATTTCCTAAACGAACAAGATTGGCACGAATCACGGATAAGCTGATAAATAGGAATAGACGAATTTAAATCAAAATGGGATCGATGAAGAAGATACGTTGCATATATAATTTTAAGAAAAATCAATTTAAAACGTATATTTTCAAATCGATATTTAGTTCGAACACAAATAAAATTATATACATATATATATATATATATATATATATGTATATGTATATGTATATATATATATTTCAAACATCGTTGTTTTAAATTGAACACGTATACTAAAATCAACATATATTTTATATCAATATAATTCATACGCTGAAAAATCATCATAACACTTGTACGACTAGACCCAAAATCTCTAAAATGTATAATATAACAACCTATCTCTACAACTATGCATTTTAACAACCAATACCTGAGATATAAATAAACACCGTACACTAGATTTTTAACAAAATAACATATATACAACGATTTAAAACAATAATTTAAATAAACAAATATATATAACATCATCCCTATAACATAATGTATAGGAAACGGTACTGTAGCTATTTATATTATAACGAAAATTAAAACGAACTAGTTAAATAGATATTTATTTAAAAATATAACTTATACATAGTTTTATACATAAACAACAGATTTTATAAAAGAAAACAATATATACAATCTGTCCCTTTGTATCCATATAAACAAAACTAATAGGTCATGGACTTGAATAATACATACAGGTCATGTATGTAAATCGAAAATTTATATACATATATTACTTAAACTTATAAACCCCTGTTATATACATGCCTTGTAAAATTACAATTATTGTTAAACAAAATGGAAACTTTTAAACATAGTTTTATAAAATCGACTCAACAACTATCATATACAACCATATAACAACGTATTTATATACTAATAACTACAGAAAAGAGAAAAAAACAAAACATACTTATATATATATACACACTAGAATTGAGATGAAAATTATACATTTAAATTTTTAGTTTTACAACATTAATCACTAATGCTTTTACAACACTCAGCTGCCATACTAATATATGTTATATTCGAACAGGAATAAAAATCAAATTATATTTTCAAAATATGTATGTTACAAATATTTTATAATAACAAATAAGATATAAGACTAACGTATATATACGTCTCTGAAAAGCTTGACTTAAAATTCACATAAGCGTTAACATAAAAAAATATGTAGATATAGTTTTATGCTAATATATCAATTAAACGGAGACTGTTATAATGTTAAATGTTTTATTCATACATATTGAAGTCTATATCAGTAAGATTTACCTTCATGTTCAAATATATTGAAAGCAGAGGACAGGGAGGGGAGAAGGAAAGCATGGGAAAAAATATAAAATAAAAAAGAAGAAAATGGAGGCCGTACCTTCAGAGCTCACGCACATAAGAAGAAATGAAGGAAATTTTGAGATGCAATTGAAAACTATTTGTGTACGAGGCTTATATTTATAAGGGTTGCGTTGATTGAGGTGAGAGAATATAAGCAAGAAATAAATTTAAATCAATTATACACGATCGCGTTGATTGAGGTGAGAGAATATAGGCAAGAAATAAATTCAAATTAATTATACACGATTGCGTTGATTCAGGTGAGAGAATATGGCAAGAAATGAATTTAAATCAATTATCACTACAAGAAAATCTGCTTTTAGTTGCATTAATTGGTAGCGTTTATAACCATATGCAACCGTTGGAACTTTTTTAGTATGAAAATAAACAATAAACGCGGCTAATGGGTTCCCGCCAACAATTCATGAAAATTTAGCTAAATTTTTCCGTGACCGCTCATAGCTTATTTTAACAATTAACATTTTCCCGTCCTCCTTCCAAAAAGTACGAAGGAAAAAAAAATCTCAAATTCACATTTTCATATTCTTATTCCTGAATTCTCGTTCGAAAAGAAAAGAAACAAATAAAATCGACTGTTTCCAAATCAAGTTCCACATTACCAAATTCTCGATCAAAATCAAATAAAATCAGACGTTCGATTCTAGGATTCTTGCAGAGGTAGTGGTTCGATTTCATGATCTGCGATTTGGGGACATTGTCAATTGGGCCCAAACACAAAAAATTTTGTTTTTTTTCCGATACAGGAAATCGATCCTCTTCAAATTATATTTCCAGTTCAATCGCTCAAACTAATTTCCTAAAACCACGATTGATTTCCAAAATTTCCAAACCAAAATCACTTTGCCAAAATCAAAATTCCAAATTAAATTCCTAAAGTGTTATTTGTTGAGTTAAGTTATGGGATGATTTGGCGATGAGGTGTTTCGGGGTTGGGGTGATTGAAGTCGCGGTGACTGGAGGTGGTGATGGATGGATTTGGGAGTCGCGTTGTAGTGAAGTGGGTTGCTTTGGGTTAGTGGAAGTCGCGATTGGGTTTAGCTTGTTAGAGGAATCGCAGAAGTGGTTTTGTGGCAGGGGTGGTGTGTATGCAGTTAGTGGTACTTGCGGGTTTTATACTGGTGGTACGATATTGATGAATGGTGATTTTAATGTGGTTCAGTGTTGTGGGAGATGGCACTGTGTGATTGTGGTGGCAAGATGTAATGGTTGATGTGTGGTTTATGTTGTGGCTGGTTGGCAGTTGGGGTAGTAAGCAGTAAGGTTTGCACAGTTGAATTGTAGGAAGGAAGGAAGAAGTGGCAGAGGAGGTTCTGGCACTGTGATGACATGAAGTGTTGAAGTAATGACAAGAAATGGCACTGTGATGTTTTGGTTAAAGAAGTGGCACTGTGCAGATGTGCATGGTGAAGATAGATGGTTTGAGAAGTTAATTTAGCAAAGTATTGAAGGAGGTAGCTGTTGGACAGAGAAGTGGTCAGGCAGTGAGTTATTGAAGTGGGTGTGATATGGCAGCAAGGTAATGCAAAGGGGAAGATGGTCAGTAACATATGTGCAAGTGAGTGGATGTGCAGGATGAACACAGTGATGTTCTCAGTGGTGGAGGAAGTAAGATATGTACAGAGATGGAGGAAGTAAGAGCAGTTGTTTGGTCTTGGTAATAATGTGCACTGTCGTGTAGGCAATTGAATGCTTTGTGCGGTTGTGATTGATCATGGAGATTGTCGCACTACATTGAATTTGTGCTTTGTTGCTTGAGGTTATGTTGAACCGTTTAAATGTGTGTGCGGTGAGGTTTCTGTGTATTTGTATTATCATTTATTTATTTGATAAGCAATAAAACTAAGAAGTTTATTGTTGCAGGGGATTCTCTTCCGCTTGTATTATGGAGTAATGGACTATTTCCTGGTGACTGCAAACATGAAAAGGCATTAAATGAAATAAACAAAGCAAGAAGAGGGAGAAATTGGGCATTTGTTCATGTATATCCTGAAGCAAATAAGATGGCTGAAGAGACGACGGTTAGAGGAGCACAACCGTGTCAAACATGTCACATATGGGATCATCAAGGTAACTTAATTTTAGTAAAAATTTAACTGTCTGATGTATGTGCCTGGATGGAATTAAAAAGATTTTGTTGTATATATTGAAAATCTATTTGTGCGCATACATAGGCTGAATCTGTTAGAATCAATGCATCTTAGTTAATCTGAAATTATGAAAAACTTGTTTAAATGGTCTAAGTGCTGTTTCATCTATAGAAGGTTAGGCTGAGAAGACATTCAGTTTTTTCACTGTAAACAACCGAAGATTTTTGTTTTGCTATTCTTTCTGGTTTCTTCTTTGCTTTATTTTCTTTGGGTAAAGCGATTTGTTCTTTCGGTTATGAGACTTTACTATTTACCAGAATATAGCTGAGATTTTGCAAGTATAATTTATGAATGAAAATAAATTAGCGCTTGCACCTCAAAATTTTGTTGCTTTGACCATCTATATACTGTTACAAGTCCATCACTCTCAGTTTTGCCTAGATGTACACCATTAGTTATGATGTATATTAGATGAAATATAGTAAAACTTCTAACATAATTTTCTATGTTTTTTGTCTTTAGCTCAAGGATTTTCAATTTTATTTTGATTTATATATAGGCATGTATTATACATTATTACATGTAGTGAATATTGATTTCATTTAATTATAAATATTCTTATCATTGTGTATAATAATAGTTGTGTGTGTTTATTTAATTTTATTGTTTGGTTACCTATCCATCACATCCTGTTTTGGTCAGTTTTAGTTGGTTCTTCTGCATAAAACTCAAAGAATATCATTTTCTCAAAGTTAAAACTCTTCTGTATATCTCAGGCTTCGAACATTGCAGTGTAGTGAAACAAACTATCTGAAATTGTCTTGCAGCTTCAGATCTGGAACAAACAATCTTTATGATGGTCTATAAAGGGGATTCATGATTTTCGATAGCACATGGGTAACGAGAAGGTTATGGATGAGAATAGACATGGCTTGCTTTGGACTACTGTAACAGATAAGTGAAGAAACATTAATTGTATCGGTATTAGCTATTAATTTATCGAATTTTATTCAGTTGAAACCATTTGCATCTAGGCTTTTTGAAGAAAATGATTAAGAAGCGGATTGTTTGAGCCAACTTGTGACAGTAACTTCGTGAGGTTGGTTATTTGGCTTATTGAAATAAGTACGGATTTGTAGAATAACACCTGTTTTGCAGAAGCTGAAAGTTTTAGCTTTTGTGATGACAATGCCGCCTCAAAGGTTTGCTATATTGAAACTTATTTCTTTAGGACTTAACAATAGTTTTTTAACTGATGAAATCCATTATGTATACAGAACATGGGCATTTAAACCTGATTTATCTTTACCATGTTTTAACACTATTTTATTTGTTTTACAGAATTAGTTGCAAAATCAGTTGCCATTACCAGAAGGTTTATCTTACCATGTTTTAACACTATTTTCTTTATTTTGCAGGACCAATTACCATGTTTTACAATAAGCGCTTGGTACAGTAAAGGATCTGGGCTTGCATCTGAAATTATAGACACTTTTGTGTTGGTAATGGTATACACTGTGTTTGCTGCTACCGACCCTAAACGTGGTGCTAGAGATACTCATGTGCCGGTATGATACTCTTCTTTTATATTTCAAAGAATAGAACCTGATTTATATTTGTAAACTGTGATAAATTATGCGTCATACTATAAAATTTCTTATGTTCTGTAATTATTTAGTTTTAAACTAGAATTATAAGTAATAAATGGGTTGTAGGTACTAGCTCCACTTCTAATTGGGTTTGCGGTGTTCATGGTTCATCTGGAGACCATTCCAATTGCTGGTACTGGGATTAACACTGTTAGAAGTTTTGGAGCTGCTGTTATTTACAACAAGGATGAAGCTTGGGATGATCAGGTTAGCTTGCTTTTACATATTATTCAAACTCATATTTCATATTAATAATACGATTACAAGTACCTGATAAGTTACTCTATGTTGTATGAACAACGAATATTCTGGGTTGGTCCATTCATTGGTGCAGTCATTTCAGCAACTTTAGTTTCATTAAGTTTCGTTAAATTCAGTTTATAAATAATGTATGGTTTCATTATATAACTTCAGTTTCATTCATTAAGTTAACACGTAAGTGTTTGCAAGTAGCTATTGAGAGAAGAGCAATAGAGGTCAGTTTCGTATGTTATAAATGCATAGGATGTATGGTTTTGTGTGTAGGTAGATGGTTAATTGAAACTGCAGTTTTTGGTTTTGAAGTGGATGGGCAGTTTTTGGTTTTGAAGTGGATGGGCAGAGGCATATTTCTTTGAAGTATTATAGTCTAAGGACTTCTATATTTGTCCATTTTTGATCTTTGATACCTTCACCTCACAAATATTTAGTAACATGATTATTATTGTTTACAGGTAGATAAAAGTTTGTGAAGAATTCAAACAGCAGCACTGGTTTTTGGTATGGTACCAGCACATGTATGTAGTTAGGTTGATTAAAATTGTTATGAAACTATTATGAAACTAGTATGGTAGTTTTTCCTTCGTTGTGTATGTGTACGGGTAGCTTTTTGTCGACACCTATGTATGTGGATGTATGAATGTCTATGTATCTTATGGATCTTCAATGCGTATACGTATTTTGTAGTTGTTTAATATATTGTGTTCAAAAGTGTATATGCTTGCGTATTCTGTTATTATATAATTGGATGCTAGATTAGGGGTAAATTTGGAGTAGCAGGTGGAGGGAAACAAATGCTACTGGATATTATTTATTTTGGTAGTGTTAAAATGTCGCTACAAAAGAGTGATTAAAAACTCAAGTACACTTTTCGGTGGCGGTAAATAGGTGCTACAAAAAAGTATCATGGAGGAGAAAACCTTTTCGGTGGCGGTAAATAGGCGCTACAAAAAAGGAATTCTATGGCGTTACAAAAACGCTATCAAAAAAACAAATTTGGTGGCGTTTAAAAAAGTGCAACTAATACTCGAGGATTTTTAGTGGCATGTTTTTTCGTAACGATTATCGGAACGCCACTAAAAATACATAGTGGCGATTTTTGGGCGCTACAAAAAATCAGTTTTCTTGTAGTGTATACACGATTGCGTTGATTGAGGTGAGAGAATATAGGCAAGAAATGTTTGTTGTTTTGAACGGAAAGTAAATAAAATAGTTTTTATACCAAATTAAAACCATTGAATCTAAAAGGACGTGTACAAGTTTACATGTGAACTTCAAGCAATCTTGAAACAGATTTTGAACGTCTAAAGAGAAATAAATTTGCTTGAAACGGCTACGCGAATTTGGAGATTTTATTCCTATTATAAAAATAAAGAAAAAGGGAAGCGTAGAAATTTACACGTAACCTATCAAAGCTATATTTAAAAGAAATTGAACTACTAGGGAAATGATTTCTTTCCCACTTGGAATGCAAGGCTATAAATAAATTTATTTATTTAGTTAAGGTAATAAATTTTTATTAAGAATGCGCACTATAGATGCATTAATCAAATCAACCATACGCCTACATTAAAATAAAAGTAACGCATTTAAATTTATACGTTTTCTTATTTATTCACTACTTATATTTAGTAAAATATATGTTTAAAGAGTATTTCATTAATTACGTACTATTTATATGCTAACTAAATAAATCAAACGGATACAAACGTACAATTTAAAACGTTCATTTTATAAAGCTTATCTATACACTATAAATTTTAAAATTTATTACTTAATTAAAAATACGATTTGTTTACATCCATCTGATTCATTCATCATTTACCAAGAACTGATGTATATAAGTAAAAGTATTAATACTCAATTTAAAAAAATATATAATCTAACATAAAAGAACAGAAGCGGAAAATAAGATCGACGAAGCTATATAAGTCTAAATTTGGAAAAAAGAAAAATGACGTCTCAGTCAGAAGATGATTTAGAATTTTTCTATGTAAAAATATTCAGGTTTGAAAAATATTTTATTACCAACAATTATTAACTGACTTGAATTTAATAGAATTTCGCAGTTAAATCAGATGAAAATTTACCATCTTCTATATTTAAATATACGTAATCCAAATATTAAAACTTTATTAATAATTTTTCAAAAATCCAACTAAAAATTATTAAAATTTTATGGGTCGTTACAAAAGCGGAGAAGAACAAGTCATCAAAGTATCATTTGAAGGTGGAAGAGGACATGGAAGAGCACCATTAAGAGCAGAGCAAGGTTCAAAATTCCGATGGAATTCCGGTTATTCCGGTGATTCCGTTCCGGTTCCTGTCATAACCGGAACAGAATCCGGTCAAAATTCCGGTTCCGGTCTAAATTTCGGATTTGATTTTCAAATATTGAAAAAAAATTATAAAAAAATAAAAAAATACAACAAACATATAACAATTAAAAAAGAAAAGCAAATTAAATAGGACAATAAATAAATTGACAAAAAATTATGTGTATGGATAAAAAAAGTTGTTATATTTTTGTTAATTTACATCGAATCATAATAAAAAATTTAAAAATTGACCAAAATTTTAAAATCTTAAATGAACAATACAGACATTTTAAACAATGGTTTTTTAATCAAAGTGTATTTTATATGTAATTTAAAAAATATATTATAAATTTATGATGGTATTGAATATTTATTAGCGAAATAGCAAATTAAAGCAAAAAAGATACCGGAATTAGAAAACCGGAATTAAAACGGAACTTCCGAAATTTCCGGAACGGAACCGAAATTTTAAAATTACCAATGACCGGAACGGAAACGGAAAACGGAATTTCAAACCTTGGAGCAAAGGACGTCAAACGTTTAACAAATCCATCATTGAGTGCTATCGATGCCACCAGCTCAGACATTATCAATATGAATGTCCAACATAGGGAAAAGAGGTTAATTACACAGAGGGAGAAGAGCCTGAAGAGATGTTACTGATGGCGTTTGCGGAGAATCGTAAAACAAAGCAAGGAGATACCTGGTTCTTAGATTCTGGATGTAGTAATCATATGTGCGGGGACAAGTCAAAGTTTTCTGAGCTGGATGTGAGCTATAAAAAAAGAGTAAAGTTGGGTAATGACACAAGACTGAAGGTGGAGGATAAAGGAAGTATAAAGCTGCAAATAATTGAACTTGCATTGGTTGTCACAAATGTGTATTTTATTCCTGAATTGAGAAATAACTTATTAAGCATTGGACAGCTGCAGGAGCGTGGTCTCGCCATTCTTATTCAGTCAGATCAATGCAGAACTTATCATCCACAAAAGGGTTTGGTTCTTTAAGCAAACATGACGGTCAATCGAATGTTTGTATTAACAAGTCAAACTTCACCAAAAAACTCCGTACCAAAACAAGAAACCTGCTTCCATACAGCTTCACAAGATGTGACATCTCTGGCATAGGAGACTTGGCCACATTAGTCACAAAGCTATGCACTTAATGCAGAACAAAAACATGGTTCTTAGTTTCCCTGATTTGCTTACTTCTGACATGGTGTGCACCGATTACTTGAGAGGTATGCAACATAGAGAAGCAGCTCCAAAAAGAAGCACTTGGAGGGCCATAAAGAAACTTGAACTCATTCACGCTGATGTGTGCGACCCAATCACCCCAACTTCCAACAGTGGCTGCAGGTACTTGTTATGTTTTGTATATGATTTTAGTAGAAAAAGTTGGTGTTATTTCTTAAAAGAAAAGGCAGAAGCTTTTATGTTTTTCAAACACTTTAAAAGCTACGTTGAAAAGGAAGCAGATATGTCCATCAAAAGTCTATGAACTGACCGTGGAGGAGTGTTCATGTCAAGGGAGTTTAATGACTTTTGCAAGAAGAATGGAATAAGGTGTCAACTCACTACTCCTTACACTCCACATCAAAACGGAGTTTTAGAGAGAAGATATCGAACTATGTTGAATATAGTGAGATTGATGCTATCTGATAAGCAACTTCCCAAAACGTTTTGGCCTGAAGCTACAAGATGGACAACTTATGTGTTAATTCGATGTCCTACAGTGGCTGTAAAAGGAGTGACACCACAAGAAGCATGGAGTGGTGTTAAGCCCTCAGTGGAGCATTTTAAGGTCTTTGGTTGTGTCTGCCATGTTCATGTACCTGAATCTAGAAGAACCAAGCTTGAAAACAAGAGTTTCAGTTGTGTTTTCTTAGGGATAAGCGAGGAATCAAAAGGATACAGGCTATATGATCCAAATGCCAAGAAGATCGTAGTGAGTAAAGATGTTGTTTTTGATGAAGACAAGTAATGGGATTAGGATAGCTCATTTGGTGAACAAGTGTGGGTTGAATTGGCATGGGAAGGTGATGATCGGGAAGATGAATCAGAGAAGTTAGAAGATGGTGAATTTGATGAGAATGAAGCAGTGCATGAAAATGAAGCATCTGAGAGGTTAGTGCGTGAAAATGAAGCATCTGAGAAGTCTCCAAGGAAGTCAATTTCAAAATCTAAAGATCAAAGAAGACCTAGAAGGACTCCAATTTGGATGTATGATTACATGAGTGGAGAATGAATATCTGATGAGGAAATTGATGCAAATCCAGCCCTGTTTGCAAGTGCTGATCCTGCTAACTTTGAGGAAGCTCTATGCAACAATGAATGGAAGGAAGCAATGGATTTTGAAATGAGATCAATTGAAAAGAATGGGACATGGAAACTCACAAACCTACCTATTGGAGCCAAGAAGACAGATGTCAAGTGGGTTTATAAAACAAAATTGAACGAGCATGGAGAGGTCGAGAAACGGAAAGCCAGACTGGTTGCAAAAGGGTAGTCTCAAGAGCATGGAGTTGATTCTTTTGAAGTTTTTGCCCTAGTAGCAAAAATGGATATAGTAAGAATGATTTTGGCACTCGCAGCACAAAGGAGCTGGATTGTGTACCAACTTAACATAAAATCGACCTTCTTACAAGGAGAACTAACGGAGGATGTGTTTATAGAACAACCAAAGGGATATATAAAGGAAGGAGAGGCTCACAAGGTGTATAAACTGAATAAAGCTTTATACGGTCTAAAACAAGCACCTAGAGCTTGGGTCAGCCGTATTGAAGCCTACTTCTTGAAGGAGGGGTTCGAGAGATGTCATAATGAGTATACACTCTTCACCAAGAACACTGAAGGTAAGATTTTAATTGTCAGTCTTTATGTTGATGATTTGATCTATACAAGTAATGATGTGATGATAATTGAGGAGTTTAAAAGATCCATGATGAATGAGTTTGAGATGTCGGATTTAGGGAGAATGAAATTCCTTTTAGGTATAGAAGTACTACAGTCTAGTGATGGCATCTTTATCGGTCAGAAGAAGTATGCTTTGGATATTTTGAGAAGATTCAAGATGGAGGAAAGCAATGCGGCGTTGAATCCCATTATTCCAGGTTTCAAAATTACAAAAGACAGGTCTAGCGTTCAAGTTGATGCGACATTTTACAAACCAGTTGTAGGGAGTTTGATGTTCTTAACAAACACAAGACCGGATTTGATGTACGCAGTGAGTTTGGTGAGTGGATACATGGCACAACAACCTGAAATGCATCTAATGGTTGCTAAGAGGATTTTAAGGTATGTTAAGGGAACTGTGAACTTCGGCATAATGTACAAAAATGAAGGCAACAAGGAGTTGGTTGGATTTACAGACATCGATTATGCAGCCTGTCTAGAAGATTGGAAGAGCACTTCTGGTTATACTTTCATCTTGAGTTCAGGAGCTGTAGCATGGAGTTCAAGGAAGTAACTAATCGTCACCTTATCCACTACAGAAGCTGAATTTGTCGCAGCTGCAGCATGTGTATGTCAAGCCGTATGGATGAAGAGAGTTTTAAAGAACCTTGGTCATAATGAAGGTGAATGCACCATAATTTACTGTGACAATAGTTCGACAATTAAGTCCGGTTTCACTTTCTTCGTGATTTGCTGAGAGATGGAGTTATAGAATTGATTCACTGTGGCACACAGGAGCAAATTGCTGATGTTCTAACTAATCCACTTAAGCTAGAAATGTTTGGGAAGCAACTTTTGATACTAGAAGTTTGTGAAGTTTCAGAAATAAACTAAACCTTGTTTAGTTTACAGGAGGGATTAATAGGACTTGGTCATGCTTTACTTTTCTGTTGTTAATAACTTCCCTACTTAATAGGGATGCGTGCTTATTTGATTCAGTCTTGTTGTTTACCACGTCTTGTATGGATTGTTGTTCATTTCCTTGTTTCATGCATTGTAAAGTCTATATAGTAGCCTAGTTGTTGTTGAATAATATCAAGTCATTCCTCCACTTTGTATAGGGTTCTTAAACTAAGTTTCTAAGTTTCCTTAACTCACAGATTTCCCAACAAAATTTAGCTCCCCAACAAAGGAAAACATATTAAATTACCATAAAGAATTTACATATATGTTGCATACAATAATTATTAATTATATATAAATGATTGATATATATATATATATATATATATATATATATATATATATTATGTTCATTTGCTAGTTAGCTGAAGCCAGAGAATTATGCACTTCAATCAACAATGGAAAGCCATTTCAATTTGATCACTGTCTTGATCAACTTAAACATGAAAAGAATTTTCTTTATACTTTATCAAAAAAGAAGCAAACATGTTCTTCTCAAGCCGATGACAAGGTTGATGATGATAGGGTTGAATTGTTTTGTGATCCTTCTAAATATTTCAGTAAGCCTTTAGGTAGGAAAGCAGTTAAAGAACAAATTAAGAAGCATAAGTGAAGAGTTGGGGAAGAAAGAAATGTTGCTACAAATTTGATTACTGATGGACATTGGAAAGAAAGAATTACGACGATGTGAAAGACAGTTAGAAGAACATCAAAAAATGCGAAATTTGGAAGAAGCTCGCTGCAAGGTGGAAGTAATGGCCAAAGGCACAAGTAGAATGGATCCCGGTTGCAGCTTACTCACGTGGGTTAAAGAAAGATAATACGGATATGGAAAGGATTGATGTGAAAGAAGAAGAGTTATTTCATATGTCTATATGACTCATGTTCTTCTGATGTAATAAATAGCATGGTTCATAATTCTAGCTTGATCCATTTGTTTACGTTGTGTTTAATTTGTACCTTTTTTCGTGATGAAATAAAAAGAAAAACTTCAAATAAATGAACAATTTGCATAACTGATAATCAGGACCGGCCCGAGCAAGAATGTTGCCTTAGCCGATTTAAGAAAAAATGATATGTAAAAATAGTTAACACAGCAGTAATTGAACTCTGATCGCTTGTCACATTAAGAAATGTGCGAACCACTTGAGATATAACATAATTATTGTCTAAGCTATACATAGATATTATTTAATTTTAACTATTTTTAGAGAATCGTATTTGTCACCACCTTCGCCGTTGCCCCCTACCCGTCCGTTGCCCTAGACGGCTGCCTAGCTCGCCTACCCCTAGGGCCGGGCCTGCTGATAATTTACTCAACTATAATAAATATAGTCTCCTTGTTGCAAATGGAAGTCTACATATACATCTTCAAAGTAAAAAAGTAAAGGTAGCATAAAAAAAATAAGCAATTTGCATGATGTACATATCCAAAGAATATTTTATTTTATTCTCAACAGTTGAAAAAAGAAATAATTACTGAACACCATGCATATTCCGCAAATGATAAGTAAGATCGGCTTGAAGTTGAGAATGAGTTGCAGTGCTTCTTATATCAAGGTGACTTTGTAAAAACTTATGAAACTCTGTAACGACCCGGCCGGAATATTATTGCTTTGGTTTGTGGATATTTAATTTATTTTAAATATTCAATTAATGATTTTAATAATTAAATAACTCTTCTTTAATTTATAACTAATGATAGAAAATTCAATTCTTAATTTTGTTTACTAAAACAAATAGTTCGATGTAAAACAGAAAATGTGACCGGAAATCGTTTTTTGGATTTTCAACCTTTTATTGCACAACAAGTTGTAGAAAGTTGTTAAACCTTTGTTTATATTTTAAACAACGCTTGAATGTTTTAAAAACATTTTTTAGTTTAAATATATAAGAAGGAAATAGTGATAAGAATTTATGAAATATAATTTCAACCTTTAATTGCACAACAAGTTGTACAAAGTTGTTAAACCTTTGTTTATAGTTTAAACAACACTTGAATGTTTTAAAAACATTTTTTATTTTAAATATATAAGAAGGAAATAGTGATAAGAATTTATAAAATATAATTTCAATAAAAAGTATTGGATGTGAAATTTAAAGATATTTTTTAGGAGTAAAAGTTGATTTAAGTACATAATTCACCCTCTTATCCAACATGTAATCCAATATTTAGTACTTTGATGTGATGATGGAATGTGTGAGGGGAGGGGGGGTTGTAGTGGCATGTGCATAAGGGAAGAGGGAGAGGAGGTTATGTGGCAAAACTGTGATGGAGGTGTGTACTTAAGGGGCATTTTGGTAAATTTGTTTGATCCATTTTATATAAAACAAAGAAGGTATAAGGCATAAGACAAATTTTGGAAAATATTTAGGCTGGAAGGCATCTCATTTTTGGGCTACAGGACAAACGTTGGAAGAAAATTAGACTGAAGTACAATGTTAGTTATAACTAGCATTATATTTAGTTTTTAAACTATACAAAATGCTAGATATAACTAGCATTGTACTTCGATTTTACGAAGTACAAAATGCTAGTTATATGTAGCATTGTCATTCCGTCTATTTTTTTCAAAGTTTATCCTTTGATCTAAAAATGAACCTGCTGTCCTTCGGCCTATTTTTTTTTTTAAAGCTTGCATTGTGTCTAGCTATTTTCCACTAAAACCAATTTCTTTTTTCCTCCTTCACATTTTCATTTCATTTTCAACTTCTCCTTCCTTTTTCCAAGCTCTCTTTTATAATTTAATGGCTTCCAAAATTTTCGAAGTTTAAAAATCTTAGCGTTTTCACTTTTAAATTCTTAAAAAACTTATTTAAACACCTTACCTTCCTTTCTATACCTCCTTCCTTCTCAAACAAGCCCAAAATACTTCCCTCAAGCCAAGACTGAGCCCACCCTACTAAAGCCATTTTGGCCTCTTAGGGCTTCCAAAAAGCAAGTTTTTTTAAGAAAATCGAAGTTCGATTGTGTGGGCAAGCTTTTGTAATTTTTGGTTTGAATTTCGTTAAATTTTGGTGAGTAAAGCTCACTCCATTATACAATATTTAAACTTTATAAGTTAGTAATAATTCGTTCAGTTGTATTGTTGGAAACAATATTATTGTGTTGTACTTGTATGTGTTTGTATGTTGTATCTGTTATGGACTTGGAATGAAGTCGACAAGTGAAGTTATGTTTTAACGTTGTGATTTTCCTTTATATGTTGTGGTTATGACATGTGTTGTGAATGTATGAGCTTATGTTCGGATAGTGTAAGCTAAAAAAAGTTAGCACTTGTTATGTGTGACGTTGAGATCCCTTTGATTTAAACGAATTTTGGTTATTTTATTTTTTCTAGAAAGTTTTACAAGTTTAAAGACTATACTTTTTAGTCTTTAAATATTTTATACTTAGTTTTGTAAATTAAGTTAAGTAAGGGCTTGAATGGTATTAGATATGTAAATTAGTTTTTAAAGTTATGTATCTATAATAATAGTCGGTATAGATGCAATGAAAAACAAACACTTTTGCAAATTAAAAGTGTTTTCTTTTAAATATTTTTGAAAAGTACTTCAAACATATCTTAAGTATAAAAGGTAATATTGGAACTTTAAGTGGACTAATTAAAAAATAAATATAAATAGATTAATGGTTATATATTTATGAGCCATTATTATAATTGAGTTATTGCAAATGTATAACGATCATATATTTACGAGTCATTGTTATAATTAAGCCGTTGCAATGTATAACGGTAATATATATTCACGTGCCATTATTATTGGGCCGTTGTAAAAGTTAATGGAATTAAAAATTCATTTTAAGTGACAATAAATTCAAATCTATTAACATTCCCTCACTTCAGAGCGCATACAATTTCCATTATTCCGATAGATAGGCAGAAGAGAAAATGTGAATAAGAGACAATTTTTCTTTCTTCTTCTTTGTCCTTTGTATTTTTCTCTTATTAAGAAACTTCGCAAGCAATTAAATTAGAATATGCTATATTTAGAACAATTTTTTGTACAAACAGCAGATTGATCAAATTTCAGAGGATGTTTTATTTTGAGGACAGAGCGGTTGATAGGTAGATTTGCACCTTAAGGTTAAGCCACGAATCTTCTTAAAGAGAGCAATCTATTCCGCAACTCATTCAGAGAAAGAGGATAAAGATTCAGATTGAGGTACAATAATTTTAAGACGATCAAGTCTTTGACCGTTGACAACTCCACTGCCCTGATGTCGATATTTGAGGTTCCGACTATATCTGCCACGCTGTTCAGATTCGAAGCTTGCATTTCAAATGATACCGTTAAAAGATGGAATTTTTTTGACTACATAAAAGGTGGCACATGTGCTGACGACTGGAAAACCAACGCTGTCTGGAGAAGCAATAGGCGTTCAGAAAAAGGCTTTGAAGGACTGAATTGAACATTACTACCACAAAAAAATTATGTTCTTATTGTCTTGAGCGATGATCTGTATGATTACTACAACTCGGACAAGTCAGCAAAGAAGATTTGGGTGCGCTACAAAAGAAATATGATACCATGGAAGCTGGAGCGAAAAAATATGCTGCTAGTCGCTATTTGAAATTTCAGATGACAGATGAAAAATCTTTGGAGACGCAGTCGTATGAGCTCTAGAAAATTGCGCACGAGATCATCTCCGAAGGAATGATTTTAGATGAACAGTTTCAGGTTGCTGTGTTAATTGATAATTACCCAATAGTTGGAAAGATTTTAGAAATAATTTCAGACATAAGACTAAGGAGTTTTCTTTAGATTGATTGCTAGTCTTCTTATTGAGGAGGGGACCAATAAACAGGATAAGAAAGAAGAGATGTTTGTTGTATCTACCAATAACACTAAGAAATCCACAAACAAGAATGTGTAATTAAGTGCGAAAATTTTTAAAAATCAAAATCGCAAATTGAATTGGAACCACAACAATTAACATTAGAAGAATCAGCATTATACCCCTCTAAAGATTGGTATTGGACAATTATTTTGATGTTACAACTGTCACAAACCAGGCCATATGGCACACAAGTATCGAAACATGCCAAATCCGGAACCGCATCTAACCAGAATGAAGAAGACCTTGTGCCTATGGTTACCGAGATCAACCTACTTGGTGAATAATAAGGGTGATGGGTAGGCACTAGTGCTTCTCTCCATGTCTGCTATGACCATGGAATGTTTAAAATATATAATACTGCTAATGAAAGTGATGTTGGGAGATTCTCACACCACTACTGTTGCTGGAACTGAGACCGTGGAGTTAAATTTTACATCTCGAAAGAATTTATTGCTGAAAGAATTAGGGGCACTTCAATCACTAATAATCCAATAACCAAAAATAATGAACATAATACAGAAAGTGAATATGAACTTAGAAGAAGTAAAGAGCTAAGATAGCTAAATATTTTGGTCCAAAATATTATTTTTATGCACTAGAAGAAGACCCTACTAACCTAAAAGAAGCTCTGTCTTCTTTGGATTCAAAACTCTAGCAAGTAGCTATAAATGATGAAATTAAATCACTTGAATCTAATAAAACTCGAAATCTTGTTGATTTACCTTCAGATTGTAAACTATTTGTTGTAAATGGATACTTAAAAAGAAGTTGAAACCTGATGGTACAGTATCTAAGTATAAGGTTCGTCTTGATGCTAAAGGATTTAGACAAAAAGAAAATATTGACTTCTTTGATACATTTTCACCTGTTACAAGAATAACATCAATTCGAGTATTAGTTTATCTTACTTCACTATATGTTCTACTAATTTACCAAATGGATGTAAAAACCTCTTTTCTAAATGGTGAATTAGTAGAAGATATCTATATGAACCAACTCGAAGGTTTTGTTATATCTGGTTAAGAGCATAAAGTTTTTAAATTTCGATAAATCTCTATATGGTCTTAAATAAGCACCGAAACAATGGCATGAAAATTTGACAATCTAATTTTTTACATGGTTTTAAAGTAAATGAAAGAGACAAGTGTATTTATTATATATTCGAGAATAACATTTCTGCTTATATGTTGATGATTTATTATATTTGGTTCAAACATTCATCCTGTAATTCATGTTAATTCCACACCGTGTGACAAACTTGGTATGAAAGATCTTTGTGAAGCAAGTTTGATTCTTGATATTAATATGACTACGTCTGAAAAGGGAATTTTTTTTGGATCAGTCTCATTATATTGAAAAGATGTTAAAGAAATATCATAACTTTGAATGTAAACCTGCTAGTATACCATATGGTCCAAGTGTAAAACTATTTAATAAAACCGGTGAATGTGTAAGATAGTATGAATATGCGATCATCATTGGCTGTAACGACGCGATAATTTGGACCATTCGCATCCGCACATGTCGGACTTGAATAATTCAGAATATCGAATTGTTAATTTAAATTTGGCAAAACTCAGATATACAGTAAATAAATAATCACAGAATCACAGACACAGAGTAATAATATGCAGCGGAAGTAAAAGAGATAGTAGTTCATGAAGCTACTATATAAATATATAAGATACATCAGAGTTAAATAAGTTACAACGGAAGAGTAATACGATACATCAGGTACAAATCAGAATACATCACTGGAATCATCGAATACTAGAAGCAGAATAGATAGCTGGATCTTCCAGCAAAGCTCCAACTCCAAAGGTGAGTCTCGAAAGCTGATCAACCACTCAGTCTGACCCGAGCGTAAAGCAAAACACAAAACACTCGAGTCAGGATTAATATTCTCATATCAATAAATCCAACTCAAGCGAAATAGCAATCAAAATACAAGTAACTCAAAGGATGTTGGAATCACCATCCTCTAAGGATCCGTTAAACTATCTACTATGTAGTAGTGTACGCTAAATAGATAATGTCTATCAGTAATCTAAAATATCAAAATAGTGTTAAGGCGTTACCATTATCCCCCTTAACACATTTTTATAAGCATCATAGTCTATACAGCACTGTAAACTCCAACGTAAACTGGTGAGATATCAGGGAGTACTCCATAGGTATAACACAAAACAAATTCGTAGTGGTCGCGTATATAGGGATACAAGTATGACAAGGCACATGAGGCAATACCCAAGGTAGTGAAACTACCATTCGCCTGATCCGGACTGGTGAGAACGCATCGCCGCAGCGATCGCAACACCGCGAAACAACACTCCTGAAAAGTACGAGGGTGCACCAATCAATCACAAGTAATGGGTAGTAGTTACGAAGAAGTGTGTTCGCTCGAGGTGGCTAACCCCATTTGGCCCGGCACGGCTCCTGATTTTAGTCATTTCCAATTTGACACAAGTGTCAAGGCTATCCATTATCGTTCACTTTCTTCAGTCAGCACGTACATCATTCCAACCACTTCATTCTGGATCATCACTCTGCGTATAGTTATTAAAGTGTTTTTCGGTTTAGATAGAGAGTATATCCAAAACCGATTCCGCTTTCTTTAATAACTTTCGTAATTTTTTATACCGATTGGTCGTTTAATAAATTTCAAAACCAAATCAAATCCAATTTCAATTAGAATTTATAAATCAACATTTCATTTGTCTTTCAAAATCAATTTCCAAAAATCTATGTTTCAAAACTCCCAAATTATCATTTCAAGGTCTTACACTTCAATTTCAATTTTATTTAAACCATTCCAATATTGATTCAAGTTCATATATAAGTTTTATTCCGAAAATCATTTAAATGATTAAATTCAACATTCAAACTAATTTAAATTCATTTATCGACTTCATTCGTTAAGTTACTTTATTATTCAAAACAATTTTACTTAATTCCCAATTCATTAAGTCAATTACTTAAGTTCATCTTCATTTTATCAAAACTTCAAATTAACTAAATTAGATTTGTCAAATCAATTCTCAAAATTACAAGTCTTACATTAATTTCAATAAATCACATTTTATTTCTTGTTAAAGAAATTCAATTTCGTTCATTTACTTACTTAGTTACAAATCCCAAACTAAATTAACAAAACTAACTTTCACATGTTCGAGAAGTTCAATTTCACTTATTTACTTATTTAAATATTTTTCCAAACTTCATAAATAAAGCAACTCCGTTTCATTTGTTAACGAAGATCAAATTCACTTAAACGAAAGTTCAATTTTCTCTTATCAAAGAATTCAATTTTTTATTCAATTATCAAATAATTAAATCTCATTCAATTATCAAATAATTTCAATCTTAATTATTAATAATTTCAAAACTTAATAATTACAAACTTGATTATAAATTCAAACTTAATTATTAATTCATTTCCACTTAATTATGAATAAAAACTTAATTATCAAATCATTTCAACTTAATTATAAATTCAACTTAATAATTTCAAACTTAATTATAATTTCAAACTTAATTATAAATTCAAATTCAATTATTAAATGAATTCAAACTTAATAATTTCGAAACTCAGTTATTACTAATTCCAAATTATTTATTAATAATTCCAAATTTAATCATTAAATAATTAAATTTCAAACAACGTGGTTTCATCAATTACTACGTTAACATTTGTTTCAGATTTCAATCTTTACATTTTCTTTTTAAAAATTCAAATTCCAACTTCATTTCATAACTTATTCTTTGCTTGAATAAACTCATTATTTTATTTTTAAATCAAATTATTGACCAATCGGATTTTATTTAATTCTCTATCCTAAGTCAAGTTCATTTTGGGTATTTATCATTTCAACCTGATTTCAATTCCAAATCAAAACATAACAAAGGGAACTTGCAGTGTGATAACTGGGATGGTGTCAAAGTAAATAAACAAGCAATAACAATCAAACATAATTCAATAATCAATTCAAATAATCCCGAAATAATTGTATTAATTCGCACTGTTATTTGTGCGAATTAATATAATTATCTCTAGAATCTACACTATCTTTTCATGTAGATTAAAGATTATTACATTTCGGTTTTTCCACTTGTCGTTCAATTTCAATTCTACACAATTTATTCAATATACGTTCAAGGTTCAAAGTGTAATTTATCAAATTCTACGAGTCAATTAACTTAACAATTTCGAGGGGTCATATTATTCAAATTAACTAATCAAATTCAACACATATATCGATTCAAAATTTATAACTATCCTATGTCAAATTCAATTGCATACTATTCATCACTTTTTACATTTCAATTTAACATCCAATATAAACAACAAACAATCAATCAATTTCAACCAAACTGTATTATCATCGCATAATAATTAACAGATAATGGTGTCAGATGTCATAGGTGAACAGATACAGGTAATAACAGTGTACATAACTAACAACAGGTATATTTCAATTGTTGTTTCAATTGAAATCAAATTTAATAAATAAAAGAATATCAATCGTGAGTGATTGCTCGCCTTTCGAGGCTAGAGAGAATAAGCAATGAGATTGAGGTACGAAATGCAAGCACGCCTTCCAAATCAAAGCTAGATGGATACGATTTGACGAACAAAGCTGATTGTTTGAATAGAAGAAATCAAATCAGAGCGGATCGATGAAGATAATTGGTATAGGTGAATTTACATATAACTATAAATATAACAATATATTTAAAATTCATATTCTCAAATTCAAACGCATATTAAAAGCTTTAAAATATATATATGAAATCGATATTAAGTTTAAATATATATGCACATACCGAAATCAAAAACCTATATGTCTTGAAATCAATATGCAAATATACAGGTTATATAATATAAAAATCTATAGGTAAATTTGAAATTAGAGTACCGAAATATATAATATAATATATAACAAACACATATACAACAAAACTTAAAACTGGATCCAAAAATCAAAATGTATGAAACTTGGGAAACCTACATATACTCAACTAAACAATAATACACTTTGATGTATTTCACAACACAGCAAGGCAACAAAGCAGATATATATATATAACCATGTATAATTTTATAAGATAACATATGTATAAAATAACTTGAAAACAAAACAACCTTCATAAATAGACCGTACGGCCGAAGCCATATATATTAACTGACAAATCTTATACAAAATATATAATTTAAAATTTATATTACTACAACATGCTCTAAAATCAAAAAAAAAAGTTATTCATACAGTAACCCATATACACAACAACAGTCTGATCAATATATTATAACCCTATGTATTTAATCAATAACTAAATTTCATATAACTTGCATATAGGACTTAGATATACAGCAGATCCACTATACATACGTATTTAAAACCTACCCAGGTCAAGCTTATGTATTTATTTTCAAACTTTCATGCATACTATCCTAGGAGCTCAATATAACTGTTATAAACCCATTTGAAACCAACAGTTTATGTTATGTAATGCTTATAGATTTGTTTTAAACATCTGCTATATATGTACGTTCAACAAAACGAGCAAACACATATAAAATTTATAAAATAAACCTTATAATGTATAACACTTAACTAGTACATAAATATAACTAGTAATCAATTTTATTTTATTTTAAAAAAAAAACGAATATGACTCAAACGCACACTGTATAACCAATATATGAACTAGAAGCACAGTGAGACTTGGAAACATAGTGGAAACATAAACTAATACCTTATGCATAAACATGGAAGTGCCAATGCTTCACGCACGAGAGGAGATGGAGATGAACGCGGCGCGTGCTTGGGTACGGCTGGAGCGGTGATGGAAGAGTGGCGGCGAGGGGCGGATGCGTGTGACAGCAAGTGGATGGACGACGCTAGGGACAGGAACGGTGGATGTGAGGCGGGGCGGAGATTGATGAGAGGCGTGACCAAGAGAGAGGGAGGGGAGGACGGCCTTGGTGGCTGCTGTGCTGGCTGCGGTAGGCGAGGGTGGGTGCAAGCAAGTGAAGGTGGATGCGGTCCTTGCTTTTGGTTGGTGGTAATGGCCGATGCATGAGATGGCACGCTGAGACGAGCGGTGGCGGGACAAGGGAGGGGCGCGGCGGGGTTTGCATGCTTGGAGCCGTGTGTGCATGCTGGGGCGGAGAGGGAGAACGCGCATGCGTTCTTGGGTCGGTGATGGCTTCAATCACTGTATAATATTATAAAGGAGGTGAAATGTAGATGTGGATACTTTATAAAATATACAAGCCACATCAAATGCAAGGTGTATTTTATTTTTTTTCAAAATGGAAGAGGTGAGAAAAGAGAACAGACGTGAGCAAAATAAAGAATGGAAGTGATACCGAAAGTCAAAAAGTGAGCTGATGGAAATAGTAAAGTCATCACGAATTTTAGAGAATAATAAAAGCAGGCAGCTATTAGGTTGTCTCCGGACAACGAAAAGGCACAAGGAACAAAAGCGCCCGAACCGTTACCGATACGGTGAACCGTTCTGCAGTCCTTACCGCGTACCAGACACCGAAACGAACATATAAATATATCATGAAGATCAGCTCGACGAAATGATCAAAATGCTATACAGATATCAGTTGTACGATTGAATGATAAAAATTCGAAATTTTATACTAGCGGAAAATGCATGAAATTCGTAGAAAATTAAGATCGACGGAGCCAAAGATGTCCGAATTTGGAAAAACGACAAACTGACAACTTGCTCAAAAGATGTTTTAGAATTTTTCTATGTAAAAATATTTTGGTTTTGAAAATGTTTTATTTTCATCGCTTTTTAACTGATTAAATTGAAGTAAATTTACGCACGAAATAAACTTTAATATTTTCGGACGAAATTTTACCGGTTGCTATGTTTAATTTGACGCATTTCAAATATCAAATTTATATTTCAAAATTTTATCGTTTAAAACTCCATAAAATTCAATTAATAAATTAATTAAAACCGTTAAAAGATCCGGGTTGTTACACTCTCCCCCACTTAAAACTTTTCGTCCTCGAAAAGGAAGGAGATAGGAAAATAGAGATCAGAAGAAAATAGACTAGAATTACAAAATAAAAAATTAATTTAAACCATATAAATTTCAATTTAAATAAATTATATTCACAATTTGTTTAAAATTCAAGGTTTCCATTAAATTTATTTGATTTCGCATTTATTAATGTTAGGTGCAAAAGGTTTCTTTCAAAACAAAATTCAATTTAAATTCAATAAATCCAAGATACTCTCTTCAGTTGATTTAATTCAATTTATTAACTTTCAAAACAAAATTTTCCTTCCATTAATCACATATTATTTATTTAACTTATTATTCTATTTATCTCCACAAACATTTTATAATTAAAATTTAAGTGAATAACATTTATTATACGCACTTACATTTTATTTATTAAACAATTTATATTGTATATTATCCAATTTTCTTAAATTAGCAATTCCAAAGATCATAAATTTGAATAGTCATTTATTATAGTCATATTTTTATTCGACAAATTTAATTCTTCTTTGTCCCAAATTATTGTTGAATTTATTCCATTTAATATCCTATTGCATATATTGAGTATATTTTCGTTTATTATAACCACTCGATTTATTTATAAATTCCTCTAACATCATTTCATACTGTATAATATTCAATTGCACAGCTAACTTTTGAAAATTCAGGTAAGTTATGTATAATACAATTGAGTGTTATACAAGTAAATTTCTAATTCAATTCTCTCCAATTTAAATATTAATTCAAAATTTTTGGTTTCATTTATAATTGAAATCATCTTTTCCCCAAATTTTATGAATTATATTTCCGATTAACTTCAAACAACTTAGAGATAACTATGCATATACTATATATATCAAATCTAATTAAATTTAGAATAATATACCTGTATACATATAACTCAATCATACTTAAGAAATTTAAAACGATCAAATTTCAAAACAAACTGTGGCAAAGCTACGAATTCATCTCTCCACTTCGAAACTCAAAAATGAATGTCGATGGTGCGGCCGTCATCACCGAAATTATTTTCCAGCGACAAAAGAGAAGAGCTCTAGTTTAAACAGTTAAAATTCTTTGAAACGGTTTCTATTTGAACATATTTTAAATATTATACGCTTTAAAACCTTTAAAAATCAAAGTTTTATAAATTTATTTATTCATATTATTCAATAGTCAATGATTTACATAAATAAATGAAAATTAAATATTATCATTTCCGACAACAAATTCATAAGCCATTTAACTTCAGAAAACTTATATTTATATATCATATAATCATACAAAACTATTTTATTCACCAAATTCGAAAATACTTTTGTGTCAGTTAGCTCTGTTCAAGTGTTTTGGAAATCCTATCGATAGCGTTAATCAGACGAATCGATCGGAAACCCAAATCAACATCAACAACTCAAACAACACAATATATGTAAAACATTTTTAACATTAATTTACAAATACAATTCCTCGCTCGCCGATAAAAGAATGGATTTCAAAGCAAGGATAGAGGTTTAAACTTGATGGACTCAAATTAAAGAGAATTTCGATTCGAAGATGAGTTTGAAACGGAAGATAAGAAAATTCAATTAACAGAATCGGAAGATGGATAAGCTTATTAAATTCACGGGCGACCTTAACTGGGTCGACCGTGACTTCAAGAATAAGATCGATGCAGAATTCCGAGGTAAATCAACATTCGATCTCAAGAGATAGAATTCAGGTATAGCAGGTAATAGATAGCATCGTAAACCGAGGATACAGAAATCTCCGGTAAATCAATGCCTATTATAAAGGAGTTTCACACCTTTACAAATAATTCGAAGGTTGGCGAGACCGCCGATCTATTCTAGATATCATTCGGAGTGGAGTTATGGGATACTCCAGAATGGAAAGAAAACGAATAGTGAGGGACATGAATGAATTTCGAAACCGAGGGGACGTTCCAAAATCCAAAGAAATTGAGTTAAAAGGAAGAGGTTGAAACTCGAATGAGAGTGACTCTGTAATACATTTACCCTATATGCTAAGTTTGCCTAGAGCTACCAAAAGCTCTGATACCAACTGTAACGACCCGATAATTTGGACCATTCGCATCCGCACATATCGGACTTGAATAATTCAGAATATCGAATTGTTAATTTAAATTTGGCAAAACTCAGATATACAGTAAATAAATAATCACAGAATCACAGACACAGAGTAATAATATGCAGCGGAAGTAAAAGAGATAGTAGTTCATGAAGCTACTATATAAATATATAAGATACATCAGAGTTAAATAAGTTACAACGGAAGAGTAATACGATACATCAGGTACAAATCAGAATACATCACTGGAATCATCGAATACTAGAAGCAGAATAGATAGCTGGATCTTCCAGCAAAGCTCCAACTCCAAAGGTGAGTCTCGAAAGCTGATCAACCACTTAGTCTGACCCGAGCGTAAAGGAAAACACAAAACACTCGAGTCAGGATTAATATTCTCATATCAATAAATCCAACTCAAGCGAAATAGCAATCAAAATACAAGTAACTCAAAGGATGTTGGAATCACCATCCTCTAAGGATCCGTTAAACTATCTACTATGTAGTAGTGTACGCTAAATAGATAATGTCTATCAGTAATCTAAAATATCAAAATAGTGTTAAGGCGTTACCATTATCCCCCTTAACACATTTTTATAAGCATCATAGTCTATACAGCACTGTAAACTCCACCGTAAACTGGTGGGATATCAGGGAGTACCCCATAGGTATAACACAAAACAAATTCGTAGTGGTCGCGTATATAGGGATACAACTATGACAAGGCACATGAGGCAATACCCAAGGTAGTGAAACTACCGTTCGCCTGATCCGGACTGGTGAGAACGCATCGCCGCAGCGATCGCAACACCGCGAAACAACACTCCTGAAAAGTACGAGGGTGCACCAATCAATCACAAGTAATGAGTAGTAGTTACGAAGAAGTGTGTTCGCTCGAGGTGGCTAACCCCATTTGGCCCGGCACGGCTCCTGATTTTAGTCATTTCCAATTTGACACAAGTGTCAAGGCTATCCATTATCGTTCACTTTCTTCAGTCAGCACGTACATCATTCCAACCACTTCATTCTGGATCATCACTCCGCGTATAGTTATTAAAGTGGTTTTCGGTTTAGATAGAGAGTATATCCAAAACTGATTCCGGTTTCTTTAATAACTTTCGTAATTTTTTATACCGATTGGTCGTTTAATAAATTTCAAAACCAAATCAAATCCAATTTCAATTAGAATTTATAAATCAACATTTCATTTGTCTTTCAAAATCAATTTCCAAAAATCTATGTTTCAAAACTCCTAAATTATCATTTCAAGGTCTTACACTTCAATTTCAATTTTATTTAAACCATTCCAATATTGATTCAAGTTCATATATAAGTTTTATTCCGAAAATCATTTAAATGATTAAATTCAACATTCAAACTAATTTAAATTCATTTATCGACTTCATTCGTTAAGTTACTTTATTATTCAAAACAATTTTACTTAATTCCCAATTCATTAAGTCAATTACTTAAGTTCATCTTCATTTTATCAAAACTTCAAATTAACTAAATTAGATTTGTCAAATCAATTCTCAAAATTACAAGTCTTACATTAATTTCAATAAATCACATTTTATTTCTTGTTAAAGAAATTCAATTTCGTTCATTTACTTACTTAGTTACAAATCCCAAACTCAATTAACAAAACTAACTTTCACATGTTCGAGAAGTTCAATTTCACTTATTTACTTATTTGAATATTTTTCCAAACTTCATAAATAAAGCAACTCCGTCTCATTTGTTAACAAAGATCAAATTCACTTAAATGAAAGTTCGATTTTCTCTTATCAAAGAATTCAATTTTTTATTCAATTATCAAATAATTAAATCTCATTCAATTATCAAATAATTTCAGTCTTAATTTTTAATAATTTCAAAACTTAATAATTACAAACTTGATTATAAATTCAAACTTAATTATTAATTCATTTCCACTTAATTATGAATTCAAACTTAATTATCAAATCATTTCAACTTAATTATAAATTCAACTTAATAATTTCAAACTTAGTTATAATTTCAAACTTTATTATAAATTCAAATTCAATAATTAAATGATTTCAAACTTAATAATTTCAAAACTCAGTTATTACTAATTCCAAATTATTTATTAATAATTCCAAATTTAATTATTAAATAATTAAATTTCAAACAACGTGGTTTCATCAATTACTACGTTAACATTTGTTTCAGATTTCAATCTTTACATTTTCTTTTTAAAAATTCAAATTCCAACTTCATTTCATAACTTATTCTTTGCTTGAATAAACTCATTATTTTATTTTTAAATCAAATTATTGACCAATCGGATTTTATTTAATTCTCTATCCTAAGTCAAGTTCATTTTGGGTATTTATCATTTCAACCCGATTCCAATTCCAAATCAAAACATAACAAAGGGAACTTGCAGTATGATAACTGGGATGGTGTCAAAGTAAATAAACAAGCAATAACAATCAAACACAATTCAATAATCAATTCAAATAATCCCGAAATAATCGTATTAATTCGCATTGTTATTTGTGCGAATTAATATAATTATCTCTAGAATCTACACTATATTTTCATGTAGATTAAAGATTATTACATTTCGGATTTTCCACTTGTCGTTCAATTTCAATTCTACACAATTTATTCAATATACGTTCAAGGTTCAAAGTGTAATTTATCAAATTCTACGAGTCAATTAACTTAACAATTTCGAGGGGTCATATTATTCAAATTAACTAATCAAATTCAACACATATGTCGATTCAAAATTTATAACTATCCTATGTCAAATTCAATTGCATACTATTCATCACTTTTTACATTTCAATTTAACATCCAATATAAACAACAAACAATCAATCAATTTCAACCAAACTGTATTATCATCGCATAATAATTAACACATAATGGTGTCAGATGTCATAGGTGAACAGATATAGGTAATAACAGTGTACATAACTAACAACAGGTATATTTCAATTGTTGTTTCAATTGAAATCAAATTTAATAAATAAAAGAATATCAATCGTGAGTGATTGCTCACCTTTCGAGGCTAGAGAGAATAAGCAATGAGATTGAGGTACGAAATGCAAGCACGCCTTCCAAATCAAAGCTAGATGGATACGATTTGACGAACAAAGCTGATTGTTTGAATAGAAGAAATCAAATCAGAGCGGATCGATGAAGATAATTGGTATAGGTGAATTTACATATAACTATAAATATAACAATATATTTAAAATTCATATTCTCAAATTCAAACGCATATTAAAAGCTTTAAAATATATATATGAAATCGATATTAAGTTTAAATATATATGCACATACCCAAATCAAAAACCTATATGTCTTGAAATCAATATACAAATATACAGGTTATATAATATAAAAATCTATAGGTAAATTTGAAATTAGAGTACCGAAATATATAATATAATATATAACAAACACATATACAACAAAACTTAAAACTGGATCCAAAAATCAAAATGTATGAAACTTGGGAAACCTACATATACTCAACTAAACAATAATACACTTTGATGTATTTCACAACACAGCAAGGCAACAAAGCAGATATATATATATATATATATAACCCTGTATAATTTTATAAGATAACATATGTATAAAATAACTTGAAAACAAAACAACCTTCATAAATAGACCGTACAGCCGAAGCCATATATATTAACTGACAAATCTTATACAAAATATATAATTTAAAATTTATATTACTACAACATGCTCTAAAATCAAAAAAAAAAGTTATTCATACAGTAACCCATATACACAACAACAGTCTGATCAATATATTATAACCCTATGTATTTAATCAATAACTAAATTTCATATAACTTGCATATAGGACTTAGATATACAGCAGATCCACTATACATACGTATTTAAAACCTACCCAGGTCAAGCTTATGTATTTATTTTCAAACTTTCATGCATACTATCCTAGGAGCTCAATATAACTGTTATAAACCCATTTGAAACCAACAGTTTATGTTATGTAATGCTTATAGATTTGTTTTAAACATCTGCTATATATGTACGTTCAACAAAACGAGCAAACACATATAGAATTTATAAAATAAACCTTATAATGTATAACACTTAACTAGTACATAAATATAACTAGTAATCAAATTTTTTTTTTTTAAAAGAAAACGAATATGACTCAAACGCACACTGTATAACCAATATATGAACTAGAAGCACAGTGAGACTTGGAAACATAGCGGAAACATAAACTAATACCTTATGCATAAACATGGAAGTGTCAATGCTTCACGCACGAGAGGAGATGGAGATGAACGCGGCGTGTGCTTGGGTACGGCTGGAGCGGTGATGGAAGAGTGGCAGTGAGGGGCGGATGCGTGTGAAAGCAAGTGGATGGACGACGCTAGGGACGGGAACGGTGGATGTGAGGCGGGGCGAAGATTGATGAGAGGCGTGACCAAGAGAGAGGGAGGGGAGGACGGCCTTGGTGGCTGCTGTGCTGGCTGTGGTAGGCGAGGGTGGGTGCAAGCAAGTGAAGGTGGATGCGGTCCTTGCTTTTGGTTGGTGGTAATGGCCGATGCATGAGATGGCACGCCGAGACGAGCGGTGGCGGGACAAGGGAGGGGCGCGGCTGGGGTTTGCATGCTTGGAGCCGTGTGCGCATGCTGGGGCGGAGAGGGAGAACGCGCATGCGTTCTTGGGTCGGTGATGGCTTCAATCACTGTATAATATTATAAAGGAGGTGAAATGTAGATGTGGATACTTTATAAAATATACAAGCCACAGCAAATGCAAGCTGTATTTCATTTTTTTTCAAAATGGAAGAGGTGAGAAAAGAGAACAGACGTGAGCAAAATAAAGAATGGAAGTGATACCGAAAGTCAAAAAGTGAGCTGATGGAAATAGTAAAATCATCACGAATTTTAGAGAATAATAAAAGCAGGCAGATATTAGGTTGTCTCCGGACAACGAAAAGGCACAAGGAACAAAAGCGCCCGAACCGGTGAACCGTTCTGCAGTCCTTACCGCGTACCAGACACCGAAACGAACATATAAATATATCATGAAGATCAGCTCGACGAAATGATCAAAATGGTATACAGATATCAGTTGTACGATTGAATGATAAAAATTCGAAATTTTATACTAGCGGAAAATGCATGAAATTCGCAGAAAATTAAGATCGACGGAGCCAAAGATGTCCGAATTTGGAAAAACGACAAACTGACAACTTGCTCAAAAGATGTTTTAGAATTTTTCTATGTAAAAATATTTTGGTTTTGAAAACGTTTTATTTTCATTGCTTTTTAACTGATTAAATTGAAGTAAATTTACGCACGAAATAAACTTTCATATTTTCGGACGAAATTTTACCGGTTACTATGTTTAATTTGACGCATTTCAAATATCAAATTTATATTTCAAAATTTTATCGTTTAAAACTCCACAAATTCAATTAATAAATTAATTAAAACCGTTAAAAGATCCGGGTTGTTACATTGGCAGTCTTCGGTATGCCACTGATTGTACTAGACCCGACATTGCATATGTCGTGGGATTATGTCCATGTTTACTAGCAGACCTATTATAGAGCATTGTCATACTATTAAAAGGGTCATGAAATATCTTAAAAGAACTATGAATCTTGGATTACACTATCAGAAGTTTCCCGCTGTTCTTTGAAGGATACAGTGGTGCAGATTGGAATACTTTATCAGACAATTCCAAAGCAGCTAGTGGATATATTTTCAATATTGTAGAAGGAGCTGTTCCATGGAAATCTAAGAAAAATACTATCTTGGTTCAATCCACAATGAAGTCCAAAAATGATAGCACTAGCTAATGCTAGTGAAGAAACAGATTATTTAAGAAATCTGCTAGTTGACATCCCTTTATGGAGAAAACCGATATCAGCTATGTTCATCCAGTATGATAGTACTGCGACTATTGTAAAATTTGAGAATCGTTATTAAAATGATAAGAGATGAAAAATTAGTTGTAAGCACAATACTGTAAGAGAGTATATCTTATCAAGATCTGTAACAGCGAATCATGTACACACTGATGAGAATTTGGCAGATCCGTTGACGAATGGACTGGACAGAGAGAGAGTCTTTTCTACATCTAAAAGAATGAGACTATTTCCCTTAGATTTCTGAATCACTCACAATGGTAAACCAACCTAATGAATGAGGTCCCAAGAACTTGGATCAATGGGTAATAACAAGTTGTAATGTGATATGAGTTGAACATGCTATTTTTATATACTTAGAAGTACGTATTCCTGAAGTGATTAGAGGATGACTTAATAGAAACTCTTATTGATATCTATACTCTAAATGAAGTGGAGTACCTACCTTCAGGAGTACTCTTTATAGACTCACCTGAGTGGATGTGGAAATGTGGTTGTTTCCTATGGAATTTTGGGCTAGATTCCTACAACGTTCACTAAACTGGGATAGACATGCATGCCCATAAATGCACGAGATTAGTTGATAGCACTTTAGAAAGTCTGTATGTGGTTTGATGTCAGGAACAAAATTCAAGACTACGAGTCACTCTAGTAAACTGATTCTTACTCGCTATGCAAAGGTTCAAATCGAAATATACCTTTTGTTTATGCACAATCCTATATTTTTAGAAATTGTTTGAATTTTTTTAATTATTAAAGTGGGGATTGTTGGAACTTTAAGCGAATTAACTAAAATAAGTAAATAAAAACAAGTTAATGGTTATATATTTGTGAGCCTTTATTATAATTGAGCCATTGCAAATGTATAACGATAATATATTTATGAGCCATTACTATAATTGAGTAATTCCAAATGTATAACGGTCACATATTTATGAGTCATTATTATAATTGAACCGTTGTAAATGTATTATGGTAATATATATTCATAAGCCATTGCAAATGCATGTGAATATCGAGGATGTATTAGTATCGACTTATGGGGACTGAAAAGGTGGTTTTTTACAAATTAATTTTATGCTCGTGTTATACTTGTATGTTTGGAGTCGCATCATCAAACTCAACATTCATCCATCCCTTTTCATCTTCAATAATCATATTATGTTTACTATGCATGCTTTCATAATATTTATCAATGTCTTTTCATCCCAACATCTATCCGGTCCACGCACAATACTGAATCGTGCTTGAAGCACTCCAAATTCTCTCTCTACTTCTTTTCTTGTACTTTTGGCAAATGCTTTGTTTTTAATCCTGTAGGGGCTATAATTGTTTTTAAAAATGTGGCCCAAGTAGGATATGTATCATCGACAAGATAGTTCCTATAGAATAATTATGATTATTAATTGTAAAATTTACCACGAAGAATGACCATTAGCTAATGTGAAGAAAATAGGAGATCGTTCAACATATTGATATAAGTGAGCCAAGCATTCCAAAAAAACACGCCGTACCTACAAGTCCTGAGAAGTAATTGCTTTTAGCATAATAGGTGTTTCTCAAAAATGCACCGCGTACATTCCATGCAACATGGTTGAATAATATTTCCATTGCCAATGCACACAATCTATGCTTTTAGGTATTCTAGGAAAACCATATTTTCCAACTTTCTTTAGTAGTCGAACTAAATCATCATGAGTTGGCGCTCGTAGGTACTCCTCTCCAAAAATGTAAACAATAGCTTTCACAGAAGAACGTAAACTTTCTATTGATGTGCTTTCCCAAATATATATAAGGTCATCCAGAAGATCTGCTGGCACTCCATATGCTAGTATCTTAAATGCAGCAACAGCCTTATATAAGGAGCATAGACCATAAATACTAAGAGCAAACTTCTTTTGAATAAAGTAAGAATTATATGTTCCTATTGCATTGACAATTCAAAAAAATAGAGGTCGGTTCATCTGAAATCTTTTGCTAAAGTTACCTTCATGGTAAACAAGGCTTTCAGAAAAATTATCATTATAAAGCATGTTATGACGTTCAGCTTTTCCACGATTAATGACTATATGACCAAAAACTGAACCACGACATTATTGTCTTCTTCCACTGTTAATGTCATATTTCTCTATATCAACTGGAAGCATACCGAGATCATCATCAAAATCATCACTGTCAAAGTTTAATAATTCTTCAGAAATACTAAGATAGGGATGCATGGTTACAATTATTATTGTTGAAAATGTTCCGTCTTCCACAAAAATGAAACATGAATTTATATACTAAACTCAAAATAGTTCATTTACATTTATACCTTAATATGTCGATCAAGGAGTTGATCCAATAATATATATATTAATATATATATATATATATATATATATATATATTGCATTTTTTTATAAATATTTCATATGTACTCTCATTTTAACTTTTTTTTACAAATGAGAAATGGATTTCAGAACATTTTGAGTGTGAAAATATTTCTATTCCGAATATAATGCCATATTGGCACGATATATCTATAGTAATTAGTGTGTACCCATGCTACTTACGCGGATTGCAACTATATTTTTTTCCGAACCGGATTAAGTATATCTTTATGATTAACTCAAGAAAACCATTATTTTCAAGACATATTTTACATTTATATATTCTTTATATTTTGAGTATCGAATTTTTTTTAATCCAAAAGCACATTTTCATGTCATTATGTACATATATACAACTACGTTCATACAACATACAAAAGAAAAATTAAAACAGTTACGTAATGCATCAACAAATAATTATGCAGATGCACACATTAAATTTAAAATTTAAGCTATAAAACTAAAATATTGATTTGAGAGATCATTATAATAAAAATAACTCATACACAATGACTCAATTCAAGTAACTACGTGCACATATAAAAAACATAAAAAGAAATTACATCACGCGTATGCTATCATTGTACAATAACCATTTTTTTTTAAATAGTCTGCATGTGATTGGTAGATGTAAAAGAATAATGTCAAACACTCAAACATTTGAGCTATAAAACATATTACAACAAGGCTAAAAATATTAGGAGTATCCAATGTTAATACATAACTATCTGGTTACTCTTCCAAGCATTGTTTTATATCTCATAATTTCAGTTACTAAGGAAACTAATGTTCCTAGTCACTAAGATGAAACTGCAATACAAAGATTAATGTTACAATGTAAAGTGTTGGAAACATCAAAATATAGAAGAAAAAATTAAATGGGAAAAAATGACACTGGAACTTCTCAAATTCTTGAATCGATCCTTCTCTCATTTAGAATTTATGTATTTATTTGGAGGTTTAATTTTTATTAAGATTGTGTATGTAAAATAAATTCCATTAGGTAAGTAAGATATTATTCAAATTTGTTATTATTTTTATAAAGCTTTCATTTGTTACGTGAATGTTATCATGTTATTGTTCAATTTGAATCCAAAATTATTATATTTTGCTGAATTAAATAATTATTTCAACAAATTTCCAGTTTCTTTTGTAGAAAAAATGTGTTTTCGGATAAATGAGTGGCACAATTATAGTTGAGAAATATTATTATTCAAGTTCTTAAAGTTTTAAATTTGAAAACACTTGAGTGAAAATATCTATAGTGATTTTGAAGTGATTGGATAAGTATTTAGAATATGAAGAATTTAGTTTAAAATAATTATGAGTGGACAAAGAAAACATGCAAAAAATTTGAAAATATGGACATGTTTACATATCCCAAAGCATAAAAACAAAATCAAGTAATATTTTGAGTTTTATACATCTTATAAATATCCATTATGGAAAAGGCAATTTAAAAAGAAATAAATGTATTTTTATAGCATCATGGAAATCAAGGTCATTGAACCGACTTGAATATATATTTTACCAAGCATTATTCATTTTTTACATATACAAAGTTTTTATGTCTTTTCTTATTTTATATTGTTTATTCAGAATACTTTGAAATGATCAAGTTTCAAAATAAATGGAGAAGTAACTCATTTTGACATTAATTACCTTATTAGTCGTCATATTAATTGCATTTATTAATGAATTTATCAGATTACATTTATTCCTTAAATTTAGTTCGATTGAATTTAAGTTAGTAAAAACTCATGTTAAATCTATTTTGGTTCAAATATGAAAGATTATGCTTGATTTTCTCAAATAATAATCCTATTTTTATTAGATAATTCTTATATAATCATCTGCTAAAAATGTAATATTGTCAAAAAAGAATAAGAATAAAATGTAGATCCTATTTTTTGAAATGATACTTAGATACATCATGTTATTGAGACAACATCATGCAAATCACATGTCAATATACGTTCGAAACACGCTACGCAAGTTTCGAACTTGTGACCTCTCGCACTAATGTCGAATCACCAGATCCTTTTCTTTTTATTCTTTGAAAAAATAGATACCTAATATTTCGTTAGCCATATTACCAAATTAATTTCTTTTGACATATTATCTTGTAAAAAATTGAAATGATATAAAAAAGAAATTATTAGATGAAGAATCTATAAACCTATAGTTGTTTTTATATAAAATTATAACTCTTTAAATCAATATTATCCCTTTACAATTTCAAAATCTCATACCTTAATTTTATATTCAATTAAAATTAAAGATACTACAATTTCTCATAAACATAATTAGAATCTTGAATAGACGGAAAGAAATTAATACCTATGTTATTTTTTCTATTGTAAATTTTAATGAAGATTGAGAAAATTAAGATTAAGATTGAGATAGATTTCCTGCATAGTCATAAATAAATATTTAGAGTTTTCCAATTCTAAAAATCCTCTTTGGGGCATGATATGTATAGTGAGTTGCATACCCTTGAATGAGACAGTCAAACGATAGTACATATTTATTACATTGTTAAAATTTCCCCCTCGGTATACTAACCATACCTAATTAACTTATGGCATGTCATTCCTAATGGTTATAATATCCTTCTCTCACCATACTACCAATGTCGAGTTTTGACAAGCACTATTGTCCCAGTGGTTAAGTGATTCAACTTTGGTGCGAGAGGTCACAAGTTCGAAACTTGCATAGCGTGATTCGAACATGTATTGACATTTGAGTTTGTGATATGTTGTCCCAGTGACATATTGGATCTACGTACCATTTTCAAAAAAAAATATTTAGAGTTTTTACCATTAGCACAACATTCAACCATAATGGATAATTTTGAAACCCAATGCCCTAAAACATGGAGAGAGAAAGAAGAAGAGATTTCTCAAAGACAAATAAAATGCTAAAGTCTAATTAGAATAAATTATATCAACCAGTAAACCATGCTAATAAGATTTGTACCTTTTTTGCAACATTGAACCACCATGGTTGGTCTTGAAATTGAATACCTGAAAGAAGACGAAAAAACATTGAACCGTCAAGGGCAATTAATATATAGTTATGATTAAAAAAATTAAAAGAAAATAATATAAGATTCAAATTTATGAAACTAAAAGCAAATTTTTATTGTAATGTAGAAACATACTCATAAGTAATAATTTTACAATATTTGTAGGACCAATAAAGATATAGTAAGGTATCTAAATAGATTTTAAGCAATCAACAACATAAGTAGAATAAAACCTTCATCCTAATTATGGAAAAGTCTATTTCAACTCGAGTATTTACTTAGTAGCCTTCCAAAAATAAAAAATTCTATAAACCCAAAAAATGACATAGTAGTCTCCTGCCATTTCCAGAATTACCCTTCCCATCACACAAACGCTAAAATGTTCTGTAAAAACCTGATATTTTCAGCCATTCACATCCACACATGTCAGACTTAAATTGCTCAAAATATCGCATTGTAAATAAATTTGGAGCAAATGAAATATAATCACAGAATCACAGACACAGAAATATCAAAATAACTCGCAGCGGAATATAAAATACATAGTAGTTCATGAAGCTACTACAGCAGAGTCTCAAAACAAATACATAATACAGTCTGGAAACAACATAATAGAAATCCCAAATTCATAGAAATTCACTAATACATGAGATAAACTAGAACAGCTGAAACAGAAAGTAAATATAAATGTAGATAAGCAGAAACTCCAGCAAAGACCAGCTCCAGAAAGAGAATCCAAAGCTGTGAATACTCAGGCTGACCCGAGCGTAAAGTAAAACACAAAACACTCGAGTCAGGACAATATATACTTATATAATGTAAACCAACTCAAGTGAACTATAGTAGAAATGCACAATAACTTAAAGGATGCTTGGGATCGCCCATCCTTTAAGAATCAGTTAAATTATAAATTAAATACATCCCGTGGTTAAAATTTCAAAACGGTATTATATACTTCAAAATCAAATACCATTTCAAAATTCAATATCATTCAAAATCCATTTCAAAATATCAAAATATCATATCTTCCAAACCACATTCATTTTTATTTAATTTAAATACCATTACAAAACACATTTCAAAATAGTTTATATTTCGAAACAAATTACTTCATTTTAAATCATAAAATGAAGTTATTATATTTAATAATTAAATTATTAAATTTCCAAAATTTTAGTCTTTCAAAATTCATTTATTCACTTAATTTATCAAAATAGATGAAAATTCAACTTTTGCAGCATTTAGAAATTGCTACAGAAAGTTACATTCAAAACAGTTCAATTTAACAAAAGATAACTTTTAAAAATGATGTAATAGGGTTACATTAGTTTCAAATAAAACTTAGTTAAATTCAACAATTATAACATTTACAAAAATGCTATAATAGCCTTTAATTAAACTCAGCCATTTGGTTCATTATTATCAACTACAGCATTTACAAATGCTGTATTATCATTACATTAGAATTAATAGCATTTTAGAAATGTAGTTAATTAACTTCAAATATTCAGTATAATTTCACAAACAATTATATTTTTATTTAAATCATTTTTAACTTATAAAATCATATAATTTCACTTTTAAAACAATCATTCAAATACCCTTATATTCATGATTTTATAAAGTTAAATCTCCATTCAAAAATCAAAATTTAATAATAATTCACTTATTAAATTCCAACATTAAATTTTAAATTCATTAAATTAATTTTAACTTAATATTTAAGTTTAAAATATTCAAATATAACTTAATTTTATTTTTATGTACTTAACTTAAAATTCACTTTTAAGCCAAATTCCGGGATTACCGTGCCTCTTCTTCGATTTACCATCGCTGGAGAGTGGTGCACTATGGTACTGTTCCATTTCAAATCCATGCACGGATTTCTAAAAGTCGTACGACACTGTTTCGCCATTTCAGACGGATGTTGCACCTTGCACCGCGGATGTTGCACCCTGTAGATATCGATTATTCGGACGGCCATAACTTCTGGCTCGTTTAGAGTTACGGGAGCCATAACCTGTCAAAACGAAGGCCACGGTGAGTTCTACGGCTTTGACAGCTTTCAGCCATCAACGGATAGATTAATGCCCGAAAAGGACAACCCGAATCTCAATCGGGTCTGGTACGTTTTTTACCCTTCGTTTTTTCGACACCGGATTTTTACGGTAAAACGGGATTACCGTGCCTCGCCTTCGATTTACCATCGCTGTAGAGTGGTGCACAATGGTACTGTTCCATTTCAAATCCATGCACGCATTTCTAAAAGTCGTACGGCACTGTTTCGCCATTTCGGACGGATGTTGCACCTTGCACCGTGGATGTTGCACCCTGTAGATATCGATTATTCGGACGGCCATAACATCTACCTCGTTTAGAGTTACGGGAGCCATAACCTGTCAAAATAAAGGCCACGGTGAGTTCTACGGCTTTGACGTCTTTCAGCCGTCAACGGATAGATTAATTCCCTAAAAGGACAGCCCGAATCTCAATCGGGTCTCGTAAGTTTTTTACCCATCGTTTTTTCAACACCGGATTTTTACGGTAAAACGGGATTACCGTGCCTCGCCTTCGATTTACCATCGCTGGAGAGTGGTGCACCATGATACTGTTCCGTTTCAAATCCATGCACGCATTTCTTAAAGTCGTACGACACTGTTTCGCCATTTCGGACGGATGTTGCACCTTGCACCGCGGATGTTGCACCCGGCAGATATCGATTATTCGGACGGTCATAACATCTGGCTCGTTTAGAGTTACGGAAGTCATAACCTGTCAAAACGAAGGCCAAGGTGAGTTCTACGGTTTTGATGTCTTTCAGCCGTCAACGGATAGATTAATGCCCGAAAAGGACAACCCGAATCTCAATCGGGTCTTGTAAGTTTTTTACCCCTCGTTTTTTCGACACCGGATTTTTACGGTAAAACGGGATTACCGTGCCTCGCCTTCGATTTACCATCGCTGGAGAGTGGTGCACCATGGTACTGTTCCGTTTCAAATCCATGCACGCATTTCTTAAAGTCGTACGGCACTGCTTCACCATTTCGGACGGATGTTGCACCTTGCATCGCGGATGTTGCACCCTGTAGATATCGATTATTCGGACGGCCATAACTTCTGGATCGTTTAGAGTTACGGGAGCCATAATCTGTCAAAACGAAGGCCACGGTGAGTTCTACGGCTTTGACAGCTTTCAGCCGTCAACGGATAGATTAATCCCCGAAAAGGACAACCCGAATCTCAATCGGGTCTCGTAAGTTTTATACCCTTCGTTTTTTCGACACCGGATTTTTGCCGTAAAACGGGATTACCGTGCCTCGCCTTCGATTTACCATCGCTGGAGAGTGGTGCACCATGGTACTGTTCCGTTTCAAATCCATGCACGCATTTCTAAAAGTCGTACGGCACTGTTTCGCCATTTCGGACGGATGTTGCACCTTGCACCGCGGATGTTGCACCCTGTAGATATCGATTATTCGGACGGCCATGACTTCTGGCTCGTTTAGAGTTACGGGAGCCATAATCTGTCAAAATGAAGGCTACGATGTGTTCTACAGCTTTGACTGCTTTCAGCCGTCAACGGATAGATTAATGCCCCAAAAGGACAACCCGAATCTCAATCGAGTCTCGTAAGTTTTTTACCCTTCGTTTTTTCGACGCCGGATTTTTACGGTAAAACGGGATTGCCGTGCCTCTTCTTCGATTTACCATCGCTGGAGTGTGGTGCACCATGGCACTATTCCGTTTCAAATCCATGCACGCATTTTTAAAAGTCGTACGGCACTGTTTCGCCATTTCGGACGGATGTTGTACCCTGCACCGCGGATGTTGCACCCTGTTGATATCGATTATTTGGACGACCATAACTTCTGGCTCGTTTAGAGTTACGGGAGCCATAACCGGTCAAAACGAAGGCCACGGTGATTTCTACGGCTTTGACAGCTTTCAGCCATCAACGGATAGATTAATGCCCGAAAAGGACAACCCGAATCTCAATCGGGTCTGGTACGTTTTTTACCCTTCGTTTTTTCGACACCAGATTTTTACGGTAAAACGGGCTTACCGTGCCTCGTCTTCGATTTACAATCGCTGGAGAGTGGTGCACCGTGGTACTGTTCCGTTTCAAATCCATGCACACATTTCTAAAAGTCGTACGACAATGTTTCGCCATTTCGGACGGATGTTGCACCTTGCACCGCGGATGTTGCACCCTGTAGATATCGATTATTCGGACGGCCATCACTTCTGGCTCGTTTAGAGTTACGGGAGCCATAACCTGTCAAAACGATGGACATGGTGAGTTCTACGGCTTTGACAGCTTTCAGCCGTCAACGGATAGATTAATGCCCAAAAATGACAACCCGAATCTCAATCGGGTCTCGTAAGTTTTTACCCTTCGTTTTTTCGACACCGAATTTTTACAGTAAAACGGGATTACTGTGCCTCGTCTTCGATTTACCTTCGCTGGAAAGTGGTGCACCATGGTACTGTTCCGTTTCAAATACATGCACGCATTTCTAAAAGTCGTATGGCACTGTTTCGCCATTTCGGACGGATGTTGCACCTTGCACCGCTGATGTTGCACCATGTAGATATCGATTATTCGAACGACCATAACTTCTGGCTCGTTTAGAGTTACGGGAGCCATAACCTGTCAAAATGAAGGCCACGGTGAGTTCTACGGCTCTGACAGCTTTCATTCGACAACGGATAGATTAATGCCTAAATAAGACAACCCGAATCTCAATCGGGTCTCGTAAGTTTTTTACCCTTCGTTTTTTCGACACCGGAATTTTACGGTAAAACGGGATTACCGTGCCTGGCCTTCGATTTACCATCGCTGCAGAGTGGTGCACCATGGTACTGTTCCGTTTCGAATCCATGCACGCATTTCTAAAAGTCGTACGGCACTGTTTCGCCATTTCGGACGGATGTTGCACCTTGCACCGCGAATGTTGCACCCTGTAGATATCGATTATTCGGATGGCCATAACATCTGGCTCGTTTAGAGTTACGGGAGCCATAACCTGTCAAAACGAAGGCCACGGTGAGTTTGACGGCTTTGACGTCTTTCAGCCGTCAATGGATAGATTAATGCCCGAAAAGGACAACCCGAATCTCAATCGGGTCTCGTAAGTTTTTTACCCTTCGTTTTTTCGACACCAGATTTTTACGGTAAAACGGGATTACCGTGCCTCGCCTTCGATTTACCATCGCTGGAGAGTGGTGCACCATAGTACTGTTCCGTTTCAAATCCATGCACGCATTTCTTAAAGTCGTACAGCACTGTTTTGCCATTTCGGACGGATGTTGCACCTTACATCGCGGATGTTGCACCCTGTAGATATCGATTATTCGGACGGCCATAACATCTGGCTCGTTTAGAGTTACGGGAGCCATAACCTGTCAAAACAAAGGCCACGGTGAGTTTTACGGCTTTGACAGCTTTCAGCCGTCAACGGATAGATTAATGCCCGATAAGGACAATCTGAATCTCAATCTGGTCTCGTAAGTTTTTACCCTTCGTTTTTTCGACACCGGATTTTTGCGCTAAAACGGGATTACCGTGCCTCGCCTTCGATTTACCGTCGCTGGAGAGTGGTGCACCATGGTACTGTTCCGTTTCAAATCCATGCACTTATTTCTAAAAGTCGTACGGCACTGTTTCGCCATTTCGGACGGATGTTGCACCTTGCACCGCGGATGTTGCACCCTGTAAATATCGATTATTCGGACGGCCATAACTTCTGGCTCGTTTAGAGTTACGGGAGCCATAACCTGTCAAAACAAAGGCTATGATGTGTTCTACAGCTTTGACTGCTTTCAGCCGTCAACGGATAGATTAATGCCCAAAAAGGACAACCCGAATCTCAATCGGGTCTCGTAAGTTTTTTACCCTTCGTTTTTTCGACACCGGATTTTTACGGTAAAACGGGATTACCGCGCCTCTTCTTCGATTTACCATCACTGGAGAGTGGTGCACCATGATATTGTTCCATTTCAAATCCATGCACGCATTTCTAAAAGTCGTACGGCACTGTTTCGCCATTTCGGACGGATGTTGCACCTTGCACCGCGGATGTTGCACCCTGTAGATATCGAATATTCGGACGGCCAAAACTTCTGGCTCATTTAGAGTTACGGGAGCCATAACCTGTCAAAACGAAGGCCACGGTGAGTTCTACGGCTTTGATAGCATTCCGCCGTCAACGGATAGATTAATGCCCGAAAAGGACAACCCGAATCTCAATCGGCTCTGGTACTTTTTTACCCTTCGTTTTTTCGTCACCGGATTTTTACGGTAAAACGGGATTACCGTGCCTCGTCTTCGATTTACCATCGCTGGAGAGTGGTGCACCATGGTACTGTTCCGTTTCAAATCCATGCACGCTTGCTAAAAGTCGTACGACAATGTTTCGCCATTTCGGACGGATGTTGCACCCTGTAGATATCGTTTATTCGGACGGCCATAACTTCTGGTTCGTTTAGAGTTACGGGAGCCATAACCTGTCAAAACGAAGGACACGGTGAGTTCTACGGCTTTGACAGCTTTCAGCCATCAACGGATAGATTAATGCCCAAAAATGACAACCCGAATCTCAATCGGGTCTCGAACGTTTTTTACCCTTTGTTTTTTCGACACCGGGTTTTTACGGTAAAACGGGATTACCGTGCCTCGTCTTCGATTTACCAACGCTGAAGAGTGGTGCACCATGGTACTGTTCCGTTTCAAATCCATGCACGTATTTTCAAATGTCGTACGGCACTGTTTCTTCATTTCGGACGGATGTTGCACCTAGCACCACGGATGTTGCACCCTGTAGATATCGATTATTCAGACGGCCATAACTTCTGGCTCGTTTAGAGTTACGGGAGCTATAACTTGTCAAAACGAAGCCCGCGGTGAGTTCTACGGCTTTGACAGCTTTCAGCCGTCAACGGATAGATTAATGCCCAAAAATGACAACCCGAATCTCAATCGGGTCTCGTATGTTTTTTACCCTTTGTTTTTTCGACACCGAATTTTTATGGTAAAACGGGATTACTGTGCCTAGTCTTCGATTTACCATCGCTGGAGAGTGGTGCACCATGGTACTGTTCCGTTTCAAATCCATGCACACATTTCTAAAAGTCGTACGGCACTGTTTCGCCATTTCGGACGGATGTTGCACCTTCCACCGCGGATGTTGCACCCTGTAGATATCTTTTATTCGGACGGCCATAATTTCTGGCTCGTTTAGAGTTACGGGAGCCATAACCTGTCAAAACGAAGGCCACGGTGAGTTCTACGCTTTGACAGCTTTCAGTCGACAACGGATAGATTAATGCCCAAATAGGAAAACCCGAATCTCAATCGGGTCTCGTAAGTTTTTTACCCTACGTTTTTTCGACACCGGATTTTTACGGTAAAACGGGATTACCGTGCCTCGCCTTCGATTTACCATCGCTGCAGAGTAGTGCACCATGGTACTGTTCCGTTTTAAATCCATGCACGCATTTCTAGAAGTCGTACGGCACTGTTTCGCCATTTCGGACGGATGTTGCACCTTGCACCGCGGATGTTGCACCATGTAGATATCGATTATTCGGACGGCCATAACTTCTGGCCCGTTTAGAGTTACGGGAGCCATAACCTGTCAAAACGAAGGCCACGGTGAGTTCTACAGCTTTGACAGCTTTCAGCAGACAACGGATAGATTAATGCCCAAATAGGACAACCCGAATCTCAATCGGGTCTCGTAAGTTTTTTACCCTTCGTTTTTTCGACACCGGATTTTTACGGTAAAACGGGATTACCGTGCCTCGCATTCGATTTACCATCGCTGCAGAGTGGTGCACCATGATACTGTTCCGTTTCAAATCCATGCACGCATTTCTAAAAGTCGTACGGCACTGTTTCTCCATTTCGGACGGATGTTGCACCTTGCACCGCGGATGTTGCACCCTGTAGATATCGATTATTCGGACGACCATAACATCTGGCTCGTTCAGAGTTACGGGAGCCATAACCTGTCAAAACGAAGGCCACGGTGAGTTCTACGGCTTTGACGTCTTTCAGCCGTCAACGGATAGATTAATGCCCGAAAAGGACAACCCGAATCTCAATCGGGTCTCGTAAGTTTTTTACCCTTCGTTTTTTCGACACCGGATTTTTACGGTAAAATGGGATTACCGTGCCTCGCCTTCGATTTACCATCACTAGAGAGTGGTGCACCATGGTACTGTTCCGTTTCAAATCCATACACGCGTTTCTTAAAGTCGTACGGCACTGTTTCGTCATTTCGGACGGATGTTGCACCTTGCACCGCGGATGTTGCACCCTGTAGATATCGATTATTCGGACGGCCATAACATCTGGCTCGTTTAGAGTTACGGGAGCTATAACCTGCCAAAACGAAGGCCACGGTGAGTTCTACGGCTTTGACAGCTTTCAGCCGTCATCGGATAGATTAATGCCAGAAAAGGACAACCTGAATCTCAATCGGGTCTCGTAAGTTTTTTACCCTTCGTTTTTTTGGCACCGGATTTTTACGGTAAAACGGGATTACCGTGCCTCGTCTTCGATTTACCATCGCTGGGGAGTGGTGCACCATGGTACTGTTCCGTTTCAAATCCATGCACGAATTTTTAAAAGTCGTACTGCACTGTTTCTCCATTTCGGACGGATGTTGCACCTTGCACCGCGGATGTTGCACCCTGTAGATATCGATTATTCGGACGACCATAACTTCTGGCTCGTTTAGAGTTACGGGAGCCATAACCTGTCAAAACAAAGGCTATGATGTGTTCTACAGCTTTGACTGCTTTCAGCCGTCAACGGATAGATTAATGCCCAAAAAGGACAACCCGAATCTCAATCGGGTCTCGTAAGTTTTATACCCTTCGTTTTTTCGACACCGGATTTTTGCGGTAAAACGGGATTACCGTGCCTCGCCTTCGATTTACCATCGCTGGAGAGTGGTGCACCGTGGTACTGTTCCGTTTCAAATCCATGCATGCATTTCTAAAGGTCGTACGGCACTGTTTCGCCATTTCGGACGGATGTTGCACCTTGCACCGCGGATGTTGCACCCTGTAGATATCGATTATTCGGACGGCCATAACTTCTGGCTCGTTTAGAGTTACGGGAGCCATAACCTGTCAAAACGAAGGCCAAGGTGAGTTCTACGGCGTTGATAGCTTTCAGTCGTCAACGGATAGATTAATGCCCGAAAAGGACAACCCGAATCTCAATAGGGTCTCGTAAGTTTTTTACCCTTCGTTTTTTCGACACCGGATTTTTACGGTAAAACAGGATTACCATGGCTCGTCTTCGATTTACCATCGCTGGAGAGTGGTGCACCAAGGTACTGTTTCGTTTCAAATCCATGCGCGCATTTCTAAAAGTCGTACGACACTATTTCGCCATTTCGGACAGATGTTGCACCTTGCACCGCGGATGTTGCACCCTGTAGATATCGATTATTCGGACGGCCATAACTTCTGGCTCGTTTAGAGTTACGGGAGCCATAACCTGTTAAAACGAATCGCACGGTGAGTTCTATGGATTTGACAACTTTCAACCGTCAACAGATAGATTAATGCCCGAAAAGGACAACCCGAATCTCAATCGGGTCTCGTAAGTTTTTTACCCTTCGTTTTTCGACACCGTATTTTTACGGTAAAACGGGATTACCGTGCCTCGTTTTCGATTTACCATCGCTGGAGAGTGGTGCACCACGGTGCTGTTCCGTTTCAAATCCATGCACGCATTTCTAAAGGTCGTACGACACTGTTTCTCCATTTCGGACGGATGTTGCACCCTGTAGATATCGATTATTCGGACGGCCATAACTTCTGGCTCGTTTAGGGTTACGGGAACCGTAACCTGCCAAAATGAAGGCCTTGATGAGTTCTACGTTTTTGACAGCTTTCAGCCGTCGATGGATAGATTAATGCCCAAAAAGGACAACACGAATCTCAATCGAGTCTCGTAAGTTTTTTACCCTTCGTTTTTTCGACACCGGATTTTTGCGGTAAAACGGGATTACCGTGGCTCGTCTTCGATTTACCATCGTTGGAGAGTGGTGCACTATGGTACTGTTCCATTTCAAATCCTTGCACGCATTTCTAAAAGTCGTACGGCGCTGTTTCGCCGTTTCGGACGGATGTTGCACTTTGCACCGCGGATGTTCCACCCTGTAGATATCGATTATTCGGACGGCCATAACTTTTGGCTCGTTTAGAGTTACGGGAGCCATAACCTGTCAAAACGAAGGCCACGGTGAGTTCTATGGCTTTGAAAGCTTTCAGTCGTTAACAGATAGATTCATGCCCCAAAATGACAACCCGAATCTCAATCGGGTCTCGTAAGTTTTTTACCCTTTGTTTTTTCGACACCGGATTTTTACGGTAAAACGGGATTACAGTGCCTCGTCTTCGATTTACGATCGCTGGAGAGTGGTGCACCATGGTACTGTTCCGTTTCAAATCCATGCACGCATTTCTAAAAGTCATACGGCACTGTTTCGCCATTTCGGAGGGATATTGCACCCTGCACCGCGGATGTTGCACCCTGTAGATATCGATTATTCGGACGGCCATAACTTCGGGCTCGTTTAGAGTTACGGGAGCGATAACCTGTCAAAACGAAGGCCACGGTGATTTCTACGGCTTTGAAAGCTTTCAGCCGTCAACGGATAGATTAATTCCCTAAAACGACAACCCGAATTTCAATCGGGTCTCGTAAGTTTTTTACCCTTCGTTTTTTCGACACCGGATTTTTACTGTAAAACGGGATTACCGTGCCTCTCCTTTGATTTACCATCGCTGGAGAGTGGTGCACCATGGTACTGTTCCGTTTCAAATCCATGCACGCATTTCTAAAAGTCGTACGGCGCTGTTTCGCAATTTCGGATGGATGTTGCACCTTGCACCGCAGATGTTCCACCCTGTAGATATCGATTATTTGGATGGCCATAACTTCTGGCTCGTTTAGAGTTACGGGAGCCATAACCTGTCAAAACGAAGGCCACGGTGAGTTCTATGGCTTTGAAAGCTTTTAGCCGTTAACGGATAGATTAATGCCCCAAAATGACAACCCGAATCTCAATCGCGTCTCGTAAGTTTTTTACCCTTCGTTTTTTCGACACCGGATTTTTACGGTAAAACGGGATTACAGTGCCTCGTCTTCGATTTACCATCGCTGGAGATTGGTGCACCATGGTACTGTTCCGTTTCAAATCCTTGCACGCATTTCTAAAAGTCGTACGGCACTGTTTCGCCATTTCGGACGGATGTCGCACCCTGCACCGCGGATGTTGCACCCTGTAGATATCGATTATTCGGACGACCATAACTTCTGGCTCGTTTAGAGTTACGGGAGCCATAACCTGTCAAAACGAAGGCCACGGTGATTTCTATGGCTTTGACAGCTTTCAGCTGTCAATGGATAGATTAATGCCCGAAAAGGACAACCCGTATCTCTATAGGGTCTCGTAAGTTTTTTACCCTTCGTTTTTCCGACACCGGATTTTTATGGTAAAACGGGATTACCGTGGCTCGTCTTCGATTTTCCATCGCTGGAGAGTGGTGCACCAAGGTATTGTTCCGTTTCAAATCCATGCACGCATTTCTAAATGTCGTACGGCACTGTTTCGTCATTTCGGACGGATGTTGCACCTTGCACCGCGGATATTGCACCCTGTGGATATCGATTATTCGGACGGCCATAACTTCTGGCTCGTTTAGAGTTACGGGAGCCATAACCTGTCAAAACGAATTCCACGGTGAGTTCTATGGATTTGACAGCTTTCAGCCATCAACGGATAGATTAATGCCCGAAAAGGACAACCCGAATCTCAATCGGGTCTCGTAAGTTTTTTACCCTTCATTTTTTCGACACCGGATTTTTACGGTAAAACGGGATTACCGTGCCTCGTCTTCGATTTACCATCGCTGGAGAGTGGTGCACCATGGTACTGTTCTGTTTCAAATCCATGCACTCATTTCTAAAAGTCGTACGACGCTGTTTCGCCATTTCGGACAGATGTTGCACCATGCACCTCAGATGTTGCACCCCGTAGATATCAATTATTCGGACGGCCATAACTTCTGGCTCATTTAGAGTTACGGGAGCCTTAACCTGTCAAAACGAAGGCGACGATGAGTTCTACGACTTTGACAGCTTTCAGCCGTCAACGGATAGATTAATGCCCAAAAAGGACAACCCGAATCTCAATCGGGTCTCGTAAGTTTTTTACCCTTCGTTTTTTCGACATTGGACTTTTACGGTAAAACGGGATTACCGTGGCTTGTCTTCGATTTACCAGTGTTGGAGAGTGGTGCATCATGGTACTGTTCCATTTCAAATCCTTGCATGCATTTCTAAAAGTCGTACGGTGCTGTTTCGCCATTTCGGACGGATGTTGCACCTTCCACCGCGGATGTTCCACCTTGTAGATATCGATTATTCGGACGACCATAACTTCTGGCTCGTTTAGAGTTACGGGATCCATAACCTGTGAAAACGAAGGCCACGGTGAGTTCTATGGCTTTGAAAGCTTTCAGCCTTCAACGGATAGATTAATTCCCCAAAATGACAACCCGAATCTCAATCGGGTCTCGTAAGTTTTTTACCCTTCATTTTTTCGACACCGGATTTTTACGGTAAAACGGGATTACCGTGCCTCGTCTTTGATTTACCATCGCTGGAGAGTGGTGCACCATGGTACTGTTCCGTTTCAAATCCATGCACGCATTTCTAAAAGTCTTACGGCGCTGTTTCGCCATTTCGGACGGATGTTGCACCTTGCACCGCGGATGTTGCACCCTGTAGATATCGATTATTCGGACGGCCAAAACTTCTGGCTCGTTTAGAGTTACGGGAGCCATAACCTGTCAAAACGAATTCCACGGTGAGTTCTACGGATTTGACAGCTTTCAGCCGTCAACGGATAGATTAATGCCCGAAAAGGACAACCCGAATCTCAATCGGGTCTCGTAAGTTTTTTACCCTTTGTTTTTTCGACACCGGATTTTTACGGTAAAACGGGATTACAGTGCCTCGTCTTCGATTTACAATCGCTGGAGAGTGGTGCACCATGGTACTGTTCCGTTTCAAATCCATGCACGCATTTCTAAAAGTCGTACGGCACTGTTTCGCCATTTCGGAGGGATATTGCACCCTGCACCGCGGATGTTGCACCCTGTAGATATCGATTATTCGGACGGCCATAACTTCGGGCTCGTTTAGAGTTACGGGAGTGATAACCTGTCAAAACGAAGGCCACAGTGATTTCTACGGCTATGAAAGCTTTCAGCCGTCAACGGATAGATTAATTCCCTAAAACGACAACCCGAATCTCAATCGGGTCTCGTAAGTTTTTTACCCTTCGTTTTTTCGACACCGGATTTTTACTGTAAAACGGGATTACCGTGCCTCTCCTTTGATTTACCATCGCTGGAGAGTGGTGCACCATGGTACTGTTCCGTTTCAAATCCATGCACGCATTTCTAAAAGTCGTACGGCGCTGTTTCGCAATTTCGGACGGATGTTGCACCTTGCACCGCAGATGTTCCACCCTGTAGATATCGATTATTTGGACGCCCATAACTTCTGGCTCGTTTAGAGTTACGGGAGCCATAACCTGTCAAAACGAAGGCCACGGTGAGTTCTATGGCTTTGAAAGCTTTTAGCCGTTAACTGATAGATTAATGCCCCAAAATGACAACCCGAATCTCAATCGCGTCTCGTAAGTTTTTTACCCTTCGTTTTTTCGACACCGGATTTTTACGGTAAAACGGGATTACAGTGCCTCGTCTTCGATTTACCATCGCTGGAGATTGGTGCACCATGGTACTGTTCCGTTTCAAATCCTTGCACGCATTTCTAAAAGTCGTACGACACTGTTTCGCCATTTCGGACGGATGTCGCACCCTGCACCGCGGATGTTGCACCCTGTAGATATCGATTATTCGGACGGCCATAACTTCTGGCTCGTTTAGAGTTACGGGAGCCATAACCTGTCAAAACGAAGGCCACGGTGATTTCTACGGCTTTGACAGCTTTCAGCCGTCAATGGATAGATTAATGCCCGAAAAGTACAACCCGAATCTCTATAGGGTCTCGTAAGTTTTTTACCCTTCGTTTTTTCGACACCGGATTTTTATGGTAAAACGGGATTACCGTGGCTCGTCTTCGATTTACCATCGCTGGAGAGTGGTGCACCAAGGTTTGTTCCATTTCAAATCCATGCACGCATTTCTAAATGTCGTACGGCACTGTTTCGTCATTTCGGACGGATGTTGCACCTTGCACCGCGGATATTGCACCCTGTGGATATCGATTATTCGGACGGCCATAACTTCTGGCTCGTTTAGAGTTACGGGAGCCATAACCTGTCAAAACGAATTCCACGGTGAGTTCTACGGATTTGACAGCTTTCAGCCATCAACGGATAGATTAATGCCCGAAAAGGACAACCCGAATCTCAATCGGGTCTCGTAAGTTTTTTACCCTTCATTTTTTCGACACCGGATTTTTACGGTAAAACGGGATTACCGTGCCTCGTCTTCGATTTACCATCGCTGGAGAGTGGTGCACCATGGTACTGTTCTGTTTCAAATCCATGCACTCATTTCTAAAAGTCGTACGACGCTGTTTCGCCATTTCGGACAGATGTTGCATCATGCACCTCAGATGTTGCACCCCGTAGATATCAATTATTCGGACGGCCATAACTTCTGGCTCATTTAGAGTTACGGGAGCCATAACTTGTCAAAACGAAGGCCACGATGAGTTCTACGACTTTGACAGCTTTCAGCCGTCAACGGATAGATTAATGCCCAAAAAGGACAACCCGAATCTCAATCGGGTCTCGTAAGTTTTTTACCCTTCGTTTTTTCGACACTGGATTTTTACGGTAAAACGGGATTACCGTGGCTTGTCTTCGATTTACCAGTGTTGGAGAGTGGTGCACCATGGTACTGTTCCATTTCAAATCCTTGCATGCATTTCTAAAAGTCGTACGGTGCTGTTTCGCCATTTCGGACGGATGTTGCACCTTCCACCGCGGATGTTCCACCTTGTAGATATCGATTATTCGGACGACCATAACTTCTGCCTCGTTTAGAGTTACGGGATCCATAACCTGTGAAAACGAAGGCCACGGTGAGTTCTATGGCTTTGAAAGCTTTCAGCCGTCAACGGATAGATTAATTCCCCAAAATGACAACCCGAATCTCAATCGGGTCTCGTAAGTTTTTTACCCTTCATTTTTTCGACACCGGATTTTTACGGTAAAACGGGATTACCGTGCCTCGTCTTTGATTTACCATCGCTGGAGAGTGGTGCACCATGATACTGTTCCGTTTCAAATCCATGCACGCATTTCTAAAAGTCTTACGGCGCTGTTTCGCCATTTCGGACGGATGTTGCACCTTGCACCGCGGATGTTGCACCCTGTAGATATCGATTATTCGGACGGCCAAAACTTCTGGCTCGTTTAGAGTTACGGGAGCCATAACCTGTCAAAACGAATTCCACGGTGAGTTCTACGGATTTGACAGCTTTCAGCCGTCAACGGATAGATTAATGCCCGAAAAGGACAACCCGAATTTCAATCGGGTCTCGTAAGTTTTTTACCATTCGTTTTTTCGACACCGGATTTTTACGGTAAAACGGGATTACCGTGCCTCATCTTCGATTTACCATCGCCGGAGAGTGGTGCACCATGCTACTGTTCCGTGTCAAATCCATGCACGCATTTCTAAAGGTCGTACGGCGCTGTTTCGCCATTTCGAATGGATGTTGCACCTTGCACCGTGGATGTTTCACCCTGTAGATATCGATTATTCGGACACCATAACTTCTGGCTCGTTTAGTGTTATGGGAGCCATAGCCTGTCTAAACGAAGGCCACGGTGATTTCTACGGCTTTGACATCTTTCAGCCGTCAACGGATAGATTAATGCTCGAAAAGGACAACCCGAATCTCAATAGGGTCTCGTAAGTTTTTTGCACTTCGTTTTTTCGACACCGGATTTTTACGGTAAAACGGGATTGCCGTGGCTCGTCTTCGATTTACCATCGCTGGAAATGGTGCACCAAAGTACTGTTCCGTTTCAAATCCATGTACGCATTTCTAAAAGTCGTACGACACTGTTTCGCCATTTTGGACGGATGTTGCACCCTGCACCGCGGATGTTGCACCCTGTTGATATCGATTATTCGGACGTCCATAACTTCTGGCTCGTTTAGAGTTACGGGAGCTATAACCTGTCAAAATGAATTCCACGGTGAGTTCTACCGATTTGACAGCTTTCAGCCGTCAACGGATAGATTAATGCCCAAAAAGGACAACCCGAATCTCAATCGGGTCTCGTAAGTTTTTTACCCTTCATTTTTTCGACACCGGATTTTTACGGTAAAACGGGATTACCGTGCCTCATTTTCGATTTACAATCGCTGAAGAGTGGTGCACCTTGGAACTTTTCCGTTTCAAATCCATGCACACATTTCTAAAAGTCGTACGACGCTGTTTCGGCATTTCGGACGGTTGTTGCACCTTGCACCGCGGATGTTGCACCCTGTAGATATCGATTATTCGGACGACCATAACTTCTGGCTCGTTTAGAGTTACGGGAGCCATAACCTGTCAAAACGAAGGCCACGGTGATTTCTATGGCTTTGACAGATTTCAGCCGCCAACGGATAGATTAATGCCCGAAAAGGACAATCCGAATCTCAATCGGGTCTCGTAAGGTTTTTACCCTTCGTTTTTTCGACACCGGATTTTTACGGTAAAACGGGATTACCGTGGATCGTCTTCGATTTACCATCGCTGGAGAGTGGTGCACCAAGGTACCGTTCCGTTTAAAATCCATGCACGCATTTCTAAAAGTCGTACGGCACTGTTTCGCCATTTCGGACGGATGTTGCACCTTGCACCGCGGATGTTGCACCCTGTAGATATCGATTATTCGGACGGCCATAACTTCTGGCTCGTTTAGAGTTATGAGAGGCATAACCTGTCAAAACGAATTCCATGGTGAGTTCTACGGATTTGATAGCTTTCAACCGTCAATGGATAGTTAATGCCCGAAAAGGACAACCCGAATCTCAATCGGGTCTCGTAAGTTTTTTACCCTTCGTTTTTTCGACACCGGATTTTTACGGTAAAACGGGATTACCGTGGCTCGTCTTCGATTTACCATCGTTGGAGAGTGGTGCACCATGGTACTATTCCGTTTCAAATCCTTGCACGCATTTCTAAAAGGCGTACATCGCTGTTTCGCCATTTCGGACGGATGTTGCACCTTGCACCGCGGATGTTCCACCCTGTGGATATCGATTATTCGGACGGCCATAACTTCTGGCTCGTTTAGAGTTACGGGAGCCATAACCTGTCAAAACGAAGGCCACGGTGAGTTCTATGGCATTGAAAGTTTTCAGCCCTCAACGGATTGATTAATGCCCCAAAATGACAACCCGAATCTCAATCGGATCTCGTATGTTTTTTACCCTTCGTTTTTTCGACACCGGATTTTTACGGTAAAACGGGATTACAGTGCCTCATCTTCGATTTACCATCGCTGGAGAGTGGTGCACCATGGTACTGTTCCGTTTCAAATCCATGCACGCATTTCTAAAAGTCGTACGACACTGTTTCGCCATTTCGGACGGATGTTGCACCCTGCACCGCGTATGTTACACCCTATAGATATCGATTATTCGGACGGCCATAACTTCTGGCTCGTTTAGAGTCACGGGAGCCATAACTTGTCGAAACGAAGGCCACAGTGATTTCTATGGCTTTGACAGCTTTCAGCCGCCAACGGATAGATTAATTCCCTAAAAGGACAATCCGAATCAAAATCGGGTCTCGTAAGTTTTTACCCTTCGTTTTCGACACCGGATTTTCACGGTCAAACGGGATTACCGTGGCTCGTCTTCGATTTACCATCGCTGGAGAGTGGTGCACCATCCTACTGTTCCGTTTCAAATCCATGCACGCATTTGTAAAAGTCGTACGGCGCTGTTTCGCCATTTCGGACGGATGTTGCACCTTGCACCGCGGATGTTGCACCCTGTATATATCGATTATTTGGACGGCCATAAGTTTTGGCTCGTTTAGAGTTACGAGAGCCATAACCTTTCAAAACGAAGGCCACGGTGAGTTATACGGCTTTGACAGCTTTCAGCCGACAACGGATAGATTAATGCCCAAAAAGGACAACCCCAATCTCAATCGGGTCTCGTAAGTTTTTTACCCTTCGTTTTTTCGACACCGGATTTTTACGGTAAAACGGGATTACCAAGCCTCGTCTTCGATTTACCATCGCTGGAGAGTGGTGCACCATGGTACTGTTCCATTTCAAATCCATGCACGCATTTCTAAAAGTCGTACGGCACTGTTTTGCCATTTCGGACGGATGTTGCACCTTGCACCCCGGATGTTGCACCCTGTAGATATCGATTATTCGGACGGCCATTACTTCTGGCTCGTTTAGAGTTACGGGAGCCATAACTTGTCAAAACGAAGGCCATGGTGAGTTCTACGGTTTTGATAGCTTTCAGCCGATAACGGATAGATTAATGTCCCAAAAGGACAACCCGAATCTCAATCGGGTCTCGTAAGTTTTTTACCCTTCGTTTTTTCGACACCGGATTTTTGCGGTAGAACGGGATTACCGTGCCTCGCCGTCGACTTACCATCGCTGGAGAGTTGTGCACCATGGTACTGTTACGTTTCAAATCCATGCACACATTTCTAAAAGTCGTACGGCACTGTTTCGCCATTTCGGACGGATGTTGCACCTTGCATCGCGGATGTTGCACCCTGTAGATATCGATTATTCGGACGACCATAACTTCTGGCTCGTTTAGAGTTATGGGAGCCATAACCTATCAAAACGAATTCCACGGTGAGTTCTACGGCTTTGACAGCTTTCAGCCGTCAACGGATAGATTAATGCCCGAAAAGGACAACCCGAATCTCAATCGGGTCTCGTAATTTTTTACCCTTCGTTTTTTCTACAACGGATTTTTACGGTAATACGGGATTACCGTGCCTCGTTTTCGATTTACCATCGCTGGAGAGTGGTGCACCATCGTACTGTTCCGTTTCAAATCCATGCACGCATTTCTAAAAGTCGTACGGCACTGTTTCGCCATTTCGGACGGATGTTGCATCCTGCACCGCGGATATTGCACCCTGTAGATATCGATTATTCAGACGGCCATAACTTCTGGCTCGTTTAGAGTTACGGGAGCCATAACCTGTCAAAACGAAGGCCACGGTGAGTTCTACGGCTTTGAAAGCTTTCAGCCGTCAACGGATAGATTAATGCCCCAAAATGACAACCCTAATCTCAATCGGGTCTCGTAAGTTTTTTACCCTTCGTTTTTTCGACACCGGATTTTTACGGTAAAACGGGATTACCGTGCCTCGCCTTCGATTTACCATCGCTGGAGAGTGGTGCACCATGGTACTGTTCCGTTTCAAATCCATGTTGCACACTGTAGATATCGATTATTCGGACGGCCATAACTTCGGGCTCGTTTAGAGTTACGGGAGCGATAACCTGTCAAAACGAAGGCCACGGTGATTTCTACGGCTTTGAAAGCTTTCAGCCGTCAACGGATAGATTAATTCCCTAAAACGACAACCCGAATCTCAATCGGGTCTCGTAAGTTTTTTACCCTTCGTTTTTTCGACACCGGATTTTTACTGTAAAATGGGATTACCGTGCCCCGCCTTCGATTTATCATCGCTGGAGAGTGGTGCACCATGGTACTGTTCCGTTTCAAATCCATGCACGCATTTCTAAAAGTCGTACGGCGCTGTTTTGCCATTTCGAAAGGATGTTGCACCTTGCACCGCGGATGTTCCACCCTGTAGATATCGATTATTCGGACGGCCATAACTTCTGGCTCGTTTAGAGTTACGGGAGCCATAGCCTGTCAAAACGAAGCCACGTTGAGTTCTACGGCTTTGACAGCTTTCAGCCGTCAACGGATAGATTAATTCCCTAAAAGGACAACCCGTATCTCAATCGGGTCTCGTAAGTTTTTTACCCTTCGTTTTTCAACACCGGATTTTTACTGTAAAATGGGATTACCATGGCTCATCTTCGATTTTCCATCGTTGGAGAGTGGTGCACCATGGTACTGTTCCATTTCAAATCCATGCACGCATTTCTAAAAGTCGTACGGCGCTGTTTCGCCATTTTGGACGGATGTTGCACCTTGCGCCGCGGATGTTGCACCCTGTAGATATCGATTATTCGGACGACCATAACTTCTGGCTCGTTTAGAGTTACGGGAGCCATTACCAGTCAAAACGAAGGCCATGGTGTGTTCTACGGCTTTGACAGCTTTCAGCCGACAACGAATAGATTAATGCCCAAAAAGGACAACCCGAATCTCAATCGGGTCTCGTAAGTTTTTTACCCTTCGTTTTTTCGACACCGTATTTTTACGGTAAAACGGGATTACCGTGCCTCGTCTTCGATTTACCATCGCTGGAGAGTGGTGCACCATGGTACTATTCCGTTTCAAATCCATGCACGCATTTCTAAAAGTCGTACGGCACAGTTTCGCCATTTCGGACGGATGTTGCACCTTGCAACGTGGATGTTGCACCCTGTAGATATCGATTATTCGGACGGCCAAAACTTCTGGCTCGTTTAGAGTTACAGGAGCCATAACCTGTCAAAATGAATTCCACGGTGAGTTCTACGGATTTGACAGCTTTCAGCCGTCAACGGATAGATTAATGCCCAAAAAGGACAACCCGAATTTCAATCGGGTCTCGTAAGTTTTTTACCCTTCGTTTTTTCGACACCGGATTTTTACGGTAAAACGGGATTACCGTGCCTCATCTTCGATTTACCATCGCTGGAGAGTGGTGCACCATGGTACTGTTCCGTTTCAAATCCATGCACACATTTCTAAAAGTCGTACGACACTGTTTCGCCATTTCGGACGGATGTTGCACCTGCACCGCGGATGTTGCACCCTGTAGATTTCGATTATTCGGAAGGCCATAACTTCTGGCTCGTTTAGAGTTACGGGATTCATAACCTGTCAAAACGAAGGCCACGGTGAGTTCTACGGCTTTGTCAGCTTTCAGCCGACAACTGATAGATTAATGCCTTAAAAGGACAACACGAATCTCAATCGGGTCTCGTAAGTTTTTTACCCTTCGTTCTTTCGACACCGGATTTTTACGGTAAAACGGGATTACCATGCCTCGTCTTCGATTTACCATCGCTGGAGAGTGGTGCCCCATGGTACTATTCCGTTTCATATCCATGCACGCATTTCTAAAAGTCGTACGGCACTGTTTCGCCATTTCGGACGGATGTTGCACCTTGCACCGCGGATGTTGCACCCTGTAGATATCGATTATTCGGCCGGCCATAACTTCCGGCTCGTTTAGAGTTACAAGAGCCATAACCTGTCAAATCGAATTCCACGGTGAGTTCTACGGCTTTTACATCTTTCAGCCGTCAACGGATAGATTAATGCCCGAAAAGGACAACCCGAATCTCAATCGGGTCTCGTAAGTCTTTTACCCTTCGTTTTTACGACACCGGATTTTTACGGTAAAACGGGGTTACCGTGCCTCGTCTCCGATTTACCATCGCTGGAGAGTGGTGCACCGTGGTACTCTTCCGTTTCAAATCCATGCATCCATTTCTAAAATTCATACGGCGCTGTTTCGCCATTTCGGACGGATGTTGCACCCTGCACCGCGGATGTTGCACCCTGTAGATATCAATTATTCGGACGGCCATAACTTCTGGCTCGTTTAGAGTTACGGGAGCCATTACCTGTCAAAACGAGGGCCACGGTGATTTCTACGGCTTTGACAGCTTTCAGCCGTCAACGGATCGATAAATTCCCTAAAAGGACAACCCGAATCTCAATCGGGTCTCGTAAGTTTTTTACCCTTCGTTTTTTCGACACCGGAATTTTACTCTAAAACGGGATTACCATGCCTCGCCTTCGATTTACCATCGCTGGAGAGTGGTGCACCATGGTACTGTTCCGTTTCAAATCCATGCACGTATTTCTAAAAGTTGTACGGCGCTGTTTCGCTATTTCGGACGGATGTTGCACCTTGCACCGCGCATGTTCCACCATGTAGATATCGATTATTTGGACGGCCATAACTTCTGGCTCGTTTAGAGTTACAGGAGTCATAACCTGTCAAAACGAAGGCCACATTGAGTTCTACGGCTTTGACAGCTTTCAGCCGTCAACGGATAGATTAATTCCCTAAAAGGACAACCCGAATCTCAATCGGGTCACGTAAGCTTTTTACCCTTCGTTTTTTCGACACCGGATTTTTACGGTAAAACGGGATTACCGTGGCTCGTCTTCGATTTACCATCGCTGGAGAGTGGTGCACCAAGGTATTGTTCCGTTTCAAATCCATGCACGCATTTCTAAAAGTCGTACGGCGCTTTTTCGCCATTTCGGACGGATATTGCACCTTGCACCGCGGATGTTGCACCCTGTAGGTATCGATTATTCGGACGGCCATAACTTCTGGCTCGGTTAGAGTTACGGGAGCCATAACCTGTCAAAACGAAGGACACGGTGAGTTCTACGGCTTTGACAGCTTTCAGCCGACAACAGATAGATTAATGCCCAAAAAGGACAACCCGAATCTCAATCGGGTCTCGTAAGTTTTTTAACCTTCGTTTTTTCGACACCGGATTTTTACAGTAAAACGGGATTACCGTGGCTCGTCTTCGATTCACCATCGCTGGAGAGTTGTGCACCATGGTACTGTTCCGTTTCAAATCCATGCACGCATTTCTAAAATTCGTACAACACTGTTTCGCCATTTCGGACGGATGTTGCACCTGCACCGCGGATGTTGCACCCTGTAGATTTCGATTATTCGGAAGGCCATAATTTCTGGCTCGTTTAGAGTTACGGGATTCATAACCTGTCAAAACGAAGGCCACGGTGAGTTCTACGGCTTTGTCAGCTTTCAGCCGACAACTGATAGATTAATGCCTAAAAAGGACAACCCGAATCTCAATCGGGCCTCGTAAGTTTTTTACCCTTCGTTTTTTCGACAATGGATTTTTGCGGTAAAACGGGATTACCATGCCTCGGCTTCGATTTACCATCGCTGGAGAGTTGTGCACCATGGTACTGTTCCATTTCAAATCCATGCACACATTTCTAAAAGTCGTACGGCACTGTTTCGCCATTTCGGACAGATGTTGCACCTTGCACCGCGGATGTTGCACCCTGTAGATATCGATTATTCGGCCGGCCATAACTTCCGGCTCGTTTAGAGTTACAAGAGCCATAACCTGTCAAATCGAATTCCACGGTGAGTTCTACGGCTTTTACATCTTTCAGCCGTCAACGGATAGATTAATGCCCGAAAAGGACAACCCGAATCTCAATCGGGTCTCATAAGCTTTTTACCCTTCGTTTTTTCGACACCGGATTTTTACGGTAAAACGGGATTACCGTGCCCGTCTTCGATTTACCATCGCCGGAGAGTGGTGCACCATAGTACTGTTCCGTTTCAAATCCATGCACGCATTTCTAAAAGTCGTACGACACTGTTTCTCCATTTCGGACGAATGTTGCACCCAGCACCGCGGATGTTGCACCCTGTAGATATCGATTATTCGGACGGCCATACCTTCTGGCTCGTTTAGAGTAACAGGAGCCATAACCTGTCAAAACGAAGGCCACGGTGATTTCTACGGTTTTGACAGCTTTCAGCCATCAACGGATAGATTAATTCACTAAAAGGACAACCCGAATCTCAATCGGGTCTCGTAAGTTTTTTACCCTTCGTTTTTTCGACACCGAATTTTTACTGTAAAACGGGATTACCGTGCCTCGCCATCGATTTACCCTCGTTGGAGTGTGGTGCCCTATGGTATTGTTCCGTTTCAAATCCATGTACGCATTTCTAAAAGTCGTACGGCGCTGTTTCGCCATTTCGGACGGATGTTGCACCTTGCACCGCGGATGTTCCACCCTGTAGATATCGATTATTCGGACGGCCATAACTTCTGGCTCGTTTAGAGTTACTAGAGCCATAACCTGTCAAAACGAAGGCCACGCTGAGTTCTATGGCTTTGACAGCTTTCAACCGTCAACGGATAGATTAATTCCCTAAAAGGACAACCCGAATCTCAATCGGGTCTCGTAAGTTTTTTACACTTCGTTTTTTCGACATCGGATTTTTACGGTAAAACGGGATTACCGTGGATCGTCTTCGATTTACCATCGCTGGAGAATGGTGCACCATGGTACTGTTCCGTTTCAAATCCATGCACGCATTTCTAAAAGTCGTACGGCGCTGTCTCGCCATTTCGGACGGATGTTACACCTTGCACCGCGGATGTTGCACCCTGTAGATATCGATTATTCTGACGGCCATAACTTCTTGCTCGTTTTGAGTTACGGGAGACAAAACCTGTCAAAAAGAAGGCCACGTTGAGTTCTACGGCTTTGACAGCTTCTAGCTGTCAACGGATAGATTAATGCCCAAAAAGGACAACCCGAATCTCAATCGGGTCTCGTAAGTTTTTTACCCTTCGTTTTTTCGACACCGGATTTTTACGGTAAAACGGGATTACCGTGGCTCGTCTTCGATTTACCATCGCTGGAGAGTGGTGCACCTTGGTACTGTTCCATTTCAAATCCATGCACTTATTTCTAAAGTCGTACGGCGCTGTTTCGCCATTTCGGATGGATGTTGCACATTGCGCCGCGGATGTTCCACCCTGTAGATATCGATTATTCGGACGGCCATAACTTCTGGCTCATTTAGAGTTACGAGAGTCATACCCTATCAAAACGAAGGCCACAGTGAGTTCTATGGCTTTGAAAGCTTTCAGCCATCAACGGATAGATTAATGCCCAAAAATGATAACCCGAATCTCAATCGGGTCTCGTAAGTTTTTTACCCTTCGTTTTTTCGACACAGGATTTTTACGGTAAAACGGGATTACCGTGCCTCGTCTTCGATTTACCATCGCTAGAGAGTGGTGCACCATGGTACTGTTCCATTTCAAATCCATGCACACATTTCTAAAAGTCATACGGCACTGTTTCGCCATTTCGGACGGATGTTGCACCCTGCACCGCGGATATTGCACCCTGTAGATATCGATTATTCGGACGGCCATAACTTCTGGCTCGTTTAGAGTTACGGGAGACATAACCTGTCAAAACGAGGGCCACGGTGAGTTCTATCGCTATGAAAGCTTTCAGCCATCAAAGGATAGATTAATGCCCAAAAATGACAACCCGAATCTCAATCGGGTCTCGTAAGTTTTTTACCCTTCGTTTTTTCGACACCGGATTTTTACGGTAAAACGGGATTACCGCGCCTCGTATTCGATTTACCATCGCTGGGGAGTGGTGCACCACGGTACTGTTCCGTTTCAAATCCATGCACGCATTTCTAAAAGTCATACGGCACTGTTTCGCCATTTCGGACGGATGTTGCACCCTGCACCGCGGATGTTGCACCCTGTAGATATCGATTATTCGGATGGCCATAACTTCTGGCTCGCTTAGAGTTGCGGGAGACATAACCTGTCAAAACGAAGGCGACGGTGATTTGTACGGCTTTGACAGCTTTTGGACGTCAACGGATAGATTAATTCCCTAAAAGGACAACCCGAATCTCAATCGGGTCTCATAAGTTTTTTACCCTTCGTTTTTTCGACACCGGATTTTTACTGTAAAACGGGATTACCGTGCCTCGCCTTCTATTTACCATCGCTGGAGAGTGGTGCACCATGGTACTGTTCCGTTTCAAATCCATGCACGCATTTCTAAAAGTCGTACGGTACTGTTTTGCCATTACAGACGGATGTTGCACCCAGCACCGCGGATATTGCACCCTATAGATATCGATTATTCAAACGGCCATAACATCTGGCTCGTTTAGAGTTACGGGAGCCATAACCTGTCAAAATGAAGGCCACGGTGAGTTCTACGGCTTTGACTGCTTTCAGCCGTCAACGGATAGATTAATTCCCCAAAATTACAACCCGAATCTCAATCGGGTCTCCTAAGTTTTTTACCCTTCGTTTTTACGACACCGTATTTTTAAGGTAAAACGGGATTGCCGTGCCTCGTCTTCGATTTACCATCGCTGGAGAATGGTGCACCATGGTACTGTTCCGTTTCAAATCCATGCACGCATTTCTAAAAGTCGTACGGCACCGTTTTCCCATTTCGTACGGATGTTGCACCCTGCACCGCGGATGTTGCACCCTGTAGATATCGATTATTCGGACGGCCATAACTTCTGGCTCGTTTAGAGTTACGGGAGCCATAACCTGTCAAAACGAAGGCCACAGTGATTTCTTCGACTTTGACTGCTTTCAGCCGTCAACGGATAGATTAATTCCCTAAATGGACAACCCGAATCTCAATCGGGTCTCGTAAGTTTTTTACCCTTCGTTTTTTCGTCACCGGATTTTTACTGTAAAACGGGATTACCGTGCCTCGCCTTCTATTTACCATCGCTGGAGAGTAGTGCACCATGGTACTGTTCCGTTTCAAATCCATGCACGCATTTCTAAAAGTCGTACGGCGCTGTTTCGCCATTTCGGACGGATGTCGCACCTTGCACCGCGGAAGTTCCACCCTGTAGATATCGATTATTCGGACGGCCATAACTTCTGGCACGTTTAGAGTTACGGGAGCCACAACCTATAAAAACGAAGGCCACGGTGTGTTCTACGGCTTTGACAGCTTTCAGCCGTCAACGGTTAGATTAATTCCCTAAAAGGACAACTTGAATCTCAATCAGGTCTCGTAAGTTTTTTACCCTTCGTTTTTTAAACGCCGGATTTTTACGGTAAAACGGGATTACCGTGCCTCGCCTTCGATTTACCATCGCTGTTGAGTGGTGCGTCAGGGTATTGTTCCGTTTCAAATCCATGCACGCATTTTTAAAAGTCGTACGGCGCATTTTCGCCATTTCGGACAGATGTTGCACCTTGCACCGTGGATGTTGCACCCTGTAGATATCGATTATTCGGAAGGCCATAACTTCTGGCTCGTTTAGAGTTACGGGAGCCACAACCAGTCAAAACGAAGGCCACGGTAAGTTCTACGGCTTTGACAGCTTTCAGCCGTCAACGGTTAGACTAATTCCCTAAAAGGACAACTCGAATCTCAATCGGGTCTCGTAAGTTTTTTACCCTTCGTTTTTTCGACACCGGATTTTTACGGTAAAACGGGATTACTGTGGCTCGTCTTCAATTTACCATCGCTGGAGAGCGGTGCACCATGGTACTGATCCGTTTCAAATCCATGCACGCATTTCTAAAAGTCGTACGGCGTTGTTTCGCCATTTCGGACGGATGTTGCACCTTGCACCGCGGATGTTCCACCCTGTAGATATCGATTATTCGGACGGCCATAACTTCCGGCTCGTTTAGTGTTACGGGAGCCATAACCGGTCAAAATGAATTCCACGGTGAGTTCTACGGCTTTGACAGTTTTCAGCCGTCAACGGATAGATTAATGCCCGAAAAGGACAACCCGAATCTCAATCGGGTCTCGTAAGTTTTTTACCCTTCGTTTTTTCGACACCGGATATTTACGGTAAAACAGGATTACCGTTCCTCGTCTTCGATTTACCATCGCTGGCGAGTGGTGCACCATGGTACTGTTCCGTTTCAAATCCATGCACGCATTTCTAAAAGTCGTACGGCACTGTCTCGCCATTTCGGACGGATGTTGCACCCTGCACCGCAGATGTTGCACCCTGTAGATATCGATTATTCGGACGGCCGTAACTTCTGGCTCGTTTAGGGTTACGGGAGGCATAACCTGTCAAAACGAAGGCCACGGTGAGTTCTACAGCTTTGACAGTCTCAGCCATCAACGGATACATTAACGCCTAAAAAGGACAACCCGAATCTCAATCGGGTCTCGTAAGTTTTTTACCCTTCGTTTTTTTGACACCGGATTTTAACGGTAAAACGGGATTACCGTGGCTCGTCTTCGATTTACCATCGCTGGAGAGTGGTGCACCGTGGTACTGTTCCGTTTCAAATCCATGCATGCATTTCTAAAAGTCGTACGACGCTGTTTCGCCATTTCGGACGGATGTTGCACCTTGCACCGCGGATGTTGCACCCTGTAGGTATCGATTATTCGGACGGCCATAATTTCTGGCTTGTTCAGAGTTACGGGAGCCATAACCTGTCAAAACGATGCCCACGGTGAGTTTTACGCTTTGACAGCTTTCAGCTGTCAACAGATAGATTAATGCCCGAAAAGGACAACCCGAATCTCAATCGGGTCTCGTAAGTTTTTTACCCTTCGTTTTTTCGACATCGGATTTTTACGGTAAAACGGGATTACCGTGCCTCGCCTTCAATTTATCATCGCAGGGGAGTGGTGCACCATAGTACTGTTCCGTTTCAAATCCATGCACGCTGTTCTAAAAGTCGTACGGCACTGTTTCGCCATTTCGGACGGATGTTGCACCTTGCACCGCAGATGTTGCACCCTGTAGATATCGATTATTCGGACGGCCATAACTTCTGGCTCGTTTAGAGTTACGGGAGCCATAACCTGTCAAAACGAAGGCCATGATGAGTTCTACGGCTTTGACAACCATCGGCCGTCAACGGATAGATTAATGCCCAAAAAGGACAACCCGAATCTCAATCGGGTCTCGTAAGTTTTTTACCCTTCGTTTTTTGGACACCGGATTTTTACGATAAAACGGGATTACCGTGGCTCGTCTTCGATTTACCATCGGTGGAGAGCGGTGCACCATGGTACTGTTCCGTTTCAAATCCACGCACGCATTTCTAAAAGTCGTACGGCACTGTTTCGCATTTCGGACGGATGTTGCACCTTGCACCGCGGATGTTCCACCCTATAGATATCGATTATTCGGACGGCCATAACTTCTGGCTCGTTTAGAGTTATGGGAGCCATAACCTGTCAAAACGAAGGGCACGGTGAGTTCTATGGCTATGAAAACTTTCAGCCGTCAACGGATAGATTAATGCATAAAAATGACAACTCGAATCTCAATCGGGTCTCGTAAGTTTTTTACCCTTCGTTTTTACGACACCGGATTTTTAAGGTAAAACGGGATTACCGTGCCTCGTCTTCGATTTACCATTGCTGGAGAGTGGTGCACCATGGTGCTGTTCCGTTTCAAATCCATGCACGCATTTCTACAAGTCGTACGGCGCTGTTTCTCCATTTCGGACAGATGTCGCACCTTGCACCGCGGATGTTACACCCTGTAGATATTGATTATTCAGACGGTCATAACTTCTGGCTCGTTCAGAGTTATGGAATCCATAACCTGTCAAAACGAAGGCCACGGTGAGTTCTACGGCTTTGACAGCTTTCAGCCGACAACCGATAGAATAATGCCCAAAAAGGACAACCCGAATCTCAATCGGGTCTCGTAAGTTTTTTACCCTACGTTTTTTCGACACCGGATTTTTACGGTAAAACGGGATTACCGTGGCTCGTCTTCGATTTACCATCGCTGGAGAGCGATGCACCATGGTACTGTTCCGTTTCAAATCCGTGCACGCATTTCTAAAAGTCGTACGGCGTTGTTTCGCCATTTCGGACGGATGTTGCACCTTGCACCGCGGATGTTCCACCCTGTAGATATCGATTATTCGGACGGCCATAACTTCCGGCTCATTTAGTGTTACGGGAGCCATAACCTGTCAAAACGAATTCCATGGTGAGTTCTACGGCTTTGATAGTTTTCAGCCATCAACGGATAGAATAATGCCCGAAAAGAACAGCCCGAATCTCTATCGGGTCTCGTAAGTTTTTTACCCTTCGTTTTTTCGACACCGGATTTTTACGGTAAAACGGGATTACCGTGCCTCGTCTTTGATTTACCATCGCTGGAGAGTGGTGCACCATGGTACTGTTCCGTTTCAAATCCATGCACGCATTTCTAAAAGTCGTAAGGCACTGTTTCGCCATTTCGGACGGATGTTGCACCCTGCACCGCGGATGTTGCACCCTGTAGATATCGATTATTCGGACGGCCGTAACATCTGGCTCGTTTAGAGTTACAGGAGCCATAACCTGTCAAAACGAAGGCCACGGTGAGTTCTACAGCTTTGACAGCTTTCATCCATCAACGGATAGATTATTGCCTAAAAATGACAACCCGAATCTCAATCAGGTCTCGTAAGTTTTTTACCCTTCGTTTTTTGACATCGGATTTTAACGGTAAAACGAGATTACCGTGGTTCGTCTTCGATTTACCATCGCTGGAAAGTGGTGCACCGTGGTACTGTTCCATTTCAAATCCATGCACGCATTTCTAAAAGTCGTACGATACTGTTTCGCCATTTCGGACGGATGTTGCACCTTGCACCGCGGATATTGCACCCTGTAGATATCGATTATTCGGACGGCCATAACTTCTGGCTTGTTTAGAGTTACGGGAGCCATAACCTGTCAAAACGATGGCCACGGTGAGTTTTACGCTTTGACAGCTTTCAGCGGTCAACGGATAGATTAATGCCCGAAAAGGACAACCCGAATCTCAATCGGGTCTCGTAAGTTTTTTACCCTTCGTTTTTTCGACATCGGATTTTTACGGTAAAACGGGATTACCGTGCCTCACCTTCGATTTACCATCGCTGGGGAGTGGTGCACCATGGTACTGTTCCGTTTCAAATCCATGCACGCAGTTCTAAAAGTCGTACGGCACTGTTTCGCCATTTCGGACGGATGTTGCACCCTGCACCGCGGATGTTGCACCCTGTAGATATCGATTATTCGGACGGCCATAACTTCTGGCTCGTTTAGAATTACGGGAGCCATAACCTGTCAAAACGAAGGTCACGATGATTTCTACGGCTTTGACAGCTATCGGCCGTCAACGGATAGATTAATGCCCAAAAAGGACAACCCGAATCTCAATCGGGTCTCGTAAGTTTTTTACCCTTCGTTTTTTCGACACCGGATTTTTACGGTAAAACGGGATTACCGTGGCTCGTCTTCGATTTACCATTGGTGGAGAGCGGTGCACCATGGTACTGTTCCGTATCAAATCCATGCACGTATTTCTAAAAGTCGTACGGCACTGTTTCGCCATTTCGGACGGATGTTGCACCTTGCACCGTGGATGTTCCACCCTATAGATATCGATTATTCAGACGACCATAACTTCTGACTCGTTTAGAGTTACGGGAGCCATAACCTGTCAAAACGAAGGCCACGGTGAGTTCTATGGTTATGAAAGCTTTCAGCCGTCAACGGATAGATTAATGCCCAAAAATGACAACCCGAATCTCAATTGGGTCTCGTAAGTTTTTTACCTTTGTTTTTTCGACACGGGATTTTTACGGTAAAACGGGATTACTGTGCCTCGTCTTCGATTTACCATCGCTGGAGAGTGGTGCACCATGGTGCTGTTCCGTTTCAAATCCATGCACGCATTTCTAAAAGTCGTACGGCACTGTTTCGCCATTTCGGACGGATGTTGCACCCTGCACCGCGGATGTTGCACCCTGTGGATATCGATTATTCGGACGGCCGTAACTTCTGGCTCGTTTAGAGTTACGGGAGCCATAACCTGTCAAAACGAAGGCCACGGTGAGTTCTACAGATTTGACAGCTTTCAGCCATCAACAAATAGATTAATACCTGAAAAGGACAACCCGAATCTCAATCGGGTCTCGTAAGTTTTTTACCCTTCGTTTTTTCGACACCGGATTTTAACGGTAAAACGGGATTACCGTGGCTCGTCTTCGATTTACCATCGCTGGAGAGTGGTGCACCATGGTACTGTTCCGTTTCAAATCCATGCACGCATTTCTAAAAGTCGTACGGCACTGTTTCGCCATTTCGGACGGATGTTGCACCCTGCACCGCGGATGTTGCGCCCTGTAGATATCGATTATTCGGACGGCCATAACTTCTGGCTTGTTTAGAGTTACGGGAGCCATAACCTGTCAAAACGATGGCCACAGTGAGTTTTACGCTTTGACAGCTTTCAGCTGTCAACGGATAGATTAATGCCCGAAAAGGACAACCCGAATCTCAATCGGGTCTCGTAAGTTTTTTACCCTTCGTTTTTTCGACATCGGATTTTTACGGTAAAACGGGATTACCATGCCTCGCCTTCGATTTACCATCGTTGGGGAGTGGTGCACCATGGTACTGTTCTGTTTCAAATCCATGCACGCAGTTCTAAAAGTCGTACGGCACTGTTTCACCATTTCGGACGGATGTTGCACCTTGCACCACGGATGTTGCACCCTGTAGATATCTATTATTCGGACGGCCATAACTTCTGGCTCGTTTAGAGTTACGGGAGCCATAACCGGTCAAACCGAAGGCCACGCTGAGTTTTACGGCTTTGACAGCTATCGGCCGTCATCGGAAAGATTAATGCCCAAAAAGGACAACCTGAATCTCAATCCGGTCTCGTAAGTTTTTTACCCTTCGTTTTTTCGACACCGGATTTTTACGGTAAAACGGGATTACCGTGGCTCGTCTTCGATTTACCATCGCTAGAGAACGGTGCACCATGGTACTGTTCCGTTTCAAATCCATGCATGCATTTCTAAAAGTCGTACGACGTTGTTTCGCCATTTCGGACGGATGTTGCACCTTGCACCGCGGATGTACCACCCTGTAGATATCGATTATTCGGACGGCCATAACTTTTGGCTCGTTTAGAGTTACGGGAACCATAACTGTAAAAACGAAGGCCACGGTGAGTTCTATGGCTTTGAAAGCTTTCAGCCGTCAATGGTTAGATTAATGCCTAAAAATGACAATCCGAATCTCAATCGGGTCTCGTAAGTTTTTTACCCTTCGTTTTTTCGACACCGGATTTTTACGGTAAAACGGAATTACCGTGCCTCGTCTTCGATTTACCATCGCTGGAGAGTGGTGCACCATGGTACTGTTCCGTTTCAAATTCATGCACGCATTTCTAAAAGTTGTACGGCACTGTTTTCGCCATTTCGGACGGATGTTGCACCCTGCACCGCGGATATTGCACCCTGTAGATATCGATTATTCGGACGGCCATAACTTCTGGCTCGTTTAGAGTTACGGGAGACATAACCTGTCAAAACGAGGGCCACGGTGAGTTCTATCGCTATGAAAGCTTTCAGCCATCAAAGGATAGATTAATGCCCAAAAATGACAACCCGAATCTCAATCGGGTCTCGTAAGTTTTTTACCCTTCGTTTTTTCGACACCGGATTTTTACGGTAAAACGGGATTACCGCGCCTCGTCTTCGATTTACCATCACTGGAGAGTGGAGCACCATGGTGCTGCTCCGTTTCAAATCCATGCACGCATTTCTAAAAGTCGTACGACACTGTTTGGCCATTTCGGACGGATGTTGTACCTTACACCGCAGATGTTGCACCCTGTAGATATCGATTATTCGAATGGCCATAACTTCTGGCTCGTTTAGAGTTACGGGAGCCATATCTTGTTAAAACGAAGGCCACGGTGAGTTCTACGGCTTTGACAGCTTTCAGCCGTCAACGGATAGATTAATTCCCTAAAAGGACAACCCAAATCTCAATCGGGTCTCGTAAGTTTTTTACCCTTCGTTTTTTAAACACCGAATTTTTACGATAAAACGGGATTACCGTGGCTCGTCTTCGATTTACCATCGCTGAAGATTGGTGCACCGTGGTACTGTTCCGTTTCAAATCCATGCACGCATTTCTAAAAGTCGTACGGCACTATTTCGCCATTTCGGACGGATGTTGCTCCTAGCACCGCGGATGTTGCACCCTGTAGATATCGATTATTCGGACGGTCATAACTTCTGGCTCACTTAGAGTTACGGGAGCCATAACCTTTCAAAACGAAGGCCACGGTGAGTTCTATCGCTTTGACAGCTTTCAGCCGTCAACGGATAGATTAATTCCCGAAAAGGACAACCCGAATCTCAATCGAGTCTCGTAAGTTTTTTACCCTTCGTTTTTTCGACACCGGATTTTTACGATAAAACGGGATTACCGTGCCTCGCCTTCGATTTACCATCGATGGAGAGTGGGGGCACCATGGTACTGTTCCGTTTCAAATCTATGCACGCATTTCTAAAAGTCGTACGTTACTGTTTCGCCATTTCGGACGGATGTTGCACCTTGCGCCGCGGATGTTGCACCCTGTAGATATCGATTATTCGGACGGCCATAACTTCTGGCTCGTTTAGTGTTACGGGAGCCATAACCTGTCAAAACGAAGGCCACGCTGAGTTCTACGGCATTGACTGCTTTTAAACGTCAACGGATAGATTAATGCTCAAAAAGGAAAACCCGAATATCAATCGGGTCTCCTATGTTTGTTTGCGCCAAAATTGGTCACAAACCCCGAATACCGTGAAAGCACTAGTGTATGAATACAAATCAATAATATTCAAACACAAATCTCAGATCTCAGCAAATATTAAACAGTAATCCCAAAATAGAGAACAGAGACACAAGTTTTATAGTGGTTCGGCTATCTCCGGCCTACGTCCACTCCAAAGTTTTTATCCTTTTATTGATTATCCTCGATGATTACAGATGATTACAGCAGTTACAAAGTCCAAAACTTGAAATAAATAGCAGCAATGATGATATGGAATAATTCTGGCAGTGTCCGAGCGTGCTTTTTCTCTCTAGAATCTCCGACCCCTTTTCTGAATGACCAGGGGCTCTATTTATAAGCGTAGGAGGCTGATATTTCTCCTAAAATCCGGGAAGACCGCTTCAGGCACGTGAGGGGGCCCACACGCCCGAAATCTAGAGGTCCGGGCCCACCTTGGGATCGATTCAAAGTAAGGTTCGAATCGATCGAGAAATCATCCAATCGAGTTGAAATTTGGTGAGAACATCCTTCAACATGTATGCAAGATCCTGTAAAAATTTCATTGCATTTGGATCAACGGTTTGGGAGATATGATCGATCCAAGTTCAAAGTTTCGTATGCTCTGCCTGGTTCGAACCCATACATCGAACCCACTCCCTTCGAATCCATCCCCCTCGAATCCATCTCCCTCGAGTCCGTCTTCTTCGAACCCATCTCCCTCGAGTCCATCTTCTTCGAACCCATTTCCTTCGAATCCATCGCCTTGAATCCACGAAGCCGACTCTCCTCCTTCGAATCCACGAAGCCGACTCCCCTCCTTCGAATCCACGAAGCCGACTCTCCTCCTTCGAATCCACGAAGCTGACTCCCCTCCTCTCCTGATCGATAAGAACTTCATCGATTCGAACCACCATCGATACGAACTTCACCAAGCCGAACCTATGTTGATCGATACGAACCGTATCGATTCGAACCGTCTCTGCGTCATGCCTTCGATCGATGCGATCTTGATGGGTTCGAATCCGATGGATTCGAACCGAGCACCACCTTGATGGATTCGAACAACATACCTTTCCTACCTTGAATCCATCATATTTTCTTCATACGAACTCCGATTAACCTGAAATTTGAAACATAGCATTTCCTAGTCCTTATCATCATCTCCAATCAATTTCGTCCCGATCGGAGTTCAACCAAATTTTGACGATATCGATCGTAGCCTTGATTCCAACTGATCTCCAATTCTGATATCCATCATTCCTTGCCAATTTGTTGATATTCCAGTTTTGACCAAAAATGAGATAACACTTTGCCCCCCAAAACATGCCTTGTGATAACAGGGCGTGTTTTGAATAGTTCCGAACCCAATATCCGAAGTCCATAACCATATTGCCAGAGTATATCATCCTTGACTGCTTCGAGTCGATATCCAATTCCAAATCCAATAACCAAAGCTTGAGCCAATTCCATGTCCATCCGAATTCGACAACCGAGTTCCAAACCATCCTTATCCAATGGCCAATAACCGAATCCAGGACCTCTCCGGGTCGATATCCAAATGAATAACCTCTCCGGGCTCTTGCCAAGCGCAATCTACACCTGACAGCCATGATCCAGTGTCCCTGGATGTTAAGCTAGCCTCATCGTGTTCTTGTCGAGCGTAATCCACACATGACGGCCTTGGTCCAGTGTCCCTGGACGTTGAGCTAACCTCTCTGGGTTCTTGCCAAGCGTAATCCACACTTGACGACCTTGGTCCAGTGTCCCAGGACGTTGAGCAATGCCATGGCTTAAGTCCTAAGCCGAATCCTGGTCACTCCGGACCTTTGCCGAGCATAGCCATACTCGACGACCTGAAACAATAATCGATAATATGGGGCCTAAGTCCTAGGCCATATTCTGGTCACTCCGGACCTTTGCTGAGCATAGTCCATACTCAGCGACCTGAATGAGTCAATCTACCGCGTTCGAGCAAAGTGACTCACCCCTTGCCAGGCATAATCCATACCCGACGACCATTTATCGAAAACCAGATGAAAATCCAATCAAAATCCAATCCAACATCCAAACCCAAAAATCCAAATCCAAAACCAAAAAACCAGGAAACCAAACCAGCATTCAAAACCGGAAACAATCATCCAAAGAAAAATCTAAATCAAAAGAAAGCAAAACGAGGAGCTCGATCCAAACTCCAAAACCAAAATCCGAAAAGAAAAGTAGTGTCCAAACCAAAACAGAAAAGCAGATTTCACAAACCACGGCATCGCAGTTTATCATCATTCAGAGCATGCCTAGGGGCTATCTCCGTCCCCATACATGTGTAAATGACCTGGTTGCTTGCCAGTAGTTCGCTACTTATTTCACATTATCCTGATCAGTGGATGATCAATCGACCATCATCCCTGGGCCTCCCATCATCACGGCGAGAGGTTGTCGGTGGTTGCTCCTGCTCCACCGTTGCATTTCGAGTTCCGATATATTGCTGTAACTGTCCATTCCTTACATGCTCCTCGATTATATCCTTCAAGTGCCTGCAGCTGTTGGTGTCATGTCCGTCTAAGTCATGGAAGAGACAATGCCTCCCTGATGCCCTCTCTCGTTCAGAAGGCTCTCTCCTGGCTGGCCTCCGGTAGGGAAGGCGATTCCGAGTATCCATGTATATCCGCTCCAGCGTCTCGTTCAATCCTGTGTATGTGGAAAACTTTGGATCCTTCCATCGCTTCCTAGCGTTTCCAGAATCATTATCCAATTTCCTTTTTCCTTTGTCTTTATCTGAACCACCGCTGGATACTGCTCCAACCTCGATTGCACTAACCTTTTTCACCTTTAAATCCGTACTTGCATCTTCTTGCCGAAGGAACCTTTCTGCCTCGTGAAAGAATTCGTCGAGATCTTGTGGGGGATCTCGTATCAGAGATACCTTGAAACCAGAGTCCTCCCTGACTCCTGATACTGCAGCCATTAAAACCATCGACGGATCAGGCCGATCCACCGAAGCGACTGCTGCACTGAATCGAGTTAGAAAAGCTCTAAGCGATTCATCCATTCTTTGCTTTACCGATGTCAATGTCATCACGTTCTTCGGTCTCTTGACATGAACCCGAAACTGCCCCAAAAACCTTTCCACTAATTCCCTCCAAGTCCTGATATATCCTTCTTCCAGCTGCCTAAACCACATCGCAGCTAAGTCCGTCAAATACAAAGGAAGCATCGGGACATCACTTCCTCCGATGCCCCCAGCACCTCCATGTGTCTGGTGTACCTCATCAAGTGATCCGTTGGATCTGTCTTGCCATCATATATCTCCACGCTAGGCAACTTAAACTTAGGTGGATTCTGAGCCATCCTTATTTCCCGAGCAAACGGACTCCTGTTCACTCCTTCCAAGTCTCCTTTGGCCAAACCACCTCGCAAAGTTTTCCTAATCATCTCTACCAATCCAGCGTTGTCTGTCGGGGGTTGCCCCCGAGGGAACTCCGGCACATACTCTTCATGTGGCTCGTTAGTAGCAACGTTGGTTCTAGCCTGTTGAACTCCTTCCAGAGGTCCTCCTGTGTTGGATCCTGTGGGTCTGCCCCCAAGCCCTTGTTGATTGCTTTGTGGCTCCATATCTCGTCCTCCATTGGGTTCCACAACCCTAGTCCCCTGTCCTGCATCCATAGCGGCTGTAGCTGTTCCTAAGTTCTGCATCCCTGCAGCTCTCATTTGCTCGAAGAAAGTCTGCATCATTTCCTGTTGGTTCTTTAACAATCTCTCTTGCAAAGAATTTGCCATAGCCTCCATTTCATCCCGAGTTATGTAGATTGAAGCCTGTCCTTCCCCCGCGCCGGAGGATGCTTGTTGAGTTCCTTCCTGTTGGCTTCTCTCAGCCCTCCGCCTTCTACTATTTTGCCTGGTCATTGTCCTTGAATCCAAACTCTTTAAAATCTTCAAATCCAAACTTCAAATCCGATGTAGCGGGTGCTAGTCGTTCTCAGTGAAAGCACCAAAGTGTTTGCGCCAAAATTGGTCACAAACCCCGAATACCGTGAAAGCACCAGTGTATGAATACAAATCAATAATATTCAAACACAAATCTCAGATCTCAGCAAATATTAAACAGTAATCCCAAAATAGAGAACAGAGACACAAGTTTTATAGTGGTTCGGCTATCTCCGGCCTACGTCCACTCCAAAGTTTTTATCCTTTTATTGATTATTCTCGATGATTACAGATGATTACAGCAGTTACAAAGTCCAAAACTTGAAATAAATAGCAGCAATGATGATATGGAATAATTCTGGCAGTGTCCGAGCGTGCTTTTTCTCTCTAGAATCTCCGACCCCTTTTCTGAATGACCAGGGGCTCTATTTATAAGCGTAGGAGGCTGATATTTCTCCTAAAATCTGGGAAGACCGCTTCAGGCACGTGAGGGGGCCCACACGCCCGAAATCTAGAGGTCCGGGCCCACCTTGGGATCGATTCAAAGTAAGGTTCGAATCGATCGAGAAATCATCCAATAGAGCTGAAATTTGGTGAGAACATCCTTCAACATGTATGTAAGCTCCTGTAAAAATTTCATTGCATTTGGATCAACGGTTTGGGAGATATGATCGATCCAAGTTCAAAGTTTCGTGTGCTCTGCCTGGTTCGAACCCATACATCGAACCCACTCCCTTCGAATCCATCCCCCTCGAATCCATCTTCATCGAATCCATCTCCCTCGAGTCCGTCTTCTTCGAACCCATCTCCCTCGAGTCCATCTTCTTCGAACCCATTTCCTTCGAATCCATCGCCTTGAATCCACGAAGCCGACTCTCCTCCTTCGAATCCACGAAGCCGACTCCCCTCCTTCGAATCCACGAAGCCGACTCTCCTCCTTCGAATCCACGAAGCCGACTCCCCTCCTCTCCTGATCGATACGAACTTCATCGATTCGAACCACCATCGATACGAACTTCACCAAGCCGAACCTATGTTGATCGATACGTACCGTATCGATTCGAACCGTCTCTGCATCATGCCTTCGATCGATGCGATCTTGATGGGTTCGAATCCGATGGATTTGAACCGAGCACCACCTTGATGGATTCGAACAACATACCTTTCCTACCTTGAATCCATCATATTTTCTTCATACGAACTCCGATTAACCTGAAATTTGAAACACAGCCTTTCATAGTCCTTATCATCATCTCCAATCAATTTCGTCCCGATCGGAGTTCAACCAAATTTTGACGATATCGATCGTAGCCTTGATTCCAACTGATCTCCAATCCTGATATCCATCATTCCTTGCCAATTTGTTGATATTCCAGTTTTGACCAAAAATGGGATAACAATGTTTTTTACCCTTCGTTTTTTCGACACCGGATTTTTACGGTAAAACGGGATTACCGTGGCTCATCTTCGATTTACCATCGGTGGAGAGCAGTGCACCATGGTACTGTTCCGTTTCAAATCCATGCACGCATTTCCAAAAGTCGTACGGCACTGTTTCGCCATTTCGGACGGATGTGGCACCTTGCACCGCGGATGTTCCACCCTGTAGATATCGATTATTCGGACGGCCATAACTTTTGGCTCGTTTAGAGTTACGGGAGCCATAACCTGTCAAAAAAAAGGACATGATGAGTTCTATGGCTTTGAAAGCTTTCAGCCGTCAACGGATAGATTAATGCCCAAAAATGACAACCCGAATCTCAATCGGGTCTCGTAAGTTTTTTCCTTTCGTTTTTTCGACACCGGATTTTTACGGTAAAATGGGATTACCGTGCCTCATCTTCGATTTACCATCGCTGGAGAGTGGTGCACCATGGTACTGTTTCGTTTCAAATCCATGCACGCATTTCTTAAAGTCGTACGACACTGTTTCTCCATTTCGGATGGATGTCGCACCTTGCACCGCGGATGTTGCACCCTGTAGATATCGATTATTCGGACGGCCATAACTTCTGGCTCATTTAGAGTTACGGGAGCCATAACCTGTCAAAACGAAGGCCACAGTGAGTTCTACGGCTTTGACAGCTTTCAGCCGTCAACGGTTAGATTAATTCCCTAAAAGGACAACCCGAATCTCAATCGGTTCTCGTAAGTTTATTACCCTTCGTTTTTTAAACACCGGATTTTTACGGTAAAACGGGATTACCGTGCCTCGCCTTCGATTTACCATCGCTGGAGAGTGGTGCACCATGGTACTGTTCCGTTTCAAATCCATGCACGCATTTCTAAAAGTCGTACGGCACTGTTTCGCCATTTCGGACGGATGTTGCACCTTGCACCGCGGATGTTGCACCTAGTAGATATCGATTATTCGGACGGCCATAACTTCTGGCTCGTTTAGAGTTACGAGAGCCATAACCTGTCAAAACGAAGGCCACGATGAGTTCTACGGCTTTGACAGCTTTCAGCCGTCAACGGATAGATTAATGCCAAAAAAGGACAACCCGAATCTCAATCGGGTCTCGTAAGTTGTTTACCCTTCATTTTTTCGACACCGGATTTTTACGGTAAAACGGGATTACCGTGCCTAGTCTTCGATTTACCATCGCCGGAGAGTGGTGCACCATGGTACTGTTCCGTTTCACATGCATGCACGCATTTCTAAAAGTCGTACGACACTGTTTCACCATTTCGAACGGATGTTGCACCGTGCACCGCGGATGTAGCACCCTGCAGATATCGATTATTCGGACGTCCATAACTTCTGGCTCATTTAGTGTTACGGGAGCCATAGCCTGTCAAAACGAAGGCCACGGTGAGGTCTACGGCTTTGATAGCTTTCAGCCATCAACGGATAGATTAATTCCCTAAAAGGACAACCCGAATCTCAATCGGGTCTCGTAAGTTTTTTAACCCTTCGTTTTATAAACACCGGATTTTTACGGTAAAACGGGATTACCGTGCCTCGCCTTCGATTTACCATCGCTGGAGAGTTGTGCACCATCTGTTCCGTTTCAAATCCGTGCCCGCATTTCTAAAAGTCGTACGGCACTGTTTCGTCATTTCGGACGGATGTTGCACCTTGCACCGCGGATGTTGCACCCTGTAGATATCGATTATTCGGATGGCCATAACTTCTGGCTCATTTAGAGTTACGGGATCCATAACCTGTCAAAACGAAGGCCACGGTGAGTTCTACGGCTTTGACGGCTTTCAGCTGACAACGGATAGATTAATGCCCAAAAAGGACAACCCGAATCTCAATCGGGTCTCGTAAGTTTTTTACCCTTCGTTTTTTCGACACCGGATTTTTGCAGTTAAACGGGATTACCGTGCCTCGCCTTCGATTTACCATCGCTGGAGAGTTGTGCACCATGGTACTGTTCCGTTTCAAATGCATGCACACATTTCTAAAAGTCGTACGACACTGTTTCGCCATTTCGGACGGATGTTGCACCTTGCACCGCGGATGTTGCACCCTGTAGATATCGATTATTCGGACGGCCATAACTTCCGGCTCGTTTAGAGTTACGGGAGCAATAACCTACGAATTCCACGGTGAGTTCTACGGCTTCGACAGCTTTTAGCCGTCAACGGATAGATTAATGCCCGAAAAGGACAACCCGAATCTCAATCGGGTCTCGTAATTTTTTTACCCTTCGTTTTTTCGACATCGGATTTTTACGATAAAACGGGATTACCGTGCCTCGTCTTCAATTTACCATCGCTGGAGAGTGGTGCACCATGGTACTGTTCCGTTTCAAATCCATGCACGTATTTCTAAAAGTCGTACGGCACTGTTTCGCAATTTCGGACGGATGTTGCACCCTGCACCGCGGATGTTGCACCCTGTAGATATCGATTATTCGGACGGCCATAACTTCTGGCTCGTTTAGAGTTACGGGAGCCATAAACTGTCAAAACGAAGGCCACGGTGATTTCTACGGCTTTGAAAGCTTTCAGCCGTCCACGGATAGATTAATTCCGTAAAAGGACAACCCGAATCTCAATCGGGTCTCGTAAGTTTTTTAGCCTTCGTATTTTCGACACCGGATTTTTACTGTAAAATGGGATTACCGTGCCTCGCCTTCGATTTACCATCGCTGGAGAGTGGTGCACCATGGTACTGTTTCGTTTCAAATCCATGCACGCATTTCTAAAAGTCGTACGACACTGTTTCGCCATTTCGGACGGATGTTGCACCTTGCACCACGGATGTTGCACCCTATAGATATCGATTATTAGGACGGCCATAACTTCTGGCTCGTTTGGAGTTACGGGAGCCATAACCGGGCAAAACGAAAGCCAAGATGAGTTCTACGGCTTTAACGGCTTTCACCCATCAAAGGATAGATTAATTCCCTAAAAGGACAACCCGAATCTCAATCGGATCTCGTAAGTTTTTTACCCTTCGTTTTTTCGACACCGGATTTTTACGGTAAAACGGGATTACCGTGCCTCGTCTTCGATTTACCATCGCTGGAGAGTGGTGCACCATGGTACTGTTCCGTTTCAAATCCATGTATGCATTCCTAAAAGTCGTACGGCGCTGTTTCGCCATTTCGGACGGATGTTCCACCATGAACCGCGGATGTTGCACCATGTAGATATCGATTATTCAGACGGCCATAACTTCTGCCTCGTTTAGAGTTACAGGAGCCATAACCTGTCAAAACGAAGGCCACGATGAGTTCTACGGTTTTGACAGCTTTCAGCCGTCAACAGGTAGATTAATTCCCAAAAAGGACAACCCGAATATCAATCGGGTCTCGTAAGTTTTTACCCTTCGTTTTTTCGACACCGGATTTTTACGGTAAAACGGGATTACCGTGGATCGTCTTTGATTTACCATCGCTGGAGAGAGGTGCACCATGCTACTTTTCCATTTCAAATCAATGCACGCATTTCTAAAAGTCGTACGGCGCTGTTCGCAATTTCGGACGGATGTTGCACCTTGCACCGCGGATGTTCCACCCTGTAGATATCGATTATTCGAACGACCATAACTTCTGGCTCGTTTAGAGTTACGGGAGCCATAACCTGTCAAAACGAAGGCCACAGTGAGTTCTACGGCTTTGACAGTTTTCAGCCATCAACGGAAAGATTAATTCCCTAAAAGAACAACCCGAATCTCAATCGGGTCTCGTAAGTTTTTTATCCTTCGTTTTATAAACACCAGATTTTTACGGTAAAACAGGATTACCGTGCCTCGCCTTCGATTTACCATCGCCGGAGAGTGGTGCACCATGGTACTGTTCCGTTTCAAATCCATGCACGCATTTCTAAAAGCCGTACGGCACTGTTTCGCAATTTCGGACGGACGTTGCACCTTGCACCGTGGATGTTGCACCCTGTAGATATCGATTATTCGGACGGCCATAACTTCTGGCTCGTTTAGAGTTACGAGAGCCATAACCTGTCAAAACGAAGGCCACGGTGTGTTCTACGGCTTTGATATCTTTCAACCGTCAACGGATAGATTAATGCCCAAAAAGGACAACCCGAACCTCAATCGGATCTCGTAAGTTTTTTACCCTTCGTTTTTTCGACACCGGATTTTTACGGTTAAACGGGATTACCGTGCCTCGTCTTCGATTTACCATCGCTGGAGAGTGGTGCACCATGGTACTGTTCCGTTTCATATCCATGCACGCATTTCTAAAAGTCGTACGACACTGTTTCGCCATTTCGGACGGATGTTGCACCTTGCACCGCGGAAGTTGCACCCTGTAGATATCGATTATTCGGACGGCCATAACTTCTTGCTCGTTTAGAGTTGCGGGATCTATAACTTGTCAAAACGAAGGCCACGGTGAGTTCTACAACTTTGACAGCTTTCAGCTGACAACGGATAGATTAATGCCCAAAAAGGACAACACGAATCTCAATCGGGTCTCGTACGTTTTTTACCCTTCGTTTTTTCGACACCGGATTTTTGCGGTAAAACGCGATTACCGTGCCTCGCCTTCGATTTACCATCGCTGGAGAGTTGTGCACCATTGTACTATTCCGTTTCAAATCCATGCACACATTTCTAAAAGACGTACGGCACTGTTTCGCCATTTCGGACGGATGTTGCACCTTGCACCGCAGATGTTGCACCCTGTAGATATCGGTTATTCGGACGGCCACAACTTCCGGCTCGTTTAGAGTTACGGGAGCCATAACCTACGAATTCCACGGTGAGTTCTTCGGCTTCGATAGCTTTCAGCCGTCAACGGATAGATTACTGCCCGGAAAGGACAACCCGAATCTCAATCGGGTCTCGTAATTTTTTTACCCTTCGTTTTTTCGACACCGGATTTTTGCAGTTAAACGGGATTACCGTGCCTCGCCTTCGATTTACCATCGCTGGAGAGTTGTGCACCATGGTACTGTTCCGTTTCAAATGCATGCACACATTTCTAAAAGTCGTACGACACTGTTTCTCCATTTCGGATGGATGTTGCACCCTGCACCGCGGATGTTGCACCCTGTAGATATCGATTATTCGGACGGCCATAACTTCTGGCTCGTTTAGAGTTACGGGAGCCATAACCTGTCAAAACGAAGGCCACGGTGATTTCTACGGCTTTGACAGCTTTCAGCCGTCAACGGATAGATTAATTCCCTAAAAGGACAACCCGAATCTCAATCGGGTCTGGTAAGTTTTTTACCCTTCGTATTTTCGACACCGGATTTTTACTGTAAAACGGGATTACCGTGCCTCGCCTTCGATTTACCATCGCTGGAGAGCGGTGCACCATGGTACTGTTCCGTTTCAAATCCATGCACGCATTTCTAAAAGTCGTACGACGCTGTTTCGCCATTTCGGACGGATGTTGCACCTTGTACCGCGGATGTTCCACCCTGTAGATATCGATGATTCGGACGGCCATAACTTCTGGCTCATTTAGAGTTACGGGAGCCATAACCTGTCAAAACGATGGCCACGATGAGTTCTACGGCTTTGACTGCTTTCAACCGTCAATGGATAGATTAATTCCCTAAAATGACAACCCGAATCTCAATCGGATCTCGTAAGTTTTTTACCCTTCGTTTTTTCGACACAGGATTTTTACGGTAAAACGGGATTACCGTGGCTCGTCTTCGATTTACCATCGCTGGAGAGTGGTGCACCATGGTACTGTTCCGTTTCAAATCCATGCATGCATTTCTAAAAGTCGTACGGCGCTGTTTCTCCATTTCGGACTTATGTTGCACCTTGCACCGCGGATGTTGCACCCTGTAGATATCGATTATTCGGATGGCCATAAGTTCTGCCTCGTTTAGAGTTACGGGAGCCATAACCTGTCAAAACGAAAGCCACGATGAGCTCTACGGCTTTGATAGCTTTCTACCGTCAACAGATAGATTAACTCCCAAAAAGGACAACCCGAATCTCAATCGGGTCTCGTAAGTTTTTACCCTTCGTTTTTTCGACACCGGATTTTTACGGTAAAACGGGATTACCGTGGCTCATCTTTGATTTACCATCGCTGGAGAGTGGTGCACCATGGTACTGTTCCGTTTCAAATCCATGCACGCATTTCTAAAAGTCGTACGGCGCTGTTTCGCCATTTCGGACGGATGTTGCACCTTGCACCGCGGATGTTCCACCCTGTAGATATCGATTATTCGGACGACCATAACTTCTGGCTTGTTTAGATTTACGGGAGCCATAAACTGACAAAACGAAGGCCACAGTGAGTTCTACGGATTTGACAGTTCTCAGCCGTCAATGGATAGATTAATTCCCTAAAAGGACAACCCGAATCTCAATCGGGTCTCGTAAGTTTTTTACCCTTCGTTCTATAAACACCGGATTTTTACGGTAAAACGGGATTACCGTGCCTCGCCTTCGATTTACCATCGCTGGAGAGTGGTGCACCATGGTACTGTTCCGTTTCAAATCCATGCACGTATTTCTAAAAGTTGTCCGGCACTGTTTCGCCATTTCGGACGGAAGTTGCACCTTGCACCGCGGATGTTGCACCCTGTAGATATCGATTATTCGGACGGCCATAACTTCTGGCTCGTTTAGAGTTACGGGAGCCATAACCTGTCAAAACGAAGGCCACGGTGATTTCTACGGCTTTGACAGCTTTCAACCGTCAATGGATAGATTAATGCCCAAAAAGGACAACCCGAATCTCAATCGGGTCTCGTAAGTTTTTTACCCTTCGTTTTTTCGACACCGGATTTTTACGGTAAAACGGGATACCGTGCCTCGTCTTCGATTTACCATCGCTGGAGAGTGGTGCACCATGGTACTGTTCCGTTTCAAATCCATGCACACATTTCTAAAAGTCGTACGGCACTATTTCGCCATTTCGGACGGATGTTGCACCTTGCACCGCGGATGTTGCACCCGGTAGATATCGATTATTCGGACAGCCATAACTTCTGGCTCGTTTAGAGTTACGGGATCCATAACCTGTCAAAACGAAGGCCACAGTGAGTTCTACGGCTTTGACGGCTTTCAGCCATCAACGGATAGATTAATGCCCAAAAAGGACAACCCGAATCTATATCGGGTCTCGTAAGTTTTTTACCCTTCGTTTTTTCGACACCGGATTTTTACGGTAAAACGGGATTACCGTGCCTCGCCTTCGATTTGCCATCGCTAGAGAGTTGTGCACCATGGTACTGTTCCGTTTCAAATCCATGCACACATTTCTAAAAGTCGTACGGCACTGTTTCGCCATTTCGGACGGATGTTGCACCTTGCACCGTGGATGTTCCTTCCTGTAGATATCGATTATTCGGACGGCCATAACTTCCGGCTCTTTTAGAGTTATGGGAGCCATAGCCTACGAATTCCACGGTGAGTTCTACGGCTTCGACAGCTTTCAGCGGTCAACGGATAGATTAATGCCCGAAAAGGACAACCCGAATCTCAATCGGGTCTCATAAGCTTTTTACCCTTCGTTTTTTTGACACCGGATTTTTACGGTATAACGGGATTACCGTGCCTCGTCTTCAATTTAGCATCGCTGGAGAGTGCTGCACCATGGTACTGTTCTGTTTCAAATCCATGCACGCATTTCTAAAAGTCGTACGGCACTGTTTCGCCATTTCGGACGAATGTTGCACCCTGCACCGCGGATGTTGCACCCTGTAGATATCGATTATTCGGACGGCCATAACTTCTGGCTCGTTTAGAGTTACGAGGGCCATAACCTGTCAAAACGAAGGCTACAGTGATTTATACGGCTTTGACAGTTTCAGCCGTCAACGGATAGATTAATTCCCTAAAAGGACAACCCGAATCTCAATCGGGTCTCGTAAGTTTTTTACCCTTCGTATTTTCGACACCGGATTTTTACTGTGAAACGGGATTACTGTGCCTCGCCTTCGATTTACCATCGCTGGAGAGTGGTGCACCATGGTACTGTTCCGTTTCAAATCCATGCACGCATTTCTAAAATTCGTACGGCGCTGTTTCGCCATTTCGGGCGGATGTTGCACCTTGCACCGCGGATGTTCCACCCTGTAGATATCGATTATTCAGACGGCCATAACTACTGGCTCCTTTAGAGTTACGGGAGCCATAACCTGTCAAAACGAAGGCCACGCTGAGTTCTACGGCTTTGACAGCTTTCAACCGTCAACAGATAGATTAATTCCCTAAAAGGACAACCCGAATCTCAATCGGGTCTCGTAAGTTTTTTACCCTTCGTTTTTTCGACACCGGATTTTTACGGTAAAACGGGATTACCATGGCTCGTATTCGATTTCCCATAGCTGGAGAGTGGTGCACCATGGTACTGTTCCGTTTCAAATCCATGCATGCTTTTCTAAAAGTCGTACGGCGCTGTTTTGCCATTTCGGACGGATGTTGCACCTTGCACCGCGGATGTTGCACCCTGTAGGTATCGAATATTCGGACGGCCATAACTTCTGCCTTGTTTAGAGTTACGGGAGCCATAACCTGTCAAAATGAAGGCAACGATGAGTTCTACGGCTTTGACAGCTTTCAGCCGTCAACAGATAGATTAATTCCCAAAAAGGACAACCCGAATCTCAATCGGGTCTCGTAAGCTTTTACCCTTCTTTTTTTCGACACCGGATTTTTACGGTAAAACGGGATTACCGTGGCTCGTCTTTGATTTACCATTGCTGGAGAGTGGTGCACCGTGGTACTGTTCCGTTTCAAATCCTTGCACGCATTTCTAAAAGTCGTACGGCGCTGTTTCGCCATTTCGGACGGATGTTGCACCTTGCACCACGGATGTTCCACCCTGTAGATATCGATTATTCGGACGACCATAACTTCTGACTCGTTTGGAGTTACGGGAGCTATAACCTGTCAAAACGAAGGCCTCAGTGAGTTCTATGGCTTTGAAAGATTTCAGCCGTCAACGGATAGATTAATGCCCAAAAATGACAATCCGAATCTCAGTCGGGTCTCGTAAGTTTTTTACTCTTCGTTTTTTCGACACTGGATTTTTACAGTAAAACGGGATTACCATGCCTCGTCTTCGATTTACCATCGCTGGAGAGTGGTGCACCATGGTACTGTTTCGTTTCAAATCCATGCACGCATTTCTAAAAGTCGTACGGCACTGTTTCGCCATTTCGGACGGATGTTGCACCTTGCACCGCGGATGTTGCACCCTGTAGATATCGATTATTCGGACGGCCATAACATCCGGCTCGTTTAGAGTTACGGGAGCCATAACCTGTCAAAACGAATTCCACGGTGAGTTCTATGACTTCGACAGCTTTCAGCCGTCAACGGATAGATTAATGCCCGAAAAGGATAACCCGAATCTCAATCGAGTCTCGTAAGTTTTTTACGCTTCGTTTTTTCGACACCGGATTTTTACGGTGAAACGGGATTACCATGCCTCGTCTTCGATTTACCATCGCTGGAGAGTGGTGCACCATGGTACTGTTCCGTTTCAAATCCATGCACGCATTTCTAAAAGTCGTACGGCACTGTTTCGCCATTTCGGACGGATGTGGCACCCTGCACCGCGGATGTTCCACCCTGTAGATATCGATTATTCGGACGACCATAATTTCTGGCTCATTTAGAGTTACGGGAGCCATAACCTGTCAAAACGAAGGCCACGCTGAGTTCTACGGCTTTGACATCTTTCAAACGTCAACGGATAGATTAATTCCCTAAAAGGACAACCCGAATCTCAATTGGGTCTCGTAAGTTTTTTACCCTTCGTTTTTTCGACACCGGATTTTTACGGTAAAACGGGATTATCGTGGCTCGTCTTTGATTTACCATCGCTGGAGAGTGGTGCACCATGGTACTATTCCGTTTGAAATCCATGCACGCATTTCTAAAAGTCGTACGGCGCTGTTTCGCCATTTCGGACGGATGTTGCACCTTGCACCGCGGATGTTGCACCCTGTAGATATCGATTATTCGAACGGCCATAACTTCTGGCTCGTTTAGAGTTACGGCAGCCATAACCTGTCAAAACAAAGGCCACGATGAGTTCTACGGCTTTGACAGCTTTCAGCCATCAACGGATAGATTAATGCCCAAAAAGGACAACCCGAATCTGAATCGGGTCTCGTAAGTTTTTTACCCTTCGTTTTTTCGACACCGGATTTTTATTGTAAAACGGGATTACCGTGGCTCGTCTTCGATTTACCTTCGCTAGAGAGTTGTGCACCATAGTGCTGTTCCATTTCAAATCCATGCACGCATTTCTAAAATTTGTACGGCGCTGTTTCGCCATTTCGGACGGATGTTGCACCTTGCACCGCGAATGTTCCACCCTGTTGATATCGATTATTCGGACGGCCATAACTTCTGGCCCGTTTAGAGTTACGGGATCCATAACCTGTCAAAACGAAGGCCATGGTGAGTTCTACGGCTTTGACGGCTTTCAGCCATCAACGGATAGATTAATGCCCAAAAAGGACAACCCGAATCTATATCGGGTCTCGTAAGTTTTTTACCCTTCGTTTTTTCGACACCGGATTTTTACGGCAAAACGGGATTACCGTGCCTCGCCTTCGATTTGCCGTCGGTGGAGAGTTGTGCACCATGGTACGGTTCCGTTTCAAATCCATGCACACATTTATAAAAGTCGTACGGCACTGTTTCGCCATTTCGGACGGATGTTGCACCTTGCACCGTGGATGTTCCACCCTGTAGATATCGATTATTCGGACGGCCATAACTTCCGGCTCTTTTAGAGTTACGGGAGCCATAACCTACGAATTCCACGGCGAGTTCTACGGCTTCGACAGCTTTCAGCGGTCAATGGATAGATTAATGCCCGAAAAGGACAACCCGAATCTCAATCGAGTCTCGTAATTTTTTTACCCTTCGTTTTTTCGACACCGGATTTTTACGGTAAAAGGGATTACCGTGCCTCGTCTTCGATTTACCATCGCTGGACAGTGCTGCACCATGGTACTGTTCCGTTTCAAATCCATGCACGCATTTCTAAAAGTCGTACGGCACTGTTTCGCCATTTCGGACGGATGTTGCACCCTGTAGATATCGATTATTCGTACGGCCATAACCTCTGGTTCGTTTAGAGTTACGGGAGCCATAACCTGTCAAAACGAATGCCACGGTGATTTCTATGGCTTTGACAGTTTCAGCCGTCAACGGATAGATTAATTCCCTAAAAGGACAACCCGAATCTCAATCGGATCTCGTAAGTTTTTTACCCTTCGTATTTTCGACACCGGATTTTTACTGTAAAACGGGATTACCGTGCCTCGCCTTCGATTTACCATCGCTGGAGAGTGGTGCACCATGGTACTGTTCTGTTTCAAATCCATGCACGCATTTCTAAAAGTCGTGCGACGCAGTTTCGCCATTTCGGACGGATGTTGCACCTTGCACCGCGGATGTTCCAACCTGTAGATATCGATTATTCAGACGGCCATAACTACTGGCTCGTTTAAAGTTACGGGAGCCATAACCTGTCAAAACGAAGGCCACGCTGAGTTCTACGGCTTTGACAGCTTTCAACCGTCAACGGATAGATTAATTCCCTAAAAGGACAACCCGAATCTCAATGGGTCTCGTAAGTTTTTTACCCTTCGTTTTTTCGACACCGGATTTTTACGGTAAAACGGGATTACCATGGCTTGTATTCGATTTCCCATAGCTGGAGAGTGGTGCACCATGGTACTGTTCCATTTCAAATCCATGCATGCATTTCTAAAAGTCGTACGGCGCTGTTTCGCCATTTCGGACGGATGTTGCACCTTGCACCGCGGATGTTGCACCCTGTAGATATCGAATATTCGGACGGCCATAACTTCTGCCTTGTTTAGAGTTACGGGAGCCATAACCTGTCAAAATGAAGGCAATGATGAGTTCTACGGCTTTGACAGCTTTCAACCGTCAACAGATAGATTAATTCCCAAAAAGGACAACCCGAATCTCAATCGGGTCTCGTAAGCTTTTACCCTTCGTTTTTTCGACACCGGATTTTTACGGTAAAACGGGATTACCGTGGCTCGTCTTTGATTTACCATCGCTGGAGAGTGGTGCACCATGGTACCGTTCCATTTCAAATCCATGCACGCATTTCTAAAAGTCGTACGGCGCTGTTTCGCCATTTCGGACGGATGTTGCACCTTGCACCGCGGATGTTCCACCATGTAGATATCGATTATTCGGACGACCATAACTTCTGACTCGTTTAGAGTTCGGGAGCTATAACCTGTCAAAACGAAGGCCTCGGTGAGTTCTATGGCTTTGAAAGCTTTCAGCCGTCAACGGATAGATTAATGCCCAAAAATGACAACCCGAATCTCAATCGGGTCTCGTAAGTTTTTTACCCTTCGTTTTTTCGACACCGGATTTTTATAGTAAAACGTGATTACCATGCCTCGTCTTCAATTTACCATCGCTGGAGAGTGGTGCACCATGGTACTGTTCCATTTCAAATCCATGCACGCATTTCTAAAAGTCGTACGGCACTGTTTCGCCATTTCGGACGGATGTTGCACCTTGCCCCGCGGATGTTGCACCCTGTAGATATCGATTATTCGGACGGCCATAACTTTCGGCTCGTTTAGAGTTACGGGAGCCATAACCTGTCAAAACGAATTCCACGGTGAGTTCTATGACTTCGAAAGCTTTCAGCCGTCAACAGATAGATTAATGCCCGAAAAGGACAACCCGAATCTCGATCGAGTCTCGTAAGTTTTTTACCCTTCGTTTTTTCGACACCGGATATTTACGGTAAAACGGGATTACCATCCCTCGTCTTCGATTTACCATCGCTGGAGAGTGGTGCACCATGGTACTGTTCCGTTTCAAATCCATGCACGCATTTCTAAAAGTCGTATGGCACTGTTTCGCCATTTCGGACGGATGTTGCACCTCGCACCGCGGATGTTGCACCCTGTAGATATCGATTATTCGGACGGCCATAACTTTCGGCTCGTTTAGAGTTACGGGAGCCATAACCTGTCAAAACGAATTCCACGGTGAGTTCTATGACTTCGACAGCTTTCAGCCGTCAACAGATAGATTAATGCCCGAAAAGGACAACCCGAATCTCAATCGAGTCTCGTAAGTTTTTTACCCTTCGTTTTTTCGAAACCGGATTTTTACGGTAAAACGGGATTACCATGCCTCGTCTTCGATTTACCATCGCTGGAGAGTGGTGCACCATGCTACTGTTCCGTTTCAAATCCATGCACGCATTTCTAAAAGTCGTACGACACTGTTTCGCCATTTCGGACGGATGTTGCACCCTGCACACCGCGGATGTTCCACCCTGTAGATATCGATTATTCGGACGGCCATTATTTCTGGCTCGTTTAGAGTTACGGGAGCCATAACCTGTCAAAACGAAGGCCACGCTGAGTTCTACAGCTTTGACAGCTTTCAAACGTCAACGGATAGATTAATTCCCTAAAAGGACAACCCGAATCTCAATCGGGTATCGTAAGTTTTTTACCCTTCGTTTTTTCGACACCGGATTTTTACGGTAAAACGGGATTAACGTGGCTCGTCTTCGATTTACCATCACTGGAGAGTGGTGCACCATGGCACTGTTCTGTTTCAAATCCATGCACGCATTTCTAAAATTCGTACGGCGCTGTTTCGCCATTTCGGACGGATGTTGCACCTTGCACCTCGGATGTTGCACCCTGTAGATATCGATTATTCGAACGGCCATAACTTCTGGCTCGTTTAGAGTTACGGGAGCCATAACCTGTCAAAACGAAGGCCACTATGAGTTCTACGGCTTTGACAGCTTTCAGCCATCAACGGATAGATTAATGCCCAAAAAGGACAACCCGAATCTGAATCGGGTCTCGTAAGTTTTTTACCCTTCGTTTTTTCGACACCGGATTTTTATTGTAAAACGGGATTACCGTGGCTCGTCTTCGATTTACCCTCGCTAGAGAGTTGTGCACCATCGTACTATTCCGTTTCAAATCCATGCACGGATTTCTAAAAGTTGTACGGCGCTGTTTCGCCATTTCGGACGGATGTTGCACCTTGCACCGCGGATGTTCCACCCTGTTGATATCGATTATTCGGACGGCCATAACTTCTGGCTCGTTTAGAGTTACGGGATCCATAACCTGTCAAAACGAAGGCCACAGTGAGTTCTACGGCTTTGACGGCTTTCAGCCATCAACGGATAGATTAATGCCTAAAAAGGACAACCCGAATCTCAATCGGGTCTCGTAAGTTTTTTACCCTTCGTTTTTTCGACACCGGATTTTTACGGTAAAACGGGATTACCGTGCCTTGTCTTCGATTTACCATCGCTAGAGAGTGGTGCACCATGGTACTGTTCCGTTTCACATCCTTGCACGCATTTCTAAAAGTCGTACGACACTGTTTTGCCATTTCGGACGGATGTTGCACCCTGCACCGCGGATATTGCACCCTGTATAAATCGATTATTCGGACGGCCATAACTTCTGGCTTGTTAAGAGTTACGGGAGCTATAACCTGTCAAAACGAAGGCCACGGTGAGTTATATGGCTTTGAAAGCTTTCAACCGTCAACGGATAGATTGGTGCCCCAAAATGACAGCCCGAATCTCAATCGGGTCTCACAAGTTTTTTACCCTTCGTTTTTACGACAACGGATTTTTACGGTAAAACGGGATTACCGTGCCTCGTCTTCGATTTACCATCGCTGGAGAGTCGTGTACCATGGAACTGTTCCGTTTCAAATCCATGCACGCATTTTCTAAAAGTCGTACGGCACTGTTTCGCCATTTCGGACGGATGTTGCACCCTGCACTGCGGATGTTGCACCCTGTAGATATCGATTATTCGGACGGCCATAACTTCTGGCTCGTTTAGAGTTACGGGAGCCATAACCTGTAAAAACGAAGAACACGGTGATTTCTACGGCTTTGACAGCTTTCAGCCGTCAACGGATAGATTAATTCCCTAAAAGGACAACCCGAATCTCAATCGGGTCTCGTAAGTTTTTAACCTTCGTTTTTTCGACACTAGATTTTTACTGTAAAACGGGATTACCGTGCCTCGCCTTCGATTTACCTTCGCTGGAGAGTGGTGCACCATGGTACTGTTCCGTTTCAAATCCATGCATGAATTTCTAAAAGTCGTACGGCGCTGTTTCGCCAATTCGGACGGATGTTGCACCTTGCACCGCGGATTTTCCACCCTGTAGATATCGATTATTCGGACGGCCATAACTTCTGGCTCGTTTAGAGTTACGGGAGTCATAACCTGTCAAAACCAAGGCCACGTTGAGTTCTACGGCTTTGACGGCTTTCAGCCGTCAACAGATAGATTAATTCCCTAAAAGGACAACCCGTATCTCAGTCGGGTCTCGTAAGTTTTTTACCTTTCGTTTTTTCGACACCGGATTTTTATGGTAAAATGGGATTACCGTGGCTCGTCTTCGATTTACCATCGCTGGAGAGTGGTGCGCCATGGTACTGTTCCGTTTCAAATCCATGCACGCATTTCTAAAAGTCGTACGGCACTGTTTTGCCATTTCGGACGGATGTTGCACCCTGCACCGCGGATGTTGCACCCTGTAGATATCGATTATTCGGACGGCCGTAACTTCTGGCTCATTTAGGGTTACGGGAGGCATAACCTGTCAAAACGAAGGCCACGGTGAGTTCTACAGCTTTGACAGCTTTCAGCCATCAACGGATACATTAATGCCTAAAAAGGACAACCTGAATCTCAATCGGGTCTCGTAAGTTTTCTACCCTTCGTTTTTTCGACACCGGATTTTAACGGTAAAACGGGATTACCGTGGCTCGTCTTCGATTTACCATCGCTGGAGAGTGGTGCACCGTGGTACTGTTCCGTTTCAAATCCATGCATGAATTTCTAAAAGTCGTACGGCACTGTTTCGCCATTTCGGACGGATGTTGCACCTTGCACCGTGGATGTTGCACCCTGTAGATATCGATTATTCGGACGGCCATAACTTCTGGCTCGTTTAGAGTTACGAGATGCACAACCTGTCAAAACGAAGGCCACGGTGAGTTCTAAGGCTTTGACAGCTTTCAGCCGACAACGGATAGATTAATGCCCAAAAAGGACAAGCCGAATTTCAATCGGGTCTCGTAAGTTTTTTACCCTTCGTTTTTTCGACACCGGATTTTTGCAGTAAAACGGGATTAACGTGCCTCGCCTTCGATTTACCATTGCTCGAGAGTTGTGCACCATGGTACTATTCCGTTTCAAATCCATGCACACATTTCTAAAAGTCGTACGACACTGTTTCGCCATTTCGGACGGATGTTGCACCTTGAACCGTGGATGTTGCACCTTGTAGATATCGATTATTCGGACGGCCATAACTTCCGGCTCGTTTAAAGTTACGAAAGCCATAACTTGTCAAAACGAATTCCACGGTGAGTTCTACGGCTTTGACGGCTTTCAGCCTCAACGGATAGATTAATGCCCGAAAAGGACAACCCGAATCTCAATCGGGTCTCGTAAGTTTTTTACCCTTCGTTTTTTCGACACCGGATTTTTAGGGTAAAACGGGATTACCGTGCCTCGTCTTCGATTTACCATCGCTGGAGAGTGGTGCACCATGGTACTGTTCCGTTTCAAATCCATGCACGCATTTCTAAAATTCGTACGGCACTGTTTCACCATTTCGGACGGATGTTGCACCCTACACCGCGGATGTTGCACCCTGTAGATATCGATTATTCGGACGGCCATAACTTCTGGCTCGTTTAGAGTTACGGGAGCCATAACCAGTCAAAACGAAGTCCATGGTGATTTCAACGGATAGATTAATTCCCTAAAAGGACAACCCGAATCTCAATCGGGTCTCTTAAGTTTTTTACCCTTCGTTTTTTCGACACCCAATTTTTACTGTAAAACGGGATTACCGTGCCTCGCCTTCGATTTACCATCGCTGGAGAGTGGTGCACCATGGTACTGTTCCGTTTCAAATCCATGCATGCATTTCTAAAAGTCGTACGGCGCTGTTTCGCCATTTTGGACGGATGTTGCACCTTGCACCGCGGATGTTCCACCCTGTAGATATCGATTATTCGGACGGCCATAACTTCTGACTCGTTTAGAGTTACGAGAGCCACAACCTATCAAAACGAAGGCCACGCTGAGTTCTACGGCTTTGACAGCTTTCAACCGTCAATGGATAGATTAATTCCCTAAAAGGACAACCCGAATCTCAATCGGGTCTCGCAAGTTTTTTACCATTTGTTTTTTCGACACCGGATTTTTACGGTAAAACGGGATTACCGTGGCTCGTCTTTGATTTACAATCGCTGGAGAATGGTGCACCACGGTACTGTTCCATTTCAAATCCATGCACGCATTTCTAAAAGTCGTACGACGCTGTTTCGCCATTTCGGACGGATGTTGCTCCTTGCACCGCGGATGTTGCACCCTGTAGATATCGATTATTCGGACGACCATAACTTCTGGCTCGTTTAGAGTTACATGAGCCTTAACCTGTCAAAACGAAGGCCTCGGTGAGTTCTATGGCTTTGAAAGCTTTCAGCCATCAACGGATAGATTAATGCCCAAAAAGGACAACCCGAATCTCTATCGGGTCTCGTAAGTTTTTTACCCTTCGTTTTTTCGACACCGGATTTTTACGGTAAAACGGGATTACCGTGCCTCGTCTTCGATTTACCATCGTGGGAGAGTGGTGCACCATGGTACTGTTCCGTTTCAAATCCATGCACACATTTCTAAAAGTCGTACGACACTTTTTCGCCATTTCGGACGGATGTTGCACCCTGCACCGCGGATATTGCACCCTGTAGATATCGATTATTCGGACGGCCTTAACTTCGGGCTCGTTTAGAGTTACGGGAGCCATAAACTGTCAAAACGAAGGCCACAGTGAGTTCTATGGCTTTGAAAGCTTTCAGCCGTCAACGGATAGATTAATGCCCCAAAATGACAACCCGAATCTCAATCGGGTCTCGTAAGTTTTTTACCCTTCGTTTTAACGACACCGGATTTTTACGGAAAAACGGGATTACCGTGCCTCGTCTTCGATTTACCATTGCTGGAGAGTGGTGCACCATGGTACTATTCCGTTTCAAATCCATGCACGCATTTCTAAAAGTCGTACGGCACTGTTTCGCCATTTCGGACGGATGTTGCACCCTGCACTGCGGATGTTGCACCCTATAGATATGATTATTCGGACGGCCATAACTTCTGGCTCGTATAGAGTTACGGGAGCCATAACCTGTCAAAACGAAGACCACGGTGATTTCTACGGCCCTGACAGCTTTCATCCGTCAACAGATAGATTAATTACCTAAAAGAACAACCCGAATCTCAATCGGGGCTCGTAAGTTTTTTACCCTTCGTTTTTTGACACCGGATTTTTACTATAAAACGGGATTACCGTGCCTCGCCTTCGATTTACCATTGCTGGAGAGTGGTGCACCATGGTACTATTCCGTTTCAAATCCATGCACGCATTTCTAAAAGTCGTACGGCGCTGTTTCGCCATTTCGGACAGATGTTGCACCTTGCACCGCGGATGTTCCACCCTGTAGATATCGATTATTCGGACGGCCATAACTTCTGGCTCGTTTAGAGTTACGGGAGTCATAACCTGTCAAAACGAAGGTCGCGTTGAGTTCTACGGCTTTGACAGCTTTCAGCTGTCAACGGATAGATTAATTCCCTAAAAGGACAAGCCGAATCTCAATCGGGTCTCGTAAGTTTTTTACCCTTCGTTTTTTCGACACCGGATTTTTATGGTAAAATGGGATTACCGTGGCTCGTCTTCGATTTACCATCACTGGAGAGTGGTTCACCATGGTACTGTTCCGTTTCAAATCCATGCAAGCATTTCTAAAAGTCGTAGGGCGCTGTTTCGCCATTTCGGACAGATGTTGCACCTTGCACCGCGGATGTTCCACCCTGTAGATATCGATTATTCGGACGGCCATAACTTCTGGCTCGTTTAGAGTTACGGGAGCCATAACCTGTCAAAACGAAGGCAACGGGGAGTTCTACGGCTTTGACAGCTTTCAGCCGACAACGGATAGATTATTGCCCAAAAAGAACAACCCGAATCTCAATCGGGTCTCGTGAGTTTTTTACCCTTCGTTTTTTCGACACCGGATTTTTACGGTAAAACGGGATTACCGTGCCTCGTCTTCGATTTACCATCGCTGGAGAGTGGTGCACCATGGTACTGTTCCGTTTCAAATCCACGCACGCATTTCTAAAAGTCGTACGACACTGTTTCGCCATTTCGGACGGATGTTGCACCTTGCACCGCGGATGTTGCACCCTGTAGATATCGACTATTCGGACGGCCATAACTTCTGGCTCGTTTAGAGTTACGGGATCCATAACCTGTCAAAACAAAGGCCACGGTGGGTTCTACGGCTTTGACAGCTTTCAGCCGACAACGGATAGATTAATGCCCAAAAATGACAAGCCGAATCTCAATCGGGTCTCGTAAATTTTTTACCCTTCGTTTTTTCGACACCGGATTTTTGCGGTAAAACGGGATTACCATGCCTCGCTTTCGATTTACCATCGCTGGAGAGTTGTGCACCATGGTACTGTTCCGTTTCAAATTCATGCACACATTTCTAAAAGACGTACGGCACTGTTTCGCCATTTCGGACGGATGTTGCACCTTGCACCGTGGATGTTGCACCCTGTAGATATCGGTTATTCGGACGGCCCTAACTTCCGGCTCGTTTAGAGTTACGAAAGCCATAACCTGTCAAAACGAATTCCACGGTTAGTTCTACGGCTTTGACGACTTTCAGCCATCAACGGATAGATTAATTCCCGAAAAGGACAACCCGAATCTCAATCGGGTCTCGTAAGTTTTTTACCCTTCGTTTTTTCGACACCGGATTTTTACGGTAAAACGAGATTACCGTGCCTCGTCTTCGATTTACCATCGCTAGAGAGTGGTGCACCATGGTACTGTTCCATTTCAAATCCATGCACGCATTTCTAAAAGTCGTACGGCACTGTTTCGCCATTTCGGACGGATGTTGCACCCTGCACCGCGGATGTTGCACCCTGTAGATATCGATTATTCAGACGGCCATAACTTCTGGCTCGTTTGGACTGACAGGAGCCATAACCTGTCAAAACGAAGGCCACGCTGAGTTATACGGCTTTGAAAGCTTTCAACCGTCAATGGATAGATTAATTCCCTAAAAGGACAACCCGAATCTCAATCGGGTCTCGTATGTTTTTTACCCTTCGTTTTTTCGACACCGGATTTTTACGGTAAAACGGGATTACCGTGCCTCGTTTTCGATTTACCATCATTGGAGAGTGGTGCACCATGGTACTGTTCTGTTTCAAATCAATGCACGCATTTGTAAAAGTCGTACGACACTGTTTCGCCATTTCGGACGGATGGTGCACCCTGCACCGCGGATGTTGCACCCTGTAGATATCGATTATTCGAACGGCCATAATTTCTGGCTCGTTTAGAGTGACGGGAGCCATAACCTGTCAAAACAAAGGCCACGCTGAGTTCTACGGCTTTGACAGCTTTCAACCGTCAATGGATAGATTAATTCCCTAAAAGGACAACCCAAATCTCAATCGGGTCTCGTAAGTTTTTTACCCTTTATTTTTTCGACACCGGATTTTTACGGTAAAACGGGATTACCGTGCCTCGTCTTCGATTTACCATCGTTGGAGAGTGGTGCACCATGGTACTGTTCCGTTTCAAATCAATGCACGCATTTCTAAAAGTCGTACGGCGCTGTTTCGCCATTTCGGACGGATGTTGCACCTTGCACCGCGGATGTTGCCCCCTGTAGATATCGATTATTCGAACGGCCATAACTTCTGGCTCGTTTAGAGTTACGGGAGCCATAACCTGTCAAAACGAAGGCCTCGGTGAGTTCTATGGCTTTGAAAGCTTTCAGCCGTCAACGGATAGATTAATGTCCAAAAAGGACAACCCGAATCTCAATCGGTCTCGTATGTTTTTTACCCTTCGTTTTTTCGACACCGGATTTTTACGGTAAAACGGGATTACCGTGCCTCGTCTTCGATTTACCATCGCTGGAGAGTGGTGCACCATGATACTGTTCCGTTTCAAATCCATGCACGCATTTCTAAAAGTCGTACGGCACTGTTTCGCCATTTCGGACGGATGTTACACCCTGCACCGCGGGTATTGCACCCTGTAGATATCGATTATTCGGACCGCCATAACTTCTGGCTCGTTTAGAGTTACGGGAGTCATCACTTGTCAAAACGAAGGCCACGTTGAGTTCTACGGCTTTGACTGCTTTCAGCCGTCAACGGATAGATTAATTCCTTAAAAGGACAACCCGAATCTCAATCGGTCTCGGAAGTTTTTTACCCTTCGTTTTTTCGACACCGGATTTTTATGGTAAAACGGGATTACCGTGGCTCGTTTTCGATTTACCATCGCTGGAGAGTGGTGCACCATGGTACTGTTCCGTTTCAAATCCTTGCACGCATTTCTAAAAGTCGTACGGCGCTGTTTCGCCATTTCGGACAGATGTTGCACCTTGCACCGTGGATGTTGCACCCTGTAGATATCGATTATTCGGACGGCCATAACTTCTGCCTCGTTTAGAGTTATGTGACGACCGCCCATGACTCCCGCACTAGAAAAAGAGAATGGTGCGCTGAAAGGTGTGCCAGGCAGCCATGGACGATAGTCAGGGTAAGATAAAACAGCAGACTCTATCGTATTACTCACAGCGCATGGATAAAATACAATAGAAAATATACATAGTGAAGCTCTATAGAACATGAGTCTCATCATATAAACTCATAATAATTTTATACAATCATCTGAATAGTCATTACATCAAGCCTCACTACATAACACTCAGAGTATCAAACAAACAGCGGAACATCCAGTACATATAGTAGGAAAACAATATGCAAAAGCCTCCAGCTCGTCTTCATCATCAACAGTGTTGGTAGCCAAGAACATCACCTGTCACCTGCTACCTAGTCTGCCCATCCCAACATGGATGAACAGCCCAAGGTAATAAGAGTTGAACACAAAACCTTGAGTCAGACAACAGTCTTAGTGAGAAGTAAATCAACTATCAAACATACCAAAAGAGCATAAAGAGTAAAAGGAATAGGAACTCAACCATCCCACTCCACCTCTTTCTACAGTGATATCCCCCAGACACACTAAGCAGAAACAAGCATAACAAAGCAGACATTTAAAGTAAAGTAATTATCACTCGAGTCAAGGTCGATGTTTTCCAAGAACAAACCCCCAAGGCCTAAACCAAGATCAGATAAGCACCCAGAAAACACCGCTCTTGAAGCCGAATGATGATACAACCAAACGTCCATGACTCTGGCTATCACTGTTATCATTGCCTCAATTTCACCGTTATTTGAATGACCGTCACTTTATCTCATCCATCCGGCAAGGGCTAATTGTAACCCCGGTTCTAGACATAACTCCGCACGTTGTCGCAGCCCGTGCCTAGGACTATCGAATCTGCCCAGAGTACTAACACGTCGTCGTAGCCCGTGCCTGGAACGTCGTCGCAGCCCGTTCCAACGTACTCTTGCTTTGAGCATGCTAGAACCTTCAATAACGATGAAATCTCAGCCTCCTAGTCATCCTCCTCGACGACTATTCTCATACTAGCTCAAGCGCCTCTCGAGCCATCCATTATCAACCAACTCGAATCGCATCATCGAGTTATCAACATGCTTGGAATGATCCCGTCTGGATTAAACCAAGCTCTCACAACATGCTTTGCTCCGTCGCATCATAGCAAAGTCCATCTCAACATCATACTTTGCTTCCTCTAATCATAGCAAAGTCCATCATCATCGAATCTATCCATATGAGCTTCACCATCCGCTTCATATGCCATAAGCAACTTTCACTATTCAAAAGCCTTTCCACTTAGCTTTTGAATCATCTTCGACCAACTTGTCCAAATCAACTATTAGCTAATTTGCAACAATCTATCAATCAAATCGATCATTAATCCAAATAATCAATCCATTCAAACAAGATCTAATAAGTAATTACAAGAATGGCAATTTGGTAATTAAAGTGTCCAAATCTAACAAGTATGAATTATAAGCAAATATCTCTATAACTTGATGAATAAGCTTGCATAAGTTAACATGTAGTAAAATAGGTGTCAAAACTTCATAGATGATGGATCTACATGCAGACTTAAGGAAAATGCAAGAAATCACTATCTTTAACACATAAACAAACCACCGATCCAATATACTCCCTTGGGTCCGTGTGAGAGATAACTACCACTCACCGAATCACCTAAACACCTCAAAAACAACCAACTCCGGATCTGGACAGCAAAGAATCAAGCTTGATCCTCCAAAGCTCCGCTTCAAACGATGAAATCTCTCTTCAATGGATGGAGATCTTCAACTTTGGCTCTTGGATCTTCGATTTGATCTTCAATTTAGATGGAAGGAATCACTAGATTAGAGAGGAGAAAAGAAGTGAAGAAGTGTTGTAGTCGAGCTCTCAAAATGGCAGTACTTCGTCGCTTCAAAATCCGGTGCCAAAAAGTGAACCAAACCCCTCTATTTATAGGCTGATTCCTTAACCCGAACCCCCTTAAGTCGGTCACGACTCATCATACCAAATGTGACGACCTAACGACTCCAGTTCCCACGCGACTCAACGGCTCATGCCTTAGCACGGCTCAACACAAACACAGCTCAACACGGCCCACAGCTCACGACTTAACCCTTGCCGACCCAACCAACTCAACTACCTACGACTTAGCGACTTAGCAATCCTACGACCCAACGACCTAACCTTATACACGACCTAACACCCACACACGACCTAAGCCTTAACTCCTTAAGTCGCTAACCACTAGGTCGTAACTCCCTCCTCAAGCCGTTAGTCCCTTAGGTCGGTCCAATCCAATAACTCGCTAACCCCTAAGTCGTTAGCTCCACTAAGTCGGTCAATCCCTTAAGCCGTCCAAATCCTTAAGTCGTTAACCCCTTAACTCGGCAACCATCCTTAAACCGATAACCCCTATAAGTCGCTACCTACCTTAAGTCGGCCACACCTTAACTCGGCCAAACCCTTAACTCGGCAACACCTTAAGTCATCTATGCTCCTTAAGTCGGCCAAGAAATAAGCTTCTATACGACTCAACCTCAACACGACTTATCTCCTACACGACTCAAGCTCCAAATGACTTAAACTCTGAACGACTTAACAATACTAACAGCCCAATGCCAACAGTTCCACGATCTTTCGATCCGTAAAAATACGGGTCGTTACATTCTCTCCCCCTTAGGAATTTCGCCCCCGAAATTCCAAACAAACAAGAGCAACCAAAGTTATTCCGCATGCCTACCATCCGTAGCAATCAACAAACCATACATCCAATTCTAGCCTAGCATGCAGAATACTAAGACTAGAACAAGCTACAAGTTCATGAGATGTCACGACACCTTAGGGCCTTACCTCGAAGAGTTCAGGATGAGCTGCCTTCATCCTCTCTTCCTCCTCCCATGTACAGTCGTTAACATCATCACTCCATTGTACCTTGAGCAACGTGATCGTCTTCCTCCTAAGCTGTTTCGTGTCGGTTTCCACAACACGAAGCGGCTTACGAGGTCTCGTAACAACTGGATCAACCTCTAAGTCTTCATAGCTATCAGCCGAAACCACTGTATTCGAGTCGTGCACATACTTCCGTAGATACGATACATGAAAAACATTGTGCACACCCGACATCTTTTCCGGTAACTCCAATCTATAAGCGAGCTTTCCAATTCGCTCGATGATCGGAAATGGTCCAACAAATCTCGGAGTCAATTTTCCTTTCTTCCCGAATCGAATAACATTCTTTAGTGGAGAAACCTTCACAAAAACCATATCTCCTACGTCGAATTCCAAATCCTTACGACGCTTATCGGCATAACTTTTCTGACGATCTTGGGCTGCCTTCATTCGTTGCCGAATAATCTCTATGCAATCAGTAGTCTGCCGAATCATTTCTGGCCCAAGTATCAGCTTTTCTCCAGTTTCCAACCAACATGTCGGAGAGTTACACGGTCTTCCATACAATGCTTCATACGGTGCCATACCAATACTTGACTGGTAACTGTTATTATATGCAAATTCCACCAAATGAAGATGATCTTCCCATGATCCTCCGAAATCTAAAACACAAGCTCTAAGGAGATCTTCCAAAACTCGGTTGACTCTCTCGGTCTGACCATCTGTTTGGGGGTGATAAGCTGTATTCAAACACAACTCAGTTCCCAAAACTTCTTGGAAGCTCTTCCAAAATCCACTAGTGAACAATGGGTCTCGATCGCTCACTATACTCTTCGGAATACCATGGAATCGAACTATCCACTTAACATACAACTCAGCCAACTTCGATGCAGTCCTAGTTGATCGAACAGGAATGAATCTTGCACTCTTAGTCAAACGATCTACAATGACCCAAATCCCTTCATTCCCTGCCCTGGTTCTAGGTAGACCATCGATAAAATCCATCGATATTTGCTCCCACTTCCACGTAGGAACTTCCAATGGCTGAAGCAATCCACTAGGCTTCTTCTGCTCGGCTTTTACCAACTGGCAGTTCATACATTTGGAAATAAAATTTCCGACATCCCTTTTTATACCTTCCCAGTAGTAGGTTCTCTTCATGTCCTGATACATCTTATTTCCACCTGGATGAATTGTCAACTTCGAGTGATGACTTTCCCTCAGAACTTCATCTCTCAATCCATCTATATCGGGAACAACTAATCGTCCTTGCTTCCGAAGCCAACCTTCTCGATCGACCTCGAATCCTTTATCCTTTTCTGGATCCAATCCAGATTCCAAATCACGGATAATCTTGACAAGCTTATCATCTCGCTTTTGGCTCTCGCCAATTCTTTCCACAAGAGTAGGTCTTATCGATAAGTTTGCCAACATCTCAGGTTCCAATTCACATCTGGGCCTGAAGTCAAATCCAGCTAAATACTCGAGACTCTTCCATTCTGAAAACATGGCTCCCAATCCTGCATGTCTTCGACTTAACGCATCAGCCACTGCGATACCCTTTCCCGGAGTATAGGCTATACCAAAATCATATGATGCCAAAAACTCTACCCACCTATGCTGCCGAAGATTCAAATCCTTTTGGGAGAAAAGATACTTTAACGACTTATGATCTGTAAACAACTCAAATCGAACTCCCAATAGATAATGTCTCCACATCTTCAGAGCAAAAACAATCGCCGCTAACTCCAAATCATGAGTCGGGTAATTCCTTTCATGTGGCTTCAGTTGTCGACTTGCATACGCAACAACTTTATCCTTCTGCATCAGCACTACTCCAAGTCCAGTACCACATGCATCGGTGTAAACCACCATCTCATCATTCCCACTTGGAATAGTCAAAACAGGAGCACATGTCAGTCGCTCTTTCAGGATTCCGAAAGCTTGCTCACACTTATCATCCCATCTGAATGCTTGGTTCTTTTTCGTCAATCCTGTTAACGATGCAGCTATCTTGGAAAAGTCTTTGATAAACCGACGATAATATCCTGCTAATCCAAGAAAACTTCTCACATCAGATGCATTCTTAGGTCTAACCCAATCCTGGATTGCTGCCACCTTGGCGGGATCAACTGCTATTCTATTTCCAGAGATAATATGGCCTAAGAACCTCACTTCACTCTTCCAGAAGTGACACTTCGAAAACTTAGCCTTCAGCTGATGTTTCCGCAAGATTTCTAAAACAATACGCAAGTGCGTCTTGTGCTCTTCTTCAGTTCTGGAATAAATCAGAATATCATCCACGAACACAAGTACGAACTTGTTCAACTGATCCCTGAATACTCTATTCATAAGATCCACAAAATATGCTGGTGCATTGGTCAATCCAAACGGCATTACCAGCCACTCATAAAAACCGGATGGTGTCCTGAAAGCAGTCTTCGGCACACTATCCTTTGCCACTCTCAACTGGTGAAATCCCGTTGCCAAATCCATCTGAGAAAACACCTTAGCTTCGTGAAGCTGATCAAACAAGTCATCTATTCTCGGCAATGGATACTTGTTCTTCCTAGTCACTTTATTCAGCTCACGATAATCCACACACAACCTCAACGATCCATCCGCTTTGGTTGCGAACACAACTGGTGCACCCCATTCGGACACACTTCGTCGAATGAATCCTTTCTGTAAAAGGTCATCAACTTGCACCTTCAACTCTTGCTGTTCTCTAGGCGCCATACGCCTAAGAGGCATCACAACAGGCCTGGCTCCCTCAACTAGATCGATATGAAACTCGATCTCCCTATGCAGCGGTAACCCTTTGACCTCGTCAAAGACGTCCTCAAATCCATTCACAACCGGCATCGATGACAGTCCATCCCGTGGAACAACCAGCGAATACATGAAGCTCATGAAGACGCCTTCTTCATGCTTACATCGTATCACAACCTTTCGCCCTTCCACATTCCCGACTGTCACCTCCAGCCTCTCACAATCAACCTTTGCCGCATACTTCCTAAGCCAGTCCATACCCAAAATAATTCCGAACCCCGCAAAGTTCAGAACAAAGCAATCACAAACAAAAGAGCAATCATGACTCGATACAACTAGACCACGGCATAGCATACACAAACAAGACGAGCCCCCAACTGGATTAGTCACAACCAATGGCCTATCAATAATATCCGGTTCCAAACCCAACCGGCATACAAGATCATTACAAACAAATGAATGCGACGCCCCAGTATCAAACAACACTCGAACTGGAACATCACAAATGGAAAGAGTACCTTGAACCACCACACTCTTCCCCTTCTCTTCAGCAGTAGGAGCTTTCAAAGATGATGGAACAGCCCCCAAAGCATAAGCTTGCACAATCTGTTTGTCCTTCCTTGGTTCTGGACAATCCTTCTTGAAATGCCCTGGCTGGTTGCAGTTGTGGCATTTCGCCGGTGCCTTCGGATTCTTACAATCCCTGGAGAGATGGCCCTTCTGCTGACAGTTGTAGCAAGTCACTTCGCCTTTCGGCTTCTTCTGGCCATCCTTACCCTTCTGTTGCTGCTGCTTCCTCTTCTTGTTTCCACCCTATTGTGGTTTAAACCCTTCCTTGGTCACAGCAACAAACGATCCTTCCTTAGGAAACAAACTCTCGTGTCTGAGAGCTTTCTCCACAAGCTTCTCAAACGGATCATCCAGATGATCCACCAACTGCCTCCCAAGATAACTATCCAAGCCTGTCACAAACTTCTCGTTCTTCTGATAGGGAGATTCAATATACGATCTGGCATACTTGGACAAAGCTTCAAACTCAGAAACATACTCAAGAACTGATCTTCCAACTTGCTTGAGTTCCACAAACTTCTTAAACAAAACAGATTTCTGAGCCGTAGAGATGAACTTAGCTTCAAATCTAACTTGGAATTGCTCCCAAGTAATTTCTTCTTCTGGAGTATCAATGGTGATAGAATTCCACCAATCAGAAGCTCTCCCTTGAAGCTGTCTTGATGCAAGCTTCCTCTTAGTTGCATCCTCAATTCCCAAATCGCCAAAGATCCTTCTACAAGCATCTATCCATCTTTGGACTTCAATGGTTGATTTTGTCCCCAAGAAAACCTTTCCTCCAAGAGCAGTATAGTCCTTACACAACTTAGCAAAATCCACTGGTCTTGGAGCTTGAACTTGAACTCCAACATCCACTGATGGCCCTGGAGTTGGTATCCTTCTCATGATCGAAGTCATCATAGCTTCGAACATTTCAGTATAGTCAGTAGCTCCCCCAACAGCACGGCTTTCCCTAGCAACTTGTCTCTCACTTCGACTCATCCTTAATATCTACAAAAAGGAATGATTTAGAACACCTTGAGAAACAACTACATAAGGAGTTCAAATCCTTCTAAGCTACTATATTATATATAGTAATCATCCATAAAAAAATTACAATTACGTCTCTCATACGTAGTTACGTCAGCGAGCGTTGGCTAAAATCGATTAACCAAAGCTCTGATACCAAATGTGACGACCGCCCATGACTCCCGCACTAGAACAAGAGAATGGTGCGCTGAAAGGTGTGCCAGGCAGCCATGGACGATAGTCAGGGTAAGATAAAACAGCAGACTCTATCGTATTACTCACAGCGCATGGATAAAATACAATAGAAAATATACATAGTGAAGCTCTATAGAACAGGAGTCTCATCATATAAACTCATAATAGTTTTATACAATCATCTGAATAGTCAATACATCAAGCCTCACTACATAACACTCAGAGTATCAAACAAACAGCGGAACATCCAGTACATATAGTAGGAAAACAATATGCAAAAGCCTCCAGCTCGTCTTCATCATCAACAGCGTTGGTAGCCAAGAACAGCACCTGTCACCTGCTACCTAGTCTGCCCATCCCAACATGGATGAACAGCCCAAGGTAATAAGAGTTGAACACAAAACCTTGAGTCAGACAACAGTCTTAGTGAGAAGTAAATCAACTATCAAACATACCAAAAGAGCATAAAGGGTAAAAGGAATAGGAACTCAACCATCCCACTCCACCTCTTTCTACAGTGATAGCCCCCAGACACACTAAGCAGAAACAAGCATAACAAAGCAGACATTTAAAGTAAAGTAATTATCACTCGAGTCAAGGTCGATGTTTTCCAAGTACAAACCCCGAAGGCCTAAACCAAGATCAGATAAGCACCCAGAAAACACCGCTCTTGAAGCCGAATGATGATACAACCAAACGTCCATGACTCTGGCTATCACTGTTATCATTGCCTCAATTTCACCGTTAATTGAATGACCGTCACTTTATCTCATCCATCCGCCAAGGGCTAATGGTAACTCCGGTTCTAGACATAACTCCGCACGTCGTCGCAGCCCGTGCCTAGGACTATCGAATCTGCCCAGAGTACTAACACGTCGTCGCAGCCCGTGCCTGGAACGTCGTCGCAGCCCGTCCCAACGTACTCTTTCTTTGAGCATGCTAGAACCTTCAATAACGATGAAATCTCAGCCTCCTAGTCATCCTCCTCGACGACTATTCTCATACTAGCTCAAGCGCCTCTCGAGCCATCCATTATCAACCAACTCGAATCGCATCATCGAGTTATCAACATGCTTGGAATGATCCCGTCTGGATTAAACCAAGCTTTCACAACATGCTTTGCTCCGTCGCATCATAGCAAAGTCCATTATCTCAACATCATACTTCGCTTCCTCTAATCATAGCAAAGTCCATCATCATCGAATCTATCCATATGAGCTTCACCATCCGCTTCATATGCCATAAGCAGCTTTCACTATTCAAAAGCCTTTCCACTTAGCTTTTGAATCATCTTCGACCAACTTGTCCAAATCAACTATTAGCTAATTTGCAACAATCTATCAATCAAATCGATCATTAATCCAAGCAATCAATCCATTCAAACAAGATCTAATAAGTAATTACAAGAATGGCAATTTGGTAATTAAAGTGTCCAAATCTAACAAGTATGAATTATAAGCAAATATCTCTATAACTTGATGAATAAGCTTGCATAAGTTAACATGTAGTAAAATAGGTGTCAAAACTTCATAGATGATGGATCTACATGCAGACTTAAGGAAAATGCAAGAAATCACTATCTTTAACACATAAACAAACCACCGATCTAATATACTCCCTTGGGTCCGTGTGAGAGATAACTACCACTCACCGAATCACCTAAACACCTCAAAAACAACCAACTCCAGATCTGGACAGCAAAGAATCAAGCTTGATCCTCCAAAGCTTCGCTTCAAACGATGAAATCTCTCTTCAATGGATGGAGATCTTCAACTTTGGCTCTTGGATCTTCGATTTGACCTTCAATTTAGATGGAAGGAATCACTAGATTAGAGAGGAGAAAAGAAGTGAAGAATTGTTGTAGTCGAGCTCTCAAAATGGCAGCACTTCGTCGCTTCAAAATCCGGTGCCAAAAAGTGAACCAAACCCTTCTATTTATAGGCTGATTCCTTAACCCGAACCCCCTTAAGTCGGTCACGACTCATCATACCAAATGCGACGACCTAACGACTCCAGTTCCCACGCGACTCAACGGCTCATGCCTTAACACGGCTCAACACAAACACAGCTCAACACGGCTCACAACTCACGACTTAACCCTCGCCGACCCAACCAACTCAACTACCTACGACTTAGCGACTTAGCAATCCTACGACCCAACGACCTATCCTTATACACGACCTAACACCCACACACGACCTAATCCTTAACTCCTTAAGTCGCTAACCACTAGGTCGAAACTACCTCCTCAAGCCGTTAGTCCCTTAGGTCGGTCCAATCCAATAACTCGCTAACCCCTAAGTCGTTAGCTCCACTAAGTCGGTCAATCCCTTAAGCCGTCCAAATCCTTAAGTCGTTAACCCCTTAACTCGGCAACCATCCTTAAACCAATAAATCCTATAAGTCGCTGCCTACCTTAAGTCGGCCATACCTTAACTCGGCCAAACCCTTAACTCGGCAACACCTTAAGTCATCTATGCTCCTTAAGTCGGCCAAGAAATAAGCTTCCATACGACTCAACCTCAACATGACTTATCTCCTACATGACTCAAGCTCCAAATGACTTAAACTCTGAACGACTTAACAATACTAACAACCCAATGCCAACAGTTCCACGATCTTTCGATCCGTAAAAATACGGGTCGTTACAAGTTACGGGAGCCATAACCTGTCAAAACGAAGGCCACGGTGAGTTCTATGGCTTTGATAGCTTTCAGTCGACAACGGATGGATTAATGTCCAAAAAGGACAACCCGAATCTCAATCGGGCCTCGTAAGTTTTTTACCCTTCGTTTTTTCGACACCGGATTTTTACGGTAAAACGGGATTACCGTGCCTCGTCTTCGATTTACCATCGCTGGAGAGTGGTGCACCATGGTACTGTTCCGTTTCAAATCCATGCACGCATTTCTAAAAGTCGTACGTCACTGTTTCGCCATTTCGGACGGATGTTACACCTTGCACCGCGGATGTTGCACCCTATAGATATCGATTATTCGGACGGCTATAACTTCTGGCTCATTTAGAGTTACGGGATCCATAACCTGTCAAAACGAAGGCCACGGTGAGTTCTACGGCTTTGATAGCTTTCAGCCAACAACGGATAGATTAATGCCCAAAAAGGACAACCCGAATCTCAATCGGGTCTCGTAAGTTTTATACCCTTCGTTTTTTCGACACCGGATTTTTGCGGTAAAACGGGATTACCATGCCGCGCCATCGATTTACCATCGCTGGAGAGTTGTGCACCATGGTACTGTTCCATTTCAAATCCATGCACACATTTCTAAAAGTCGTACGACACTGTTTCGCCATTTCGGACGGATATTGCACCTTGCACCGCAGATGTTGCACCCTGTAGATATCGATTATTCGGACGGCCATAACTTCCGGCTCGTTTAGACTTACGAAAGCCATAACCTATCAAAACGAATTCCACGGTGAGTTCTATGGCTTTGGCGGCTTTCAGCCGTCAACGGATAGATTAATGCCCGAAAAGGACAACCCGAATCTCAATCGGGTCTCGTAAGTTTTTTACCCTTCGTTTTTTCGACACCGGATTTTTACGGTAAAACGGGATTACCGTGCCTCGTCTTCGATTTACCTTCGCTGGAGAGTGGTGCATCATGGTACTGTTCCATTTCAAATCCTTGCACGCATTTCTAAAAGTCGTACGGCACTGTTTCTCCATTTCGGACGGATGTTGCACCTTGCACCGCGGATGTTGCGCCCTGTAGATATCGATTATTCGGACGGCCATAACTTCTGGCTTGTTTAGAGTAACGGGAGCCATAACCTGTCAAAACGAAGGCCACGCTGAGTTCTACGGCTTTGACAGCTTTCAGCCGTCAACGGATAGATTAATTCCCAAAAAGGACAGCCCGAATCTCAATCGGGTCTCGTAAGTTTTATACCCTTCGTTTTTTCGACACCGTATTTTTGCGGTAAAACGGGATTACCGTGCCGCGCCATCGATTTACCATCGCTGGAGAGTTGTGCACCATGGTACTGTTCCATTTCAAATCAATGCACACATTTCTAAAAGTCGTACGACACTGTTTCGCCATTTCGGACGGATGTTGCACCTTGCACCGCAGATGTTGCACCCTGTAGATATCGATTATTCGGACGGCCATAACTTCCGGCTCGTTTAGACTTACGAAAGCCATAACCTATCAAAACGAATTCCACGGTGAGTTCTACGGCTTTGACGGCTTTTAGCCGTCAACGGATAGATTAATGCTCGAAAAGGACAACCCGAATCTCAATCGGGTCTCGTAAATTTTTTACCCTTCGTTTTTTCGACACCGGATTTTTACGGTAAAACGGGATTACCATGCCTCGTCTTCGATTTACCTTCGCTGGAGAGTGGTGCATCATGGTACATTTCAAATCCTTGCACGCATTTCTAAAAGTCGTACGGCACTGTTTCGCCATTTCGGACGGATGTTGCACCCTGCACCGCGGATGTTACGCCCTGTAGATATCGATTATTCGGACGGCCATAACTTCTGGCTCGTTTAGAGTAACGGGAGCCATAACCTGTCAAAACGAAGGCCACGGTGATTTCTACGGCTTTGACAGCTTTCAGCCGTCAACGGATAGATTAATTCCCTAAAAGGACAACCCGAATATCAATCGGGTCTCGTAAGTTTTTTACCCTTCGTTTTTTCGACACCGGATTTTTACTGTAAAACGGGATTACCGTGCCTCGCCTTCGATTTACCATCGCTGGAGAGTCGTGCACCATGGTACTGTTCCGTTTCAAATCTATGCACGCATTTCTAAAAGTCGTACGGCGTTGTTTCGCCATTTCGGATGGATGTTGCACCTTGCACCGCGGATGTTCCACCCTATAGATATCGATTATTCGGACGGCCATAACTTCTGGCTCGTTTAGAGTTACGGGAGCCATAACCTATTAAAACGAAGGCCACGCTGAGTTCTACGGCTTTGACAGCTTTCAACCGTCAATGGATATATTAATTCCCTAAAAGGACAACCCGAATCTCAATCGGGTCTCGTAAGTTTTTTACCCTTTGTTTTTTCGACACCGGATTTTAACGGTAAAACAGGATTACCGTGGCTCGTCTTCGATTTACCATCGCTGGAGAGTGGTGCACCATGGTACTGTTCTGTTTCAAATCCATGCACGCATTTCTAAAAGTCGTACGACGCTGTTTCGCCATTTCGGACGGATGTTGCACCTTGCACCGCGGATGTTGCACCCTGTAGATATCGATTATTCGGACGGCCATAACTTCTGGCTCGTTTAGAGTTACGGGAGCCATAACCTGTCAAAACGAAGGCCATAATGAGTTCTATGGCTTTGACCGCTTTCAGCCGTCAACGGTTAGATTAATGCCCAAAAAGGACAACCTGAATCTCAATCGGGTCTCGTAAGTTTTTTACCCTTCGTTTTTTCGACACCGGATTTTTACGGTAAAACGGGATTACCGTGGCTCGTCTTCGATTTGCCATCGCTGGAGAGCGGTGTACCATGGTACTGTTCCATTTCAAATCCATGCACGCATTTCTAAAAGTCGTACGGCGCTGTTTCGCCATTTCGGACGGATGTTGCACCTTGCACCGCGGATGTTCCACCCAGTAGATATCGATTATTCGGACGGCCATAACTTCTGGCTCGTTTAAAGTTACGGGAGCCATAACCTGTCAAAACGAAGGCCACGGTGAGTTCTATGGCTTTGAAAGCTTTCAGCCGTTAACGGAAAGATTAATGCCAAAAAATGACAACCCGAATCTCAAACGGGTCTCGTAAGTTTTTTACCCTTCGTTTTTTCGACACCGGATTTTTACGGTAAAACGGGATTACCGTGCCTCGTCTTCGATTTACCATTGCTGGAGAGTGGTGCACCATGGTACTTGTTATCTCGCTTTTTGGCAAAGCTGCGATACCAAAAGATCGATCGAAAAACGGAGAATAGGTCGGCTCAGAGGTTGGTCATATTTCGTTTCGCTATGGATATCGCTGAATTTTGTCCGTGTCCAGATTGAGCTACAATTGATAGGACGCGATAAGAAAGACCGTAGAAGTCAGCATCCCAAATTTCAAGTCAATCCGAGTTCTTACGCTCGAGTTATGATCGATTCAATTTGGAGGGGAAGACCTAGGTTTCGAACCGATGGCTGATCAAAGGTTCGAAACGATCACCTTCGAATCCATCAACTTCGAACCCATCAACGCGCCTCGGGTTCGACTCCATCACCTTCGAATCCATCGATCTTCAGTTGTTCGAACCCATCCATAAGGCCATGTTCGAATCCATCCATGAAACCTCATTCGAACCCATCCATGATGCCTCTTTCGAATCCATCACTAGAGCCCTGTTCGAATCCATCTAAGAAGCTTCGGTCGAATCCACTGGGTCAACTGGCCAAGGTGACGTGTCTTCTATCGGTTCGAATGCGCCGAAGTATATGGAGTCGAAGCATTCAAATCAGAGCGAAACCCAGATCGAGGCGAAGTGTGCGCTCCACGTCAACATGAAGACACGTGCCACCATGGTTTCGAAACCATCGATTCGAATGCATGGTTTCGAACCAAACAGCCACGTAGTGAACCCCATTTCGAATCCATCATATCTCCCAATCTACTGATCCAAATGCCACGAAATTTTCACAGAAGCTTGCATTCATGTCGAAGAGTGTCCACGCCAAATTTCACCTCGATTGGATGAATTCTTGATCGATTCGAATGGAGTTCGAACCGATGCCAAAGTGGGCCCAAACTTCCTAAGACCGGGCGTGTGGGCCCCCTCACGTGCCAGAAGTGTCTCCCGAGTTTTCAGCGAAATATCAGCAGCCTACGCCTGTAAATAGAGCCCTAGAGCCAACAGAAAAGGGATCTTTCGACTCTCAAGCGCCCAGACTCTGCCGGATCAAGATCTACATCATCCTACATCATAATTTCATTGTTGATTTCGAATTTCTAGTTGTAACTTGCTGTTGATCGCTGCAACAATTTGTAATCATTGAAAGAGAATCAATAAAACATCAAAACACTTCACAGTGGATGTAGGCTACACGCTGAACCACTATAAATCGCTTGTCTACGCATTTATTTTACTGCTGATTGGAGTTTTTGTTAGATAATATCTATTTTGAATTTACATTCTTCGTTATTATCTCTTCAACGACTCCCGAAGAGTGTTGTGCCCAAATTTGACACAAACACTTTGGTGCTTTCACTGAGAAAACCTAGATTTTCTCCTGCTCCTTGGATCTGTCATCGATACCGGATTGAATAAATCTAAGAAAGAGATCCAGATCATTAAATCCGACTTCCTTCCCTTCTATTCATATTTGCATAAAGTCAACGAAAGGAATTCAAATCTCAAGATGGTTAGCACAAGAACCACCTCAAACGCTGTCAATTAAGAAGAACAGGATAGTAAGAATCCTGCCCCTCTACCTTCATCTAATCAAGATGTCGCTGGGCACTCGGAACCGTCGGGTCCAGTTACTCGACAAGAGTTGCAGTTGTTACTCCAAGAGCTGACTCAGAGTCAGCAACAGCTAGAAGAACAGCTACGCGCTAACGCTGAGTTAATCAACAAGCTGGATCGCCAAAAATGAAAGAGATCCATGAGAGACCACGATTCTCGCTCATCCCGCGAAAGTTCTTCATCCTATGATTATCATAACTGGCCTCCACGACCCCGGCTAGATGGGAGTCATATGCCACCCGTTGGAAATCAACCAATGTTGACCGTTGGACAACTTAGAGTTGGTCCGTCAGCCAGTTTCCAAACCTGACCCTCCTCCCGAGGAGGTGCCGTTCCTCATCCCACCGTAGAATATCGCACCACTAACGTTGCGGCTGAACCAGGGGTCGACGCCCAAGATCAGTCGGACCTGGACCATCGTCATAGCGGGCATACTCCTGAACCGTACGTCCCAGAGGACTATGAGCCAAGAAGGCGAGACTTGGACCGTCGACGATATCCGGTTCAAACCCAAAGTATGGGACATGATCATACTCCGGCGCAAATGCCGGATTTTCAACTATGATACGTCAGATGATCCGTGAGAGTCAGGGATTCACAAACGACGATGGAGTTTCCCGAAGTCACACTCCCTTCACGGATGATATTCTTACTGCTGAACCCCCACGGCGATTCAGGATGCCAACTCTACCCATGTACGAAGGGAACTCCGACCCCAACCAACATATTCTAAAGTATGAATGGTCGATGACCGCTGCCAGAGCCGACGATGCAGTGAAGTGTCGTATCCATATCCTTGGGGGGCATCACCACCATGTGGTTCACCTGATTGCCTCCTCGATCCATCTCCTCATTCGACCAGTTAGCCACGAAATTCGTTGAGCAATTCCGCATGCACGTCGCAAGGCCAAAAGATGTCAATACTTTATCTAGTGTCACGCAAGCTCCCGGAGAGACACTCAGACACAACTTAGAGCGATTCCATACTGCATGCGCGGAGGTTAGTAATCCAAACGATAATTCCATCCTTATGGCATTAACTATGGGGATCGACCCCGATTCTGAGTTTGGCAACTGGCTAGCTGGAAAACCACCTGCATCGTTGGACCGTTTCCACGCCATGGCAGCTCAATTCCTGAGACGGGAAGACGCGAAACAGTCTAGGAAGCAAACTGACGCAGGGCCAAATGCGGAAGGGACCCAAAGCAATGTTTCAATAAAACAGTCCGGTGAGAGCTCCGGAAAAGTTCAGTTGAACATTAAAAATGAACAAGCTCGGCGAAGAGAAAGCGTGAATCAAATTAAGAAACAAGATCAAACTCGTGGCCCGCATCGCAAGAATCCAATGTTTGACAGCTACACTCCTCTAAATACATCACTAGAGGACTTGTACTTACAAACCTGTGGAACAATTCAATATCAAAAGCCTGCACCAAGGCCGTCATCAGAAAGACAAACCCAAACTGGAAAGTTTTGCAGGTTCCATGAAAGCTACGGGCACAATACGAACGAGTGTCGCCACTTACAAGACCTCATTGAAAAACTGATCATAGAAAGGAAGCAGGAACAGTTTGTGCGGACACCGCAACCCAGAGAAGCAGGCCCATCAATCCAAAACAATGAACCCAATCGACCGAGACAGGAGGACTCGACTTGTCCCCGCGGTAGATTGGTGATAAACGCCATCAGTGGCGGACCAACTTTCTCAGGAGCCTGGAACGACGAAGATCCTCGTCACTGTCATACATGACAGGCTCTGTTCAATCTATGAATGCTTTGCAGTTTCCTTTACATTCTGAAATTTGAATTTATAATAAGGCACTGACTTTGCCATATTTTCTTATTTCAGCAATAAAATACTATCTCTTCAAGCTAGAGCTGTGATTCACCGAATACAACGTTCAACGATCACGACACACGAAGAGCTAAGTTCCATCAAACAATGGAATTTATTCAAATAGCGAGTGACTGTGATACGACCGGCCACTCACTAAGCGAAACCCCAGCTCGGGGGCAAGCCATCACGGTAAAGGTTGAATTGGATCAACACACGACAGTCCATTAAATAACTCGTTCCCAGAGTGCGAACGGACTCCAACTTCCCAGAGCGTGAATTGGAGTACAAACATTCAACAATTCGTTCCCAGAGTGCGAACGGACTCCAACTTCCCAGAGTACGAATTGGAGTATAAACATTAAATAACTCGTTCCCAGAGTGCGAACGGACTCCAACTTCCCAGAGCGTGAATTGGAGTATAAACTTCAAACAATTTGTTCCCAGCGCGCGAACGGACTCCAACTTCCCCGAGCGTGAATTGGAGTATAAACATTAAACAATTCATTCCCGGAGCGCGAACGGACTCCAACTTCCCAGAGCACGAATTGGAGTATAAACATTCAACAATTCGTTCCCGGAGTGCGAACGGAGTCCAACTTCCTAGAGCGTGAATTGGAGTATAAACATTACACAATTCGTTCCCAGAGCGCGAACGGACTCCAACTTCCCAGAGCGTGAATTGGTGTATAAACATTAAACAATTCGTTCCCAGAGCGCGAACGTACTCCAACGTCCCAGAGCGTGAATTGGAGTATAAACATTAAACAATTCGTTCCCAGAGCGCGAACAGACTCCAACTTCCCAGAGCGTGAATTGGAGTATAAACATTCAAAAATTCGTTCCCAGAGCGCGAACGGACTCCAACTTCCCAGAGCGTGAATTGGAGTATAAACATTACACAATTCGTTCCCAGAGCGCGAACAGACTCCAACTTCCCAGAGCGTGAATTGGAGTATAAACATTAAACAATTCGTTCCCAGAGCGCGAACGGACTCCAACTTCCCAGAGCGCGAATTGGAGTATAAACATTCAACAATTCGTTCCCGGAGCGCGAACGGACTCCAACTTCCCAGAGCGCGAATTAGAGTATAAACATTCAACAATTCGTTCCCGGAGTGCGAACGGACTCCAACTTCCCAGAGTGTGAATTGGAGTATAAACATTAAATAAATCGTTCCCAGAGTGCGAATGGACTCCAAATTCTCAGAGTGCGAATTGGAGTATAAACATCGAATCCATCGTTCTCAGAGTATGAACGAATTCCTGAAAGCCCAAATAGATGTGACTGACCATCCAGCGGCTAACTCCCACTTCCCAGAGCGTGAATCGGAGCATAAATGTGGATTACAGGTTCCCGGAGCACGAACCGAAGCATCTGTGCGAACTCCAACTTCACAGAACGTGAATGAAGTATAAACATCAAATCCAAGTTCCCAGAGTGCGAACCCAAGCATACATGTTATCTCCGAGTTCCCAGAGTGTGAATTGGAGCATAAATACCAAGTCGTAGTTCCCGGAGTGCGAACTGAAATATCGACACTGACTCCAAGTTCCTAGAGCGCGAAGTGGAGTATAAACATCAATTCCAGGTTCCCGGAGCGCGAACCGTACTACAAACGTTGATATCTCTCAAATTCCCATAGTGCGAACCAAGTTATCGATTACAAATTATCCTAAGTCCCCAGAATGTGGACATGTGCTTAAGGTTTGCAATAAACGCAGTCAACCACCAGAACACAAATGTTATTCCCCGAGACTAGGGGGCAAAAAAGCTAAGTGCTAATCGCTAACCAAAGTGATACAATGTCCGAAGTTTGATTATTCATCGATCACAACTCGCAACCAAGATTCTCAGACTTGGCGAATAAAAACGAACTCTACTTGACGGTAAAAACACCACAAGTGCACCGGACTGAAAACAAAACACTACAAACACTTAAGCACAAAAGAAATGAGAGTTGAAACAAAGAAACAAAATTTTATTTCAACTAACTGAAGACAAGGACTTACATGCAAATAAGTTCTCCCAAAAAAAAAAAAGAATCCCTACTAGCAGGGGCCGAACCTGCATCTATACACGGCCTACTAACAAAAAACGAAAACAAGTTCCTATCTACCAAAAAATCTGGTTGGGAGGCCGATCTATTCCTTCTTTCTTGGCTTCCTTATCAGTGGTTCGTCATCATAATCGCTAGGAACGGAAATCCTTCGTTTGGACGGCCTCCTCTCCGGTGGCTGCTCTTCAGCAAGGGGCATAATGTCAATGTACTCCTCAGAGCTCGAATCTAAATGAAGGCTCCCTGCCAGAGGAGTAGGAGGGACCAGACCCGCAACAGAAGATGGGATAGTACCACCCGACGATACTATCCTCGCAGGTGCTGGGCTATGCGCCGCCGTGCTACCACCAACACTACCACTTTGCCCCGCAGCTTCTAATTCTGCATGAATCTCGGCCAGGATCTCTTCATCACGAATCGTCTGGGCTTGGCTGGGGGCATCCGCAGTCTGCATTGAAGAGCTAGAGGTTGGCGGGAGATCACTAATGATGAACGGCAAGTTTGTGGAGAAGCCACCCTGCTCACCGAGCAGCTCGCTCACCATTTGTTCATCAAGAGATAATCCGCTCCCCTGCGCCGCCTCGGTTGATACTGCAGTTACAACAGTAGTCTCGGTGGTGATGGCCTTGTCCCCTTTGCTTGATTCTTGGGTCGCGGCAATCGGAGCAACTCCAGTCACTAAACAAAGATAAGAAGAGGTTATCAGTAACTGCTTCAGAACAAACTCTCTATTCGGAAAACACTTGAGATAAGTTTAGAATACCTTCCCCAGTTTGACTTGCGGACGACTGAGCGGCTTCAGAAGTATGCTCCCGAATGGGAGATAACCGTGGCTGTTCTGGGTCATAAGCAGGAACAGATTGTGAACCGACCACAGATACAGACACTGACGAAGGCGGAGCGGTGACTTCAATGACAGCAGAATGGTGCTCAACACCTGATCCCTCACCAACCTCCAGGGATCGACCACCGATCATCTCCTTTTCTTGAGCGATAATAGCATCATGGAGGACTTTCTTCTCATCATCTGTCAATAATCGGTTTTCAAGTTCAAATCGATCGACCGATTCATCCGGATGTGCTTCCTCTTCTTCCTCAACCAATCGACCCCAAGTGTTGCAGAGGTGCACCGGGTAATCTTGGAGCCAGGCCAAATTTCGGTGTCTCAACACATTGGCATTGTAAGTGATGAGCAAATCTTCAATGTCGGCCTCCAGCCTGGCCTCCGCTTGTCGAACTTTCTCCTCAACCTCCGTCTCTACCGCTTGGACCTTGGCTACTGCTGCATCCCGTTCAGTCCAGAGAATCACGGCCTGTTCACATGCCTCCAGGGCTGCATTGTTCACATCAACCCTATCCTTGGCAATTTCGGCGAATTTGGACTTAAGCTCGTTCAACTCCTTCAGGGCTGCGTCCCTCTCAGCAGTGACCAGGGTGTTTCGATGGCCCATATCCTCTACCGTGGCATAGTGCTCACGTTTCATTCTATCCGTTGTTGCCTGGGCTTCGTCGGCTTTTTTGATAGCCTCCGTTTCAGATTTCCGAGAAGATTCAGCTTCAGTGTTTAGCACATCAATAATACGGCTCTGTTGAGCTAACTCGGCCTGCAATTTCTCGATGGTGGCCCCATGCTCAAAGGCCAATGTCGATGCTTTCTCGTCTTCCTTATACCACGCCCTATATTGGGCATAAAAGTCGTGCACATAATCGTGCGCCGTCTGCTCGGCCTCCGGCGGGATTCTTTTCAAGTGAAAAGGAAAAATGTAGTTATCAAAGCAAATATTTGGAAAGTCCTTCTTCAGTTGAGCAAGCCTGATTGCTCCTTCTCCCGAAATTTCAGTAGGAGGTTGTTCCGCAACTATCGGAGACATTGCCTCGGATCTGGGATGGCGAGATTCATGCTTAGAAGATTGAGAGGCCGACTGGTAGTGCGAGGGATCGGAAGGACAAGAAACATGGACAGGAGGTTGTATAGGAACTCTTGGAGGAGCAGTGCGCGATCGAGACCGATGTCTGTAATCCCCATCTCTCTATTCTTGGCTAGAATACCCGGAGTACCTGCGATCGTAACTCCAGTCTCCTTCTCTCCGTTGTGACTCGTAGTATGAGGAAGATTTGCGAGCATGTCGTAGGCTCCCTAGCATCGAACCGCGTCCATTTATAATATCTGCAAAGCGAAATGAGAATAAAGTTAGTGGTTTCGCGAAACCGATGACCTAGGACTCAGGGCTATGTGGTGTCGTGAAATGTGTGTGAATATGTATTCCCCCCGACCAACCAGAAGTGTCGACTGAGCTAGTAATAAAAGGCTCGCTCAATTCTAGAGTATGATGGAACTCCTCCAACCCGGCATCATGTTGAAAAGACACATCATCCGGGATTGGAAGATCGGTAAGCCCTTCGTAAAGACTTTCAATTCGCGGAGGAGACATCTCAGAAATTCTAACTCCGAGAGAGGATCGGGCCGTAACAACCGATTTCCATCTCCCCTTCTTAGTTGACGTGACGACGGCTGCCTTGCCTTTTCTTTGCTCTTCAACATCCTGGACCATGTCTGTAGGCTCCAACAACGGCTCGTCATCAGTATGAGTTCTTTCAGAATTAGCATCCTCGGCTATGATAACTTTGGGCTTCTTGTGTTTGACTCGTTTTTTAGAGACAATCCTTAGTGCCCCATCAAACAGTATGCTCTGCCCTCGTTCAATCAACCCGTAAGTCCGAAGATTCCTATCCGTCAAGAGCGCCTCGATATCCCTATCTTCGCTCGGGACTCCTCGGAGTACCCGCACCATCTCCTCAAAGCGCCGCCCTCAGGTCGCTGAATCGTCGTTGTAAAAAAAGAGAAAAAACATATGTTTCGCTTTGACCGCAATTGCCTTAGTAATTACTTGATAACTCAGCTACACTCACGTCTGAATAACCATCGCCGGGCAAACCCCGGAGGACACCTGGCATAGGACCATTCCATCCTATAGTAACTCAACCTGGTCCAGGACCCAGTGACCACTTGGCAGTTCCTCACCGCTTCCATAAATGTGAAGGAAGGATAATCACCTCGAGTTTTGAAATTAAATAGATGTCTGATCTCGGTCGGGATCGGTGGTTTATGAAGGTACTCCATGAAGACGATGAATAAACTATTCACGGAGGCATACCCGTTTGGGTGTAGTTGAGATGGAGCGATCCTCAAAAAAGACAACACTTCCCTTATATACTCGTTGAACGGAGGAAGTGTACCAGCCGCACACGCGTGGCGATTGAATGTTGTATATCCCTCCCGCGGGTTGTGCGGTCTATCGTTCGGCCCTGGCAATAACACGTCATCCAGTGACAGACCGTGCCTCAAGAATATTCTCCCTAACATGTCTTTAGAAATATTCGATTGAACGAAATCCGACGGATTGGCAATGAAAGACGCATTGGGAAGTTCGTCCGGGGCCGGACCAATGATCTCAGGTTCAATATCTGGAGCCTCTAGTCTCGGAGCAGTTGTGCTTTGAACCTCGCGCTGTTGCGAACTTGAAGGTTCCATAACTAGCTAACTCATGAGAAACCATCGTTAGACGACAAAGAACCCGTGCGTTCCCTAGTGTAAAGTGTATGTATGTATGTTGTATAGTGCCATGCATTACTTGAATGAATATCGCAGAGTTAAAGGAAATATGCAAACGACAAAGCTACGAAGTCCAGTTATAATGACCGTCATCGCTGACTGTCATCACAAAACCGTTTATATGATGGAAATTAATTCAAATAGAAGTTGTTATCGTTCCATCGACGAGCTTCGAAAGGTGGTCAAGTATGCAGTTTAATATGTCCAAATATGCAGGAATAAAACTCGTCGGAGTTATGCTTAGAAACGTCAAATTTTGGAATCCATCATAGAGGGTTCGAACCGATCACAAGGACCTCGTTCGAAACCAACCTAACATCACTTCGAATCGATGACTGGAAGGCGCGCTTTGAAACGATGATCAGGTGTCGAATTCGAATTGATCAAAAATGGATGACTTCGAATCGATCCTTGTTTGGCTAGTTCGTACCGATCAGAAACCCCCAACTTAACATCGATATTGTTCGAATCGATATAAAGTTGAGAACTTCGAACCGATAGCCGATGGATTCGAATCCATCAATCGGTGCGAACTGCGTCACCCTCATAAGGTCATCCAAGAGATCGATACGAAATCCAAGAAAAATGATTCCGCCATCATCGATTCGAACAAGAGTCCCCAAATGGTTTCGAAGCTTCCTCAGACCAGATCCGGCTTTAGCAATCACCAGAGTGGCCAATCGATGAAGAAGACGCGGTTTCGAAGTAACTTTGCCGTTTGGATTCGAGCCTAGTTACCTAGTTTGAATGATGGATTCGGGAGATTGAAGACTTGAATCTTGGTTGATTCGATGACGCGACACAGTGTTTTCTCCTTTGAAGCTTCGAGACGATGCAGAACACAGTCAAAACAAGGCGAGAGTAAAAAGTGAAAAGTGAAAAAGTGGCAGGCCCACTGCTATTTATATGGAGTTTTGATTTTGACCGAGACGATTCCCCTTCCGGTAAACGCGACCGGTCGCAACCAGTCATAGCATGGATCGTTTTGAAACATCCATTCGAAGCCATTTGCCTAATGCCGTGTGGGTTCGAAGTTACCCTCACACTTCATCGATACGAAGTACACAGCAGGACAACGAGTTGCATCGATGCGAAACGCGCAGTGGGCACATCGATTCGAGGCCCCTGTTCGCAACTCCATCCACAACCTACCGAAACGAACTGCTAGTTCGAATCCATCTATTCACATCGGTTCGAATGTCATTTTCGAACCCATCACAACACAAGTATACTCCATCCATACGAATGTGGATTTCGAACCCATCTATACTCCAACACATCGGTTCGAAGCATTACAATCACGCAACGCAGAGTCGTTTCCTTCAACCTTCTACATCGGTTCAGGAGAGGATCAATACGAAGGGACTTTTCAAAACAACCATCAAGCGTTGTCTCAAATCAAATTTCAAAATCGGTTCAGGAGAGAATCGATACGAAATTCAATAGCAAACAAAACTAACAACGACTTGTAGACGCATGACGTTAACAAAGATCAAACTAGCATATGTGCATATATATCGGGCTAACATTCAATTTTAAGCATTTGCAGGGATCAAACACTTATCTTGTTACAAATGCAAGAGCCAACGGCTAGGCGCTATTATACAGCAATCAATCACATCAACGCAAGGTTGCAGCAATACAGAGCACGAGTCTCAACGAAAAAAGAGCAATGATTGTTCGGAGAGAAGTTGTAGCTATTCAAAGCACGTCATGTTCCCATAAGACGCACTTTGGGGGGAAAAATGTTATCCCGCTTTTTGGCAAAGTCGCGATACCAAAAGATCGATCGAAAAACGGAGAATAGTTCGGTTCAGAGGTTGGCCATATTTCGTTTCGCTATGGATATCGCTGAATTTTGTCCGAGTCCAGATTGAGCTACAATTGATAGGACACGACAAGAAAGACCGTAGAAGTCAACATCTCAAATTTCAAGTCAATCCGAGTTCTTACGCTCGAGTTATGATCGATTCAATTTGGAGGGGAAGACCTAGGTTTCGAACCGATGGCTGATCAAAGGTTCGAAACGATCACCTTCGAATCCATCGACTTCGAACCCATCAACGCGCCTCGGGTTCGACTCCATCACCTTCGAATCCATCGAGCTTCAGTTGTTCGAACCCATCCATAAGGCCATGTTCGAATCCATCCATGAAACCTCAATCGAACCCATCCATGAAGCCTCTTTCGAATCCATCACTGGAGCCCTGTTCGAATCCACTGGGTCAACTGGCCAAGGTGACATGTCTTCCATCGGTTCGAATGCACCGAAGTATATGGAGTCGAAGCATTCAACTCAGAGCGAAATCCGGATCGAGGCGAAGTGTGCGCTCCACGTCAACACGAAGACACGTTCCACCATGGTTTCGAAACCATCGATTCGAATGCATGGTTTCGAACCAAACAGCCACGCAGTGAACCCCATTTCGAATCCATCATATCTCCCAATCTACTGATCCAAATGCCACGAAATTTCCGCAGAAGCTTGCATTCATGTAGAAGAGTGTCCACGCCAAATTTCACCTCGATTGGATGAATTCTTGATCGATTCGAATGGAGTTCGAACCGATGCCAAAGTGGGCCCAAACTTCCTAAGACCGGGCGTGTGGGACCCCTCACGTGCTAGAAGTGGTCTCTCGAGTTTTCAGCGAAATATCAGCAGCCTACGCCTATAAATAGAGCCCCAGAGCCAACAGAAAAGGGATCTTTCGACTCTCAAGCGTCCAGACTCTGCCGGATCAAGATCTGTATCATCCTACATCATAATTTCATTGTTGATTTCGAATTTCCAGTTGTAACTTGTTGTTGATCGCTGCAACAATTTGTAATCATTGTAAGAGAATCAATAAAACATCAAAACACTTCACAGTGGACGTAGGCTACACGCCGAACCACTATAAATCGCTTGTCTACGCATTTATTTTACTGCTGATTGGAGTTTTTGTTAGATAATATCTGTTTTGAATTTACATTCTTCGTTATTATCTCTTCAACGACTCCCGAAGAGTGTTGTGCCCAATTTTGACACAAATAGCACTGTTCCGTTTCAAATCCATGCACGCATTTCTAAAAGTTGTAAGGCACTGTTTCGCCATTTCGGACGGATGTTGCACCCTGCACCGCGGATGTTGCACCCTGTAGATATCGACTATTCGGACGGCCATAACTTCGGGCTCGTTTTGAGTTACGGGAGCCATAACCTGTCAAAACGAAGGCCACAGTGATCTCTACGGCTTTGACAGCTTTCAGCCGTCAACGGATAGATTAATTCCCTAAAAGGACAACCCGAATCTCAATCGGGTCTCGTAAGTTTTTTACCCTTCGTTTTTTCGACACCGGATATTTACTGTAAAAACGGGATTACCGTGACTCGCCTTCGATTTACCATCGCTGGAGAGTGGTGCACCATGGTACTGTTCCGTTTCAAATCCATGTACGCATTTCTAAAAGTCGTACGGCGCTGTTTCGCCATTTCGGACGGATATCGCACCTTGCACCGCGGATGTTCCACCCTGTAGATATCGATTATTCGGACGGCCATAACTTGTGGCTCGTTTAGAGTTACGGGAGCCATAACCTGTCAAAACGAAGGCCACGGTGAGTTCTACTGCTTTGACAGCTTTCAGCCGTCAACGGTTAGATTAATTCCCTAAAAGGACAACCGGAATCTCAATCGGGTCTCGTAAGTTTTTTACCCTTCGTTTTTTGAACACCGGATTTTTACGGTAAAACGGGATTACCGTGCCTCGCCTTCGATTTACAATCGCTGGAGAGTGGTGCACCATGGTACTGTTTCGTTTCAAATCCATGCACGCATTTCTAAAAGTCGTACAGCACTGTTTCGCCATTTCGGACGGACGTTGCACCTTGCACCGTGGATGTTGCACCCTGTAGATAACGATTATTCGGACGGCCATAACTTCTGGCTCTTTTAGAGTTACGGGAGCCATAACCTGTCAAAACGAAGGCCATGGTGATTTCTACGGCTTTGACAGGTTTTAGCCGTCAACGGATAGATTAATGCCCAAAAAGGACAATCCGAATCTCAATCGGGTGTCGTAAGTTTTTTACCCTTCGTTTTTTCGCCACCGGATTTTTACGGTAAAACGGGATTACCGTGCCTCGTCTTCGATTTACCATCGCTGGAGAGTGGTGCACCATGGTACTGTTCCGTTTCAAATCCATGCACGCATTTCTAAAAGTTGTACGGCACTGTTTCGCCATTTCGGACGAATGTTGCACCTTGCACCGCGGATGTTGCACCCTGTAGATATCGATTATTCGGACGGCCATAACTTCCGGCTCGTTTAGAGTTACGGGAGCCATAACCTATCAAAACGAAGGCCACGGCGAGTTCTATGGCTTTGAAAGCTTTCAGCCATCAACGGATAGATTAATGCCCAAAAATGACAACCCGAATCTCAATCGGGTCTCCTAAGTTTTTTACCCTTCGTTTTTTCGACACCAGATTTTTACGGTAAAACGGGATTACCGTGCCTCGTCTTCGATTTACCTTCGCTAGAGAGTGGTGCACCATGTTACTGTTCCGTTTCAAATCCATGCACGCATTTCTTAAAGTTGTACGGCACTGTTTTGCCATTTCGGATGGACGTTGCAACCTGCACCGCGGATGTTGCACTCTGTAGATATCGATTATTCGGACGGCCATTACTTCTGGCTCGTTTAGAGATACGGGAGCCATAACCTGTCAAAACGAAGGCCACGGTGATTTCTACGGCTTTGACAGCTTTCAGCCGTCAATGGATAGATTAATTCTCTAAAAGGACAATCCGAATCTCAATCGGGTCTCGTAAGTTTTTTACCCTTCGTATTTTCGACACCGGATTTTTACTGTAAAACGGGATTACCGTGCCTCGCCTTCGATTTACCTTCGTTGGAGAGTGGTGCACCGTGGTACTGTTCCGTTTCAAATCCATGCACGCATTTATAAAAGTCGTACGGCACTGTTTCGCCATTTCGGACGGATGTTGCACCTTGCACCGCGGATGTTGCACCCTGTAGATATCGATTATTCGGACGGCCATAACTTCTGGCTCGTTTAGAGTTACGGGAGCCATAACCTGTCAAAACGAAGGCCACGGTGAGTTCTACAGCTTTGACCACTTTCAACCATCAACGGATAGATTAATGCCCAAAAAGGACAACCCGAATCTCAATCGGGTCTCGTAAGTTTTTTACCCTTCGTTTTTTCGACACCGGATTTTTACGGTAAAACGGGATTACCGTGCCTCGCCTTCGATTTACCATCGCTGGAGAGTGGTGCACCATGGAAATATTCCGTTTCAAATCCATGCATGCATTTATAAAAGTCGTACGGCACTGTTTCGCCATTTCGGACGGTTGTTGCACCTTGCACCACGGATGTTGCACCCTATAGATATCGATTATTCGGACGGCCATAACTTCTGGCCCGTTTAGAGTTACGGGAGCCATAACCTGTCGAAACTAAGGCCACGATGAGTTCTACTGCTTTGACAGCTTTCAGCCGTCAACGGATAGATTAATGCCCAAAAAGGACAACCCGAATCTCAATCGGGTCACGTAAGTTTTTTACCCTTCGTTTTTTCGACACCGGATTTTAACGGTAAAACGGGATTACCGTGGCTCGTCTTCGATTTACCATCACTGGAGAGTGGTGCACCATGATACTTTTCCATTTCAAATCCATGCACACATTTCTAAAAGTCGTACGACACTGTTTCGCCATTTCGGACGGATGTTGCACCTTGCACCGCGGATGTTGCACCCTATAGATATCGATTATTCGGACGGCCATAACTTCTGGCTCGTTTAGAGTTACGGGAGCCATAACTTGTCAAAACGAAGGCCACGGTGAGTTCTACGGCTTTGACAGCTTTCAGCGGCCAACGGATAGATTAATTTCCTAAAAGGATAACCCGAATCTCAATCGGGTCTCGTAAGTTTTTTACCCTTCATTTTTTCGATACCAGATTTTTTCGGTAAAACGGGATTACCGTGCCTCGCCTTTGATTTACCATCGCTAGAGAGTGGTGCACCATGGTACTGTTCCGTTTCAAATCCATGCATGCATTTCTAAAAGTCTTACGGCACTGTTTCGCCATTTCGGACGGATGTTGCACCTTGCACCGCGGATGTCGCACCCTGTACATATCGATTATTCGGACGATCATAACTTCTGGCCCGTTTAGAGTTATGGGAGCCATAACCTGTCCAAACGAAGGCCACGATGAGTTCTACTGCTTTGACAACCTGAATCTCAATCGGGTCTCGTAAGTTTTTTACCCTTCGTTTTTTCGACACCGGATTTTAACGGTAAAACGGGATTACCGTGGCTCGTCTTAGATTTACCATCGCTGGAGAGTGGTGCACCATGGTACTTTTCCATTTCAAATCCATGCACACATTACTAAAAGTCGTACGACACTGTTTCGCCATTTCGGACGGATGTTGCACCTTGCACCGCGGATGTTGCGCCCTATAGATATCGATTATTCGGATGGCCATAACTTCTGGCTCGTTTAGAGTTACGGGAGCCATAACCTGTCAAAACGAAGGCCACGGTGAGTTCTACGGCTTTGACCGCTTTCAACCGTCAGCGGATAGATTAATGCCCGAAAAGGACAACCCGAATCTCAATCGGGTCTCGTAAGTTTTTTACCCTTCGTTTTTTCGACACTGGATTTTTATGGTAAAACGGGATTACCGTGCCTCGCCTTCGATTTACCATCGCTGGAGAGTGGTGCACCATGGAAATATTCCGTTTCAAATCCATGCATGCATTTCTAAAATTCGTACGGCACTGTTTCGCCATTTCGGACGGATGTTGCACCTTGCACCGCGGATGTTGCACACTGTAGATATCGATTATTCGGACGGCCATAACTTCCGGCTCGTTTAGAGTTACGGGAGCCATAACCTGTCAAAACGAAGGTCACGGTGAGTTCTACGGCTTTGACCACTTTCAACCGTCAACGGATAGATTAATGCCCAAAAATGACAACCCGAATCTCAATCGGGTCTCCTAAGTTTTTTACACTTCGTTTTTTCGACACCGGATTTTTACGGTAAAACGGGATTACCGTGCCTCGTCTTCGATTTACCTTCGCTGGAGAGTGGTGCACCAAGTTACTGTTCCGTTTCAAATCCATGCACGCATTTCTAAAAGTCGTACGGCTCTATTTTGCCATTTCGGACGGACGTTGTAACCTGCACCGCGGATGTTGCACCCTATAGATATCGATTATTCGGACGGCCATGACTTCTGGCTCGTTTAGAGTTACGGGAGCCATAACCTGTCAAAACGAAGGCCACGGTGAGTTCTACGGCTTTGACACCTTTCAGCCGTCAACGGATAGATTAATTCCCTAAAAGGACAATCTGAATCTCAATCGGGTCTCGTAAGTTTTTTACCTTTCGTATTTTTGACACCGGATTTTTACTGTAAAACGGGATTACCGTGCCTCGCCTTCGATTTACCATCGCTGGAGAGTGGTGCACCATGGTACTGTTCCTTTTCAAATCCATGCACGCATTTATAAAAGTCGTACGGCACTGTTTCGCCATTTCGGACGGATGTTGCACCTTGCACCGCGGATGTTGCACCCTGTAGATATCGATTATTCGGACGGCCGTAACTTCTGGCTCGTTTAGAGTTACAGGAGCCATAACCTGTCAAAAGGAAGGCAGCGGTGATTTCTACGGCTTTGACAGCTTTCAGCCGTCAACGGATAGATTAATTCCCTAAAAGGACAATCCGAATCTCAATCGGGTCTCGTAAGTTTTTTACCCTTCGTATTTTCGACACCGGATTTTTACTGTAAAACGGGATTACCGTGACTCGTATTCGATTTACCATCGCTGGAGAGTGGTGCACCATGATATTTTTCCATTTCCAATCCATGCACACATTTCTAAAAGTCGTACGACACTGTTTCGCCATTTCGGACGGATGTTGCACCTTGTACCGCGGATGTTGCACCCTGTAGATATCGATTATTCGGACGGCCATATCTTCTGTCTCGTTTAGAGTTACGGGAACCATAACCTGTCAAAACGAAGGCCACGGTGAGTTCTACGGCTTTGACAGCTTTCAGCGGCCAACGGATAGATTAATTTCCTAAAAGGATAACCCGAATCTCAATCGGGTCTCGTTAGTTTTTTACCCTTCATTTTTTCGACACCGGATTTTTACGGTAAAACGGGATTACCGTGCCTCGCCTTGGATTTACCATCGCTGGAGAGTGGTGCACCATGATACTGTTCCGTTTCAAATCCATGCATGCATTTCTAAAAGTCGTACGGCACTGTTTCTCCATTTCGGACGGATGTTGCACCTTGCACCGCGGATGTTGCACCCTGTAGATATCGATTATTCGGACGGCCATAACTTCTGGCTCGTTTAGAGTTACGGGAGCCAAAACCTGTCAAAACGAAGGCCACGGCGATTTCTACGGCTTTGATAGCTTTCAGCCGTCAACGGATAGATTAATACCCTAAAAGGACAACCCGAATCTCAATCGGGTCACGTAAGTTTTTTACCCTTCGTTTTTTCGACACCGGATTTTTACGGTAAAACGGGATTACCGTGCCTCGTTTTCGGTTTACCATCGCTGGAGAGTGGTGCGCCATGGTACTATTTCGTTTCAAATCCATGCACGCATTTCTAAAAGTCATACAGCACTGTTTCGCCATTTCGGACGGATGTTGCACCTTGCACCGCGGATGTTGCTCCCTATAGATATCGATTATTCGGACGGCCATAACTTCTGACTCGTTTAGAGTTACGGGATACATAACCTGTCAAAAAGAAGGCCACGGTGAGCTCTACAGCTTTGATAGCTTTCAGCCGTCAACGCATAGATTAATGCCCAAAAAGGACAACCCGAATCTCAATCGGGTCTCGTAAGTTTTTTACCCTTCGTTTTTTCGACACCGGATTTTTACGGTAAAACGGGATTACCGTGCCTCGCCTTCGATTTACCATAGCTGGAGAGTGGTGCACCATGGTACTGTTCCGTTTCAAATCCATGCACGCATTTATAAAAGTCGTACGACACTGTCTTGCCATTTCGGACGGATGTTGCACCTTGCGCCGCGTATGTTGCAACCTGTAGATATCGATTATTCGGACGGCCATAACTTCTGGCTCGTTTAGAGTTACGGGAGCCATAACCTGTCAAAACGAAGGCCACGGTGAGTTCTACGGGTTTGACCGCTTTCAGCCATCAACGGATAGATTAATGCCCGAAAAGGACAACCCGAATCTCAATCGGGTCTCGTAAGTTTTTTACCCATCGTTTTTTCGACACCGGATTTTTACTGTAAAACGGGATTACCGTGCCTCGCCTTCGATTTACCATCGCTGGAGGGTGGTGCACCATGGTACTGTTCCGTTTCAAATCCATGCATGCATTTCTAAAAGTCGTACGAAACTGTTTCGCCATTTCGGATGGATGTTGCACCTTGCACCGCGGATGTTGCACCCTGTAGATATCGATTATTTGGACGGCCATAACTTTTGGCTCGTTTAGAGTTACGAGAGCCACAACCTGTCAAAATGAAGGCCACGGTGAGTTTTACGGCTTTGACAACTTTCAGCCGTCAAAGGATAGATTAATTCCCTAAAAAGACAACCCGAATCTCAATCGGGTCTCGTAAGTTTTTTACCCTTCGTTTTTTCGACACCGTATTTTTACGGTAAAACGGGATTACCGTGCCTCGTCTTCGGTTTACCATCGCTGGAGAGTGGTGCACCATGGTACTGTTTCATTTCAAATTCATGCCCGCATTTCTAAAAGTCGTACGACACTGTTTCGCCATTTCGGGCGGATGTTGCACCTTGCACCGCGGATGTTGCTCCCTGTAGATATCGATTATTCGGACGGCTATAACTTCTGGCTCGTTTAGAGTTACGGGAGCCATAACCTGTCAAAACGAAGGCCTCGGTGAGTTCTACGGCTTTGACCGCTTTCGGCCGTCAACGGATAGATTAATGCCCAAAAAGGACAACCCGAATCTCAATCGGGTCTCGTAAGTTTTTTACCCTTCGTTTTTTCGACACCGGATTTTTATGGTAAAACGGGATTACCGTGCCTCGCCTTCGATTTACCATCGCTGGAGAGTGGTGCACCATGGTACTGTTCCGTTTCAAATCCATGCACGCATTTATAAAAGTCGTACGACACTGTTTCGCCATTTCGGACGGATGTTGCACCTTGCACCTTGGATGTTGCACCATGTAGATATCGATTATTCGGACGGCCATAACTTCTGGCTCGTTTATAGTTACGGGGGCCATAACCTGTCAAAACGAAGGCCACGGTGAGTTCTACGGCTTTGACAACTTTCAGCCGTCAATGGATAGATTAATGCCCGAAAAGGACAAGCCGAATCTCAATCGGGTATCGTAAGTTTTTTACCCTTCGTTTTTTCGACACCGGATTTTTACGGTAAAACGGGATTACCGTGCCTCGTCTTCAATTTACCATCGCCGGAGAGTGGTGCACAATGGTACTGTTTCGTTTCAAATCCATGCACGTATTTCTAAAAGTCGTAAGGCACTGTTTCGCCATTTCGGACGGATGTTGCATCTTGCACCGTGGATGTTGTAACCTGTAGATATCGATTATTTGGACGGCCATAACTTCTGGCTCGTTTAGATTTACGGGAGCCATAACCTGTCAAAACGAAGGCCACGTTGAGTTCTACGGCTTTGACAGCTTTCAGCCGTCAACGGATAGATTAATTCCCTAAAAGGACAACCCGAATCTCAATCGGGTCTCGTAAGTTTTTTACCCTTCTTTTTTCGAAACCGTATTTTTACGGTAAAACGGGATTACCGTGCCTCGTCTTCGGTTTACCATCGCTGGAGAGTGGTGCACCATGGTACTGTTTCATTTCAAATCCATGCACGTATTTCTATAAGTCGTACGACACTGTTTCGCCATTTCGCACGGATGTTGCACCTTGCATCACGGATGTTGCTCCCTGTAGATATCGATTATTCGGACGGCCATAACTTCTGGCTCGTTTAGGGTTACGGGAGCCATAGCCTGTCACAACGAAGGCCATGGTTAGTTCTACGTCATTGACAGCTTTCAGCCGTCAACGGATAGATTAATGTCCAAAAAGGACAACCCGAATCTCAATCGGGTCTCGTAAATTTTTTACCCTTCGTTTTTTCGACACCGGATTTTTACGGTAAAACGGGATTACCGTGCCTCGCCTTCGATTTACCATCGCTGGAGAGTGGTGCACCATGGAACTGTTCCGTTTCAAATCCATTCACGCATTTCTAAAAGTCGTACGGCACTGTTTCGCCATTTCGGACGGATGTTGCACCTTGCACCACGGATGTTGCACCCTGTAGATATCGATTATTCGGACGGCCATAACTTCTGGCTCGTTTAGAGTTACGGGAGCCATAACCTGTCAAAACGATGGCCACGGTGAGTTCTACGGCTTTGACCGCTTTCAGCCGACAACGGATAGATTAATGCCCAAGAAGGACAACCCGAATCTCAATCGAGTCTCGTAAGTTTTTTACCCTTCGTTTTTTCGACACCGGAGTTTTACGGTAAAACGGGATTACCGTGCCTCGTCTTCGGTTTACCATCGCTGGAGAGTGGTGCACCATGGTACTGTTTCGTTTCAAATCCATGCACGCATTTCTCAAAGTCGTACGGCACTGTTTTGCCATTTTGGACGGATGTTGCACCTTGCACCGCGGGTGTTGTACCCTGTAGATATCGATTTTTCGGATGGCCATAACTTCTGCCTCGTTTAGAGTCACGGGAGCCATAACCTGTCAAAACGAAGGCCACGGTGAGTTCTACGGCTTTGACAGCTTTTAGCCGTCAACGGATAGATTAATGCCCAAAAAGGACAACCCGAATCTCAATCGGGTTTCGTAAGTTTTTTACCCTTCGTTTTTTCGACACCGGATTTTTACGGTAAAACGGGATTACCTTGCCTCGCCTACGTTTTACCATCGCTGGAGAGTGGTGCACCATGGTACTGTTCCATTTCAAGTCCATGCATGCATTTTAAAAGTCGTACGGCACTGTTTCGCCATTTCGGATGGATGTTGCACCTTGCACCGCGGATGTTGCACCCTGTAGACATCGATTATTCGGACGGCCATAAATTCTGGCTCGTTTAGAGTTACAGGAGCCATAACCTGTCAAAACGAAGGCCACGGTGAGTTCTACAGCTTTGACACCTTTCAGCCGTCAACGGATAGATTAATGCCCAAAAAGGACAACCCGAATCTCAATCGGGTCTCGTAAGTTTTTTACCCTTCGCTTTTTCGACACCGGATTTTTACGGTAAAACGGGATTACCGTGCCTCGCCTTCGATTTACCATCGCTGGAGAGTGGTGTACCATGGTACTGTTCCGTTTCAAATCCATCACGCATTTATAAAAGTCGTACGGCACTGTTTCGCCATTTCGAACGGATGTCGCACCTTGCACCGCGGATGTTGCACCCTGTAGATATCGATTATTCAGACGGCCATAACTTCTGGCTCGTTTAGAGTTACGGGAGCCATAACCTGTCAAAACGAAGGCCACGGTGATTTCTACGGCTTTGACACCTTTCAGCCGTCAACGGATAGATTAATGCCCAAAAAGGACAACCCGAATCTCAATCTGGTCTCGTAAGTTTTTTACCCTTCATTTTTTCGACACCGGATTTTTATGGTAAAACGGGATTACCGTGCCTCACCTTCGATTTACCATCACTGGAGAGTGGTGCACCATGGTACTGTTCCGTTTCAAATCCATGCACGAATTTCTAAAAGTCGTACGGCACAGTTTCGCCATTTCGGACGGATGTTGCGCCTTGCACCGCGAATGTTGCACCCTGTAGATATCGATTATTCAGACGGTCATAACTTCTGGCTCGTTTAGAGTTATGGGAGCCTTAACCTGTCAAAACGAAGGCCACGGTTTGTTCTACGGCTTTGACAGCTTTCAGCCACCAACGGATAGATTAATGCCCAAAAAGGACAACCCGAATCTCAATCGGGTTTCGTAAGTTTTTTACCCTTCGTTTTTTCGACACCGGATTTTTATGGTAAAACGGGATTACCTTGCCTCGCCTTCGATTTACCATCGCTGGAGAGTGGTGCACAATGGTACTGTTCCGTTTCAAATCCATGCACGCATTTTAAAAGTCGTACGGCACTGTTTTGCCATTTCGGACGGATGTTGCACCTTGCACCGCGGATGTTGCACCCTGTAGATATCGATTATTCGGACGGCCATAACATCTGGCTTATTTAGAGTTACGGGAGCCATAACCTGTCAAAACGAAGGCCACGGTGTGTTCTATGGGTTTGACACCTTTCAGCCGTCAACGGATAGATTAATGCCCAAAAAGGAAAACCCGAATCTCAATCGGGTGTCGTAAGTTTTTTACACTTCGTTTTTTCGACACCGGATTTTTACAGTAAAACGGGATTACCGTGCCTCGCTTTCGATTTACCATCGCTGGAGAGTGGTGCACCATGGTACTGTTCCGTTTCAAATCCATGCATGCATTTCTAAAAGTCGTACGACACTGTTTCGCCATTTTGGACAGATGTTGCACCTTGCGCCGCGGATGTTGCACCCTGTCGATATCGATTATTCAGACGGCCATAACTTCTGGCTCGTTTAGAGTTACGGGTTCCATAACCTGTCAAAACGAAGGCCACGATGAGTTCTACAGCTTTGACAGCTTTCATCCGTCAACAGATAGACTAATGCCCAAAAAGGTCAACCCGAATCTCAATCGGGTCTCGTAAGTTTTTTACCTTTCGTTTTTTCGACACCGGATTTTTACGGTAAAACGGGATTACCGTGCCTCGTCTTCGGTTTACCATCGCTGGAGAGTGGTGCACCATGGTACTATTCCGTTTCAAATCCATGCATGCATTTATAAAAGTCGTACGGCACTGTTTCGCCATTTCGGACGGATGTTGCACCTTGCACCACGGATGTTGCACCCTGTAGATATCGATTATTCGGACGGCCATAACTTCTAGCTCGTTCAGAGTTTCGGGAGCCATAACTTATCAAAACGAAGGCCACGGTGAGTTCTACGGCTTTGACCGCTTTCGGCCGTCAACGGATAGATTAATGCCCGAAAAGGACAACCCGAATCTCAATCGGGTCTCGTAAGTTTTTTACCCTTCGTTTTTTCGACACCGGATTTTTACGGTAAAACGGGATTACCGTGCCTCACCTTCGATTTACCATCGCTGAAGAGTGGTGCACCATGGTACTGTTCCGTTTCAAATCCATGCATGCATTTCTAAAAGTCATACGGCACTGTTTCACCATTTCGGACGTATATTGCACCTTGCACTGCGGATGTTCCACCCTGTAGATATCGATTATTCGGACGGCCATAACTTCTGGCTCGTTTAGAGTTACGGGAGCCCTAACCTATCAAAACGAAGGCCACGATGAGTTCTACTGCTTTGATAGCTTTCAACCATCATCGGACAGATTAATGCCCAAAAAGGTCAACCCGAATCTCAATCGGGTCTCGTAAGTTTTTTACCCTTCGTTTTTTCGACACCGGATTTTTACGGTAAAACGGGATTACCGTGCCTCGCCTTCGATTTACCATCGCTGGAGAGTGGTGCACCATGGTACTGTTCCGTTTCAAATCCATGCAAGCATTTTAAAAGTCGTACGGCTCTGTTTCGCCATTTCGGACGGATGTTGCACCTCGCACCGCGGATGTTGCACCCTGTAGATATCGATTATTCGGACGGCCATAACTTCTGGCTTGTTTAGAGTTACGGGAGCCACAACCTGTCGAAACGAAGGCCACAGTGATCTCTACGGCTTTGACAGCTTTCAGCCGTCAATGGATAGATTAATGCCCAAAAATGACAACCCGAATCTCAATCGGGTATCGTAAGTTTTTTACCCTTCGTTTTTTCGACACCGGATATTAACGGTAAAATGGGATTACCATGCCTCGTCTTCGATTTACCATCGCTGGAGAGTGGTGCACCATGGTATTGTTCCGTTTCAAATCCATGCACGCATTTCTAAAAGTCGTACGGCACTGTTTCGCCATTTCGGACGAATTTGCACCTTGCACCGAGGATGTTGCACCTTGTAGATATCGATTATTCGAACGGCCATAACTTCTGGCTCGTTTAGAGTTACGGGAGCCCTAACCTGTCAAAACGAAGGCCACGGTGAGTTCTACGGCTTTTACAGCTTTCAGCCGTCAACGGATAAATTAATTCCCTAAAAGGACAACCCGAATCTCAATCGGGTCTCGTAAGTTTTTTACCCTTCGTTTTTTCGACACCGGATTTTTACGGTAAAACGGGATTACCGTGCCTCGTCTTCGATTTACCATCGCTGGAGAGTAGTGCACCATGGAATTGTTCCGTTTCAAATCCATGCACGCATTTCTAAAAGTCGTACGGCACTGTTTCGCCATTTCGGACGGATGTTGCACCTTGCACCGCGGATGTTGCACCCTATAGATATCGATTATTCGGACGACCATAACTTCTGGCTCGTATAGAGTTACGGGAGCCATAACCTGTCAAAACGAAGGCCACGGTGAGTTCTACGGCTTTGACAGCTTTCAGCCGTCAACGGATAGATTAATTCCCTAAAAGGACAACCCGAATCTCAATCGGGTCTCGTAAGTTTTTTACCCTTCGTTTTTTCGACACCGGATTTTTACGGTAAAACGGGATTACCGTGCCTCGCCTTCTATTTACCATCGCTGGAGAGTGGTGCACCATGGTACTGTTCCGTTTCAAATCCATGCACGCATTTATAAAAGTCGTACGACACTGTTTCGCGATTTCGGACGGATGTTGCACCATGCACCGCGGATGTTGCACCCTGTAGATATCGATTATTCCGACGGCCATAACTTCTGGCTCGTTTAGAGTTACGGGAGCCATAACCTATCAAAACGAAGGCCACGGTGAGTTCTACGGCTTTGACCACTTTCAGCCGTCAACGGATAGATTAATGCCCGAAAAGGACAACCCGAATCTCAATCGGTCTCGTAAGTTTTTTACCCTTCGTTTTTTCGACACCGGATTTTTTCGGTAAAACGGGATTACCGTGCCTCGCCTTCGATTTACCATCCCTGGAGAGTGGTGCACCATGGTACTATTCCGTTTCAAATCCATGCATGCATTTCTAAAAGTCGTACGACACTGTTTCGCCATTTCGGACGGATGTTGCACCTTGCACCGCGGATGTTGCACCCTGTAGATATCGATTATTCGGACGGCCATAACTTCTGGCTCGTTTAGAGTTATAAGAGCCATAACCTGTCAAAATGAAGGCCACGGTGAGTTCTACGGCTTTGACAGCTTTCAGCCGTCAACGGATAGATTAATTCCCTAAAAGGACAACCCGAATCTCAATCGGGTCTCGTAAGTTTTTTACCCTTCGTTTTTTCCACACCGGATTTTTACGGTAAAACGGGATTACCGTGCCTCGTCTTCGGTTTACCATCGCTGGAGAGTGGTGCACCATGGTACTGTTTCGTTTCAAATCCATGCACGCATTTCTAAAAGTCATACGGCACTGTTTCGCCATTTCGGATGGATGTTGCACCTTGCACCGCGGATGTTGTACCATGTAGATATCGATTATTCGGACGGCCATAACTTCTGCCTCTGTAACGACCCGTATTTTACGTGTCGGTAAATCATAGAATAGTTGCCATCAGGTCGTTAGTATTGTTTGAGTCGACCAGAGTTAGCTCGTGTGGAAGTTAGGTCGTGTGAGCGAGTTAGGGGAAGCTAGCGACCAAAGGAGTTGGTGCGAGTTAAGGAGATAGAGCAACTAAGGGGTTAGATCGTGTAGTGCTTAGGTCGGTGGAGCGACCTATAGGATTTGGAGCGACCTAGGGTATTGACCGACCTATAGACTTGACCGACCTATAGATGTTAGCGATTTAGTAGAGTAAGCGACCTAAGAGGGTGAAGCGAGTTAGTGGCTAGCGGCTTAGTGATAGGTCAGTCGAAGCGAGTTAATGACCTAAGGAAGCTAGGTCGTGATCGCTTGGCCGTGTGTTTAGTTAGGTCGGCTATGCGTTAGGTCGGCAATATAGTTAGGTCGTTGAACGACCTAAGGTAGGTCGTTGGGTTTGTTAGGTCATAGGTGGTCTGTTTCGTTAGGTCGCGCAGTTGCGTTGAGTGTTAGGTCGTGTGCGTGCTAAGCCGTGTGTGTGTTGGGTCGTGACTTTTGTTAGGTCACGGAACGACTTAGAGTTAGGTCACGTAAGTGCCTAAGCTATTAGGTCGTTAGGTCGGCAGTATATAGTTAGTTCGTTAGGTCGTGACCGACCGACCTAAGAGCGAGCGACCTAAATTCTGCCTATAAATACACGGTTCTATCTTCATTTTTGGGATCCATATTTTGAAGGGGCGAAGTGCTGCCATTTTGAGAGCTCGACTACAACACTTCTTCACTTCTTTTCTCCACCTTAATCAAGTGCTTCCTTCCATCCAAATTGAAGATCAAATCAAAGATCCAAGAGCCAAAGTTGAAGATCTTCATCAATCCAAGAGAGATTTCATCGTTTGAAGCAAGATTTTGGCGGATCAAGCTTGGCTCTTCGCTGTCCAGATCTGAAGTTAGTTGCTTTTGAAGTGTTTAGGTGATTCGGTGAGTGGTGGTTATCTCTCGCACGGACCTAAAGGAGTATATTGGATCGGTGGCTTGTTTGTGTGTTAAAGATAGTGATTTCATACATTTTTCTTAAGTCTGCATGTAGATCCATTGTTCATGAAGATGTGACATCCATTTGACTACATGTTTACTTATGCATATACATCCACCAAGTTGTAAAGATAATACATATGATTCACGCTTGTTTGATTCGGACTTTTATTTACAAGATTGCCATTTTAGTTATAATTGCCTTTAGATCATGTTTGTATGTTTAATTACTTGGATTAATGATTGACTTGATTGATTGTCGTGAATTAGTTTAATGATTGATTTGGACAAGTATGGTCGAAGACGATTCAAAAGCTAAGGGAAGGCTCTTGAATGAGGAAAGCTGCTCGTGGCATATGTGGCGGATGATGAGGCTCATATGGATAGATTTGATGATGATGTTGAGATGGACTTTGCTATGGTTGAGATGAAGCAAAGCATGATATGAGGAAATCTTGGCATAATCCAGGAAGGGATCATTGCAAGCAAGTTGATAACTCGAGGGATGGTTCGGGTTAGTTGTTAATGGTTGGCTCGAGAGGCAGCTTGGGCAAGTTTGAGAATAATCGTCGAGGAGGATGACTAGAAGGCTTGGATTTCATCGTTATTGAAGGTTCTAACAAACTCAAAGAAAAAGTACAGGGGAACGCCCTAAAGACCACAGGTAGGTGGTCGGGACGCCCCAAAGACTACAGGTAGGAGGTCGAGTACTCTGGGCAGATTCGATAGTCCTAGGCACGGGTCACGATGACGTGCGGAGTTTGTCTAGAACCGGGGTTACCATTAGCCCTTGGCGGACGGATGAAATAATGGGCCGGTCATTCAATTAACGGTGAAATCGAGGCAATGATAACAGTGATAGCCAGAGTCATGGATGTTTGGATGTTTTGGTTGTATCGTCGCTTGGGCCAAGAGCGATGTTTTTGGAGTGCTTACCTGATCTTGGTTTAGGCCTTGGGGGTTTGTACTTGGAAAACATCGACCTTGACTCGAGTGATAATTACCTTACTTTAATTGTCTGCTTTGCTATGTTTCTTTCTACTTAGTGTGTCTGGGGGCTATCACTGTAGAAAGAGGTGGAGTGGGATGGTTGAGTTCCTATTCCTTTTTACCTTTTATGCTCTTTTGGTATGTTTGATAGTTGATTTACTACTCACTAAGACTTTTGTCTGACTCAAGGTTTTATGTTTAACTCTTATCACCTTGGGCTGTTCATCCATGTTGGGATGGGCAGACTAGGTAGCAGGTGACAGGTGCTGTTCTTAGTGACCAACGCTGTTGATGACGAAGACGAGCTGGAGGCTTTTGCATACTGTTTTCTTGCTATATGTACTGGATGTTCTGCTGTTTCTTTGATACTCTGAGAGTTATGTAGTGAGGCTTGATGTATTGACTAATCAGATGTTTGTATAAAACCACTATGAGTTTATATGATAAGATTCTGTTCTATGAGCTCCACTATGTATACTTTTCTATTGTATTTTATCCCTGCGCTGTGAGTAATACGATAGAGTTTATTGTTTTACCTTACCCTGATGATCGTCCATGGCGGCCTGGCACACTTTTCAGCGCATTATAATCCAGTTGGGTGCAGGAGTCATGGGCGGTCGTCACATTTGGTATCAGAGCTTTGGTTAATTGATTTTAGCCAACGCTCGCTGACATAACTACGTATGAGAGACGTAATTGTATTTTGATGGATAATTACTTTATATAATATAGTAGCCTAGAAGGATTTGAACTCCTTATGTAGTTGTTTCAAGGTGTTCTAATCATTCTCCTTTTTATAGATATTAAGAATGAGTCGAAGAGAGAGACAAGCTGCTAGGGAAGGCCGTGCTTCAGAGGGAGTTGCTGATTATGCTGCTATGTTTGAGGCCATGATGACTTCAATCATGAGAAGGATACCAACTCCAGGGCCATCAGTAGACGTTGGGGTTCAAGTTTAAGCTCCAAAACCAGTAGATTTTGCAAAGTTGTGTAAAGACTATACTGCTCTTGGAGGAAAGGTTTTCTTGGGAACAGAATCAATCATAGAAGTCCAGAGATTTGAGCATTAATCTATCCTTTGACGGCTGAAAGCTGTCGAAGCCGTATAACTCACCGTGGCCTTCGTTTTGACAGGTTATGGCTCCCGTAACTCTAAACGAGCCAGAAGTTATGGCCGTCCGAATAATCGATATCTACATGGTGCAACATCCGCGGTGCAAGGTGCAACATCCGTCCAAAATGGCGAAACAGTGGCGTACGAATTTTATAAATGCGTGCATGGATTTGAAACAGAACAGTGGCATGGTGCACCACTCTCCAGCAATGGTAAATCGAAGGCGTGGCACGGTAGTCCCGTTTTACCGTAAAAATCCGGTGTCGAAAAAACGAAGTGTAAAAAACTTACGGGACCCGATTGAGATTCGGGTTGTCCTTTTCGGGCATTAATCTATCCATTGCCGGCTGAAAGCTGTCAAAGCCGTAGAACTCACCGTGGCCTTCGTTTTGACAGGTTATGTCTCCCGTAACTCTAAACGAGCCAGAAGTTATGGCCGTCCGAATAATCGATATATACAGGGAGCAACATCTGCGGTGCAAGGTGCAACATCCGTCCGAAATGGCGAAACAATGCCGTACGACTTTTAGAAATGCGTGCATGGATTTGAAACGGAATAGTACCATGGTGCATCACTCTCCAGCGATGGTAAATCGAAGGCGAGCCACGGTAATTCTGTTTTACCGTTAAAATCCGGTGTCGAAAAAACGAAAGTTAAAAAACTTACGAGACCCGATTGAGATTCGGGTTGTCCTTTTCGGGCATTAATCTATCCATTGACGTCTGAAAGCTGTCAAAGCCGTAGAACTCGCCGTGGCCTTCGTTTTGACAGGTTATGGCTCCCGTAACTCTAAACGAGCCAGAAGTTATGGACGTCCGAATAATCGATATCTACAGGGTGCAACATCCGCGGTGCAGGGTGCAACATCCGTCCGAAATGGCGAAACAGTGGCGTACAACTTTTAGAAATGCGTGCACAGATTTGAAACGGAACAGTACCATGTTGCACCACTCTCCAGCGATGGTAAATGGAAGGCGTGGCACGGTAATCCCGTTTTACTGTAAAAATCCGGTGTCGAAAAAGCGAAGGGTAAAAAACTTACGAGACCCGATTGAGATTCGGGTTGTCCTTTTCGGGCATTAATCTATCCGTTGATGGCTGAGAGCTGTCAAAGCCGTAGAACTCACCTTGGCCTTCGTTTTGACAGGTTATGGCTCCCGTAACTCTAAACGAGCCAGAAGTTGTGGCCTTTCGAATAATCGATTTCTACATGGTGCAACATCCGCGGTGCAAGGTGCAACATCCGTCCGAAATGGCGAAACAGTGGCGTACGACTTTTAGAAATGCGTGCATGTATTTGAAACGGAACAGTACCATGGTGCACCACTCTCCAGCGATGGTAAATCGAAGGCGTGGCACGGTAATCCCGTTTTACCGTAAAAATCCGGTGTCGAAAAAACGAAGGGTAAAAAACTTACGAGACCCGATTGAGATTCGGGTTGTCCTTTTCGGTCATTAATCTATCCGTTGATAGCTGAAAGCTGTCAAATCCGTAGAACTCACAGTGGCCTTCGTTTTGACAGGTTATGGCTCCCATAACTCTAAACGAGCCAGAAGTTATGGCCGTCCGAATAATCGATATGTACAGGGTGCAACATCCGCGGTGCAAGGTGCAACATCCGTCCGAAATGGCGAAACGGTGTCGTACGACTTTTAGAAATGCGTGCATGGATTTGAAACGGAACAGTACCATGGTTCACCACTCTCCAGCGATGGTAAATCGAAGGCGTGGCACGGTAATCTCGTTTTACCGTAAAAATCCGGTGTCGATAAAACGAAGGGTAAAAAACTTACGAGACCCGATTGACATTCGGGTTGTCCTTTTCGGGCATTAACCTATCCGTTGACGGTTGAAAGCTGTCAAAGCCGTAGAACTCAGCGTGGCCATTGTTTTGACAGGTTATGGCTCCCGTAACTCTAAACGAGCCAGAAGTTATGGCCGTCCGAATAATCGATATCTACATGGTGCAACATCCGCGGTGCAAGTTGCAACATCCGTACAAAATGGCGAAACAGTGGCGTACGAATTTTAGAAATGCGTGCATGAATTTGAAACGGAATAGTGCCATGGTGCACCACTCTCCAGCGATGGTAAATCGAAGGCGTGGCACGGTAATCCCGTTTTACCGTAAAAATCCGGTGTCGAAAAAACGAAGGGTAAAAAGCTTACTAGACCCGATTGAGATTCGGGTTGTCCTTTTCGGGCATTAATCTATCCATTGACGGCTGAAAGCTGTCAAAGCCGTAGAACTCACCGTGGCCTTCGTTTTGACAGGTTATGTCTCCCGTAACTCTAAACGAGCCAGAAGTTATGGCCGTCCGAAAAATCGATATCTACAGGGTGCAACATCCGCGGTGCAAGGTGCAACATCCGTCCGAAATGGCGAAACAATGCCGTACGACTTTTAGAAATGCGTGCATGGATTTGAAACGGAACAATACCATGGTGCACCACTCCCCAACGATGGTAAATCGAAGACGAGGTACGGTAATCCCGTTTTACCGTAAAAATCCGGTGTCGAAAAAACGAAGGGCAAAAAACTTACGAGACCCGATTGAGATTCGGGTTGTCCTTTTCGGGCATTAATCTATCCGTTGACGGCTGAATGCTGTCAAAGCCGTATAACTCACCGTGGCCTTCGTTTTGACAGGTTATGGCTTCCGTAACTCTAAACGAGCCAGAAGTTATGGTCGTCCGAATGATCGATATCTACAGGGTGCATCATCCGCGGTGCAAGGTGCAACATCCGTCCGAAATGGCGAAACAGTGTCGTACGACTTTTAGAAATGCCTGCATGGATTTGAAACGGAACAGTACCATGGTGCACCACTCTCCAGCGATGGTAAATCGAAGGCGAGGCACGGTAATCCCGTTTTACCGTAAAAATCCGGTGCGGAAAAAACAAAGGGTAAAAAACTTACGAGACCCGATTTAGATTCGGGTTGTCCTTTTCGGGCATTAATCTATCCATTGACGGATGAAAGCTGTCAAAGCCGTAGAACTCACCGTGGCCTTCGTTTTGACAGGTTATGGCTCCCGTAACTCTAAACGAGCCAGAAGTTATGGCCGTCCGAATAATCGATATGTACAGGGTGCAACATCCGCAGTGCAAGGTGCAACATCCGTCCGAAATGGCGAAACAGTGTCGTACGACTTTTAGAAATGCGTGCACGGATTTGAAACGGAACAGTACCATGGTGCACCACTCTCCAGCGATGGTAAATCGAAGGCGTGGCACAGTAATCCCGTTTTACTGTAAAAATCTGGTGTCGAAAAAATGAAGGGTAAAAAACTTACGAGACCCGATTGAGATTCGGGTTGTCCTTTTCGGGCATTAATCTATCCGTTGATGGCTGAAAGCTGTCAAAGCCGTAGAACTCACCGTGGCCTTCATTTTGACAGGTTATGGCTCCCGTAACTTTAAACGAGCCAGAAGTTATGGCCGTCCGAATAATCGATATATACAGGGTGCAACATCCGCGGTGCAAGGTGCAACATCCGTCTGATATGGCGAAACAGTGCCGTACGACTTTTAGAAATGCGTACATGGATTTGAAACGGAACAGTACCATGGTGCACCACTCTCCAGCGATGGTAAATCGAAGGCAAGCCACGGTAATTCTGTTTTACCGTTAAAATCCGGTGTCGAAAAAACGAAGGTTAAAAAACTTACGAGACCCGATTGAGATTCGAGTTGTCCTTTTCGGGCATTAATCTATCTGTTGATGGCTGAAAGCTGTCAAAGCCGTAGAACTCACCGTGGCCTCCGTTTTGACAGGTTATGGATCCTGTGACTCTAAACGAGCCAGAAGTTATGGCAGTCCGAATAATCGATATCTACAGGGTGCAACATCCGCGGTGCAAGGTGCAACATCCGTCCGAAATGGTGAAACAGTGGCGTGCGACTTTTAGAAATGCGTGCATGGATTTGAAACGGAACGATACCATGGTACACCACTCTCCAGCGATGGTAAATCGAAGACGAGGCACGGTAATCCTGTTTTACCGCAAAAATCCGGTGTCGAAAAAACGAAGGTTAAAAAACTTACGAGACCCGATTGAGATTCGGGTTGTCCTTTTAGGGAATTAATCTATCCGTTGATGGCTGAAAGCGGTCAAAGCCGTAGAACTCACTGTGGCCTTCGTTTTGACAGGTTATAGCTCCCGTAACTCTAAACGAGCCAGAAGTTATGGCCGTCCAAATAATCGATATCTACAGGGTCCAACATCCGCGGTGCAAGGTGCAACATCCGTCCGAAATGGAGAAACAGCATCGTACGACTTTTAGAAATGCGTGCGTGCATTTGAAATGGAACAGTACCATGGTGCACCACTGTCCAGTGATGGTAAATCTAAGACGAGGCACGGTAATCCCGTTTTACCGTAAAAATCTGGTGTCGAAGAAACGTAGGGTAAAAAACTTACGAGTCCCGATTGAGATTCGGGTTGTCTTTTTTCGGCATTAATCTATCTGTTGATGGCTGAAAGCTGTCAAAGCCATACAACTCACCGTGGCCTTCGTTTTGACAGGTTATGGCTCCCGTAACTCTAAACGAGCCAGAAGTTATGGCCGTCCGAATAATCGATATCTACCGGGTGCAACATCCGCGGTGCAAGGTGCAACTTCCGTCCGAAATGGCGAAACAGTGCCGTACGACTTTTAGAAATGCGTGCAAGGATTTGAAACGGAACAGTACCATGGTGCACCACTCTCCAGCGATGGTAAATCGAAGGCGAGGCACGGTAATCCCGTTTTACCGCAAAAATCCGGTGCCAACGAAGGGTAAAAAATTTACGAGACCCGATTGAGATTCAGATTGTCCTTTTAGTGAGTTAATCTATCCGTTGACGGCTGAAAGTGGTCAAAGCCGTAGAACTCACCGCGGCCTTCGTTTTGACAGGTTATGGCTCCCGTAACTCTAAACGAGCCAGAAGTTATGGCCGTCCGAATAATCGATATCTACAGGGTGCAACATCCGCGGTGCAAGGTGCAACATCCATCTGAAATGGCGAAACAGTGTCGTACGAATTTTAGAAATGCGTGCATGGATTTGAAACGGAATAGTACCATGGTGCACCACTCTACAGCGATGGTAAATCGAAGGCGAGGCACGGTAATCCCGTTTTATCGTAAAAATCCGGTGTCGAAAAAACGAAGGGTAAAAAACTTACGAGACCCGATTGAGATTCGGGTTGTCCTTTTAGGGAATTAATCTATCTGTTGAACTTTTTGGGCATTAATCCATCCGCTGATGGCTGAAAGCTGTGGAAGCCGTAGAACTTACCCTGGCCTTCGTTTTCACAGGTTATGGCTCCCGTAACTCTAAACGAGCCAGAAGTTATGGACGTCTGAATAATCGATATCTACAAGGTGCAACATCCACGGTGCAAGGTGCAACATCCGTCCGAAATGGTGAAACAGTGTCATACGACTTTTAGAAATGCGTGCATGGATTTGAAACGGAACAATCCATGGTGCACCACTCTCCAGCGATGGTAAATCGAAGACGAGCCACGGTAATCCCGTTTTACGGTTAAAATCCGGTGTCGAAAAAACTAAGGGTAAAAAACATACGAGACTCGATTGAGATTCGGGTTGTCCTTTTCAGGCATCAATCTATCCATTGACGGCTGAAAGCCGTCATATCCGTAGAACTCACCGTGGCCTTCGTTTTGACAGGTTATGGCTCCCGTAACTCTAAACGAGCCAGAAGTTATGGCCGTCCGAATAATCGATATCTACAGGGTGCAACATCCGCGGTGCAAGGTGCAACATCCGTCCGAAATGGCGAAACCGTGTCGTACGACTTTTAGAAATGCGTGCATGGATTTGAAACGGAACAGTACCATGGTGTACCACTCTCCAGCGATGGTAAATCGAAGGCGAGGCACGGTAATCCCGTTTTACCGCAAAAATCCGGTGTCGAAAAAACGAAGGGTAAAAAACTAACGAGACCCGTTTGAGATTCGGGTTGACCTTTTTGGGCTTTAATCTATCCGTTGACGGCTGAAAGCTATCAAAGCCGTAGAACTCACCGTGGCCTTCGTTTTGACAGATTATGGCTCCCGTATCTCTAAACGAGCCAGAAGTTATGGCCGTCCGAATAATCGATATCTACAGGGTGCAACATCCGCGGTGCAAGGTGCAACAACCGTCCGAAATGGCAAAACAGTGCTGTATGACTTTTAGAAATGCATGCATGGATTTGAAACGGAACAGTACCATGGTGCACCACTCTCCAGCGATGGTAAAACGAAGGCGAGGCACGGTAATCCCGTTTTACCGTAAAAATCCGGTGTCAAAAAACGAAGGGTAAAAAACTTACGAGACCCGATTGAGATTCGGGTTATTCTTTTCGGGCATTAATCTATCCGTTGACGGCTGAAAGGTGTCAAAGCCATATAACTCACCCTGGCCTTCGTTTTGACAGGTTATGGCTCCCGTAACTCTAAACGAGCCAGAAGTTATGGCCGTCCGAATAATCGATATCTACAGGGTGCAACATCCGCGGTGCACGGTGCAACATCCGTCCGAAATGGCGAAACAGTGTCGTGCGACTTTTAAAATGCGTGCATGGATTTGAAACGGAACAGTACCATGGTGCACCCCTCTCCAGCGATGGTAAATCGAAGGCGAGGCAAGATAATCCCGTTTTACCGTAAAAATCCGGTGTCGAAAAAACGAAGGGTAAAAAACTTACGAGACCCGATTGAGATTCGGGCTGACTTTTTTGGGCATTAATCTATCCGTTGACGGCTGAAAGCTGTCAAAGCCATAGAACTCATCATGGCCTTCGTTTTGACAGGTTATGGCTCCCGTAACTATAAACGAGGCAGAAGTTATGGCCGTCCGAATAACCGATATCTATAGGGTGCAACAACCGCGGTGCAAGGTGCAACATCCGTCCGAAATACCGAAACAGTGTCGTACGACTTTTAGAAATGCATGCATGGATTTGAAATGGAACAGTACCATGGTGCACCACTCTCCAGCGATAGAAATCGAAGGCGAGGCAAGGTAATCCCGTTTTACCGTAAAAATCCGGTGTCGAAAAAACGAAGGGTAAAAAACTTACGAGACCCGATTGAGATTCGGGTTGACCTTTTTGGGCATTAATCTATCCGTTGACGGCTGAAAGCTGTCAAAGCTGTAGAGCTCATCGTGGCCTTCGTTTTGACAGGTTCCCGTAACTCTAAACGAGCCAGAAGTTATGGCCGTCCGAATAATCGATATCTACAGGGTGCAACATCCGCGGTGCAAGGTGCAACATCCGTCCGAAACGGCGAAACAGTGCCGTATGACTTTTAAAAATGCGTGCATGGATTTGAAACAGAACAGTACCATGGTGCACCACTCTCCAGCGACGGTAAATCGAAGTCGAGGCACGGTAATCCTGTTTTACCAAAAAAATCCGGTGTCGAAAAAACGAAGGGTAAAAAACTTACGAGAGCCGATTGAGATTCGGGTTGACCTTTTTGGGCATTAATCTATCCGTTGACGGCTTAATACTATCAAAGCTATAGAACTCATCGTGGCCTTCGTTTTGATAGGTTATGGCACCCGTAACTCTAAACGAGCCAGAAGGTATGGCCGTCCGAATAATTGATATCTACAGGGTGCAACATCCACGGTGCAAGGTGCAACATCCGTCCGAAATGGCGAAACAGTGCCGTATGACTTTTAGAAATGCATGCATGGATTTGAAACGGAACAGTACCATGGTGCACCACTCTCCAGCGACGGTAAATCGAAGGCGAGGCACGGTAATCCCGTTTTACCGTAAAAATCCGGTGTCGAAAAAAAGAAGGGTAAAAAACTTACGAGACCCGATTGAGATTCGGGTGTCCTTTTCGGGCATTAATCTATCCGTTGACGGCTGAAAGTGGTCAAAGCCGTAGAACTCACCGTGGCCTTCGTTTTGACAGGTTATGACTCCCGTAACTCTAAACGAGCCAGAAGTTATGGCCGTCCGAATAATCGATATCTACAGGGTGCAACATCCGCTATGCAAGGAGCAACATCCGTCCGAAATGACGAAACAGTGCCCTACGACTTTTATAAATGTGTGCATGGATTTGAAACGGAACAGTACCATGGTGCACCACTCTCCAGCGATGGTAAACCGAAGACGAGGCACGGTAATCCCGTTTTACCGTAAAAATCCGGTGTCGAAAAAACGAAGGGAAAAAAACTTACGAGACCCGATTGAGATTCGGGTTGACCTTTTTGGGCATTAATCTATCCGTTGAGGCTGAAAGCTATCAAAGCTGTAGAATTCATCCTGGCCTTCATTTTGACAGGTTATGGCTCCCGTAACTCTAAACGAGCCAGAAGTTATGGCCGTCCGAATAATCGATATCTACAGGGTGCAACATCCGCGGTGCAAGGTGCAACATCCGTCCGAAATGGCGAAACAGTGCCGTACGACTTTTAGAAATGCATGCATGGATTTGAAACGGAACAGTACCATGGAGCACCACTATCCAGCGATGGTAAATCGAAGGCGAGGCACGGTAATCCCATTTTACCGTAAAAATCCGGTGTCGAAAAAAGAAGGGTAAAAAACTTACGAGACCCGATTGAGGTTCGGATTCTCCTTTTAGGGAATTAATCTATCCGTTGGCCGCTGAAAGCTGTCAAAGCCGTAGAACTCACCGTGGCCTACGTTTTGACAGGTTATGGCTCCCGTAACTCTAAACGAGCCAGAAGTTATGGCCGTCCGAATAATCGATATCTACAGGGTGCAACATCCGCGGTGCAAGGTGCAACATCCGTCCGAAATAGCGAAACAGTGTCGTACGACTTTTAGAAATGCGTGCATGGATTTGAAATGGAACAGTACCATGGTGCACCACTCTCCAGCAATGGTAAATCGAAGACGAGCCACGGTAATCTCGTTTACCGTTAAAATCCGGTGTCGAAAAAACGAAGGGTAAAAAACTTACGAGACCCGATTGAGATTCGGGTTGTCCTTTTAGGGAATTATTCTATCCGTTGACGGCTGAAAGCTGTTAAAGCCGTAGAACTCACCGTTGCCTTCGTTTTGACAGGTTAGGGCTCCCGTAACTCTAAACGAGCCAGAAGTTATGGCCGTCCGAATAATCGATATCTACAGGGAGCAACATCAGCGGTGCAAGGTGCAACATCCGTCCGAAATGGCGAAACAGTGTCGTACGACTTTTAGAAATGCGTGCATGGATTTGAAACGGAACAGCACCATGGTGCACCACTCACCAGCGATGGTAAATCGAAGGCGAGGCACGGTAATCCCGTTTTACCGTAAAAATCCGGTGTCGAAAAAACGAAGGGTAAAAAACTTACGAGACCCGATTGAGATTCGGGTTGTCCTTTTCGGGCATTAATCTATCCGTTGACGGCTGAAAGCGGTCAAAGCCGTAGAACTCACCGTGGCCTTCGTTTTGACAGGTTATGGCTCCCGCAACTCTAAACGAGCCAGAAGTTATGGCCGTCCGAATAATCGATATCTACAGGGTGCAACATCTGCGGTGCAAGGTGCAACATCCGTCCGAAATGGCGAAACAGCGCCGTACGACTTTTAGAAATGCGTGCATGGATTTGAAACGGAATAGCACCATGGTGCACCACTCTCCAGCGATGGTAAATCAAAGGCGAGGCACGGTAATCCCGTTTTACCGTAAAAATCCGGTGTCGAAAAAACGAAGGGTAAAAAACTTACGAGACCCGATTGAGATTCGGGTTGACCTTTTTGGGCATTAATCTATCCGTTGACGGCTGAAAGCTGCCAGAGCCGTAGAACTCACCGTGGCCTTCGTTTTGACAGGTTATGGCTCCCGTAACTCTAAACGAGGCAGAAGTTATGGCCGTCTGAATAATCGATATCTACAGGGTGCAACATCCGCGGTGAAGGTGCAACATCCGTCCGAAATGGCGAAACAGTGCCGTACGACTTTTATAAATGCGTGCATGGATTTGAAATGGAACAGTACCATGGTGCACCACTCTCCAGCGATGGTAAACCGAAGACGAGGCACGGTAATCCCGTTTTACCGTAAAAATCCGGTGTCGAAAATACGAATGGTAAAAAACTTACGAGACCAGATTGAGATTTGGGTTGATCTTTTTGGGTATTAATCTATCTGTTGACGGCTAAAAGCTGTCAAAGCTGTAGAACTCATCGTGGCCTTCGTTTTGATAGGTTAAGTCTCCCGTAACTCTAAATGAGCCAGAAGTTATGGCCGTCCGAAAAATCGATATCTACAGGGTGCAACATCCGCGGTGCAAGGTGCAACATCCGTCCGAAATGACGAAACAGTGCCGTATGACTTTTAGAACTGCATGCATGGATTTGAAACGGAACAGTACCATGGTGCACCACTCTCCAGCGATGGTAAATCGAAGGCGAGGCACGGTAATCCCGTTTTACCGTAAAAATCCGGTGTCGAAAAAACGAAGGGTAAAAAACTTACGAGACCCGATTGAGATTCGGGTTGTCCTTTTTGGGCATTAATCTATCCGTTGATGGCTGAAAGGTGTCAATGCCGTAGAACTCACCGGGGTCTTCGTTTTGACAGGTTATGGCTCCCGTAACTCTAAACGAGCCAGAAGTTATGGCCGTCCGAATAATCGATATCTACAGGGTGCAACATCCGCGGTGCAAGGTGCAACATCCGTCCGAAATGACGAAACAGTGCCGTACGACTTTTAAAATGCGTGCATGGATTTGAAACGAAACAGTACCATGGTGCACCACTCTCCAGCGATGGTAAATCGAAGGCGAGGCAAGGTAATTCCGTTTTACCGTAAAAATCCGGTGTCGAAAAAACGAAGGGTAAAAAACTTACGAGACCCGATTGAGATTCGGGTTGACCTTTTTGGGCATTAATCTATCCGTTGACGGCTGAAAGCTATCAAAGCCGTAGAACTCACCGTGGCCTTCGTTTTGACAGGTTATGGCTCCCGTAACTATAAACGAGGCAGAAGTTATGGCTGTCCGAATAATCGATATCTACAGGGTGCAACATCCGCGGTGCAAAGTGCAACATCCATCCGAAATGGCGAAACAGTGTCGTACGACTTTTAGAAATGCGTGCATGGATTTGAAATGGAACAGTACCATGGTGTACCACTCTCCAGCGATGGTAAATCGAAAGCGAGGCAAGGTAATCCCGTTTTACCGTAAAAATCCGGTGTCGAAAAGACGAAGGGTAAAAAACTTACGAGACCCGATTGAGATTCGGGTTGACCTTTTTTGGCATTAATCTATCCGTTGACGGCTGAAAGCTGTCAAAGCTGTAGAACTCATCGTGGCCTTCGTTTTGACAGGTTATGGCTCCCGTAACTCTAAACGAGCCAGAAGTTATGGCCGTCCGAATAATCGATATCTACAAGGTGCAACATCCGCGGTGTAAGGTGCAACATCCGTCCGAAATGGCGAAACAGTGCCGTATGACGTTTAGAAATGCATGCATGGATTTGAAACGGAATAGTACCATGGTGCACCACTCTCCAGCGATGGTAAATCGAAGGCGAGGCAAGGTAATCCCTTTTAACCGTAAAAAAGAGGTGCACCATGGTACTGTTCCGTTTCAAATCCATGCATGCATTTCTAAAAGTCATACGGCACTGTTTCGCCATTTCGGACGGATGTTGCACCTTGCACCGCGGATGTTGTACCCTGTAGATATCGATTATTCGGATGGCCATAACTTCTGCCTCGTTTATAGTTACGGGAGACATAACCTGTCAAAACGAAGGTCACGGTGAGTTCTACGGCTTTGACCGCTTTTAGCCGTCAACGGATAGATTAATGCCCAAAAAGGACAATCCGAATCTCAATCGGGTGTCGTAAGTTTTTTACCCTTCGCTTTTTCGACACCGGATTTTTACGGCAAAACGGGATTACCGTGCCTCGTCTTCGATTTACCATCGCTGGAGAGTGGTGCACCATGGTACTGTTCCGTTTCAAATCCATGCACGCATTTCTAAAAGTCGTACGGCACCTTAGGTCGCTAGCTTCCCCTAACTCGCTTAGACGACCTAACTTCCACACGAGCTAACTGTGGTCGACTCAAACAATACTAACGACCCGATGGCAACTATTCTACGATTTACCGACACGTAAAATACGGGTCGTTACATTCTCTCGCCCTTAGGAATTTCGTCCCCGAAATTTCCAAACAAACAAGAGCAACCAAAACTATTCTGCATGCCTACCATCCATAGCAACCAACAAACCATACATCCAATTACTAGCCTAGCATGCAGAATTCTAAGACTAGAACAAGTTACAAATTCATGAGATGCCACGACACCTTAGGGCCATACCTTGAAGAGTTTTGGATGAGCTGCCTTCATCCTCTCTTCCCCTTCCCATGTACAGTCGTTAACATCATCACTCCATTGTAACTTGAGCAACGTAATCGTCTTCCTCCTAAGCTGTTTCGTGTCGGTTTCAACAACACGAAGCGGCTAGCGAGGTCTCGTAACAACTGGATCAACCTCTAAATCTTCATAGCTATCAGCAGAAACCACTGTATTCGGGTCGTGCACATACTTCCGTAGATACGATATATGAAAAACATTGTGCACGCTCGGCATCCTTTCTGGTAACTCCAATCTATAAGCGAGCTTTTCAATTAGCTCGATGATCGGGAATGGTCCAACAAATCTCGGAGTCAACTTTCCTTTCTTCCCAAATCGAATAACATCCTTTAGTGGAGAAACCTTCACGAAAACCATATCGCCTACGTCGAATTCCAAATCCTTACGACGCTTATCGACATAACTTTTCTGACGGTCTTGGGCTGCTTTCATTCGTCGCCGAATGATCTCGATGCAATCCGAAGTCTGTCGAATCATTTCGAGCCCAAGTATCAGCTTTTCTCCGATTTCCAACCAACATGTCGGAGAGTTGCACGGTATTCCATACAGTGCTTCATACGGTGCCATACCAATACTTGACTGGTAACTGTTATTATATGCAAATTCCACCAAATGAAGATGATCTTCCCATGATCCTCCGAAATCTAAAACACATGCTCTAAGGAGACCTTCCAAAACTCGGTTAACTCTCTCAGTCTAACCATCTGTTTGAGGTTGATAAGCTGTACTCAAACACAACTTGGTTCCCAAAACTTCCTGGAAGCTCTTCCAAAATCCACTAGTGAATAATGGGTCTCGATCGCTCACTATACTCTTCGGAATACCATGGAATCGAACTATCCACTTAACATACAACTCAGCCAATTTCGATGCAATCCTAGTTGATCGAACAGGAATGAATCTTGCACTCTTAGTCAAACGATCTACGATTACCCAAATCCCTTCATTTCCTGCTCTGGTCCTAGGTAATCCATCAATAAAATCCATCGATATTTGCTCCCACTTCCATGTAGGAACTTCTAATGGCCGAAGCAATCCACTTGGCTTCTTCTGTTCGGCTTTTACCAACTGGCAATTCATACATTTGGAAATGAAATTTCCAACATCCTTCTTCATACCTTCCCAGTAATAGGTTCTCTTCATATTCAGATACATCTTATTTCCACTGGATGAATTGTCAACTTCGAGTGATGACTTTCCTTCAGAACTTCATCTCTCAATTCATCTATATCGGGAACAACCAATCGTCCTTGTTTTCGAAGCCAACCCTCTCGATCGACTTCGAATCCTTTATCCTTCTCTGGGTCTAATCCAGATTCCAAATCTCGGATAATCTTGACAAGCTTATCGTCTCGCTTTTGGCTCTTGCCAATTCTTTCCACAAGAGAAGGTCTTATCGATAAGTTTGCCAACATCTCAGGTTCTAATTCACATCTAGGCCTAAAGTCAAATCCAACTAAATACTCGAGACTCTTCCATTCTGAAAACATGGCTCCCAATCCTGCATGTCTTCTACTTAACGCATCTGCCACTGCGTTACCTTTTCCCGGAGTATAGGCTATACCAAAATCATATGATGCTAAAAACTCTAGCCATCGTTGCTGCCGGAGATTCAAATCCTTTTGGGAGAAAAGATACTTCAATGACTTATGATCTGTAAAAAACTCGAACCGAACTCCCAATAGGTAATGTCTTCACATCTTCAAAGCAAAAACAATCGCTGCTAACTCCAAATCATGAGTCGGATAATTCCTTTCGTGCGGCTTCAGTTGTCGACTTGCATACGCAACAACTTTTTCCTTCTGCATTAGCACTGCTCCAAGTCCAGTACCACATGCATCGTTGTAAACCACCATCTCATCATTTCCACTTGGAATAGTCAAAACAGGAGCACTTATTAGTCTCTCTTTCAGGATTCCGAAAGCTTGCTCACACTTAGCTTCCCATCTAAATATTTGATTCTTTTTCGTCAATCCCGTTAACGGTGCAGCTATCTTGGAAAAGTCTGTGATAAACCGACGATAGTATCCTGCTAATCCAAGAAAACTTCTCACATCAGATGCATTCTTAGGTCTAACCCAATCCTGGATTGCTGCCACCTTGGCGGGATAAACCGCTATTCCACTTTCAGAGATAACATGGCCTAAGAACCTCACTTCGCTCTTCCAGAAGTGACACTTCGAAAACTTAGCCTTCAGCTGATGTTTCCGCAAGATTTCTAAAACAATCTGCAAATGTGTCTTGTGCTCTTTTTCAGTTCTAGAATAAATCAGAATATCATCCATGAACACAAGTACAAATTTGTTCAACTGATCCCTGAATACTCTATTCATAAGATCCACAAAATATGCTGGTGCATTAGTCAATCCAAATGGCATTACCAGCCACTCATAGAAACCAGATGGTGTCCTAAAAGCAGTCTTCGGAACACTATCCTTTTCCACCCTCAACTGGTGAAATCCCGTTGCCAAATCCATCTGAGAAAACACCTTAGCTTCATGAAGCTGATCAAAAAAGTCATCTATTCTCGGCAATGGATACTTGTTCTTCTTAGTCACTTTATTCAGCTCACGATAATCCACACACAACCTCAACGATCCATCCGCTTTGGTTGCAAACACAACTGGTGCACCCAATTCGGACACACTACGCTGAATGAATCCTTTTTGTAAAAGGTCATCAACTTGCACCTTCAACTCTTGCTGTTCCCTAGACGCCATCCGCCTAAGAGGCATCACAACAGGTCTGACTCCTTCAACTAGATCGATACGAAACTCGATCTCTCTATGCGGCGGTAACCCTTTGACCTCGTCAAAGACATCCTCAAATCCATTCACAATAGGCACCGACGACAGTCCATCCCGTGGAACAACCAGCGAATACATGAAGCTCATGAAGACGCCTTCTTCATGCTTACATCGTATCACAACTTTTCGCCCCTCCACATTCTCGACTGTCACCTCCAGCCTCTTACAATCAACCCTTGCCGCATACTTCCTAAGCCAGTCCATACACAAAATAATTCCGAACCCCGCAAAGTTCAGAACAAAACAATCACAAATAAAAGAGCAATCCTGACTCGATACAACTAGACCACGACATACCATACACAAACAAGACGAACCCCCAACTGGATTAGTCACAACCATTGGTCTATCAACAATATCCTGTTCCAAACCCAACCGGCCTACAAATTCATTACAAACAAAAGAATGCGATGCTCCAGTATCAAACAACACCCTAACTGGAACACCATAAATGGAAAGAATACCTTGAACCACCACACTCTTTCCTTTCTCTTCCGCCATTGGAGCTTTCGAAGATGATGGAACAGCCCCCAAAGCATAAGCTTGCACAATCTGCTTGTCCTTCCGCGGTTCTGGACAATTCCTCTTGATATGCCCCATCTTGTCACAGTTGTAACACTTTCCCGGCACCTTAGGATTCTTGCAATCTTTGGAGAGATGGCCCTTCCGCCAACAATTATAGCAGGTCACTTCACCCTTTGGCTTCTTCTGACCATCCTTACCCTTCTGCTATTGCTGCTTCCTCTTCTTGTTTCCACCCTGCTGTGGTTTGGGCTCTTCCTTGGTCACAGCAACAACAGATCCATCCTTAGGAAACAAACTCTCATGCCTGAGAGCTTTCTCCACAAGCTTCTCAAATGGGTCATCCAAATGATCCACCAACTGCCTTCCAAGATAACTGTCCAAGCCTGTCACAAACTTCTCATTCTTCTGATAGGGAGATTCAATATATGACCGAGCATACTTAGACAAAGCTTCAAACTCAGAAACATACTCAAGAACTGGTCTTCCACCTTGCTTGAGTTCCACAAACTTCTTAAACAGAACAGATTTCTGAGCTGTAGAAATGAACTTAGCTTCAAATCTAGCTTAGAATTGCTCCCAAGTGATCTCTTCCTCTGGAATATCAATGGTGATAGAGTTCCACCAATCAGAAGCTCTTCCCTGAAGTTGTCTTGATGCAAGCTTCCTCTTAGTTGCATCCTCAATTCCCAAATCACCAAAGATCCTTCTACAAGCATCTATCCATCTCTGGACTTCTATGGTTGATTTTGTTCCCAAGAAAACCTTTCCTCCAAGAGCAGTATAGTCTTTACACAACTTAGCAAAATCTACTGGTTTTGGAGCTTGAACTTGAACCCCAACGTCTACTGATGGCCCTGGAGTTGGTATCCTTCTCATGATTGAAGTCATCATGGCCTCAAACATAGCAGCATAATCAGCAACTCCCTCTGAAGCACGGCCTTCCCTAGCAGCTTGTCTCTCTCTTCGACTCATTCTTAATATCTATAAAAAGGAGAATGATTAGAACACCTTGAAACAACTACATAAGGAGTTCAAATCCTTCTAGGCTACTATATTATATATAGTAATTATCCATCAAAATACAATTACGTCTCTCGTACGTAGTTATGTCAGCGAGCGTTGGCTAAAATCGATTAACCAAAGCTCTGATACCAAATGTGACGACCGCCCATGACTCCTGCACCCAACTGGATTATAATGCGCTGAAAAGTGTGCCAGGCCGCCATGGACGATCATCAGGGTAAGGTAAAACAATAAACTCTATCGTATTACTCACAGCGCAGGGATAAAATACAGTAGAAAAGTATACATAGTGAAGCTCATAGAACAGAATCTTATCATATAAACTCATAGTGGTTTTATACAAACATCTGATTAGTCAATACATCAAGCCTCACTACATAACTCTCAGAGTATGAAAGAAACAGCAGAACATCCAGTACATATAGTAAGAAAACAGTATGCAAAAGCCTCCAGCTCGTCTTCGTCATCAACAGCGTTGGTCACTAAAAACAGCACCTGTCACCTGCTACCTAGTCTGCCCATCCCAACATGGATGAACAGCACAAGGTGATAAGAGTTAAACATAAAACCTTGAGTCAGACAAAAGTCTTAGTGAGTAGTAAATCAACTATCAAACATACCGAAAGAGCATAAAGGGTAAAAAGGAATAGGAACTCAACCATCCCACTCCACCTCTTTCTACAGTGATAGCCCCCAGACACACTAAGCAGAAAGAAACATAGCAAAGCAGACAATTAAAGTAAGTTAATTATCACTCGAGTCAAGGTCGATATTTTCCAAGTACAAACCCCCAAGGCCTAAACCAAGATCAGGTAAGCACTCTAAAAACATCGCTCTTGGCCCAAGCGACGATACAACCAAAACATCCAAACATCCATGACTCTGGCTATCACTGTTATCATTGCCTCGATTTCACCGTTAATTGAATGACCGGCCCATTATTTCATCCGTCCGCCAAGGGCTAATGGTAACCCCGGTTCTAGACAAACTCCACACGTCATCGTGACCCGTGCCTAGGACAATCGAATCTTCCCAGAGTACTCGACCACCTACCTGTAGTCTTTGGGGCGTCCCGACCACCTACCTGTGGTCCTGACTACCTACCTGTAGTCTTTAGGGCGTTCCCCTGTACTCTTGCTTTGAGTTTGTTAGAACCTTCAATAACGATGAAATCCAAGCCTTCTAGTCATCCTCCTCGACGACTATTCTCAAACTTGCCCAAGCTGCCTCTCGAGCCAACCATTAACAACTAACCCGAACCATCCCTCGAGTTATCAACTTGCTTGCAATGATCCCTGCCTGGATTATGCCAAGATTTCCTCATATCATGCTTTGCTTCATCTCAACCATAGCAAAGTCCATCTCAACATCATCATCAAATCTATCCATATGAGCCTCATCATCCGCCACATATGCCACGAGCAGCTTTCCTCATTCAAGAGCCTTCCCTTAGCTTTTGAATCGTCTTCGACCATACTTGCCCAAATCAATCATTAATCAAACTAATTCACGACAATCAATCAAGTCAATCATTAATCCAAGTAATTAAACATACAAACATGATCTAAAGGCAATTATAACTAAAATGGCAATCTTGTAAATAAAAGTCCGAATCAAACAAGCGTGAATCATATGTATTATCTTTACAACTTGGTGGATGAATATGCATAAGTAAACATGTAGTCAAATGGATGTCACATCTTCATGAACAATGGATCTGTATGCAGACTTAAGAAAAATGTATGAAATCACTATCTTTAACACACAAACAAGCCACCGATCCAATATACTCCTTTAGGTCTGTGCGAGAGATAACCACCACTCACCGAATCACCTAAACACTTCAAAAGCAACTAACTTCAGATCTGGACAGCGAAGAACCAAGCTTGATCCGCCAAAATCTTGCTTCAAACGATGAAATCTCTCTTGGATTGATGAAGATCTGAAAGTGCGGTGTGTATACAATTATACGTGCTAATATAGTATACACGGATCGTATAATATGGATTACAATACAAATGCAGAAATAGATGATAATAGCATTGTAAATAATAAAAAAAAAATAGAAAAATCACACCAGAGATTTTTATACTGGTTCGGAGCACCGTCCTACGTCCAGTCCCAGACTACTATCTGGATTTTCACTAATTACAACCTCGCTTCACCCGGAGGAACAGGTTTACAATTACCCGAACAGCCGAACGGGATTTCACGCCTCTACAACACTGAGGACTTCAACACTTGCCTCTTACAATACTGAGGACTTCAACAAAAACAATTACAATTGTTGTTGACAGCTTGTGCTCTTGTAAACACGGATTTGTCACTTGTAGTACACTCTTCCTATAATCTTATCCTCAAATTGTGAATGATGTTTGTGAAGATTATGGAATTTATATTGCTTATTGAATCAAAATATATGAGATAGTGTCAATGATTCAATAAGGAATGAAAGTAGTTTAGAGCTTTTTGAATGCAAGTGAATTCAAAGAATAGATAGAGAGCATATATAATCTTAATAAAACTTATTGTTTTAATCAATGATATTGATGTGTATTTATAGAGAGAAAATAGTTATAACCCTTGGTGAAAAGTTGCAGTCAAAAGTTATGATCATTGATGAAGAAGAAGAGACGCAACTATTGAAGAAAGATGTGTCTTTTGGAAAAAGTTGCTCTCTGTTTAAAAACGGTCGACAGATCAAAAACTAACCGGTAGACAGGTTTTTAAAAATATAGTCGTTATGTGCATGTGTGCACGTTTATTGTGCACATTCAACAGGAACGGTCGACCGTTCATTTTTGGACCGGTCGACCGGTCTCTGTTAAGTTGCACAATAAAGTGCACAACCTATATAAATGTGTGTATATATATATATATATATTATATTTTGTGCATGATTATTTGAGGATAGATTTTGACAATTTTATTACTATTATAACATCAAATAATCAACCTATAATCTAGAGTACCATATGTACGTCTTGATTTGTCAATCGCTTTAATATTGTTGTCAGCAATCAAAATCTTCATAGAAGCTGTGACTCAACATTCTCCCCCTTTTTGATTGATGACAATATAAAAACTCAAGTATAGGATCTCCCCCTGAATATGTGATTTCCTGCAGACAATTATTAGCACCTTTCTCCCCCTTTGTCATCGACAAAAAGGAGTAAACAATAGAAAATATAAACCAAAGAGAACAATGCATACATTCAAACACAGGATGTTTTGATGAAGTACAATGCAAGTCATAGTCTACTATGAATAAAAAGATGGACACTATTTAGTACAAGTGCCATATATGTTTTTAAAGAAATGAAAAAAAAACAAACTAACTTCATTCCGACTGAATCTCTTCCTCATCATCATCATCATCATCATCGTCGTCGTCATCGTCATCGTCATCATCATCGTCATTGTCCCCACGACCTTGTCCGCTTGTACCACCGGATTCCTCGGATGTCGACCAAGTAAAAGTTGGAGGAGCCGGACGTTTTCCGGGGTCTTGATGTTGGGTCGAGACGGATGTACTACATGATATAGCATCCCATATAGCGCCGAAGAATGACTTTACCTTATTGAATCGTCTATCAATTTTCGAATCCATTCGTTTTAGTCTTGATTCAAGTAAAAATTGATTCCGAGCGATGGTTTCAAGAGATTCTCTTGTAGATGATTTAGATTTCAATAATCTAACATCTTCAGAACGACGACGAGATGGTGGAGCTTGTTGTTCTTGAGTATCGCGTTGTTGCCATTGTTCGAATGGCATAATATGAACATATGGAGGAGGAAGCTTCATCCGTTTGATAGTAGTGGAGTCAATACACTTTGGTGTAGAATATGCCGAATCCGGGGGTGTGACTCCACATGCAAGCAACATACGCATAATATACTCGTTATAGAAGAAATGTGGACGAGTAGAGTTATTTACCTTAAGAATTTCATCGAAAATCATGTGAACCCAATTTATTTCGATATCATCGTAGATAGCATAAAGAGCCTTGAAATTCTCTTTGTAAACGGCATCATAATTTCCTAATCGAGGAAATAGAGAGTGCATTAGGACATGGTGTAACAACCTTGCAGTCGGTCGTAGCCCAATCGATTTGGTGCCGTTACTATCATCTTCTATAAATTTATGACTCGTACTATTCCGGGTGAAAACTTCACAAAATGTCGATGAAAACTCTTCACCCCTATTCGGTATTCCCAAAATAGAAGCAATTCTATCATAAGTGAGATAGATTCGTTTGCCACATACTACTGACCAAATAACTCCATTTGGATTTTCCGGAGTATATTCCTCTAAATTCATATTCGCATAAAATAGCTTAATCATCAAATGATTAATTTGTACGCTATTTACAGAAAAATCAATAAGAGGAGAGATACGAGATCTATTTGCTAATCTTTGAATACCGTATGCAGTGAAATCGTCGAATTTGATGAATGAGCCTGGATGGAATTTGTAATTTGTCATTTGATTCCATCTAGTTACTGCAACCGGAGATTCTAGCCATTTTCTAGCAGAGAGAGTAAGAGAAGAAGTTTCTGATGTTGCTCTTTTCTTTGATTTTTTCTGAGGAGGAGCCATTGAAGAGAATTTGAGAGTTTGTGAAGCTTGAGAATATGAACTAGGGTTTGGAAATGGGAAAATTTTCAGTAGAGAGTAGAAAGTAAAGAGGGTTGGTGGCAAAAATATATACGTGAAGTATATAAAAAAAAAAAAAAAAAAAATAACTGCCGACCGGTCGACCGCCTGCGTATTGCCGGTCGACCGTTTTCAACCAGAGAGCAAAACGGTCGACCGGTCATATTTCAGGCTGTCGACCGGTTTGGCTCTGTTTGCAAAAATGCAGAATTTGGCAAAAATTTTGAAAACGAGTCGAATGAATATATTATATATTATGTTATTATTGCAAAAATATACTGTATTACAAGAATTATATATGAAAGCAAAATAATATACATTATGGAATTCTAATGAGAAGGTGAGTTGTTATTAGAATTCTTGTCGTTTTCAATGCGTTTAGCCCACGGACTCCACTTATATCGAGCTCCTTCATTCTCGTTATAGTTTTTATCCCAAGAGTTTGGAGTTGTTGAAGTCGATGGTCTTGACGGCATTGGTTCATGAACATCGTGTTTGTTTGAACCGCAGAAGAATGAAGCCATTCGTTCTAAAGCGGATAAACGAGTTGAAGTACGTTGTTGTTCATGGTATAGTAGGTTTTGACCATAATGTAGTTGTCGTTGAAGATCGATTTGATGCTTTTGGTAGTGATGAATTTCATCGATTTGCGCCTTCGTGCGCGGAGAGCAGAATAGTGCTTTCTTTGCACGCTTGGATGTTGGAGTATGGCCAGGTGTGCGAAAACAATGGTGAGGGCATTCCGGCCTTTGTTTCGGTGTAATCGGAGAATATTGTTCCTCCGACTCCGAGCTTGTGATAGAAATATGAGATTCCTCTGCGCATTTGTCGCAAATGTGTGCCATGGTAGCTTGTTTAAGGTGATTTATAATTTTCAGCAAGAAGGTGAATGAATGAAAGTGTATTTTTCAAACGTTTATATAGAAAAAAGTTTGCCAATGAACTTGAGGATAGGATTTGTTAGAGATAATTAGCCGTAAACAAAAACAATGATAGATAAAAAAAGTTATAAAAATAGGTATAGTTTGTTATAGGCTGAAATTTAAGAATTATTTGAAAAATATATAGCCTAAGTTTGAAGGTTACTTATTCTATTCTAGATCTTTCCGAGATACTAAGCCAAGCTCTCTTCGTAGTTTAATAAAACTAGATTCAAGTAATGGTTTAGTGAAAATATCGGCTATTTGATTGTCAGTGTGAACATATTCAAGATGTATATTACCTTTTTCAATATTATCTCTAAGGAAATGATGACGGATATCAATATGTTTGGTTCTAGAATGATTTACTGGATTTTTAGAGAGATTTATTGCACTCGTGTTATCACAGTATATAATAGAATTCGATAAATGTATATCGAAATCTTGAAGTGTTTGTTGCATATATAGTACTTGAGTACAAGCGAGAGCCGCTGATATATATTCAGCTTCATATGTTGATAGTGAAACACAATTCTGTTTCTTACTAAACCAAGAGACAAGTGATTTTCCAATAAAATGGCACGTACCACTTGTACTTTTTCTATCCGTCCGTGAGCCACCAAAATCAGCATCACTATATGATACTAATTCAAATGGACATTCTTTTGGATAGAAAAGACCAAAATCTTTGGTATTATTTAGATAACGAATTATACGTTTCACTGCTCGTAAATGTGATTCCTTTGGATCGGCTTGAAAACGAGCACATAAACAAACACTCATTAATATATCTGGACGACTAGCTGTAAGATAAAGAAGAGAACCAATCATGCTTCGATATAATTTCTGGTCAACATTCTTACCACTTTCATCTTTTTCAAGATGTGTAGTTGTACTCATAGGAGTTGGTTTACCAGATGTATTTTGTAATCCGAAGCGTTTGATAAGATTTTCACAGTATTTTTCTTGATTGATAAAAATACCGTTTGAAAGTTGTTTGATTTGAAGTCATCAAGAAAAATGTTCAAATTCATATGTGATATATACCTTTCTTTGTACAAAAATGTTCAAATTCATTATTTTCAAACTCTCCGCCATGATCACTTCTTATATTTTTAACTTTAATCCCTTTTGATTTTTGAATTCTTTTGACGAAAGATTTGAAATGATCGAAAGTATCACTTTTATTTTTTAAGAAAATTGTCCATGTATAACGAGAGAAATCATCAACAATTACAAGCACATATTGACTGTGATTTATTGATTGAACTCTAGTAGGTCCAAATAAATCCATGTGCAGTAACTCAAGCGGTTGTAATGTTGATATGACTTTCTTGGATTTAAATGATGATTTGGTCAATTTTCCTAATTGACATGCATCACAAATGTTGTTAACTTTAAAACTCATTTTGGGTAGTCCTCTAACTAGATTGTTTTTGGCTAGCTTGTCAATAGTTCTGAAGTTTATATGACAGAAACGTTTGTGCCATAGCCATGGATCATTGTCATTAGCCATAAGACACATATCTGAATTATGATTAATATTCATATTTAGAATATATATATTTCTGTCTCTATAACCTTCAAAAACCAAATTATGGTCTTTATCTAAAATACTACACTTATTATTTGAAAAGGAAATTATAAAACCCTTGTCACATAACTGACTAATACTAAGTAAATTGTGTTTTAAATTTCTAACTAGCATGACATTAGTAATAAGAGGTAAGTTAGATGTACCATAATTGCTCACATCGCCTTTGCCGATGATATAACCTTTTGAATTGTCTCCAAAAGTGACTGAGCCACCATCTGAGTATTTAATATTTGTTAGTAAGCTCTTGTCTCCCGTCATATGCTTTGAGCAACCACTGTCCAATATCCACTTTCCTCTTTTCTTCAGTGGGACCTGCAAACATAGAATTAAGTTCATGGTACCCACTTTTTATAGGGTCCTAAGAGTTAGGTCTTAGGAGTCCAAACCCATTTGGGTCCGGTATCCCCTTTATATATATAATTGTTATTAAAATGTACATTATTCATGAATTGCTGAATGTATTTGTTCCTAATCAAGTTATTATTTGTTTTAGGAACCCATATTTTGATAGTTTTGACATTTCTCTTTTGAAATTTCACAACTGGTTTTGGTTTGAAATATAATAAACTAAGATTTTTCTTAGCTTCAGTTTTTTGTACTTTCTTCTTCCTTTTATTTCTAAGATGTTTTTTTGTTTCATGTTTGTTATATCCCAAACCTTGTTTATCTGAAATAGATTGTGAACTTTTAATGATTTTAGTCAAATTTTCTCGACCTTTGTTAAAGTTAGAAACATTTTGAGTAATGTCATCAAATTTTGTTTGTAAACTAGCTTTTTCTAGGTCTAGAATTTTGACTTTTGCTTTAAGTTCATGATTTTCAGTAGTGAGAGCGTTATTTTTCTCTTTTTGAGCTTCTATTTCTTGACTCAAAAGAGATATTTGAGAGTCAACATTAGATGATGATTCTTGAATATTTTCAAGTTCTTCTTCTAATATTTTCTTCTCATCTTTTAACAAATCTCGTTCAAACTCTGCTTTACTTAAATCTGCTTTGACTACTTTTAATTGACGTTTTAAGTCTTTATATTTGACTATCAATTCAGCATTAATATCAAGTAATTCATCAAATGTAGGAATTTGTACCTCATCTTCTATTGCCATAAAACAAACATTAGCTTGTTCATTCTCCGAATCACTTTCACTTTCTGATGAAGATGACTCTGAATCATCCCATGTTACTGAGAAGGCTCGTTTCTTTGATTTGTCCTTCTTATATTTGAATTTGTCATTTTCTGACTTTTTCTTTTGTTCTGGACAATCCTTCTGCATGTGTCCCTTTTTATGGCAGTTGAAACATTCTATAGCAGATGAAGATGGTTTATTTGATCCAGGTTTCCTTTTATTGTAGCGACTGGCTTTTCGATATTTTAGGAATTTTTTGAAACCTTTAGCAATGAACGCCAAATCTTCATCTTCAGAATCTGATTCATTTTCATCTTTCTCAACATGAAATGCTACATTTTTCTTTTCTTCTTTCTGTTCTTTTCTAGCCTGCAAATTTGCTTCATAGGACATTAAATTTCCTATCAATTCATCTGGCTTCATGACGGAAAGATCATTAGCTTCTTCAATTGCTAATACTTTTCCTTCCCATTCATTAGTCAGAGAATGTAGGACTGTTGAAACAACATCAAAATCAGAATACTTTTGTCCTAACCCAATAAGTGCATGGTGAATAGTTTGAAACCGTGAATACATGTCATTGATTGTTTCATTTGGTTTCATTTTGAAATTTTGAAATTGACTTTTCAGCATGGCTATTTTGGCTTGTTTAACCTTGTTAGTACCTTCATGAGTGATTTTTAGCGTTTGCCAAATTTGATATGCAGTAGTACAGATACTAACACGATTATATTCATTTTGGTCTAATGCACAGAACAACATATTTATTGCTCTTGCATTTACGGCTGCTGCCGTTTTCTCAGCCACAGTCCATTCTGAATAATCAGTTGTTGGATTCACTATTTCTCTTTGAGTAGCATTCCAAGCATCATAGCTACTTGATTGCATAAAGAATGACATACGTGTTGCCCAATAACTATAGTTAAGACCATTGAAAAATGGAGGTCTTTGTGTCGATTGCCCTTCTGTGTAAGTGGTGTTTTGAGTGCTAGTACTTGCGTTATTTGCCATATTACAAGAATATATCAAATAACTGTGTTACGGTTATATGATGACCGTGCTCTGATACCAAATGAAAGTGCGGTGTGTATACAATTATACGTGCTAATATAGTATACACGGATCGTATAATATGGATTACAATACAAATGCAGAAATAGATGATAATAGCATTGTAAATAATAAAAAAAAATAGAAAAATCACACCAGAGATTTTTATACTGGTTCGGAGCACCGTCCTACGTCCAGTCCCAGACTACTATCTGGATTTTCACTAATTACAACCTCGCTTCACCCGGAGGAACAGGTTTACAATTACCCGAACAGCCGAACGGGATTTCACGCCTCTACAACACTGAGGACTTCAACACTTGCCTCTTACAATACTGAGGACTTCAACAAAAACAATTACAATTGTTGTTGACAGCTTGTGCTCTTGTAAACACGGATTTGTCACTTGTAGTACACTCTTCCTATAATCTTATCCTCAAATTGTGAATGATGTTTGTGAAGATTATGGAATTTATATTGCTTATTGAATCAAAATATATGAGATAGTGTCAATGATTCAATAAGGAATGAAAGTAGTTTAGAGCTTTTTGAATGCAAGTGAATTCAAAGAATAGATAGAGAGCATATATAATCTTAATAAAACTTATTGTTTTAATCAATGATATTGATGTGTATTTATAGAGAGAAAATAGTTATAACCCTTGGTGAAAAGTTGCAGTCAAAAGTTATGATCATTGATGAAGAAGAAGAGACGCAACTATTGAAGAAAGATGTGTCTTTTGGAAAAAGTTGCTCTCTGTTTAAAAACGGTCGACAGGTCAAAAACTAACCGGTAGACAGGTTTTTAAAAATATAGTCGTTATGTGCATGTGTGCACGTTTATTGTGCACATTCAACAGGAACGGTCGACCGTTCATTTTTGGACCGGTCGACCGGTCTCTGTTAAGTTGCACAATAAAGTGCACAACCTATATAAATGTGTATATATATATATATATTATATTTTGTGCATGATTATTTGAGGATAGATTTTGACAATTTTATTACTATTATAACATCAAATAATCAACCTATAATCTAGAGTACCATATGTACGTCTTGATTTGTCGATCGCTTTAATATTGTTGTCAGCAATCAAAATCTTCATAGAAGCTGTGACTCAACAATATCTTCAACTTTGGCTCTTGGATCTTCGATTTGATCTTCAATTTGGATGGAAGGAAGCACTAGATTAAGGTGGAGAAAAGAAGTGAAGAAGTGTTGTAGTCGAGCTCTCAAAATGGCAGCACTTCGCCCCTTCAAAATCTGGATCCCAAAAATGAAGATAGAACCGTGTATTTATAGGCAGAATTTAGGTCGCTCGATTTTAGGTCGGTCGCTCTTAGGTCGGTCACGAACTAACGAACTAACTATATACTGCCCACCTAACGACCTACAGCTTAGGCACTTATGCAACCTAACTCTAAGTCGTTCCGTGACCTAACAAAAGTCACGACCCAACACACACACGGCTTAGCACGCACACGACCTAACACTCAACGCAACTGCACGACCTAACGAAACAGACCACCTATGACCTAACAAACCCAACGACCTACCTTAGGTCGTTCAACGACCTAACTATATTGCCGACCTAACGCATAGCCGACCTAACTAAACACACGGCCAAGCAATCACGACCTAGCTTCCTTAGGTCATTAACTAGCTTCGACTGACCTATCACTAAGCCGCTAGCCACTAACTCGCTTCACCCTCTTAGGTCGCTTACTCTACTAAGTCGCTAACATCTATAGGTCGGTCAAGTCTATAGGTCGGTCAATACCCAAGGTCGCTTCAAATCCTACAGGTCACTCCACCGACCTAAGCACTACACGATCTAACCCCTTAGTTGCTCTATCTCCTTAACTCGCTCCAACTCCTTAGGTCGCTAGCTTCCCCTAACTCGCTCACACGACCTAACTTCCACACGAGCTAACTCTTGTCGACTCAAACAATACTAACGACCTGATGGCTACTATTCTACGATTTACAGACACGTAAAATACGGGTCGTTACAGAGGCAGAAGTTATGGCCGTCTGAATAATCGATATCTACATGGTACAACATCCGCGGTGCAAGGTGCAACATCCGTCCGAAATGGCGAAACAGTGCCGTATGACTTTTAGAAATGCGTGCATGGATTTGAAACGAAACAGTACCATGGTGCACCACTCTCCAGCGATGGTAAACCGAAAACGAGGCACGGTAATCCCATTTTACCGTAAAAATCCGGTGTCGAAAAAACGAAGGGTAAAAAACTTACGAGACCCGATTGAGATTCAGGTTGTCCTTTTAGGGAATTAATCTATTCGTTGATGGCTGAAAGCTATCAAAGCCGTAGAACTCACCGTGGCCTTCATTTTGACAGGTTATGGCTCTTATAACTCTAAACGAGCCAGAAGTTATGGCCGTCCGAATAATCGATATCTACAGGGTGCAACATCCGCGGTGCAAGGTGCAACATCCGTCCGAAATGGCAAAACAGTGCCGTACGACTTTTAGAAATGCATGCATGGATTTGAAACGGAACAGTACCATGGTGCACCACTCTCTAGGGATGGTAAATCGAAGGCGAGGCACGGTAATCCCGTTTTACCGTAAAAATCCGGGGTCGAAAAAACGAAGGGTAAAAAACTTACGAGACCCGATTGAGATTCGGGTTGTCCTTTTCGGGCATTAATCTATCCGTTGACGGCTGAAAGCGGTCAAAGCCGTAGAACTCACTGTGGTCTTCGTTTTGACTGGTTATGGCTCCCGTAACTCTAAACGAGCCAGAAGTTATGGCCGTCCGAATAATCGATATCTACAGGGTGCAACATCCGCGATGCATGGTGCAACATCCGTCCGAAATGGCGAAACAGTGCCGTACGACTTTTATAAATGCGTGCATGGATTTGAAACGGAACAGTACTATGGTGCACCACTCTCCAGTGATGGTAAATCGAAGGCGAGGCACGGTAATCCCGTTTTACCGTAAAAATCCGGTGTCGAAAAAACGAAGGGTAAAAAACTTACGAGACCCGATTGAGATTCAGTTCGTCCTTTTAGGGAATTAATCTATCCGTTGACGGCTGAAAGCTGTCAAAGCCGTAGAACTCACCGTGGCCTTCGTTTTGACAGGATATGGCTCCCGTAACTCTATACGAGCCAGAAGTTATGGTCGTCCGAATAATCGATATCTACAGGGTGCAACATCCGCGGTGCAAGGTGCAACATCCGTCCGAAATGGCGAAACAGTGCCGTACGACTTTTAGAAATGCTTGCATGGATTTGAAACGGAACAATACCATGATGCACCACTCTCCAGCGATGGTAAATCGAAGACGAGGCACGGTAATCCCGTTTTACCGTAAAAATCCGGTGTCGAAAAAACGAAGGGTAAAAAACTTACGAGACCCGATTGAGATTCGGGTTGTCCTTTTAAGGAATTAATCTATCCCTTGACGGTTGAAAGCTGTAAAAGCCGTAGAACTCACCGTGGGTTTTGTTTTGACAGGTTAGGGCTCCCGTAACTCTAAACGAGCCAGAAGTTATGGCCATCCGAATAATCGATATCTACAGGGTGCAACATCCACGGTGCAAGGTGCAAATCCGTCCGAAATGGCGAAACAGTGCCGTACGACTTTTAGAAATGCATGCATGGATTTGAAATGGAACAATACCATGGTGCACCACTCTCCAGCGATGGTAAATCGAAGACGAGGCATGGTAATCCCATTTTACCGTAAAAATCCGGTGTCGAAAAAACGAAGGATAAAAAAACTTACGATACCCGATTGAGATACGGGTTGTCATTTTTGGGCATTAATCTATCCGTTGACGGCTGAAAGTTGTCAAAGCTGTATAACTCACCGTGGCCTTCGTTTTGACAGGTTGTGGCTCCCGCAACTCTAAACGAGCCAGAAGTTATGGCCGTCCGAATAATCGATATCTACAGGGTGCAACATCCGCGGTGCGAGGTACAACATCCGTCTGAAATGGCGAAACAGTGCCGTACGACTTTTAAAATACGTGCATGGATTTGAAACGGAACAGTACCATAGTGCACCACTCTCCAGCGATGGTAAATCGAAGGCGAGGCAAGGTAATCCCATTTTACCGTAAAAATCCGGTGTCGAAAAAACGAAGGGTAAAAAACTTACGAGACCCGATTGAGATTCGGGTTGGCCTTTTTGGGCATTAATCTATCCGTTGACGGCTGAAAGCTGTCAAAGATGTAGAACTCATCGTGGCCTTCGTTTTGACAGGCTATGGCTCCCGTAACTCTAAACGAGCCAGAAGTTATGGCCGTCCGAATAATCGATATCTACAGGGTGCAACATCCGCAGTGCAAGGTGCAACATCCGTCCGAAATGGTGAAACAGTGCCTTATGACTTTTAGAAATGCATGCATGGATTTGAAACGGAACAGTACCATGGTGCACCACTCTCCAGCGATGGTAAATCGAAGGTGAGGCACCGTAATCCCGTTTTACCGTAAAAATCCGGTGTCGAAAAAACGAAGGGTAAAAAACTTACAAGACCCGATTGAGATTCGGGTTGTCCTTTTCGGGCATTAATCTATCCGTTGACGGCTGAAAGCGGTCAAAGCCGTAGAACTCACCGTGGCCTTCGTTTTGATAGGTTATGGCTCCCGTAACTCTAAACGAGCCAGAAGTTATGGCCGTCCGAATAATCGATATCTACAGGGTGCAACATCCGCGGTGCAAGGTGCAACATACGTTCGAAATGGCGAAACAGTGCCGTACGACTTTTATAAATGCATGCATGGATTTGAAATGAAATAGTACAATCGTGCACCACTCTCCAGCGATGGTAAACCAAAGACGAGGCACGGTAATCCCGTTTTACCGTAAAAATCCGGTGTCCAAAAAACGAAGGGTAAAAAACTTACGAGACCCGATTGAGATTCGGGTTGACCTTTATGGGCATTAGTCTATCCGTTGACGGCTGAAAGCTGTCAAAGATGTAGAACTCATCGTGGCCTTCTTTTTGACAGGTTATGGCTCCCGTAACTCTAAACGAGCCAGAAGTTATGGCCGTTCGAATAATCGATATCGACAGGGTGCAACATCCGCGGTGCAAGGTGCAACATCCGTCCAAAATGGCGAAACAATGCCGTACGACTTTTAGAAATGCATGCATGGATTTGATATGGAACAGTACCATGGTGCACCACTCTCCAGCGATGGTAAATCGAAAGCGAGGCACGGTAATCCCGTTTTACCGTAAAAACCCGGTGTCGAAAAAACGAAGGGTAAATAACTTACGAGACCCGATTGAGATTCGGGTTGTCCTTTTTGGGCATTAATCTATCTGTTGACGGCTGAAAGGTGTCAAAGCCGTAGAACTCACCGTGGCCTTTTTTTTGACAGGTTATGGCTCCCGTAACTCTAAACGAGCCAGAAGTTATGGCCGTCCGAATAATCGATATCTACAGGGTGCAACATCCGCGGCGCAATGTGCAACATCCGTCCGAAATGGCGAAACAGTGCCGTACGACTTTTAAAATGCGAGCATGGATTTGAAACGGAACAGTACCATGGTGCACCACTCTCCAGCGATGGTAAATCGAAGGCGAGGCAAGGTAATCCCGTTTTACCGTAAAAATCCGGTGTCGAAAAAACGAAGGGTAAAAAACTTACGAAACCCGATTGAGATTCGGGTTGTCCTTTTTGGGCATTAATCTATCCGTTTACGGCTGAAAGCTATCAAAGCCATAGAACTCACCGTGGCCTTCTTTTTGACAGGTTAAGGCTCCCATAACTCTAAACGAGCCAGAAGTTATGGCCGTCTGAATAATCGATATCTACAGGGTGCAACATTCGCGGTGCTAGGCGCAACATCCATCCGAAATGGCGAAACTGTGCCGTACGTCTTTTAGAAATTCGTGCATGGATTTGAAACGGAACAGTACCATGGTGCACCACTCTCCAGCGATGGTAAATCGAAGGCGAGGCACGGTAATACCGTTTTACCATAAAAATCCGGTGTGGAAAAAACTAAGGGTAAAAAACTTACGAGACCAGATTGAGATTCGCGTTGTCCTTTTTGGGCATTAATCTATCCGTTGATGGCTGAAAGGTGTCAAAGCCGTAGAAATCACCGTGGCCTTCGTTTTGACAGGTTATGGCTCCCGTAACTCTAAACGAGCCAGAAGTTATGGCCGTCCGAATAATCGATATCTACAGGGTGCAACATCCACGGTGCAAGGTGCAACATCCGTCCGAAATGGCGAAACAGTGTCGTACGACTTTTATAAATGCGTGCATGGATTTGAAACGGAATAGTACCATGGTACACCACTCTCGAGCGATGGTAAATCGAAGGCGAGGCACGGTAATCCCGTTTTACCGTGAAAATCCGGTGTCGAAAAAGCGAAGGGTAAAAAACTTACGAGACCCGATTGAGATTCGGGTTGTCCTTTTTGGGCATTAATCTATCCGTTGACGGCTGAAAGGTGTCAAACCGTAGAACTCACTGTGTCCTTCGTTTTGAGAGGTTATGGCTCCCGTAACTCTAAACGAGCCAGAAGTTATGGCCGTCCGAATAATCGATATCTACAGGGTGCAACATCCGCGGTGCAAGGTGCAACATCCGTCCGAAATGGCGAAACAGTGCCGTACGACTTTGAGAAATGCGTGCATGGATTTGAAACGAAACAGTACCATGGTGCACCACTCTCCAGCGATGGTAAACCGAAGACGAGGCACGGTAATCCCGTTTTACCGTAAAAATCCGGTGTCGAAAAAACGAAGGGTAAAAAACTTACGAGACCTGATTGAGATTCGGGTTGTTCTTTTTGGGCATTAATCTATCCGTTGTCGGCTGAAAGCGGTCAAGGCTGTAGAACTCACCGTGGCCTTCGTTTTGACAGGTTATGGCTCCCGTAACTCTAAACGAGCCAGAAGTTATGGCCGTCTGAATAATCGATATATACAGGGTGCAACATCCGCGGTGCAGGGTGCAACATCCGCGGTGCAGGGTGCAACATCCGTCCGAAATGGCGAAACAGTGTCGTATGACTTTTAGAAATGCATGTATGGATTTGAAACGGAACATTACCATGGTGCACCACTCTCCAGTGATGGTAAATCGAAGGCGAGGCACGATAATCCCGTTTTACCGTAAAAATACGGTGTCGAAAAAACGAAGGGTAAAAAACATACGAGACCCGATTGAGATTCGGGTTGTCCTTTTCGGGCATTAATCTATCCGTTGACGGCTGAAAGCGGTCAATACCGTAGAACTCACCGTGGCCTTCGTTTTGACAAGTTATGGCTCCCGTAACTCTAAACGAGCCAGAAGTTATGGCTGCCCGAATAATCGATATCTACAGGGTGCAACATCCGCTGTGCAAGGTGCAACAAGTGTCCGAAATGGCGAAACAGTGCCGTACGACTTTTATAAATGCGTGCATGGATTTGAAAGAACAGTACCATGGTGCACCACTCTCCAGCGATGGTAAATCGGAGGCGAGGCACGGTAATCCCGTTTTACCGTAAAAATCCGGTGTCGAAAAAACGAAGGGTTAAAAATTTAGGAGACCCGATTGATATTCGGGTTGTCCTTTTTGGACATTAATCTATCCGTTGACGGATGAAAGCTGTCAAAGCCGTAGAACTCACCGTGGCCTTCGTTTTGACAGGTTATGGCTCCCGTAACTCTAAACGAGCCAGAAGTTATGGCCGTCCGAATAATCGATATCTACAGGGAGCAACATCCGCGATGCAAGGTGCCACATCTGTCCGAAATGGCGAAACAGTGTCGTACGGCTTTTAGAAATGCGTGCATGGATTTGAAATGAAACAGTACCATGGTGCACCACTCTCCAGCCATGGTAAACCGAAGACGAGGCACGGTAATCCCGTTTTACCGTAAAAATCCGGTGTCGAAAAAAGAAGAGTAAAAAACTTACGAGACCCGATTGAGATTCGGGTTGTCCTTTTAGGAAATTAATCTATCCGTTGACGGCTGAAAGCTGTCAAAGCCGTAGAACTCACCGTGGCCTTCGTTTTGATAGGTTATGGCTCCCGTAACTCTAAACGAGCCAGAAGTTATGGCCGTCCGAATAATCGATATCTACAGGGTACAACATCCGCGGTGCAAGGTGCAACATCCGTCCGAAATGGAGAAACAGTGCCGTACGACTTTGAGAAACGCGTGCATGGATTTGAAACGAAACAGTACCATGGTGCACCACTCTCCAGCGATGGTAAACCGAAGACGAGGCACGGTAATCCCGTTTTACCGTAAAAATCCGGTGTCGAAAAAACGAAGGGTTAAAAACTTACGAGACCCGATTGAGATTCGGGTTATCCTTTTAGGAAATTAATCTATCCGTTGACGGCTGAAAGCAATCAAAGCCGTAGAATTCACCGTGGCCTTCATTTTGACAGGTTATGGCTCTCGTAACTCTAAACGAGCCAGAAGTTATGGCAGTCCAAATAATCGATATCTACAGGGTGCAACATCCGCGGTGCAAGGTGCAACATCCGTCCGAAATGGCAAAACAGTGCCGTACGACATTTAGAAATGCATGCATGGATTTGAAATGGAACAGTACCATGGCGCACCACTCTCCAGCGATGGTAAATCGAAGGCGAGGCACGGTAATCCCGTTTTACCGTAAAAATCCAGTGTCGAAAAAACGAAGGGTAAAAAACTTACGAGACCCGATTGAGATTCGGGTTGTCCTTTTCGGGCATTAATCTATCCGTTGACGGCTGATAGCGGTCAAAGCCGTAGAACTCACCATGGCCTTCGTTTTGACAGGTTATGGCTCCCGTAACTCTAAACGAGCCAGAAGTTATGGCCGTCCGAATAATCGATATCTACAGGGTGCAACATCCGCGGTGCAAGGTGCAACATCCGTCCGAAATGGTGAAACAGTGCCGTACGACTTTTATAAATGCGTGCATGGATTTGAAATGGAACAGTACCATGGTGCACCACTCTCCAGCGATGGCAAATCGAAGGCGAGGCACGGTAATCCCGTTTTACCGTAAAAATCCGGTGTCGAAAAAACGAAGGGTAAAAAACTTACGAGACCCGATTGACATTCGGGTTGTCCTTTTTGGGCATTAATCTATCCGTTGACGGCTGAAAGCTGTCAAAGCCGTAGAACTCACCGTGGCCTTCGTTTTGACAGGTTCTGTCTCCCGTAACTCTAAATGAGCCAGAAGTTATGGCCGTCCGAATAATCGATATCTACAGGGAGCAACATCCGCGGTGCAAGGTGCAACATCTGTCCGAAATGGCGAAACAGTGCCGTACGACTTTTAGAAATGCGTGCATGGATTTGAAACGAAATAGTACCATGGTGCACCGCTCTCCAGCAATGGTAAACCGAAGACGAGGCGCGGTAATCCCATTTTACCGTAAAAATCCGGTGTCGAAAAAACGAAGAATAAAAAACTTACGAGACCCGATTGAGATTCGGGTTGTCCATTTAGGGAATTAATCTATCCGTTGACGGCTGAAAGCTGTCAAAGCCGTAAAACTCACCGTAGCCTTCATTTTGACAGGTTATGGCTCTCGTAAATCTAAACGAGCCAGAAGTTATGGCCGTCCAAATAATCGATATCTACAGGGTGCTACATCCGCGGTGTAGGGTGCAACATCCGTCCGAAATGGCGAAACAGTGCCGTACGACTTTTAGAAATGCATGCATGGATTTGAAACGGAACAGTACCATGGTGCACCACTCTCCAGCGATGGTAAATCGAAGGCGAGGCACGGTAATCCCGTTTTACCGTAAAAATCCGGTGTCGAAAAAACGAAGGGTAAAAAACTTACGAGACCCGATTGAGATTCGGGTTGTCCTTTTCGGGTATTAATCTATCCGTTGACGGCTGAAAGCGGTCAAAGCCGTAGAACTCACCGTGGTCTTCGTTTTGACAGGTTATGGCTCCCGTAACTCTAAACGAGCCAGAAGTTATGGCCGTCCGAATAATCGATATCTACAGGGTGCAATATCCACGGTGCAAGGTGCAACATCCGACCGAAATGGAGAAACAGTGCCGTACGACTTTTATAAATGCGTGCATGGATTTGAAATGGAACAGTACCATGGTGCACCACTCTCCAGCGATGGTAAATCGAAGGTGAGGCACGGTAATCCCGTTTTACCGTAAAAATCCGGTGTCGAAAAAACAAAGGGTAAAAAACTTACGAGACCCGATTGAGATTCGGGTTGTCCTTTTCGGGCATTAATCTATCCATTGACGGCTAAAAGCAGTCAAAACCGTAGAACTCACCGTGGCCTTCGTTTTGACAGGTTATGGCTCCCGTAACTCTAAACGAGACAGAAGTTATGGTCGTCCGAATAATCGATATCTACAGGGAGCAACATCCGGGGTGCAAGGTGCAACATCCGTCCGAAATGGCGAAACAGTGCCGTACGACTTTTAGAAATGCGTGCATGGATTTGAAACGAACAGTACCATGGTGCACCACTCTCCAGTGATGGTAAACCGAAGACGAGGCATGGTAATCCCGTTTTACCGTAAAAATCCGGTGTCGAAAAAATGAAGGGTAAAAAACTTATGAGACCCGATTGAGATTCGGGTTCTCCTTTTCGGGAATTAACCTATCCGTTGACGGCTGAAAGCTGTCAAAGCTGTAGAACTCACCATGGCCTTCGTTTTGACAGTTTATGGCTCCCGTAACTCTAAACGAGCCAGAAGTTATGGCCGTCCGAATAATCAATATCTACAGGGTGCAACATCCGCTGTGCAAGGTGCAACATCCGACCGAAATGGCGAAACAGTGCCGTACGACTTTATAAATGCGTGCATGGATTTGAAACGGAACAGTACCATGGTGCATCACTCTCCAGCGATGGTAAATCGAAGGTAAGGCACGGTAATCCCGTTTTACCGTAAAAATCTGGTGTCGAAAAAACGAAGGGTAAAAAACTTACGAGAGCCGATTGAGATTCGGGTTGTCCTTTTCGGTCATTAATCTATCCGTTGATGGCTAAAAGCAGTCAAAACCGTAAAACTCACCATGGACTTCGTTTTGACAGTTTATGGCTCTCGTAACTCTAAACGAGCCAGAAGTTATGGCCGTCCGAATAATCGATATCTACAGGGTGCAACATCCGTCCGAAATGGCGAAACAGTGCCGTACGACTTTTATAAATGCGTGCATGGATTTGAAACGGAACAGTACCATGGTGCACCACTCTCCAGCGATGGTAAATCGAAGGCGAGGCACGGTAATCCCGTTTTACCGTAAAAATCCGGTGTCGAAAAAACGAAGGGTAAAAAACTTACGATACCGATTGAGATACGGGTTGTCATTTTTGGGCATTAATCTATCCGTTGACGGCTGAAAGCTGTCAAAGCGGTAGAACTCACCGTGGCCTTCGTTTTGACAGGTAGTGGCTCCCATATCTCTAAACGAGCCAGAAGTTATGGCCGTCCGAATAATCGATATCTACAGGGTGCAACATCCGCGGTGCGAGGTGCAACATCCGTCCGAAATGGCAAAACAGTGCCGTACGACTTTTAAAATGCGTGCATGGATTTGAAACGGAACAGTACCATGGTGCACCACTCTCCAGCGATGGTAAATCGAAGGCGAGGCAAGGTAATCCCGTTTTACCGTGAAAATCCGGTGTCGAAAAAACGAAGGGTAAAAAACTTACGAGACCCGATTGAGATTCGGGTTGACCTTTTTAGGCATTAATCTATCCGTTGACGGCTGAAAGCTGACAAAGCCGTAGAACTCACCGTGGCCTTCGTTTTGACAGGTTATGGCTCCCGTAACTCTAAACGAGACAGAAGTTATGGTCGTCCGAATAATCGATATCTACAGGGAGCAACATCCGGGGTGCAAGGTGCAACATCCGTCCGAAATGGCGAAACAGTGCCGTACGACTTTTAGAAATGCGTGCATGGATTTGAAACAAACAGTACCATGGTTCACCACTCTCCAGTGATGGTAAACCGAAGACGAGGCATGGTAATCCCGTTTTACCGTAAAAATCCGGTGTCGAAAAAATGAAGGGTAAAAAACTTATGAGACCCGATTGAGATTCGGGTTCTCCTTTTAGGGAATTAACCTATCCGTTGACGGCTGAAAGCTGACAAAGCCGTAGAACTCACCATGGCCTTCGTTTTAACAGTTTATGGCTCCCGTAACTCTAAACGAGCCAGAAGTTATGGCCGTCCGAATAATCAATATCTACAGGGTGCAACATCCGCGGTGCAAGGTGCAACATCCGACCGAAATGGCGAAACAGTGCCGTACGCCTTTATAAATGCGTGCATGGATTTGAAACGGAACAGTACCATGGTGCACCACTCTCCAGCGATGGTAAATCGAAGGTAAGGCACGGTAATTCCATTTTACCGTAAAAATCTGGTGTCGAAAAAACGAAGGGTAAAAAACTTACGAGACCCGATTGAGATTCGGGTTGTCCTTTTCGGTCATTAATCTATCCGTTGACGGCTAAAAGCAGTCAAAACCGTAGAACTCACCATGGACTTCGTTTTGACAGTTTATGGCTCCCGTAACTCTAAACGAGCCAGAAGTTATGACCGTCCGAATAATCGATATCTACAGGGTGCAACATCCGCGGTGCATGGTGCAACATCCGTCCGAAATGGCGAAACAGTGTCGTACGACTTTTATAAATGCATGCATGGATTTGAAACGGAACAGTACCATGGTGCACCACTCTCCAGCGATGGTAAATCGAAGGCGAGGCACGGTAATCCCGTTTTACCGTAAAAATCCGGTGTTGAAAAAACGAAGGGTAAAAAACTTACGAGACCCGATTGAGATTCAGGTTGTCCTTTTAGGAAATTAATCTATCCGTTGACGGCTGAAAGCTGTCAAAGCCGTAGAACTCACCGTGGCCTTCGTTTTGACAGGTTATGGCTCCCGTAACTCTATACGAGCCAGAAGTTATGGTCGTCCGAATAATTGATATCTACAGGGTGCAACATCCGCGGTGCAAGGTGCAACATCCGTCCGAAATGGCGAAACAGTGCCGTACGACTTTTAGAAATGCGTGCATCGATTTGAAACGGAACAATACCATGGTGCACTAATCTCCAACGATGGTAAATCGAAGACGAGGCACGGTAATCCCATTTTACCGTAAAAATCTGGTGTCGAAAAAACGAAGGGTAAAAAACTAATGAGACCCGATTGAGATTCGGGTTGTCCTTTTTGGAAATTAATCTATCCGTTGACGGCTGAAAGTTGTAAAAGCCGTAGAACTTACCGTGGCCTTCGTTTTGACAGGTTAGGGCTCCCGTAACTCTAAACGAGCCAGAAGTTATGGCCGTCCGAATAATCGATATCTACAAGGTGCAACATCCTCGGCGCAAGGTGCAAATCCGTCCGAAATGGCGAAACAGTGCCGTACGACTTTTAGAAATGCGTTCATGGATTTGAAACGGAACAATACCATGGTGCACCACTCTCCAGCGTTGGTAAATCGAAGACGAGGCATGGTAATCCCATTTTACCGTAAAAATCCGGTGTCGAAAAAACGAAGGGTAAAAAACTTACGATACCCGATTGAGATACGGATTGTCATTTTTGGGCATTAATCTATCCGTTGACGGCTGAAAGCTGTCAAAGCGGTAGAACTCACCGTGACCTTCGTTTTGACAGGTAGTGGCTCCCATAACTCTAAACAAGCCAGAAGTTATGGCCGTCCGAATAATCGATATCTACAGGGTGCAACATCCGCGGTGCGAGGTGCAACATCCGTCCGAAATGGCGAAACAGTGCCGTACGACTTTTAAAATGCGTGCATGGATTTGAAACGGAACAGTACCATGGTGTACCACTCTCCAGCGATGGTAAATCGAAGGCGAGGCAAGGTAATCCCGTTTTACCGTGAAAATCCGGTGTCGAAAAAACGAAGGGTAAAAAACTTACGAGACCCGATTGAGATTCGGGTTGACCTTTTTGGGCATTAATCTATCCGTTGACGGCTGAATCTGTCAAAGCAGTAGAACTCATGGTGGCCTTCGTTTTGACAGGTTATGGCTCCCGTAACTCTGAACGAGCCAGAAGTTATGGCCGTCCGAATAATCGATATCTACAGGGTGCAACATCCGCAGTGCAAGGTGCAACATTCGTCCGAAATGGTGAAATAGTGCCGTATGACTTTTAGAAATGCATGCATGGATTTGAAACGGAACAGTACCATGGTGCACCACTCTCCAGCGATGGTAAATCGAAGGTGAGCCACGGTAATCCCGTTTTACCGTAAAAATCCGGTGTCGAAAAAACGAAGGGTAAAAAACTTATGAGACCCGATTGATATTCGGGTTGTCCTTTTCGGGCATTAATCTATCCGTTGACGGCTAAAGCGGTCAAAGCCGTAGAACTCACCGTGGCCTTCGTTTTGACAGGTTATGGCTCCCGTAACTCTAAACGAGCCAGAAGTTATGGCCGTCCGAATAATCGATATCTACAGGGTGCAACATCCGCACTACAAGGTGCAACATCCGTCCGAAATGGTGAAACAGTGCCGTATGACTTTTAGAAATGCATGCATGGATTTGAAACGGAACAGTACCATGGTGCACCACTCTCCAGTGATGGTAAATCGAAGGCGAGGCACGGTAATCCCGTTTTACCTTAAAAATCCGATGTCGAAAAAACGAAGGGTAAAAAACTTACGAGACCCGATTGAGATTCGGGTTGTCCTTTTCGGGCATTAATCTATCCGTTGACGGCTGAAAGCGGTCAAAGCCGTAGAACTCACCGTGGCCTTCGTTTTGACATATTATGGCTCCCGTAACTCTATACGAGCCAGAAGTTATGGTCGTCCGAATAATCGATATCTACAGGGTGCAACATCCGCGGTGCAAGGTGCAACATCCGTCCGAAATGGCGAAACAGTGCCGTACGACTTTTAGAAATGCGTGCATGGATTTGAAACGGAACAATACCAAGGTGCACTACTCTCCAGCGATGGTAAATCGAAGATGAGGCACGGTAATCCCGTTTTACCGTAAAAATCCGGTGTCGAAAAAACGAAGGGTAAAAAACTTACGAGACCCGATTGAGATTCGGGTTGTCCTTTTAGGGAATTAATCTATCCGTTGACGGCTGAAAGCTGTAAAAGCCGTAGAACTCACCGTGGCCTTCGTTTTGACAGGTTAGGGCTCCCGTAACTCTAAACGAGCCAGAAGTTATGGCCGTCCGAATAATCGATATCTACAAGGTGCAACATCCTCGGTGCAAGGTGCAAATCCGTCCGAAATGGCGAAACAGTGCCGTACGACTTTTGGAAATGTGTGCATGGATTTGAAACGGAACAATACTATGGTGCACCACTCTCCAGCGATGGTAAATCGAAGATGAGGCATGGTAATCCCATTTTATCGTAAAAATCCGGTGTCAAAAAAACGAAGGGTAAAAAACTAACGATACCCGATTGAGATACGGGTTGTCATTTTTGGGCATTAATCTATCCGTTGACGGTTGAAAGCTGTCAAAGCAGTATAACTCACCGTGGCCTTCGTTTTGACATGTTGTGGCTCCCGTAACTCTAAACGAGCCAGAAGTTATGGCCGTCCGAATAATCGATATCTACAGGGTGCAACATCCGCGGTGCGAGGTGCAACATCCGTCCGAAATGGCGAAACAGTGCCGTACGACTTTTAAAATGCGTGCATGGATTTGAAACGGAAAAGTACCATGGTGCACCACTCTCCAGCGATGGTAAATCGAAGGCGAGGCAAGGTAATCCCGTTTTACCGTAAAAATCCGGTGTCGAAAAAACGAAGGGTAAAAAACTTACGAGACCCGATTGAGATTCAGGTTGTCCTTTTTGGGCATTAATCTATCCATTGACGGCTGAAAGCTGTAGAACTCATCGTGGCCTTCGTTTTGACAGGTTATGGCTCCCGTAACTCTAAACGAGCCAGAAGTTATGGCCGTCTGAATAATCGATATCTACAGGGTGCAACATCCGCAGTGCAAGGTGCAACATCCGTTCGAAATGGTGAAACAGTGCCGTATGACTTTTAGAAAAGCATGCATGGATTAGAAACGGAACAGTACCATGGTGCACCACTCTCCAGCGATGGTAAATCGAAGGTGAGGCACGGTAATCCCGTTTTACCGTAAAAATCCGGTGTCGAAAAAACGAAGGGTAAAAAACTTACGAGACCCGATTGAGATTCGGGTTGTCCTTTTCGGGCATTAATCTATCCGTTGACGGCTGAAAGCGGTCAAAGCCGTAGAACTCATCGTGGCCTTCGTTTTGATAGGTTATGGTTCCCGTAACTCTAAACGAGCCAGAAGTTATGGCCGTCCGAATAATCGATATCTACAGGGTGCAACATCTGCGGTGCAAGGTGCAACATCCGTCCGAAATGGCGAAACAGTGCCGTACGACTTTTATAATTGCGTGCATGGATTTGAAACGGAATAGTACCATGGTGCACCACTCTCCAGCGATGGTAAACCGAAGACGAGGCACGGTAATCCCGTTTAACCGTAGAAATCCGGTGTCGAAAAAACGAAGGGTAAAAAACTTACGAGACCCGATTGAGATTCAGGTTGACCTTTTTGGGCATTAATCTATCCGTTAACGGCTGAAAGGTGCCAAAGCCGTAGAACTCACCGTGGCCTTCGTTTTGACAGGTTATGGCTCCCGTAACTCTAAACGAGCCAGAAGTTATGGCCGTCCGAATAATCGATATCTACAGGGTGCAACATCTGCGGTGCAGGGTGCAACATCCGTCCAAAATGGCGAAACAGTGCCGTATGACTTTTAGAAATGCATGCATGGATTTGAAACGGAACAGTACCATGGTGCACCACTCTCCAATGATGGTAAATCGAAAGCGAGGCACGGTAATCCCGTTTTACCCTAAAAATCCGGTGTCGAAAAAACGAAGGGTAAAAAACTTACGAGACCCGATTGAGATTCGGATTGTCCTTTTTGGGCATTAATCTATCCGTTGACGGCTAAAAGGTGCCAAAGCCATAGAACTCTCCGTGGCCTTCGTTTTGACAGGTTATGGCTCCCGTAACTCTAAACGAGCCAGAAGTTATGGCCGTCCGAATAATCGATATCTACAGGGTGCAACATCCGCGGTGCAAGGTGCAACATCCGTCCGAAATGGCGAAACAGTGTCGTACGACTTTTAAAATGCGTGCATGGATTTGAAACGGAACAGTACCATTGTGCACCACTCTCCAGCGATGGTAAATCGAAGGCGAGGTAAGCTAATCCCGTTTTACCGTAAAAATCCGGTGTCGAAAAAACGAAGGGTAAAAAACTTACGAAACCCGATTGAGATTCGGGTTGTCCTTTTTGGGCATTAATCTATCCGTTGACGGCTGAAAGCTGTTAAAGCCGTAGAACTCACCGTGGCCTTCGTTTTGACTGGTTAAGGCTCCCATAACTCTAAACGAGCCAGAAGTTATGGCCATCTGAATAATCGATATCTACAGGGTGCAACATTCGCGGTGCAAGGTGCAACATCCATCCGAAATGGCGAAACTGTGCCGTACGACTTTTAGAAATTCATGCATGGATTTGAAACGGAACAGTACCATGGTGCACCACTCTCCAGCAGTGGTAAATCGAAGGCGAGGCACGGTAATCCCGTTTTACCATAAAAATCCGGTGTCGAAAAAAAGAAGGGTAAAAAACTTACGAGACCAGATTGAGATTCGGGTTCTCCTTTTTCGGCATTAATCTATCTGTTGACGGCTGAAAGATGTCAAAGCTGTAGAAATCACCGTGGTCTTCGTTTTGACAGGTTATGCCTCCCGTAACTCTAAACGAGCCAGAAGTTATGGCCGTGTGAATAATCGATATCTACAGGGTGCAACATCCGTGGTGCAAGGTGCAACATCCGTCCGAAATGGCGACACAGTGCCGTACGACTTTTATATATGTGTGCATGGATTTGAAACGGAATAGTACCATGGTTCACCACTCTCCAGCGATGGTAAATCGAAGGCGACGCACGATAATCCCGTTTTACCGTAAAAATCCGGTGTCGAAAAAGCGAAGGGTAAAAAACTTACGAGACCCGATTGAGATTCGGGTTGTCCTTTTTGGGCATTAATCTATCCGTTGAAGGCTGAAAGGTGTCAAAGCCGTAGAACTCACCGTGGCCTTCGTTTTGATAGGTTATGGCTCCCGTAACTCTAAACGAGCCAGAAGTTATGGCCGTCCGAATAATCGATATCTACAGGGTGCAACATCCGCGGTGCAAGGTGCAACATCCGTCCGAAATGGCGAAACAGTGCCGTACGACTTTTAAAATGCATGCATGGATTTGAAATGGAACAGCACCATGGAGCACCATTCTCCAGTGATGGTAAATCGAAGGCGATGCAAGGTAATCCCGTTTTACCGTAAAAATCCGGTGTCGAAAAAACGAAGGGTAAAAAACTTACGAAACCCGATTGAGATTCGGGTTGTCCTTTTTGGGCATTAATCTATCCGTTGACGGCTGAAAGTTTTCAATGCCATAGAACTGACCGTGGCCTTCGTTTTGACAGGTTATGGCTCCCGTAACTCTAAACGAGCCAGAAGTTATGGCCGTCCGAATAATCGATATCTACAGGGTACAACATCCGCGGTGCAAGGTGCAACATCCGTCCGAAATGGCGAAACAGCGCCGTACGACTTTGAGAAATGCGTGCATGGATTTGAAACGAAACAGTACCATGGTGCACCACTCTCCAGCGATGGTAAACCGAAGACGAGGCACGGTAATCCCGTTTTACCGTAAAAATCTGGTGTCGAAAAAACGAAGGGTAAAAAACTTACGAGACCCGATTGAGATTCGAGTTGTCCTTTTTGGGCATTAGTCTATCCGTTGTCGGCTGAAAGCGGTCAAAGCCGTAGAACTCACCGTGGCCTTCGTTTTGACAGGTTATGGCTCCCGTAACTCAAAACGAGCCAGAAGTTATGGCCGTCCGAATAATCGATATCTACAGGGTACAACATCCGCGGTGCAAGGTGCAACATCCCTCCGAAATGGCGAAACCGCGCCGTACGACTTTGAGAAATGCGTGCATGGATTTGAAACGAAACAGTACCATGGTGCACCACTCTCTAGCGATGGTAGACCGAAGACGAGACACGGTAATCCCGTTTTACCGTAAAAATCCGGTGTCGAAAAAACGAAGGGTAAAAAACTTACGAGACCCGATTGAGATTCGAGTTGTCCTTTTCGGGCATTAATCTATCCGTTGACGGCTGAAAGCGGTCAAAGCCGTAGAACTCACCGTGGCCTTCGTTTTGACAGGTTATGGCTCCCGTAACTCTAAACGAGCCAGAAGTTATGGCCGCCCGAATAATCGATATCTACAGGGTGCAACATCCGCGGTGCAAGGTGCAACATCTGTCCGAAATGACGAAACAGTGCCGTACGACTTTTATAAATGCGTGCATGGATTTGAAAGAACAGTACCATGGTGCACCACTCTCCAACGATGGTAAATCGAAGGCGAGGCACGGTAATCCCGTTTTACCGTAAAAATCCGGTGTCGAAAAAACGAAGGGTAAAAAATTTATGAGACCCGATTGAGATTCGGGTTGTCCTTTTTGGACATTAATCTATCCGTTGATGGCTGAAAGCTGTCAAAGCCGTAGAACTCACCGTGGCCTTCGTTTTGACATGTTATATCTCCCGTAACTCTAAACGAGCTAGAAGTTATGGCCGTCCGAATAATCGATATCTACAGGGTGCAACATCCGTGGTGCAAGGTGCAACATTCGTCCTAAATGGCGAAACAGTGACGTACGACTTTTATAAATGCGTGCATGGATTTGAAACGGAACAGTACCATGGTGCACCACTCTCCAGCGATGGTAAATCGAAGGCGAGGCACGGTAATCCCGTTTTACCGTAAAAATCCGGTGTCGAAAAAACGAAGGGTAAAAAACTTACGAGACCCGATTAAGATTCGGGTTGTCCTTTTTGGGAATTAATCTATCCGTTGACGGCTGAAAGCTGTCAAAGCCGTAGAACTCACCGTGGCCTTCGTTTTGATAGGTTATGTCCCCCATAACGCTAAACGAGCCAGAAATTATGGCCGCCCGAGTAATCGATATCGACAGGGAGCAACATCCGCGATGCAAGGTGCAACATCCGTCCGAAATGGCGAAACAGTGTCGTACGACTTTTAGAAATGCGTCCATGGATTTGAAACGAAACAGTACCATGGTGCACCACTCTCCAGCGAAGGTAAAACGAAGACGAGGCACGTTAATCCCGTTTTACCGTAAAAATCCGGTGTCGAAAAAAGAAGGGTAAAAAACTTACGAGACCCGACTGAGATTCGGGTTGTCCTTCTAGGGAATTAATCTATCCGTTGACGGTTGGAAGCTGTCAAAGCCGTAGAACTCACCGTGTCCTTCGTTTTGACAGGTTATGGCTCCCGTAACTCTAAACGAGCCAGAAGTTATGGCCGTCCGAATAATCGATATCTACAGGGTGCAACATCCGCGGTGCAAGGTGCAACATCCGTCCGAAATGGCGAAACAGTGCCGTACGACTTTTATAAATGCGTGCATGGATTTGAAACGGAACAGTACCATGGTGCACCACTCTTTAGCGATGGTAAATCGAAGGCGAGGCACGGTAATCCCGTTTTACCATAAAAATCCGGTGTCGAAAAAACGAAGGGTAAAAAACTTACGAGACCCGATTGAGATTCGGGTTGTCCTTTTTGAGCATTAATCTATCCGTTGACGGCTGAAAGCTGTCAAAGCCGTAGAACTCACTGTGGCCTTCGTTTTGACAGGTTAAGGCTCCCGTAACTCTAAACGAGCCACAAGTTGTGGCCGTCCGAATAATCGATATCTACATGGAGCAACATCCGCGGTGCAAGGTGCAACATCCGTCCGAAATGGCGAAACAGTGCCGTACGACTTTTAGAAATGCGTGCATGAATTTGAAATGAAACAGTACCATGGTGCACCACTCTCCAACGATGGTAAATCGAAGGCGAGGCACGGTAATCCCGTTTTACCGTAAAAATCCGGTGTCGAAAAAACGAAGGGTAAAAAATTTATGAGACCCGATTGAGATTCGGGTTGTCCTTTTTGGACATTAATCTATCCGTTGACGCCTGAAAGCTGTCAAAGCCGTAAAACTCACCGTGGCCTTCGTTTTGACAGGTTATATCTCCCGTACCTCTAAACGAGCCAGAAGTTATGGCCGTCCGAATAATCGATATCTACAGGGTTCAACATCCGCGGTGCAAGGTGCAACATCCGTCCGGAATGGCGAAACAGTGCCGTACGACTTTTAGAAATGCATGCATGGATTTGAAACGGAACAGTACCATGGTGCACCACTCTCCAGCGATGGTAAATCGAAGGCGAGGCACGGTAATCCCGTTTTACAGTAAAAATCCGGTGTCGAAAAAACGAAGAGTAAAAAACTTACGAGACCCGATTGAGATTCGGGTTGTCCTTTTCGGGCATTAATCTATCGGTTGACGGCTGAAAGCGGTCAAAGCCGTAGAACTCACCGTGGCCTTCGTTTTGACAGGTTATGGCTCCCGTAACTCTAAACGAGCCAGAAGTTATGGCCGTCCGAATAATCGATATCTACAGGGTTCAACATCCGCGGTGCAAGGTGCAACATCCGTCCGAAATGGCGAAACAGTGCCGTACGAATTTTAGAAATGCATGCATGGATTTCAAACGGAACATTACCATGGTGCACCACTCTTCAGTGTTGGTAAATCGAAGGCGAGGCACGGTAATCCCGTTTTACCGTAAAAATCCGGTGTCGAAAAAACGAAGGGTAAAAAACTTACGAGACCCGATTGAGATTCGGGTGGTCCTTTTCGGGCATTAATCTATCCGTTGACGGCTGAAAGCGGCCAAAGCCGTAGAACTCACCGTGGCCTTCGTTTTGACAGGTTATGGCTCCCGTAACTCTAAACGAGCCAGAAGTTATGGCCGCCCTAATAATCGATATCTACAGGGTGCAACATCCGCGGTGCAAGGTGCAACATCTGTCCGAAATGGCGAAACAGTGCCGTACGACTTTTATAAATGCGTGCATGGATTTGAAAGAACAGTACCATGGTGCACCACTCTCCAACGATGGTAAATCGAAGGCGAGGCGCGGTAATCCCGTTTTACCGTAAAAATCCGGTGTCGAAAAAACGAAGGGTAAAAAATTTATGAGACCCGATTGAGATTCGGGTTGTCCTTTTTGGACATTAGTCTATCCGTTGACGCCTGAATGCTATCAAAGCCGTAGAACTCACCGTGGCCTTCGTTTTGACAGGTTATATCTCCCGTAACTCTAAACGAGCCAGAAGTTATGGCCGTCCGAATAATCGATATCTACAGGGTTCAACATCCGCGGTGCAAGGTGCAACATCCATCCGAAATGGCGAAAGAGTGACGTACGACTTTTACAAATGCGTGCATGGATTTGAAACGGAACAGTACCATGGTGCACCGCTCTCCAGCGATGGTAAATCGAAGGCGAGGCACGGTAATCCCGTTTTACCGTAAAAATCCGGTGTCGAAAAAACAAAGGGTAAAAAACATACGAGACCCGATTGAGATTCGGGTTGTCCTTTTTGGGCATTAATCTATCCGTTGACGGCTGAAAGCTGTCAAAGCCGTAGAACTCACCGTGGCCTTCGTTTTGACAGGTTATGTCTCCCGTAACTCTAAACGAGCCAGAAATTATGGCCGTCCGAATAATCGATATCTACAGGGAGCAACATCCGCGATGCAAGGTGCAACATCCGTCCGAAATGGAGAAACAGTGTCGTACGACTTTTAGAAATGCGTGCATGGATTTGAAACGAAACAGTACCATGGTCCACCACTCTCCAGTGAGGGTAAAACGAAGACGAGGCACGGTAATCCCGTTTTACCGTAAAAATCCGGTGTCGAAAAAAGAAGGGTAAAAAACTTACGAGACCCGATTGAGATTCGGGTTGTCCTTTTAGGGAATTAATCTATCCGTTGACGGCTGGAAGCTGTCAAAGCCGTAGAACTCACCGTGGCCTTCGTTTTGACAGGTTATGGCTCCCGTAACTCTAAACGAGCCAGAAGTTATGGCCGTCCGAATAATCGATATCTACAGGGTGCAACATCCGCGGTGCAAGGTGCAACATCCGTCCGAAATGGCGAAACAGTGTCGTACGACTTTTATAAATGCGTGCATGGATTTGAAACGGAACAGTACCATGGTGCACCACTCTCTAGCGATGGTAAATCGAAGGCGAGGCACGGTAATCCCGTTTTACCATAAAAATCCGGTGTCGAAAAAACGAAGGGTAAAAAACTTATGAGACCCGATTGAGATTCGGGTTGCCTTTTTGGGCATTAATCTATCCGTTGACGGCTGAAAGCTGTCAAAGCCGTAGAACTCACTGTGGCCTTCGTTTTGACAGGTTATGGCTCCCGTAACTCTAAACGAGCAACAATTTATGGCCGTCCGAATAATCGATATCTACAGGGAGCAACATCCGCGGTGCAAGGTGCAACATCCGTCCGAAATGGCGAAACAGTGCCGTACGACTTATAGAAATGCGTGCATGAATTTCAAACGAAACAGTACCATGGTGCACCACTCTCCAGCAATGGTAAACCGAAGACGAGGCATGGTAATCCCGTTTTACCGTAAAAATCCGGTGTCGAAAAAACGAAGGGTAAAAAACTTACGAGACCCGATTGAGATTCGTGTTGTCCTTTTAGGGAATTAATCTATCCGTTGACGGCTGAAAGCTGTCAAAGCCGTAGAACTCACCGTGACCTTCATTTTGACAGGTTATGGCTCTCGTAACTCTAAACGAGCCAGAAGTTATGGCCGTCCAAATAATCGATATCTACAGGGTGCAACATCCGCAGTGCAAGGTGCAACATCCGTCCGAAATGGCGAAACAGTGCCGTACGACTTTTAGAAATGCATGCAAGAATTTGAAACGGAACAGTACCATGGTGCACCACTCTCCAGCGATGGTAAATCGAAGGCGAGGCACGGTAATCCCGTTTTACCGTAAAAATCCGGTGTCGAAAAAACGAAGGGTAAAAAACTTACGAGACCCGATTGAGATTCGGGTTGTCCTTTTCGGGCATTAATCTATCCGTTGACGGCTGAAAGCGGTCAAAGCCGTAGAACTCACCGTGGCCTTCGTTTTTACAGGTTATGGCTTCCGTAACTCTATACGATCCAGAAGTTATGGTCGTCCGAATAATCGATATATACAGGGTGCAACATCCGCGGTGCAAGGTGCAACATCCGTCCGAAATGGCAAAACAGTGCCGTACAACTTTTAGAAATGCGTGCATGGATTTGAAACGGAACAATACCATGTTGCACTACTCTCCAACGATGGTAAATCGAAGACGAGGCACGGTAATCCCGTTTTACCGTAAAAATCCGGTGTCGAAAAAACGAAGGGTAAAAAACTTACGAGACCCGATTGAGATTCGGGTTGTCCTTTTAGGGGATTAGTCTATCCGTTGACGGCTGAAAGCTGTAAAAGCCGTAGAACTCACCGTGGCCTTCGTTTTGACAGGTTAGGGCTCCCGTAACTCTAAACGAGCCAGAAGTTATGGCCGTCCGAATAATCGATATCTACAAGGTGCAACATCCTCGGTGCAAGGTGCAAATCCGTCCGAAATGGAGAAACAGTGCCGTACGACTTTTAGAAATGCGTGCATGAATTTGAAACGGAACAATACTATGGTGCACCACTCTCCAGCGATGGTAAATCGAAGACGAGGCATGGTAATCCCATTTTACCGTAAAAATCCGGTGTCGTAAAAACGAAGGGTAAAAAACTTACGATACCCGATTGAGATACGGGTTGTCATTTTTGGGCATTAATCTATCCGTTGCTTGCTGAAAGCTGTCAAAGCGGTATAACTCACCGTGGCCTTCGTTTTGACAGGTTGTGGCTCCTGTAACTCTAAACGAGCCAGAAGTAATGGCCGTCCGAATAATCGATATCTACAGGGTGCAACATCCGCGGTGCGAGGTGCAACATCCGTCCGAAATGGGGAAACAGTGCCGTACGACTTTTAAAATGCGTACATGGAATTGAAACGGAAGAGTACCATGGTGCACCACTCTCGAGCGATGGTAAATCGAAGGCGAGGCAAGGTAATCCCGTTTTACCGTAAAAATCCGGTGTCGAAAAAACGAAGGGTAAAAAGCTTACGAGACCCGATTGAGATTCGAGTTGTCCTTTTTGGGCATTAATCTATCCGTTGTCGGCTGAAAGCTGTAAAACTTATCGTAGCCTTCGTTTAGACAGGTTATGTCTCCTGTAACTCTAAACGAGCCAGAAGTTATGGCCGTCTGAATAATCGATATCTACAGGGTGCAACATCCGCAGTGCAAGGTGCAACATCCGTCCGAAATGGTGAAACAGTGCCGTATGACTTTTAGAAAAGCATGCATGAATTTGAAACGGAACAGTACCATGGTGCACCACTCTCCAGCGATGGTAAATCGAAGGTGAGGCACGGTAATCCCGTTTTACCGTAAAAATCCGGTGTCGAAAAAACGAAGGGTAAAAAACTTACGAGACCCGATTGAGATTCGGGTTGTCCTTTTCGGGCATTAATCTATCTGTTGACGGCTGAAAGCGGTCAAAGCCGTAGAACTCACCGTGGCCTTCGTTTTGATAGGTTAGGGTTCCCGTAACTCTAAACGAGCCTGAAGTTATGGCCGTCCGAATAATCGATATCTATAGGGTGCAACATCCGCGGTGCAAGGTGCAACATCCGTCCGAAATGGCGAAACAGTGCCGTACGACTTTTATAAATGCGTGCATGGATTTGAAACGGAATAGTACCATGGTGCACCACTCTCCAGCGATGGTAAACCGAAGACGAGGCACGGTAATCCCGTTTTACCGTAAAAATCCAGTGTCGAAAAAACGAAGGGTAAAAAACTTACGAGACCCGATTGAGATTCGGGTTGACCTTTTTGGGCATTAGTCTTTCCGTTGACGGCTGAAAGCTGTCAAAGCTGTAGAACTCATCGTGGCCTTCGTTTTGACAGGTTATGGCTCCCGTAACTCTAAACGAGCCAGAAGTTATGGCCGTCCGAATAATCGATATCGACAGGGTGCAACATCTGCGGTGCATGGTGCAACATCCGTCAAAAATGGCGAAACAGTGCCGTACGACTTTTAGAAATGCATGCATGGATTTGAAACGGAACAGTATCATGGTGCACCACTCTCCAGCGATGGTAAATCGAAAGCGAGGCACGGTAATCCCGTTTTACCGTAAAAATCCGGTGTCGAAAAAACGAAGGGTAAAAAACTTACGAGACCCGATTGAGATTCGGGTTGTCCTTTTTGGGCATTAATCTATCCGTTGACGGCTGAAAGGTGCCAAAGCCGTAGAACTCACCGTGACCTTCGTTTTGACAGGTTATGCCTCCCGTAACTCTAAACGAGCCAGAAGTTATGGCCGTCCGAATAATCGATATCTACATGGTGCAACATCCGCGGTGCAAGGTGCAACATCCGTCCGAAATGGCGAAACAATGCCGTACGACATTTAAAATGCGTGCATGGATTTGAAACGGAACAGTACCATTGTGCACCACTCTCCAGTGATGGTAAATCGAAGGCGAGGCAAGGTAATCCCGTTTTACCGTAAAAATCCGGTGTCGAAAAAACGAAGGGTTAAAAACTTACGAAACCCGATTGTGATTCGGCTTGTACTTTTTGGGCATTAATCTATCCGTTGACGGCTGAAAGCTGTCAAAGCCGTAGAAATCACCGTGGCCTTCGTTTTGACAGGTTAAGGCTCCCATAACTCTAAACGAGCCAGAAGTTATGGCCGTTTGAATAATCGATATCTACAGGGTGCAACATTCGCGGTGCAAGGTGCAACATCCGTCCGAAATGGTGAAACTGCGCCGTACGACTTTTAGAAATTCGTGCATGGATTTGAAATGGAACAGTACCTTGGTGCACCACTCTCCAGCGGTGGTAAATCGAAGGCGAGGCACGGTAATCCCGTTTTACCATAAAAATCCAGTGTCGAAAAAACGAAGGGTAAAAAACTTACGAGACCAGATTGAGATTCGGGTTGTCCTTTTTGGGCATTAATCTATCCGTTGACGGCTGAAAGATGTCAAAGCCGTAGAAATCACCGTGGTCTTCGTTTTGACAGGTTATGGCTCCCGTAACTCTAAACGAGCCAGAAGTTATGGCCGTCTGAATAATCGATATCTACAGGGTGCAACATCCACGGTGCAAGGTGCAACATCCGTCCGAAATGGCGAAACAGTGCCGTACGACTTTTATAAATGCATGCATGGATTTGAAACGGAATAGTACCATGGTGCACCACTCTCCAGCGATGGTAAATCGAAGGCGACGCACGGTAATCCCGTTTTACCGTAAAAATCCGGTGTCGAAAAAGCGAAGGGTAAAAAACTTACGAGACCCGATTGAGATCCGGGTTGTCCTTTTTGGGCATTAATCTATCCGTTGACGGCTGAAAGGTGTCAAAGCCGTAGAACTCATCGTGCCCTTCGTTTTGATAGGTTATGGCTCCCGTAACTCTAAACGAGCCAGAAGTTATGGCCGTCCGAATAATCGATATCTACAGGGTGCAACATCCGCGGTGCAAGGTGCAACATCCGTCCGAAATGGCGAAACAGTGCCGTACGACTTTGAGAAATGCGTGCATGGATTTGAAACGAAACAGTACCATGGTGCACCACTCTCCAGCGATGGTAAACCGAAGACGAGGCACGGTAATCCCGTTTTACCTTAAAAATCCGGTGTCGAAAAAACAAAGGGTAAAAAACTTACGAGAGCCTATTGAGATTCGAGTTGTCCTTTTTGGGCATTAATCTATCCGTTGTCGGCTGAAAGCGGTCAAAGCCGTAGAACTCACCGTGGCCTTCGCTTTGACAGTTTATGGCTCCCGTAACTCTAAACGAGCCAGAAGTTATGGCCGTCCGAATAATCGATATCTACAGGGTGCAACATCCGCGGTGCAAGGTGCAACATCCGTCCGAAATGGCGAAACAGTGCCGTACGACTTTTAGAAATGCATGCATGGATTTGAAACGGAACATTACCATGGTGCAACACTCTCTAGTGATGGTAAATCGAAGGCGAGGCACGGTAATCCCGTTTTACCTTAAAAATCCGGTGTCGAAAAAACGAAGGGTAAAAAACTTACGAGACCCGATTGAGATTCGGGTTGTCCTTTTCGGGCATTAATCTATCCTTTGACGGCTGAAAGTGGTCAAAGCCGTAGAACTCACCGTGGCCTTCGTTTTCACAGGTTATGGCTCCCGTAACTCTAAACGAGCCAGAAGTTATGACCGTCCGAATAATCGATATGTACAGGGTGCAACATCCGCGGTGCAAGGTGCAACATCTGTCCGAAATGGCGAAACAGTGCCGTACGACTTTTATAAATGCGTGCATGGATTTGAAAGAACAGTACCATGGTGCACCACTCTCCAGCGATGGTAAATCGAAGGCGAGGCATGGTAATCCCGTTTTACCGTAAAAATCCGGTGTCGAAAAAACGAAGGGTAAAATATTTATGAGACCCGATTGAGATTCGGGTTGTCCTTTTTGGAAATTAATCTATCCGTTGACGGCTGAAAGCTGTCAAAGCCGTAGAACTCACCGTGGCCTTCGTTTTGACAGGTTATGTCTCCCGTAACTCGAAACGAGCCAGAAGTTATGGCCGTCCGAATAATCGATATCTACAGGGTGCAACATCCGCGGTGCAAGGTGCAACATCCGTCCGAAATGGCGAAACAGTGCCGTATGACTTTTATAAATGCGTGCATGGATTTGAAATGGAACAATTCCATGGTGCACCACTCTCCAGCGATGGTAAATCGAAGGCGAGGCACGGTAATCCCGTTTTACCGTAAAAATCCGGTGTCGAAAAAACGAAGGGTAAAAAACTTACGAGACCCGATTGAGATTCGGGTTGTCCTTTTTGGGCATTAATCTATCCATTGACGGCTAAAGCCGTCAAAGCCGTAGAACTCACCGTGGCCTTCGTTTTTACAGGTTATGTCTCCCGTAACTCTAAACGAGCCAGAAGTTATGGCCGTCCGAATAATCTATGTCTACATGGAGCAACATCCGCGATGCAAGGTGCAACATCCGTCCGAAATGGCGAAACAGTGTCGTACGACTTTTAGAAATGCGTGCATGGATTTGAAATGAAACAGTACCATGGTGCACCACTCTCCAGCGATGGTAAAACGAAGACGAGGCACGGTAATCCCGTTTTACCGTAAAAATCCGGTGTCGAAAAAAGAAGGGTAAAAAATTTACGAGACCCGATTGAGATTCGGGTTGTCCTTTTAGAGAATTAATCTATCCGTTGACGGCTGAAAGCCGTCAAAGCCGTAGAACTCACCGTGGCCTTCGTTTTGACAGGTTATGGCTCCCGTAACTCTAAATGAGCCTGAAGTTGTGACCGTCCGAATAATCGATATCTACAGGGTGCAACATCCGCGGTGCAAGGTGCAACATCCGTCCGAAATGGCGAAACAGTGTCGTACGACTTTTATAAATGCGTGCATGGATTTGAAACGGAACAGTACCATGGTGCACCACTCTCTAGCGATGGTAAATCGAAGGCGAGGCACGGTAATCCCGTTTTACCATAAAAATCCGGTGTCGAAAAAACGAAGGGTAAAAAACTTACGAGACCCGATTGAGATTCGGGTTGTCCTTTTTGGGCATTAATCTATCCGTTGACGGCTGAAAGCTGTCAAAGCCGTAGAACTCACCGTGGCCTTCGTTTTGACAGGTTATGGCTCCCGTAACTCTAAACGAGCCAGAAGTTATGGCCGTCCGAATAATCGATATCTACAGGGAGCAACATCCGCGGTGCAAGGTGCAACATCCGTCCGAAATGGCGAAACAGTGCCGTACGACTTCTAGAAATGCGTGCATGAATTTGAAACGAAACAGTAACATGGTGCACCAATCTCCAGCCATGGTAAACCGAAGACGAGGCACGGTAATCCCGTTTTACCGTAAAAATCCGGTGTCGAAAAAACGAAGGGTAAAAAACGTACGAGACCAGATTGAGATTCGGGTTGTCCTTTTAGGGAATTAATCTATCCGTTGACGGCTGAAAGCTGTCAAAGCCGTAGAACTCACCATGGCCTTCATTTTGACTGGTTATGACTCTCGTAACTCTAAACGAGCCAGAAGTTATGGCCGTCCAAATAATCGATATCTACAGGGTGCAACATCCGCGGTGCAAGGTGCAACATCCGTCCGAAATGGCGAAACAGTGTCGTACGACTTTTAGAAATGCATGCATGGATTTGAAACGGAACAGTACCATGGTGCACCACTCTCCAGTGATGGTAAATCGAAGGCGAGGCACGGTAATCCCGTTTTACCGTAAAAATCCGGTGTCGAAAAAACGAAGGGTAAAAAACTTACGAGACCCGATTGAGATTCGGGTTGTCCTTTTCGGGCATTAATCTATCCGTTGACGGCTGAAAGTGGTCAAAGCCGTAGAACTCACCGTGGCCTTCGTTTTGATAGGTTATGGCTCCCGTAACTCTAAACGAGGCAGAAGTTATGGCCGTCCGAATAATCGATATCTACAGGGTGAAACATCCGCGGTGCAAGGTGCAACATCCGTCCGAAATGGCGAAACAGTGCCGTACGACTTTTATAAATGCGTGCATGGATTTGAAACGGAATAGTACCTTAGTGCACCACTCTACAGCGATGGTAAATCGAAGGCGAGGCACGGTAATCCCGTTTTACCGTAAAAATCCGGTGTCGAAAAAATGAAGGGTATAAAATTTACGAGACCCGATTGAGATTCGGGTTGTCCTTTTTGGGCATTAATATATCTGTTGACGGCTGAAAGCTGTCAAAGCCGTAGAACTCACAATGACCTTCGTTTTGATAGGTTATGTCTCCCGTAACTCTAAACGAGCCAGAAGTTATGGCCGTCCGAATAATCGATATCTACAGGGAGCAACATCCGCGGTGCAAGGTGCAACATCCGTCCGAAATGGCGAAAAAGTGCCGTACGACTTTTAGAAATGCGTGCATGGATTTGAAACGAAACTGTACCATGGTGCACCACTCTCCAACGATGGTAAACCTAAGACGAGGCACGGTAATCCCGTTTTACCGTAAAAATCCGGTGTCGAAAAAACGAAGGGTAAAAAACTTACGAGACCCGATTGAGATTCGGGTTGTCCTTTAAGGGAATTAATCTATCTGTTGACGGCTGAAAGCTGTCAAAGCCGTAGAACTCACCGTGGCCTTCATTTTGACAGGTTATGGCTCTCGTAACTCTAAACGAGCCAGAAGTTATGGCCGTCCAAATAATCGATATCTACAGGGTGCTACATCCGCGGTGCAGGGTGCAACATCCGTCCGAAATTGCGAAACAGTGCCGTACGACTTTTAGATATGCATGCATGGATTTGAAACGGAACAGTACCATGGTGCACCACTCTCCAGCGATGGTAAATCGAAGGCGAGGCACGGTAATCCTGTTTTGCCGTAAAAATCCGGTGTCGAAAAAACGAAGGGTAAAAAACTTAAGAGACCCGATTGAGATTCGGGTTGTCCTTTTCGGGCATTAATCTATCCGTTGACGGCTGAAAGCGGTCAAAGCCGTAGAACTCACCGTGGCCTTCGTTTTGACAGGTTAGGCCTCCCGTAACTCTAAACGAGCCAGAAGTTATGGCCGTCCGAATAATCGTTATCTACAGGGAGCAACATCCGCGGTGCAAGGTGCAACATTCGTCCGAAATGGCGAAACAGTGCCGTACGACTTTTAGAAATGCATGCATGGATTTGAAACGGAACATTACCATGGTGCACCACTCTCCAGTGATGGTAAATCGAAGGCGAGGCACGGTAATCTCGTTTTACCGTAAAAATCCGTTGTCGAAAAAACGAAGGGTAAAAAACTTACGAAACCCGATTGAGATTCTGGTTGTCCTTTTTGGGCATTAATCTATCCGTTGACGGCTGAAAGCGGTCAAAGCCGTAGAACTCACCGTGGCCTTCGTTTTGACAGGTTATGTCTCCCGTAACTCTAAACGAGCCAGAAGTTATGGCCATCCGAATAATCGATATCTACAGGGTGCAACATCCGCGGTGCAAGGTGCAACATCCGTCCGAAATGGCGAAACCGTGTCGTACGACTTTTAAAATGCATGCATGGACTTGAAATGGAACAATACCATGGTGCACCATTCTCCAGCGATGGTAAATCGAAGGCGAGGGAAGGTAATCCCGTTTTACCGTAAAAATTCGGTGTCGAAAAAACGAAGGGTAAAAAACTTACGAAACCCGATTGAGATTCGGGTTGTTCTTTTTGGGCATTAATCTATCCGTTGACGGCTGAAAGCTGTCAATGCCATAGAACTCACCGTGGCCTTCGTTTTGACAGGTTAGGGCTCTCGTAACTCTAAACGAGCCAGAAGTTATGGCCGTCCGAATAATCGATATCTACAGGGAGCAACATCCGCGGTGCAAGGTGCAACATCCGTCCGAAATGGCGAAACAGTGCCGTACGACTTTTAGAAATGCGTGCATGAATTTGAAACGAAACAGTACCATGGTGCACCACTCTCCAGCGATGGTAAACCGAAGGCGAGGCACGGTAATCCCGTTTTACCGTAAAAATCCGGTGTCGAAAAAACGAATGGTAAAAAACTTACGAGACCCGATTGAGATTCGGGTTGTCCTTTTAGGGAATTAATCTATCCGTTGACGGCTGAAAGCTGTCAAAGCCGTAGAACTCACCGTGGCCTTCATTTTGACAGGTTATGGCTCTCGTAACTCTAAACGAGCCAGAAGTTATGGCCGTTCAAATAATCGATATCTACAGGGTGCAACATCCGCGGTGCAAGGTGCAACATCCGTCCGAAATGGCGAAACAGTGCCGTACGACTTTTAGAAATGCATGCATGGATTTGAAACGGAACAGTATCATGGTGCACCACTCTCCAGCTATGGTAAATCGAAGGCGAGGCACGGTAATCCCGTTTTACCGTAAAAATCCGGTGTCGAAAAAACGAAGGGTAAAAAACTTACGAGACCCGATTGAGATTCGAGTTGTCCTTTTTGGGCATTAATCTATCCAATGTCGGCTGAAAGCGGTCAAAGCCGTAGAACTCACCGTGGCCTTCGTGTTGACAGGTTACGGCTCCCGTAACTCTAAACGAGCCAGAAGTTATGGCCGCCCGAATAATCGATATCTACAGGGTGCAACATCCGCGGTGCAAGGTGCAACATCTGTCCGAAATGGCGAAATAGTGTCGTACGACTTTTATAAATGCATGCATGGATTTGAAAGAACAGTACCATGGTGCACCACTCTCCAGCGATGGTAAATCGAAGGCGACGCACGGTAATCCCGTTTTACCGTAAAAATCCGGTGTCGAAAAAACGAAGGGTAAAAAATTTATGAGACCCGATTGAGATTCGGGTTGTCCTTTTTGGACATTAATCTATTCGTTGACGGCTGAAAGCTGTCAAAGCCGTAGAACTCACCGTGGCCTTCGTTTTGACAAGTTATGTCTCCCGTAACTCTAAACGAGCCAGAAGTTATGGCCGTCCGAATAATCGATATCTACAGTGTGCAACATCCGCGGTGCAAGGTGCAACATCCGTCCGAAATGGCGAAACAGTACCGTACGACTTTTATAAATGCGTGCATGGATTTGAAACGGAACAATACCATGGTGCACCACTCTCCAGCGATGGTAAATCGAAGGCGAGGCACGGTAATCCCGTTTTACTGTAAAAATCCGGTGTCGAAAAAACGAAGGGTAAAAAACTTACGAGACCCGATTGAGATTCGGCTTGTCCTTTTTGGGCATTAATCTATCCGTTGACGGCTGAAAGCTGTCAAAGCTGTAGAACTCACCGTGGCCTTCGTTTTGACAGGTTATGTCTCCCGTAACTCTAAACGAGCCAGAAGTTATGGCCGTCCGAATAATCGATATCTACAGGGAGCAACATCCGCGATGCAAGGTACAACATCCGTCCGAAATGGCGAAACAGTGTCGTACGACTTTTAAAAATGCGTGCATGGATTTAAAACGAAACAGTACCATGGCGCACCACTCTCCAGCGATGGTAAAACGAAAACAAGGCACGATAATACCGTTTTACCGTAAAAATCCGGTGTCGAAAAAAGAAGGGTAAAAAACTTACGAGACCCGATTGAGATTCGGGTTGTCCTCTTAGGGAATTAATCTATCCGTTGACGGCTGAAAGCAGTCAAAGCCGTAGAACTCACCATGGCCTTCGTTTTGACAGGTTATGGCTCCCGTAACTCTAAACGAGCCAGAAGTTATGGCCGTTCGAATAATCGATATCTACAGGGTGCAACATCCGCGGTGCAAGGTGCAACATCCGTCCGAAATGGCGAAACAGTGTCGTACGACTTTTATAAATGCGTGAATGGATTTGAAACGGAACAGTACCATGGTGCACCACTCTCTAGCAATGGTAAATCGAAGGCGAGGCAGCATAATCCCGTTTTACCATAAAAATCCGGTGTCGAAAAAACGAAGGGTAAAAAACTTACGAGACCCGATTGAGATTCGGGTTGTCCTTTTTGGGCATTAATCTATCCGTTGACGGCTGAAAACTGTCAAAGCCGTAGAACTCACCGTGGCCTTCGTTTTGACAGGTTATGGCTCCCGTAACTCTAAACGAGCCAGAAGTTATGACCGTCCGAATAATCGATATCTACAGGGAGCAACATCCGCGGTGCAAGGTGCAACACCCGTCCGAAATGGCGAAACAGTGCCGTACTACTTTTAGAAATGCGTGCATGAATTTGAAACGAAACAGTACCATGATGCACCACTCTCCAGCGATGGTAAACCGAAGACGATGCACGGTAATCCCGTTTTACCGTAAAAATCCGGTGTTGAAAAAACGAAGGGTAAAAAACTTACGAGACCCGATTGAGATTCGGGTTGTCCTTTTAGGGAATTAATCTATCCGTTGACGGCTGAAATCTATCAAAGCTGTAGAACTCACCGTGGCCTTCATTTTGACAGGTTATGGCTCTCGTAAATCTAAACGAGCCGGAAGTTATGGCCGTCCAAATAATCGATATCTACAGGGTGCAACATCCGCGGTGCAAGGTGCAACATCCGTCCGAAATGGCGAAACAGTGCCGTACGACTTTTAGAAATGCATGCATGGATTTGAAACGGAACAGTACCATGGCACACCACTCTCCAGCGACGGTAAATCGAAGGCGAGGCGCGGTAATCCCGTTTTACCGTAAAAATCCGGTGTCGAAAAAACGGAGGGTAAAAAACTGACGAGACCCGATTGAGATTCGGGTTGTCCTTTTCGGGCATTAATCTATCCGTTGATGGCTGAAAGCGGTCAAAGCCGTAGAACTCACCGTGGCCTTTGTTTTTATAGGTTATGGCTCCCGTAACTCTAAACGAGCCAGAAGTCATGGCCGTCCGAATAATCGATATCTACAGGGTGGAACATCCGCGGTGCGAGGTGCAACATCCGTTCGAAATGGCGAAACAGCGCCGTACGATTTTTAGAAATGCGTGCATGGATTTGAAACAGAACAGTACCATGGTGCACCACTCTCCAGCGATGGTAAATCGAAGGCGAGGCACGTAATCCCATTTTACAGTAAAAATCCGGTGTCGAAAATACGAAGGGTAAAAAACTTACAAGAACCGATTGACATTCGGTTTGTCCTTTTAGGGAATTAATCTATCTGTTGACGGCTGAAAGCCGTCAAAGCCGTAGAACTCACCGTGGCCTTCGTTTTCACAGGTTATGTCTCCTGTAATTCTAAACGAGCCAGAAGTTATGGCCGTCCGAATAATCGATATCTACAGGGAGCAACATCCGCGGTGCAAGGTGCAACATCCGTCCGAAATGGCGAAACCGTGCCGTACGACTTTTAGAAATGCGTGCATGGATTTGTAATGAAATAGTACCATGGTGCACCACTCTCCAGCAATGGTAAACCAAAGACGAGGCACGGTAATCCCTTTTTACCGTAAAAATCCGGTGTCGAAAAAACGAAGGATAAAAAACTTACGAGACCCGATTGAGATTCGGGTTATCCTTTTAGGGAATTAATCTATCCGTTGACGGCTGAAAGCTGTCAAAGCCGTATAACTCACCGTGGCCTTCATTTTTACAGGTTATGGCTCTCGTAACTCTAAACGAGCCAGAAGTTATGGCCGTCCAAATAATCGATATCTACAGGGTGCTACATCCGCGGTGCAGGGTGCAACATCCGTCCGAAATGGCGAAACAGTGCCGTACGACTTTTAGATATGCATGCATGGATTTGAAATGGAACGGTACCATGGTGCACCACTCTCTAGCGATGGTAAATCGAAGGCGAGGCACGATAATCCCGTTTTACCGTAAAAATCCGGTGTCGAAAAAACGAAGGGTAAAAAACTTAAGAGACCCGATTGAGATTCAGGTTGTCCTTTTCGGGCATTAATCTATCCGTTGACGGCTGAAAGCGGTCAAAGCCGTAGAACTCACCGTGGCCTTCGTTTTGACAGGTTAGGGCTTCCGTAACTTTAAACGAGCCAGAAGTTATGGCCGTCCGAATAATCGTTATCTACAGGGTGCAACATCCGCGGTGCAAGGTGCAACATCCGTCCGAAATGGCGAAACAGTGCCGTACGACTTTTAGAAATGCGTGCATGGATTTGAAACGGAACAACGCCATGGTGCACCACTCTCCAGCAATGGTAAATCGAAGGCGAGGCACGGTAATCCCGTTTTACCGTAAAAATCCGGTGTCGAAAAAACGAAGGGTAAAAAACTTACGAGACCCAATTGAGATTCGGATTGTCCTTTTCAGGCATTAATCTATCCGTTGACGGCTGAAAGCGGTCAAACCTGTAGAACTCACCATGGCCTTCGTTTTGACAAGTTATGGCTCCCGTAACTCTAAACGAGCCAGAAGTTATGGCCGTCCGAATAATCGATATCTACAGGGTGCAACCTCCGCGGTGCAAGGTGCAACATCCGTGCGATATGGCGAAACAGTGTCGTACGACTTTTATAAATGCGTGCATGGATTTGAAACGAAACAGTACCAGGGTGCACCACTCTCCAGCGATGGTAAATCGAAGGCGAGGCACGGTAATCCCGTTTTACCGTAAAAATCCGGTGTCAAAAAAACGAAGGGTAAAAAACTTACGAGATCCGATTGGGATTCAGGTTGTCCTTTTCGGGCAGTAATCTATCCGTTGACGGCTAAAAGGTGTTAAAGCCGTAGAACTCACCATGGCCTTCGTTTTGACAGGTTATGGCTCCCGTAACTCTAAACGAGCCAGAAGTTATGGCCGTCCGAATAATCGATATCTACAGGGAGCAACATCCGCGGTGCAAGGTGCAACATCCGTCCGAAATGGCAAAACAGTGCCGTACGACTTTTAGAAATGCGTGCATGGATTTGAAACGAAACAGTACCATGGTACACCACTCTCCAGCGATGCTAAACCAAATACGAGGCACGGTAATCCCGTTTTACCGTAAAAATCCGGTGTCGAAAAAACGAAGGGTAAAAAATTTACGAGAGCCGATTGAGATTCGGGTTGACCTTTTTGGGCATTAATCTATCCGTTGACAGCTATGGATCATCGTGGCCTTCATTTTGACAGGTTATGGCTCCCGTAACTCTTAACGAGCCAGAAGTTATGGCCATCCGAATAATCGATATCTATAGGGTGCAACATCCGCGGTGCAAGGTGCAACATCCATCCGAAATGGCGAAACAGTGACGTACGACTTTTAGAAATGCATGCATGGATTTGAAATGGAACAGTACCATGGTGCACCACTCTCCAGCGATGGTAAATCGAAGGCGAGGCACGGTAATCCCGTTTTACCGTTAAAATCCGGTGTCGAAAAAATGAAGGGTAAAAAACTTACGAGACCCGATTGAGATTCGGGTTGTCCTTTTAGGGAATTAATCTATCCGTTGACGGCTGAAAGCTGTAAAAGCCGTAGAACTCACCGTGGCCTTCGTTTTGACAGGTTGGGGCTCCCGTAACTGCAAACGAGCCAGAAGTTATGGTCGTCCAAATAATCGATATCTACAGGGTGCAACATCCGCGGTGCAAGGTGCAAATCCGTCCGAAATGGAAAAACAGTGCCGTACGACTTTTAGAAATGCGTGCATGGATTTGAAACGGAACAGTACCATGGTGCACCACTCTCCAGCAATGGTAAATCGAAGACGAGCCACGGTAATCCCGTTTTACCGTTAAAATCCGGTGTCGAAAAAACGAAGGGTAAAAAACTTACGAGACCTGATTGAGATTCGAGTTGTCCTTTTAGGGAATTAATCTATCCGTTGACGGCTGAAAGCTATCAAAGCCGTAGAACTCAGCATTGCCTTCGTTTTGACAGGTTAGGGATCCCGTAACTCCAAACGAACCAGAAGTTATGGCCGTTCGAATAATCAATATCTACAGGGAGCAATATCCGCGGTGCAAGGTGCAACATCCGTCCGAAAATGGCGAAACAGTGTCGTACGACTTTTAGTAATGCTTGCATGGATATGAAACGGAACAGCACTATGGTGCACCACTCTCCTGCGATGGTAAATCGAAGGCGAGGCACGGTAATCCCGTTTTACCGTAAAAATCCGGTGTCGAAAAAACGATGGGTAAAAAATTTACGAGACCCGATTGAGATTCGGGTTGTCCTTTTCGGGCGTTAATATATCCGTTGACGGCTGAAAGTTGTCAAAGCGGTAGAATTCACCGTGGCCTTCGTTTTGACTGGTTATGACTCCCGTAACCCTAAACGAGCCAGAAGTTATGGCCGTCCAAATAATCGATATCTACAGGGTGCAACATCCGCGGTGCAAGGTGCAACATCCGTCCGAAATGGCGAAACAGTGTCGTACGACTTTTAGAAATGTGTGCATGGATTTGAAATGGAACAGTACCATGGTGCACCACTCTCCAGCGATGGTAAATCGAAGGCGTGGCACGATAATTCCGTTTTACCGTTAAAATCTGGTGTCGAAAAAACGAAGGGTAAAAAATTTACGAGACCCGATTGAGATTCGGGTAGTCCTTTTTGGGCATTAATCTATCTGTTGACGGCTGAAAGCCGTCAAAGCCGTAGAACTCACCGTGGCCTTCGTTTTGACAGGTTATGTCTTCCGTAACTCTAAACGAGCCAGAAGTTATGGCCGTCCGAATAATCGATATCTACAGGGAGCAACATCCGCGGTGCAAGGTGCAACATCCGTCCGAAATGGCGAAACAGTGCCGTACGACTTTTAAATTGCGTGCATGGATTTGAAACGGAATAGTACCATGGTGCACCACTCTCCAGTGATGGTAAATCGAAGGCGAGCCACGGTAATCCCATTTTACCGTAAAAATCCGGTGTCGAAAAAACGAAGGGTAAAAAACTTACGAGACCCGATTGAGATTCGGGTTGTCCTTTTAGGGAATTAATCTATCCGTTGACGGCTGAAAGCGGTCAAAGCCGTATAACTCACCGTGGCCTTCATTTTTACAGGTTATGGCTCTCGTAACTCTAAACGAGCCAGAAGTTATGGCCGTCCAAATAATCGATATCTACAGGGTGCTACATCCGCGGTGCAGGGTGCAACATCCGTCCGAAATGGCGAAACAGTGCCGTACGACTTTTAGATATGCATGCATGGATTTGAAACGGAACGGTACCACGGTGCACCACTCTCTAGCGATGGTAAATCGAAGGCGAGGCACGATAATCCCATTTTACCGTAGAAATCCGGTGTCGAAAAAACGAAGGGTAAAAAACTTAAGAGACCCGATTGAGATTCGGGTTGTCCTTTTCGGGCATTAATCTATCCGTTGACGGATGAAAGCGTTCAAAGCCGTAGAACCCACCGTGGCCTTCGTTTTGACAGGTTAGGGCTTCCGTAACTCTAAACGAGCCAGAAGTTATGGCCGTCCGAATAATTGTTATGTACAGGGTGCAACATCCGCGGTGCAAGGTGCAACATCCGTCCGAAATGGCGAAACAATGCCGTACGACTTTTAGAAATGCGTGCATGGATTTGAAACGGAACAGCGCCATGGTGCACCACTCTCGAGCAATGGTAAATCGAAGGCGAGGCACGGTAATCCTGTTTTACCGTAAAAATCCGGTGTCGAAAAAACGAAGGGTAAAAAACTTACGAGACCCAATTGAGATTCGGATTGTCCTTTTCGGGCATTAATCTATCCGTTGACGGCTGAAAGCGGTCAAACCTGTAGAACTCACCGTGGCCATCGTTTTGACAGGTTATGGCTCCCGTAACTCTAAACGAGCCAGAAGTTATGGCCGTCTGAATAATCGATATCTAAAGGGTGCAACCTCCGCGGTGCAAGGTGCAACATCCGTGCGAAATGGCGAAAAAGTGTCGTACGACTTTTATAAATGCGTGCATGGATTTGAAACGGAACAGTACCATGGTGCACCACTCTCCAGCGATGGTAAATCGAAGGCGAGGCACGGTAATTCCGTTTTACCGTAAAAATCTGGTGTCGAAAAAACGAAGGGTAAAAAACTTACGAGGCCCGATTGGGATTCAGGTTGTCCTTTTCGGGCAGTAATCTATCCGTTGACGACTGAAAGGTGTTAAAGCCGTAGAACTCACCGTGGCCTTCGTTTTGACAGGTTATGGCTCCCGTAACTCTAAACGAGCCAGAAGTTATGGCCGTCCGAATAATCGATATCTACAGGGAGCAACATCCGCGGTGCAAGGTGCAACATCCGTCCGAAATGGCAAAACAGTGCCGTACGAATTTTAGAAATGCGTGCATGGATTTGAAACAAAACAGTACCATGGTGCACCGCTCTCCAGCGATGCTAAACCAAAGACGAGGCACGGTAATCCCGTTTTACCGTAAAAATCCGGTGTCGAAAAAACGAAGGGTAAAAAATTTACGAGACCCGATTGAGATTCGGGTTGACCTTTTTGGGCATTAATCTATCCGTTGACGGCTATGGATCATCGTGGCCTTCGTTTTGACAGGTTATGGCTCCCGTAACTCTAAACGAGCTAGAAGTTATGGCCATCCGAATAATCGATATCTATAGGGTGCAACATCTGCGGTGCAAGGTGCAACATCCGTCCGAAATGGCGAAACAGTGACGTACGACTTTTAGAAATGCATGCATGGATTTGAAATGGAACAGTACCATGGTGCATCACTCTCCAGCGATGGTAAATCGAAGGCGAGGCACGGTAATCCCGTTTTACCGTTAAAATCCGGTGTCGAAAAAATGAAGGTTAAAAAACTTACGAGACCTGATTGAGATTCGGGTTGTCCTTTTAGGGAATTAATCTATCCGTTGACGGCTGAAAGCTGTAAAAGCCGTAGAACTCACCGTGGCCTTCGTTTTGACAGGTTGGGGCTCCCGTAACTCCAAACGGGCCACAAGTTATGGCCGTCCAAATAATCAATATCTACAGGGTGCAACATCCGCGGTGCAAGGTGCAAATCCGTCCGAAATGGAAAAACAGTGCCGTACGACTTTTAGAAATACGTGCATGGATTTGAAACGGAACAGTACCATGGTGCACCACTCTCCAGCGATGGTAAATCGAAGACGAGCCACGGTAATCCCGTTTTACCGTTAAAATCCGGTGTCGAAAAAACGAAGGGTAAAAAACTTACGAGACCCGATTGAGATTCGGGTTGTCCTTTTAGGGAATTAATATATCCGTTGACGGCTGAAAGCTGTCAAAGACGTAGAACTCACCATTGCCTTCGTTTTTACAGGTTAGGGCTCCCGTAACTCTAAACGAACCAGAAGTTATGGCCGTCCGAATAATCAATATCTACAGGGAGCAATATCCGCGGTGCAAGGTGCAACATCCGTCCGAAAATGGCGAAACAGTGCCGTACGACTTTTAGTAATGCGTGCATGGATATGAAACGGAACAGCACTATGGTGCACCACTCTCCTGCGATGGTAAATCGAAGGCGAGTCACGGCAATCCCGTTTTACCGTAAAAATCCGGTGTCGAAAAAACGATGGGTAAAAAACTTACGAGACCCGATTGAGATTCGGGTTGTCCTTTTCGGGCGTTAATATATCCGTTGACTGCTGAAAGCTGTCAATGCGGTAGAATTTACCGTGGCCTTCGTTTTGACAGGTTATGACTTCCGTAACCCTAAACGAGCCAGAAGTTATGGCCGTCCGAATAATCGATATCTACAGGGAGCAACATCCGCGGTGCAAGGTGCAACATCCGTCCGAAATGGCGAAACAGTGCCGTACGACTTTTAGAAATGCGTGCATGGATTTGAAACGGAACAGCACTATGGTGCAACACTCTCCAGCGATGGTAAATCGAAGGCGAGGCACAGTAATCCCGTTTTACCGTAAAAATCCGGTATCGAAAAAACGAAGGGTAAAAAACTTACGAGACCCGATTGAGATTCGGGTTGTCCTTTTCGGGCATTAATCTATCCGTTGACGGCTGAAAGCGGTCGAAGCGGTAGAACTCACCGTGGCCTTCGTTTTGACAGGTTAAGGCTCCCGTAACTCTAAACGAGCCAGAAGTTATGGCCGCCCGAATAATCGATATCTACATGGTGCAACATCCGCGGTGCAAGGTGCAACATCCGTCCGAAATGGCGAAACAGTGTCGTACGACTTTTATAAATGAATCCATGGATTTGAAACGGAACAGTACCATGGTGCACCACTCTCCAGCAATGGTAAATCGAAGGCGAGGCACGGTAATCCTATTTTACCGTAAAAATCCGGTGTCGAAAAAACGAAGGGTAAAAAACTTACGAGACCCGATTGAGATTCGGGTTGTCCTTTTCGGGCAGTAATCTATCTGTTGACGGCTGAAAGGTGTCAAAGCCGTAGAACTCACCGTGGCCTTCGTTTTGACAGGTTATGGCTCCCGTAACTCTAAACGAGCCAGAAGTTATGGCCGTCCGAATAATCGATATCTACAGGGAGCAACATCCGCGGTGCAAGGTGCAACATCCGTCCGAAATGGCGAAACAGTGCCGTACGAGTTTTAGAAATGCGTGCATGGATTTGAAACGAAACAGTACCATGGTGCACCACACTCCAGCGATGGTAAACCGAAGACGAGGCACGGTAATCCCGTTTTACCGTAAAAATCCGGTGTCCAAAAAACGAAGGGTAAAAAATTTACGAGACCCGATTGAGATTCGGGTTGACCTTTTTGGGCATTAATCTATCCGTTGACGGCTATGGCTCATCGTGGCCTTCGTTTTGACAGGTTATGGCTCCCGTAACTCTAAACGAGCCAGAAGTTATGGCCGTCCGAATAATCGATATCTACAGGGTGCAACATCCGCGGTGCAAGGTGCAACATCCGTCCGAAATGGCGAAACAGTGACGTACGAATTTTAGAAATGCATGCATGGATTTGAAACGGAACAGTACCATGGTGGACCACTCTCCAGCGATGGTAAATCGAAGGCGAGGCACAGTAATCCCGTTTTACCGTAGAAATCCGGTGTCGAAAAAATGAAGGGTAAAAAACTTACGAGACCCGATTGAGATTGGGGTTGTCCTTTTAGGGAATTAATCTATCCGTTGGCCGCTGAAAGCTGCCAAAGCCGTAGAACTCACCGTGGCCTTCGTTTTGACTGGTTATGGCTCCCGTAACTCTAAACGAGCCAGAAGTTATGCCGTCCGAATAATCGATATATACAGGGGGCAACATCCGCGGTGCAAGGTGCAGCATCCGTCCGAAAATGGCGAAACAGTGCCGTACGACTTTTAGAAATGCGTGCATGGATATGAAATGGAACGGCACCATGGTGCACCACTCTTCTGTGATGGTAAATCGAAGGCGAGGCACGGTAATCCAGTTTTAGCGTTAAAATCCGGTGTCGAAAAAACGAAGGGTAAAAAACTTACGAGACCCGATTGAGATTCGGGTTGTCCTTTTAGGGTATTAATCTATCCGTTGACGGCTGAAAGCGGTCAAAGACGTATAACTCACCGTGGCCTTCATTTTTACAGGTTATGGCTCTCGTAACTCTAAACGAGCCAGAAGTTATGGCCGTCCAAATAATCGATATCTACAGGGTGCTACATCCGCGGTGCAGGGTGCAACATCCGTCCGAAATGGCGAAACAGTGCCGTACGACTTTTAGATATGCATGCATGGATTTGAAACGGAACGGTACCATGGTGCACCACTCTCCAGCGATGGTTAATCGAAGGCGAGGCACGGTAATCCCGTTTTACCGTAAAAATCCGGTGTCGAAAAAACGAAGGGTAAAAAACTTACGAGACCCGATTGAGATTCGGGTTGTCCTTTTAGGGTATTAATCTATCCGTTGACGGCTGAAAGCGGTCAAAGACGTATAACTCACCGTGGCCTTCATTTTTACAGGTTATGGCTCTCGTAACTCTAAACGAGCCAGAAGTTATGGCCGTCCAAATAATCGATATCTATAGGGTGCTACATCCGCGGTGCAAGGTGCAACATCCGTCCGAAATGGCGAAACAGTGTCGTACGACTTTTAGAAATGCGTTCATGGATTTGAAACTGAACGGCACCATGGTGCACCACTCTCCAGCGATGGTTAATCGAAGGCGAGGCACGGTAATCCCGTTTTACCGTAAAAATCCGGTGTCGAAAAAACGAAGGGTAAAAAACTTAAGAGACCCGATTGAGATTCGGGTTGTCCTTTTCGGGCATTAATCTATCTGTTGACGGCTGAAAGCGGTCAGAGCCCTAGAACTCACCGTGGCCTTCGTTTTGACAGGTTATGGCTCCCGTAACTCTAAACGAGCCAGAAGTTATGGCCGTCCGAATAATCGATATCTACAGGGTGCAACATCCACGGTGCAAGGTGCAACATCCGTCCGAAATGGCGAAACAGTGTCGTACGACTTTTATAAATGCGTGCATGGATTTGAAACGGAACAGTACCATGGTGCACCACTCTCCAGCGATGGTTAATTGAAGGCGAGGCACGGTAATCCCGTTTTACCGTAAAAATCCGGTGTCGAAAAAACGAAGGGTAAAAAACTTACGAGACCCGATTGAGATTCGGTTTGTCCTTTTCGGGCAGTAATCTATCCGTTGACGGCTGAAAGGTGTCAAAGCCGTAGAACTCACCGTGGCCTTCGTTTTGACAGGTTATGGCTCCCGTAACTCTAAACGAGCCAGAAGTTATGGCCGTTCGAATAATCGATATCTACATGGAGCAACATCCGCGGTGCAAGGTGCAACATCCGTCCGAAATGGCGAAACAGTGCCGTACGACTTTTGAAATGCGTGCATGGATTTGAAACGAAACAGTACCATGGTGCACCACTCTCCAGCGATGGTAAACCGAAGACGAGGCACGGTAATCCCATTTTACCGTAAAAATCCGGTGTCGAAAAAACGAAGGGTAAAAAAATTTACGAGTCCCGATTGAGATTCGGGTTGACCTTTTTGGGCATTAATCTATCGATTGACAGCTATGGCTCATCGTGGCCTTCGTTTTGACAGGTTATGGCTCCCGTAACTCTAAACGAGCCAGAAGTTATGGCCGTCCGAATAATCGATATCTACAGGGTGCAACATCCGCGGTGCAAGGTGCAACATCCGTCCGAAATGGCGAAACAGTGACGTACGACTTTTAGAAATGCATGCATGGATTTGAAATGGAACAGTACCATGGTGCACCACTCTCCAGTGATGGTAAATGGAAGGCGAGGCACGGTAATCCCATTTTACCGTAAAAATCCGGTGTCGAAAAAATGAAGGGTAAAAAACTTACGAGACCCGATTGAGATTCGGGTTGTCCTTTTAGGGAATTAATCTATCCGTTGGCCGCTGAAAGCTATCAAAGCCGTGAACTCACCGTGGCCTTCGTTTTGACAGGTTATGGCTCCCGTAATTCTAAACGAGCCAGAAGTTATGGCCGTCCGAATAATCGATATCTACAGGGTGCAACATCCGCGGTGCAAGGTGCAACATCCGTCCGAAATGGCGAAACAGTGTCGTACGACTTTTAGAAATGCGTGCATGGATTTGAAATGGAACTGTACCATGGTGCACCACTTTCCAGCGATGGTAAATCGAAGACGAGCCACGGTAATCTCGTTTTACCGTTAAAATCCGGTGTCGAAAAAACGAAGGGTAAAAAACTTATGAGACCCGATTGAGATTCGGGTTGTCCTTTTAGGGAATTAATCTATCCGTTGACGGCTGAAAGCTTTCAAAGCCGTAGAACTCACCGTTGCCTTCGTTTTGACAGGTTATGGCTCCCATAACTCTAAACGAGGCAGAAGTTATGGCCGTCCGAATAATCGATATCTACAGGGAGCAACATCCGCGGTGCAAGGTGCAACATCCGTCCGAAAATGGCGAAACAGTGTCGTACGACTTTTAGAAATGCGTGCATGGATATGAAACGGAACAGCACCATGGTGCACCACTCTCCTGCGATGGTAAATCGAAGGCGAGGCACGGTAATCCCGTTTTACCGTAAAAATCCGGTGTCGAAAAAACGAAGGGTAAAAAACTTACGAGACCCGATTGAGATTCGGGTTGTCCTTTTCGGCCGTTAATCTATCCGTTGACGGCTGAAAACGATCAAAGTCATAGAACTCACCTTGGCCTTCGTTTTGACAGGTTATGGCTTCTGTAACTCTAAACGAGCCAGAAGTTATGGCCGTCCGAATAATCGATATCTACAGGGTGCAACATCCGCGGTGCAAGGTGCAACATCCGTCCGAAATGGCGAAACAGTGCCGTACGACTTTTATAAATGCGTGCATGGATTTGAAACGGAACAGTACCATGGTGCACCACTCTCCAGCGATGGTAAATCGAAGGCGAGGCACGGTAATCCCGTTTTACCGTAAAAATCCGGTGTCGAAAAAACGAAGGGTAAAAAACTTACGAGACCCGATTGAGATTCGGGTTGTCTTTTTTGGGCAGTAATCAATCTGTTGACGGCTGAAAGGTGTAAAAGCCGTAGAACTCACCGTGGTCTTCGTTTTGACAGGTTATGGCTCCCGTAACTCTAAACGAGCCAGAAGTTATGGCCGTCCGAATAATCGATATCTACAAGGTGCAACATCCACGGTGCAAGGTGCAACATCCGTCCGAAATGGCGAAACAGTGTCGTACGACTTTTAGAAATGCGTGCATGGATTTGAAACGGAACAGTACCATGGTGCACCACTCTCTAGCGATGGTAAACCCAAGACGAGGCACGGTAATACCGTTTTACCGTAAAAATCCGGTGTCGAAAAAACAAAGGGTAAAAAACTTACGAGACCTGATTGAGATTCGGGTTGTCCTTTTAGGGAATTAATCTATCCGTTGATGGCCGAAAGCTATCAAAGCCGTAGAACTCACCGTGGCCTTCGTTTTGACAGGTTATGGCTCCCGTAACTCTATACGAGCCAGAAGTTATGGTCGTCCGAATAATCGATATCTACAGGGTGCAACATCCGCGGTGCAAGGTGCAACATCCGTCCGAAATGGCGAAACAGTGCCGTACGACTTTTAGAAATGCGTGCATGGATTTGAGACGGAACAGTACCATGGCGCACTACTCTCCAGCAGTGGTAAATCGAAGACGAGGCACGGTAGTCCCGTTTTACCGTAAAAATCCGGTGTCGAAAAAACGAAGGGTAAAAAACTTACGAGACCCGATTGAGATTCGGGTTGTCCTTTTAGGGAATTAATCTATCCGTTGGCGGCTGAAAGCTGTATAAGCCGTAGGACTCACCGTGACCTTCGTTTTGACAGGTTAGGGCTTCCGTAACTCCAAACGAGCCAGAAGTTATGGCCGTCCAAATAATCGATATCTACAGGGTGCAACATCCGCGGTGCAAGGTGCAAATCCGTCCGAAATGGCAAAACAGTGCCGTACGACTTTTAGAAATGCGTGCATGGATTTGAAACGGAACAGTACCATGGTGCACCACTCTCCAGTGATGTTAAATCGAAGACGAGGCACGGTAATCCCATTTTACCGTAAAAATCCGGTGTCGAAAAAATGAAGGGTAAAAAACTTACGAGACCCGATTGAGATTCGGGTTATCATTTTTGGGCATTAATCTATCCGTTGACGGCTGAAAGCTGTCAAAGTGGTAGAATTCACCGTGGCCTTCGTTTTGACAGGTTGTGGCTCCCGTAACTCTAAACGAGCCAGAAGTTATGGCCGTCCGAATAATCGATATCTACAGGGTGCAACATCCGCGGTGCGAGGTGCAACATCCGTCCGAAATGGCGAAACAGTGCCGTGCGACTTTTATAAATGCGTGCATGGATTTGAAACGGAACAGTACAATGGTGCACCACTCTCCAGCGATGGTAAATCAAAGTCGAGCCAAGGTAATCCCGTTTTACCGTAAAAATCCGGTGTCGAAAAAACGAAGGGTAAAAAACTTACGAGACCCGATTGAGATTCAGGTTGACCTTTTTCGGCATTAATCTATCCGTTGACGGCTGAAAGCTGTCAAAGCTGTAGAACTCACCGTGGCCTTAGTTTTGACAGGTTATGGCACCCGTAACTCTAAACGAGCCAGAAGTTATGGCCGTCCGAATAATCGATATCTACAGGGTGGAACATCCGCGGTGCGAGGTGCAACATCCGTCCGAAATGGCGAAACAGCGCCGTACGACTTTTAGAAATGCGTGCATGGATTTGAAATGGAACAGTACCATGGTGCACCACTCTCCAGCGATGGTAAATCGAAGGCGAGGCACGGTAATCCCGTTTTACCGTAAAAATCCGGTGTCGAAAAAACGAAGGGTAAAAAACTTACGAGAGCCGATTGAGATTCAGGTTGTCCTTTTCGGGCATTAATCTATCCGTTGACGGCTGAAAGCGATCAAAGCCGTAGAACTCAACGTGGCCTTCGTTTTGACAGGTTATGGCTTCCGTAAATCTAAACGAGTCAGAAGTTATGGCCGTCCGAATAATCGATATCTACAGGGTGCAACATCCGCGGTGCAAGGTGCAACATCCGTCCGAAATGGCGAAACAGTGCCGTACGACTTTTATAAATGCGTGCATGGATTTGAAATGGAACAGTACCATGGTGCACCACTCTCCAGCGATGGTAAATCGAAGGCGAGGCACGGTAATCCCGTTTTACCGTAAAAATCCGGTGTCGAAAAAACGAAGGGTAAAAAACTTACAAGACCCGATTGAGATTCGGGTTGTCCTTTTTGGGCATTAATCTATCCGTTGACGGCTGAAAGGTGTCAAAACCGTAGAACTCCCCTTGGCCTTCGTTTTGACAGGTTATGGCTCCCGTAACTCTAAACGAGCCAGAATTTATGGCCGTCCGAATAGTCGCTATCTACAGGGTGCAACATCCGCGGTGCAGGGTGCAATATCCGTCCGAAATGGCGAAACAGTGCCGTACGACTTTTAGAAATGCGTGCATGGATTTGAAACGGAACAGTACCATGGTGCACTACTCTCCAGCGATGGTAAATCGAAGACGAGACACGGTAATCCCGTTTTACAGTAAAAATCCGGTGTCGTAAAAACGAAGGGTAAAAAACTTACGAGACCCAATTGAGATTCGGGTGGTCATTTTGGGGCATTAATCTATCCGTTGACGGCTGAAAGCTGTCGAAGCGGTAGAACTCACTGTGGCCTTCATTTTGACAGGTTATGGCTCCCGTAACTCTAAACGAGCCAGAAGTTATGGCCGTCCGAATAGTCGATATCTACAGGGTGCAACATCCGCGGTGCAGGGTGCAACATCTGTCCGAAATGGCGAAACAGTGTCGTATGACTTTTAGAAATGCATGCATGGATTTGAAACGGAATAGTACCATGGTGCACTACTCTCCAGCGATGGTAAATCGAAGATGAGGCACGGTAATCCCGTTTCACAGTAAAAAACCGGGGTCGTAAAAATGAAAGGTAAAAATCTTACGAGACCCGATTGAGATTCGGGTTGTCATTTTGGGGCATTACTCCATCCGTTGATGGCTGAAAGCTGTCGAAGCGGTAGAACTCACCGTGGCCTTCGTTTTGACAGGTTATGGCTCCCGTAACTCTAAACTAGTCAGAAGTTATGGCCGTCCGAATAATCGATATCTACAGGGTGCAATATCCGCGGTGCAGGGTGCAACATCCGTCCGAAATGGCGAAACAGTGCGTACGACTTTTAGAAATGCGTGCATTGATTTGAAACGGAACTGTACCATAGTGCACAACTCTCCAGCGATGGTAAATCGAAGACGAGGCACGGTAATCCCGTTTTACCGTAAAAATCCGGTGTCGAAAAAACAAAGGGTAAAAAACTTACGAGATCCGATTGAGATTCGGGTTGTCATTTTTGGGCATTAATCTATCCGTTGACGGCTGAAAGCTTTCAAAGCCATAGAACTCACCGTGGCCTTCGTTTTGACAGGTTATGGCACCCGTAACTCTAAACTAGCCAGAAGTTATGGCCGTCCGAATAATCGATATCTACAGGGTGCTACATCCGCGGTGCAGGGTGCAACATCCGTCCGAAATGGCGAAACAGTGCCGTACGACTTTTAGATATGCATGCATGGATTTGAAACGGAACGGTACCATGGTGCACCACTCTCCAGCGATGGTTAATCGAAGGCGAGGCACGGTAATCCCGTTTTACCGTAAAAATCCGGTGTCGAAAAAACGAAGGGTAAAAAACTTACGAGACCCGATTGAGATTCGGGTTGTCCTTTTAGGGTATTAATCTATCCGTTGACGGCTGAAAGCGGTCAAAGACGTATAACTCACCGTGGCCTTCATTTTTACAGGTTATGGCTCTCGTAACTCTAAACGAGCCAGAAGTTATGGCCGTCCAAATAATCGATATCTACAGGGTGCTACATCCGCGGTGCAGGGTGCAACATCCGTCCGAAATGGCGAAACAGTGCCGTACGACTTTTAGATATGCATGCATGGATTTGAAACGGAACGGTACCATGGTGCACCACTCTCCAGCGATGGTTAATCGAAGGCGAGGCACGGTAATCCCGTTTTACCGTAAAAATCCGGTGTCGAAAAAACGAAGGGTAAAAAACTTACGAGACCCGATTGAGATTCGGGTTGTCCTTTTAGGGTATTAATCTATCCGTTGACGGCTGAAAGCGGTCAAAGACGTATAACTCACCGTGGCCTTCATTTTTACAGGTTATGGCTCTCGTAACTCTAAACGAGCCAGAAGTTATGGCCGTCCAAATAATCGATATCTATAGGGTGCTACATCCGCGGTGCAAGGTGCAACATCCGTCCGAAATGGCGAAACAGTGTCGTACGACTTTTAGAAATGCGTTCATGGATTTGAAACTGAACGGCACCATGGTGCACCACTCTCCAGCGATGGTTAATCGAAGGCGAGGCACGGTAATCCCGTTTTACCGTAAAAATCCGGTGTCGAAAAAACGAAGGGTAAAAAACTTAAGAGACCTGATTGAGATTCGGGTTGTCCTTTTCGGGCATTAATCTATCTGTTGACGGCTGAAAGCGGTCAGAGCCCTAGAACTCACCGTGGCCTTCGTTTTGACAGGTTATGGCTCCCGTAACTCTAAACGAGCCAGAAGTTATGGCCGTCCGAATAATCGATATCTACAGGGTGCAACATCCACGGTGCAAGGTGCAACATCCGTCCGAAATGGCGAAACAGTGTCGTACGACTTTTATAAATGCGTGCATGGATTTGAAACGGAACAGTACCATGGTGCACCACTCTCCAGCGATGGTTAATCGAAGGCGAGGCACGGTAATCCCGTTTTACCGTAAAAATCCGGTGTCGAAAAAACGAAGGGTAAAAAACTTACGAGACCCGATTGAGATTCGGTTTGTCCTTTTCGGGCAGTAATCTATCCGTTGACGGCTGAAAGGTGTCAAAGCCGTAGAACTCACCGTGGCCTTCGTTTTGACAGGTTATGGCTCCCGTAACTCTAAACGAGCCAGAAGTTATGGCCGTTCGAATAATCGATATCTACATGGAGCAACATCCACGGTGCAAGGTGCAACATCCGTCCGAAATGGCGAAACAGTGCCGTACGACTTTTGAAATGCGTGCATGGATTTGAAACGAAACAGTACCATGGTGCACCACTCTCCAGCGATGGTAAACCGAAGACGAGGCACGGTAATCCCATTTTACCGTAAAAATCCGGTGTCGAAAAAACGAAGGGTAAAAAAATTTACGAGTCCCGATTGAGATTCGGGTTGACCTTTTTGGGCATTAATCTATCGATTGACGGCTATGGCTCATCGTGGCCTTCGTTTTGACAGGTTATGGCTCCCGTAACTCTAAACGAGCCAGAAGTTATGGCCGTCCGAATAATCGATATCTACAGGGTGCAACATCCGCGGTGCAAGGTGCAACATCCGTCCGAAATGGCGTAACAGTGACGTACGACTTTTAGAAATGCATGCATGGATTTGAAATGGAACAGTACCATGGTGCACCACTCTCCAGCGATGGTAAATGGAAGGCGAGGCACGGTAATCCCATTTTACCGTAAAAATCCGGTGTCGAAAAAATGAAGGGTAAAAAACTTACGAGACCCGATTGAGATTCGGGTTGTCCTTTTAGGGAATTAATCTATCCGTTGGCCGCTGAAAGCTATCAAAGCCGTGAACTCACCGTGGCCTTCGTTTTGACAGGTTATGGCTCCCGTAATTCTAAACGAGCCAGAAGTTATGGCCGTCCGAATAATCGATATCTACAGGGTGCAACATCCGCGGTGCAAGGTGCAACATCCGTCCGAAATGGCGAAACAGTGTCGTACGACTTTTAGAAATGCGTGCATGGATTTGAAATGGAACTGTACCATGGTGCACCACTTTCCAGCGATGGTAAATCGAAGACGAGCCACGGTAATCTCGTTTTACCGTTAAAATCCGGTGTCGAAAAAACGAAGGGTAAAAAACTTACGAGACCCGATTGAGATTCGGGTTGTCCTTTTAGGGAATTAATCTATCCGTTGACGGCTGAAAGCTTTCAAAGCCGTAGAACTCACCGTTGCCTTCGTTTTGACAGGTTATGGCTCCCATAACTCTAAACGAGGCAGAAGTTATGGCCGTCCGAATAATCGATATCTACAGGGAGCAACATCCGCGGTGCAAGGTGCAACATCCGTCCGAAAATGGCGAAACAGTGTCGTACGACTTTTAGAAATGCGTGCATGGATATGAAACGGAACAGCACCATGGTGCACCACTCTCCTGCGATGGTAAATCGAAGGCGAGGCACGGTAATCCCGTTTTACCGTAAAAATCCGGTGTCGAAAAAACGAAGGGTAAAAAACTTACGAGACCCGATTGAGATTCGGGTTGTCCTTTTCGGCCGTTAATCTATCCGTTGACGGCTGAAAACGATCAAAGTCATAGAACTCACCTTGGCCTTCGTTTTGACAGGTTATGGCTTCTGTAACTCTAAACGAGCCAGAAGTTATGGTCGTCCGAATAATCGATATCTACAGGGTGCAACATCCGCGGTGCAAGGTGCAACATCCGTCCGAAATGGCGAAACAGTGCCGTACGACTTTTATAAGTGCGTGCATGGATTTGAAACGGAACAGTACCATGGTGCACCACTCTCCAGCGATGGTAAATCGAAGGCGAGGCACGGTAATCCCGTTTTACCGTAAAAATCCGGTGTCGAAAAAACGAAGGGTAAAAAACTTACGAGACCCGATTGAGATTCGGGTTGTCCTTTTTGGGCAGTAATCAATCTGTTGACGGCTGAAAGGTGTAAAAGCCGTAGAACTCACCGTGGTCTTCGTTTTGACAGATTATGGCTCCCGTAAATCTAAACGAGCCAGAAGTTATGGCCGTCCGAATAATCGATATCTACAAGGTGCAACATCCACGGTGCAAGGTGCAACATCCGTCCGAAATGGCGAAACAGTGTCGTACGACTTTTAGAAATGCGTGCATGGATTTGAAACGGAACAGTACCATGGTGCACCACTCTCTAGCGATGGTAAACCCAAGACGAGGCACGGTAATCCCGTTTTACCGTAAAAATCCGGTGTCGAAAAAACAAAGGGTAAAAAACTTACGAGACCTGATTGAGATTCGGGTTGTCCTTTTAGGGAATTAATCTATCCGTTGATGGCTGAAAGCTATCAAAGCCGTAGAACTCACCGTGGCCTTCGTTTTGACAGGTTATGGCTCCCGTAACTCTATACGAGCCAGAAGTTATGGTCGTCCGAATAATCGATATCTACAGGGTGCAACATCCGCGGTGCAAGGTGCAACATCCGTCCGAAATAGCGAAACAGTGCCGTACGACTTTTAGAAATGCGTGCATGGATTTGAGACGGAACAGTACCATGGCGCACTACTCTCCAGCAGTGGTAAATCGAAGACGAGGCACGGTAGTCCCGTTTTACCGTAAAAATCCGGTGTCGAAAAAACGAAGGGTAAAAAACTTACGAGACCCGATTGAGATTCGGGTTGTCCTTTTAGGGAATTAATCTATCCGTTGGCGGCTGAAAGCTGTATAAGCCGTAGAACTCACCGTGGCCTTCGTTTTGACAGGTTAGGGCTTCCGTAACTCCAAACGAGCCAGAAGTTATGGCCGTCCAAATAATCGATATCTACAGGGTGCAACATCCGCGGTGCAAGGTGCAAATCCGTCCGAAATGGCAAAACAGTGCCGTACGACTTTTAGAAATGCGTGCATGGATTTGAAACGGAACAGTACCATGGTGCACCACTCTCCAGTGATGTTAAATCGAAGACGAGGCACGGTAATCCCATTTTACCGTAAAAATCCGGTGTCGAAAAAATGAAGGGTAAAAAACTTACGAGACCCGATTGAGATTCGGGTTATCATTTTTGGGCATTAATCTATCCGTTGATGGCTGAAAGCTGTCAAAATGGTAGAATTCACCGTGGCCTTCGTTTTGACAGGTTGTGGCTCCCGTAACTCTAAACGAGCCAGAAGTTATGGCCGTCCGAATAATCGATATCTACAGGGTGCAACATCCGCGGTGCGAGGTGCAACATCCGTCCGAAATGGCGAAACAGTGTCGTGCGACTTTTATAAATGCGTGCATGGATTTGAAACGGAACAGTACAATGGTGCACCACTCTCCAGCGATGGTAAATCAAAGTCGAGCCAAGGTAATCCCGTTTTACCGTAAAAATCCGGTGTCGAAAAAACGAAGGGTAAAAAACTTACGAGACCCGATTGAGATTCAGGTTGACCTTTTTCGGCATTAATCTATCCGTTGACGGCTGAAAGCTGTCAAAGCTGTAGAACTCACCGTGGCCTTAGTTTTGACAGGTTATGGCACCCGTAACTCTAAACGAGCCAGAAGTTATGGCCGTCCGAATAATCGATATCTACAGGGTGGAACATCCGCGGTGCGAGGTGCAACATCCGTCCGAAATGGCGAAACAGCGCCGTACGACTTTTAGAAATGCGTGCATGGATTTGAAATGGAACAGTACCATGGTGCACCACTCTCCAGCGATGGTAAATCGAAGGCGAGGCACGGTAATCCCGTTTTACCGTAAAAATCCGGTGTCGAAAAAACGAAGGGTAAAAAACTTACGAGACCCGATTGAGATTCAGGTTGTCCTTTTCGGGCATTAATCTATCCGTTGACGGCTGAAAGCGATCAAAGCCGTAGAACTCACCGTGGCCTTCGTTTTGACAGGTTATGGCTTCCGTAAATCTAAACGAGTCAGAAGTTATGGCCGTCCGAATAATCGATATCTACAGGGTGCAACATCCGCGGTGCAAGGTGCAACATCCGTCCGAAATGGCGAAACAGTGCCGTACGACTTTTATAAATGCGTGCATGGATTTGAAATGGAACAGTACCATGGTGCACCACTCTCCAGCGATGGTAAATCGAAGGCGAGGCACGGTAATCCCGTTTTACCGTAAAAATCCGGTGTCGAAAAAACGAAGGGTAAAAAACTTACAAGACCCGATTGAGATTCGGGTTGTCCTTTTTGGGCATTAATCTATCCGTTGACGGCTGAAAGGTGTCAAAACCGTAGAACTCCCCTTGGCCTTCGTTTTGACAGGTTATGGCTCCCGTAACTCTAAACGAGCCAGAATTTATGGCCGTCCGAATAGTCGCTATCTACAGGGTGCAACATCCGCGGTGCAGGGTGCAATATCCGTCCGAAATGGCGAAACAGTGCCGTACGACTTTTAGAAATGCGTGCATGGATTTGAAACGGAACAGTACCATGGTGCACTACTCTCCAGCGATGGTAAATCGAAGACGAGACACGGTAATCCCGTTTTACAGTAAAAATCCGGTGTCGTAAAAACGAAGGGTAAAAAACTTACGAGACCCGATTGAGATTCGGGTGGTCATTTTGGGGCATTAATCTATCCGTTGACGGCTGAAAGCTGTCGAAGCGGTAGAACTCACTGTGGCCTTCATTTTGACAGGTTATGGCTCCCGTAACTCTAAACGAGCCAGAAGTTATGGCCGTCCGAATAGTCGATATCTACAGGGTGCAACATCCGCGGTGCAGGGTGCAACATCCGTCCGAAATGGCGAAACAGTGTCGTATGACTTTTAGAAATGCATGCATGGATTTGAAACGGAATAGTACCATGGTGCACTACTCTCCAGCGATGGTAAATCGAAGATGAGGCACGGTAATCCCGTTTTACAGTAAAAAACCGGGGTCGTAAAAATGAAAGGTAAAAATCTTACGAGACCCGATTGAGATTCGGGTTGTCATTTTGGGGCATTACTCCATCCGTTGATGGCTGAAAGCTGTCGAAGCGGTAGAACTCACCGTGGCCTTCGTTTTGACAGGTTATGGCTCCCGTAACTCTAAACTAGTCAGAAGTTATGGCCGTCCGAATAATCGATATCTACAGGGTGCAATATCCGCGGTGCAGGGTGCAACATCCGTCCGAAATGGCGAAACAGTGCGTACGACTTTTAGAAATGCGTGCATTGATTTGAAACGGAACTGTACCATAGTGCACAACTCTCCAGCGATGGTAAATCGAAGACGAGGCACGGTAATCCCGTTTTACCGTAAAAATCCGGTGTCGAAAAAACAAAGGGTAAAAAACTTACGAGATCCGATTGAGATTCGGGTTGTCATTTTTGGGCATTAATCTATCCGTTGACGGCTGAAAGCTTTCAAAGCCATAGAACTCACCGTGGCCTTCGTTTTGACAGGTTATGGCACCCGTAACTCTAAACTAGCCAGAAGTTATGGCCGTCCGAATAATCGATATCTACAGGGTGGAACATCCGCGGTTCGAGGTGCAACATCCGTCCGAAATGGCGAAACAGCGCCGTACGACTTTCAAAAATGCGTGCATGGATTTGAAACGGAACAGTACCATGGTGCACCACTCTCCAGCGATGGTAAATCGAAGGCGAGGCACGGTAATCCCGTTTTACCGTAAAAATCCGATGTCAAAAAAACGAAGGGTAAAAAACTTACGAGACCCGATTGAGATTCGGGTTGTCCTTTTCGGGCATTAATCTATCCGTTGACGGCTGAAAGCGATCGAAGCCGTAGAACTCACCGTGGCCTTCGTTTTGACAGGTTATGGCTCCCGTAACTCTAAACGAGCCAGAAGTTATAGGCGTCCGAATAATCGATATCTACAGGGTGCAACATCCGCGGTGCAAGGTGCAACATCCGTCCGAAATGGCGAAATAGTGTCGTACGACTTTTAGAAATTTGTGTTGTTTGCGCCGAAATTGGTCACAAACACCCAATACCGCGAAAGCGCCCGTTTTACGTACTTAAATCGATAATAATCAACACAGAACTCAGCGACAATCAATATAGAATTCAGATCTAAGCAACAATAATTCGCAGATAACAATCACAGGATTTATAGTGGTTCGGCGTTCGTGCCTACGTCCACTTTGAAGGTTTTCTCTTTATTGCTTTGCTTGATAGATCGATTAGAATGAATTACAGCTGATAATAGCTTTGAAATCTGAATACAACGGTGATTATAATGAATAGAATTGAATCTGGCAAAGTCCTGGTGTTCAATGGCAGAAATTTCTGGAAAGTCCCCGTTTTTGAAGGCTTCAGGGTGCTATTTATAGGCGTTGGAGGCCCAGTTCTCGCTCAAACTTCGGAAGACTTCTTCTGGCACGTGAGTGGGCCCACGCGACCGACCCCACCAAGTTTCGTCTCGATCTGACATCGATTCGAAGTGATTTCGAACCCATCAAGAAATGGTCCAATCGAGCTGAAACTTGGCAAGAACAATCTTTACCTTGTATGGAAGCTACTGTGAAAATTTCGTTGCATTTGGATCAGTAGTTTAGGAGATATGATCGATTCGAGTTGATGAATCTCCCTCGGCTGTTTAGTTCGAACCCATGACTTCGAACCCATGCATTCGAATCGATGGAAGCACGTGGTACTGTAGTGACGTGGCGCGCACTCCTCGCATCGATCCTACTTTTTCTCCGTGTTGACCGCTTCGAATCCATGTATATCGGCGCATTCAAACCGATGGGTGACGTCACTAGTTGACTGGGTGGTTTCGAATGAGCGATTGTTCATGGATTCGAACCTGATGGAGGCGATCGATACGAAGCAGTGCTTGGTCGTGGGACCGATCGATTCGAAGTTATCGATGGTGATGGATTCGAAGTACAAGCGGTGATGGGTTCGAACTTGACAAGCGGTGATGGGTTCGAACCTTATGGATTCGAAGTGAGCGAGGCGTTGTCATGCTGAGTGGATGTCCATCTCATCGATTCGTACTCGATCGATTCGAAGCGAACAATACCGCTGATCATTTCGAATGCGATCGATTCGAAACGCGTGGAGCCTAATGGGTTCGAACAAGGCTTGATGGGTTCGAACCCTATCGGTTCGAAATGGCCATCTACTCAGCAAACCGATGGTTTCGAACACTGTGAACTTTGGCTAACTTGCGTCGATCATATCTTGTCCATACGAACTCCGATTAACCTGAAATTTGAAACACTGGCTTTCACGGTCTTGCTTGTCATGTCCCATCAATTATAGCCTGATCCGGGCTCGGACAAAATTCATCGATATCCATAGTGAAGTGGAATGCAACCGATCTCTGAGGCGAATTGTCTTTTTCTTTTGACCAATCTTTTGGTATCACGGCTTTGCCAAAAAGCGGGATAACATCTTGCCCCCCAAAACATGCCTTGCGGTAGGAAGGTGTGTTTTGTAATGCCTTGAGTTGGATGTTTGTATCCTATCATCGACCTATAAAGAATTTGACAGTTTCATATGACCTCAAATGATGATCGTTCAGGATCGCATGCCATTTGAGGTGAATCGGGACCGTTCGCGGTCTGCGCCATTCGTGGCAAAGGATGGAATTGGACCGTTCGCGGTCGGTGCCGTTCGCGGCGAAGGGCGATCGTTCGCGATCGAGTGCCGTCCAAGGCGAAGGGTGACCGTTCGGGGTCGAATTTCATACTAAGTGAATCACGACTGTTCGCGGTCGGTGCCGTTCGAGGCGGATTGTGATCGTTCGCGATCAGCTGCCCTATAAGTGAATCGTGACCGTTCGCGGTCGGATGCCGTTCGAGGCGATTTGTGATCGTTCGCGATCGTTTGCCATTCGAAGCAAATTGTTATCGTTCGCGATCGTATGCCATTCGAGGCGAATAGTGTGTGCCCGGGGGGCTTAGTATTATCAATGCCGGAGTTCATGTTCGGGGGATTTTCTGAATCAAAGAACCGAGCGGTTCATCGCCATACAGAAGGTGCTCGTGGACCTTTCGCGACCCAACGGGCATAAAAATAAACTCTTTCATGGAATTGCAAATATCAAAGCAATGGTTATACAAATCTCACAACAGAAATGTCCATACAAACATAATCTAAATGTTCAAATCAAAATAAAAGTAAAAGCAAAGCAGGGATGTCAAAGTGTAAACTCTCACTATGATGCGGTTGGTAGTCATTCAGAGCATGCCTATGGATCGTGCACGATCGCTCACATGTGTAAATGATTTAACCGTATTAGTGAAAGGTTTACAACTTATTCATCGTTATCTCAGTCAATCAATGGATAATCAGACGTTGTCCCGACTCAGGGCCGCCTCTAGTTGAGGTAGACGGTTGGCGCTCTAGCTCCACTGCTGGAGTCCGTTTCCTCACGTACTGAAGGAGCATACCGTTCCTGATATGCCCTTCCACCTCATACTTCAGATGCATGCAATCATTAGTGTTATGATCGTTCAGTTCATGAAATATGCAATACTTATCTGATTTCCTTTCGTCGGAAGTTGGGTCCCTTCGCATTGGTCGGCGATACGGGACCTGTTCTTTGGTCTCCTGATAGATCCGCTCTAAATTCTCGTTCAGCTCTGAGTACGTGGTAAATCTTGGTTCCTTTCGTGGTCGCATCGGTCTGTTATGGCTACTCTCATCCTTTCGCTTTCCCTTGCTAGTTTCTGTACCTTTCTCAGGAAGATTTCCGTCTTTGACCGTGTAAACATTGAGCTCATCTCCTTCTTCTCTTTCTGCACTCGCGTCTTCCAATCGCAGGAACTTTTCCGCCTCGTGATAGAGTTCTCCTATCCATAGGTGGATCGTTGGTCAATGAATTTTTGAAATCCACGCCATCAGCTATTCCAGAAATGGCTTCCATCATAACCATGGATGGATCCGGTCGATCTACCGAAGCTGCTGCCGCATTGAACCGTGTCAGGAAACTTCTCAATGTTTCTCCAGCCTTCTGTTTTAAAGTTGCCAACGTCATCACATTCTTGGGTCTTGTAATGTGAACTCTGAATTGCCTCATAAATCTCTCGGTTAAATCATTCCATGTTCCGATGGATCCATTCTCCAGTTGCCTGAACCATAACGCCGCAATATCCGCCAAGTACAATGGGAAGCACCGGGCCATAACCTCCTCTGATGCCCCCAGCACTTCCATATGCCTCATATATTTCGTCAGATGGACCGTGGGGTCCGTTCTCCCGTCATACATATCCAACGATGGTAATTTGAAATCCGGTGGGTTCCTAACTTGCCTGATTGCTGAAGTAAAAGGACTCCTATTAACATCCTCCAAATCTTTGTTCACCAAACCGCCTCTCAAAGCTCGCCTAACCATCTCTGCCAACCTGTCGTTGTCTCCAAGATGTAATCTTCATTCACTACTTTCAACCTGCCCCCCGAGTCCATGAGGGAACTCTGGGATCTGCCCCCTTGACTGAGCGTTCCCCCCTTTACTACTACCGGGTTGCGCAGATGCTCCTCTTTCTCTCTCCGAAACTGGATCAACGTTTTCCATGGGTGTGCCCCTAATCCGGAAGCGACACCGGATGGTCCTGCTTCGTTCTGGACTCCATTGGCTCCTCTATGCTGTGCTCCAAGCTGTCCTATCTGTTGAAATAAACTCTGAATCAACGCCTCTGCTTCTTCATCATAGTCTCCATCTCGTCCCTAGTGATGAAGATCGATGGTTGATTCGCTCCTGAGGAAGCCTCTTGACTTCCTTGTTGTTCGCTTCTCTCTGGCCTTGGCCTTCTACTCGATTGTCTCGTCATAATTTCTCAAATCTAAACTTTCAAATTTTCTCTGAATCAACTATCAATTGGTAGAACTCCTGAGTTCAGTTCTCAGTGAAAACACCAAAAAAATGTTTTCGCCGAAATTGGTCACAAACACCCAATACCGCGAAAGCGCCCATTTTACGAACTTAAATCGATAATAATCAACACAGAACTCAGCGACAATCAATATAGAATTCAGATCTAAGCAACAATAATTCGCAGATAACAATCACAAACACAGGATTTATAGTGGTTCGGCGTTCGTGCCTACGTCCACTTTGAAGGTTTTCTCTTTATTGCTTTGCTTGATAGATCGATTACAATGAATTACAGCTGATAATAGCTTTGAAATTTGAATACAACGGCGATTTTAATGAATAGAATTGAATCTGGCAGAGTCCTGGTGTTCAATAGCAGAAATTTCTGGAAAGTCCCCGTTTTTGAAGGCTTCAGGGTGCTATTTATAGGCGTTGGAGGCCCAGATCTCGCTCAAATTTCGGGAGACTTCTTCTGGCACGTGAGTGGGCCCACGCGACCGACCCCACCAAGTTTCGTCTCGATCTGACATCGATTCGAAGTGATTTCGAACCCATCAAGAAATGGTCCAATCGAGCTGAAACTTGGCAGGAACAATCTTTACCTTGTATGGAAGCTACTGTGGAAATTTCATTGCATTTGGATCAGTAGTTTAGGAGATATGATCGATTCGAGTTGATGAATCTCGCTCGGCTGTTTAGTTCGAACCCATGACTTCGAACCCATGCATTCGAATCGATGGAAGCACGTGGTACTGTAGTGACATGGCGCGCACTCCTCGCAGCGATCCTACTTTTTCTCCGTGTTGACCGCTTCGAATCCATGTATATCGGCGCATTCAAACCGATGGGTGACACGTCACTAGTTGACTGGGTGGTTTCGAATGAGCGATTGTTCATGGATTCGAACCTGATGGAGGCGATCGATACGAAGCAGTGCTTGGTCGTGGGACCGATCGATTCGAAGTTACCGATGGTGATGGATTCGAAGTACAAGCGGTGATGGGTTCAAACTTGACAAGCGGTGATGGGTTCGAACCTTATGGATTCGAAGTGAGCGAGGCGTTGTCATGCTGAGTGGATGTCCATCTCATCGATTCGTACTCGATCGATTCGAAGCAAACAAAACTGCTGATCATTTCGAATGCGATCGATTCAAAACGCGTGGAGCCTAATGGGTTCGAACAAGGCTTGATGGGTTCGAACCCTATCGGTTCGAAATGGCCATCTACTCAGCAAACCGATGGTTTCGAACACTGTGAACTTTGGCTAACTTGCATCGATCATATCTTGTCCATACGAACTCCGATTAACCTGAAATTTGAAACACTAGCTTTCACGGTCTTGCTTGTCATGTGCCATCAATTATAGCCTGATCCAGGCTCGGACAAAATTCATCGATATCCATAGTGAAGTGGAATGCAACCGATCTCTGAGGCGAATTGTCTTTTGCTTTTGATCAATCTTTTGGTATCACGGCTTCGCCAAAAAGCGGGATAACACGTGCATGGATTTGAAATGGAACTGTACCATGGTGCACCACTCTCCAGCGACGGTAAATCGAAGGCGAGGCATGGTAATCCCGTTTTACCGTAAAAATCCGGTGTCGAAAAAACAAAGGGTAAAAAACTTACAAGACCCGATTGAGATTTGGGTTGTCCTTTTTGGGCATTAATCTATCCGTTGATGGCTGAAAGCTGTCAAAGCCGTAGAACTCACCGTGGCCTTCGTTTTGACAGGTTATGGCTCCCGTAACTCTAAACGAGCCAGAAGTTATGGCCGTCCGAATAGTCTCTATCTACAGGGTGCAACATCCGCGGTGCAGGGTGCAACATCCGTCCGAAATGGCGAAACAGTGCCGTACGACTTTTAGAAATGTATGCATGGATTAGAAACGGAATAGTACCATGGTGCACCACTCTCCAGCGATGGTAAATCGAAAGCGAGGCACGATAATCCCGTTTTACCGTAAAAATCCGGTGTCGAACAAACGAAGGGTAAAAAACTTACGAGACCCGATTGAGATTCGGGTGGTCCTTTTAGGGAATTAATATATCCGTTGGTCGCTGAAAGCTATCAAAGCCATAGAACTCAACGTGGCCTTCGTTTTTACAGGTTATGGCTCCCGTAAACCTAAACGAGCCAGAAGTTATGGCCGTCCGAATAATCGATATCTACATGGTGCAACATCCGCGGTGCAAGGTGCAACATCCGTCCGAAGTGGCGAAACAGTGTCGTACGACTTTTCGAAATGCGTGCTCGCATTTGAAATGGAACCGTACCATGGTGCACCACTCTCCAACGATGGTAAATCGAAGACGAGCCACGATAATCTCGTTTTACCGTTAAAATCCGGTGTCGAAAAAACGAAGGGTAAAAAACTTACGAGACCCGATTGAGATTCAGGTTGTCCTTTTAGGGAATTAATCTATCCGTTGATGGCTGAAAGCTGTCAAAGACGTAGAACTCACCGTTGCCTTCGCTTTGATAGGTTAGGGCTCCCGTAACTCTAAACGAACCAGAAGTTATGGCCGTCCGAATAATCGATATCTACAGGGAGCAACATCCGTGGTGCAAGGTGCAACATCCGTCCGAAATGGCGAAATAGTGCCGTACGACTTTTAGAAATGCGTGCATGGATTTGAAACGGAACAGTACCATGGTGCACCACTCTCCAGCGATGGTAAATCGAAGGCGAGGCATGGTAATCCCGTTTTATCGTAAAATCCGGTGTCGAAAAAACGAAGGGTAAAAAACTTACGAGACCCGATTGAGATTCGGGTTGTCCTTTTTGGGCATTAATCTATCCGTTGATGGTTGAAAGCGGTAAAAGCCATAGAATTCACCGTGGCCTTCGTTTTAACAGGTTATAGCTCCCGTAACTCTAAACGAGCCAGAAGTTATGGCCGTCCGAATAATCGATATCTACAGGGTGCAACATCCACGGTGCAAGGTGCAACATCCGTCGGAAATGGCGAAAAAGTGCCGTACGACTTTTATAAATGCGTGCATGGATTTGAAACGGAACAGTACCATGGTGCACCACTCTCCAGCGATGGTAAATCGAAGGCGAGGCACGGTAATCACTTTTTACCGTAAAAATCCGGTGTCGAAAAAACGAAGGGTAAAAAACTTACAAGACCCGATTGAGATTCGGGTTGTCCTTTTCGGGCATTAATCTATCCGTTGACGGCTGAAAGGTGTCAAAGCCGTAGAACTCGCAGCGGCCTTCGTTTTGACAGGTTATGGCTCCCGTAACTCCAAACGAGCCAGAAGTTATGGCCGTCCGAATAATCGATATCTACAGGGTGCAACATCCGCGGTGCAAGGTGCAACATCCGTCCGAAATGGCGAAACAGTGCCGTACGACTTTTAAAATGCGTGCATGGATTTGAAAAGGAATAGTATCATGGTGCACCACTCTCCAGCGATGGTAAATCGAAGGCGAGCCACGGTTATCCCATTTTACCATAAAAATCCAGTGTCGAAAAAACGAAGGGTAAAAAACTTACGAGACCCGATTAAGATTCGGGTTGTCCTTTTAGGGAATTAATCTATCCGTTGATTGTTAAAAGCTATCAAAACCGTAGAACTCAGCGTGGCCTTCGTTTTGACAGGTTATGGCTCCCGTAACTCTAAACGAGCCAGAAGTTATGGCCGTCCGAATAGTCGATATCTACAGGGTGCAACATCCGCGGTGCAGGGTGCAACATCCATCCGAAATGGCGAAACAACGCTGTACGACTTTTAGAAATGCGTGCATGGATTTGAAACGGAATAGTTCCATGGTGCACCACTCTTCAGCGATGTTAAATCGAAGACGAGGCACGGTAATCCCGTTTTACGGTAAAAATCCGGTGTCGTAAAAACGAAGGGTAAAAAACTTACGAGACCCGATTGAGATTCGGGTTGTCATTTTGGGGCATTAATCTATCCGTTGACGGCTAAAAGCTGTCAAAGCCGTAGAACTCACCGTGGCCTTCGTTTTGACAGGTTATGGCTCCCGTAACTCTAAACGAGCCAGAAGTTATGGCCGTCCGAATAATCGATATCTACAGGGTGCAATATTCGCGGTGCAGGGTGCAACATCTGTCCGAAATGGCGAAACAGTGCCATACGACCTTTAGAAATGCGTGCATGGATTTGAAACGGAACTGTACCATAGTGCACAACTCTCCAGCGATGGTAAATCGAAGACGAGGCACGGTAATCCCGTTTTACCGTAAAAATCCGGTGTCGAAAAAACGAAGGGTAAAAAACTTACGAGGCCCGATTGAGATTCGGGTTGTCATTTTTGGGCATTAATCTATCCGTTGATGGCTGAAAGCTTTCAAAGCCATAGAACTCACCGTGGCCTTCGTTTTGACAGGTTATGGCACCGTAACTCTATACGAGCCAGAAGTTATGGCCGTCCGAATAATCGATATCTACAGGGTGGAACATCCGCGGTGCAAGTTGTAACATCCGTCCGAAATGGCGAAACAGCGCCGTACGACTTTTAGAAATGCGTGCATGGTTTGAAACGGAACAGTACCATGGTGCACCACTCTCTAGCGATGGTAAACCGAAGGCGAGGCACGGTAATCCCGTTTTACAGTAAAAAACCGGCGTCGAAAATACGAAGGGCAAAAAACTTACGAGACCCGATTGAGATTCGGTTTGTCCTTTTAGGGAATTAAAATATCCATTAACGGCTGAAAGCTGTCAAAGCCGTAGAAATCACCATGGCCTTCGTTTTGACAGGTTATGGCTCTCGTAACTCTAAACGAGCCAGAAGTTATGGCCGTCCGAATAATCGATATCTACAGGGTGGAACATCCGCGGTGCGAGGTGCAACATCCATCCGAAATGGCGAAACAGCACCGTACGACTTTTAGAAATGCGTGCATGGATTTGAAATGGAACAGTACCATGGTGCACCACTCTCCAGCGATGGTAAATCGAAAGCGAGGCACGGTAATCCCGTTTTACCGTAAAAATCCGGTGTCGAAAAAACGAAGGGTAAAAAACTTACGAGACCCGATTGAGATTCGGGTTGTCCTTTTCGGGCATTAATCTATCCGTTGACGGCTGAAAGCGGTAAAAGCCATAGAACTCACCGTGGCCTTCGTTTTGACAGGTTATGGCTCCCGTAACTCTAAACGAGCCAGAAGTTATGGCCGTTCGAATAATCGATATCTATAGGGTGCAACATCCGCGGTGCAAGGTGCAACAACCGTATGAAATGGCGAAACAGTGCCGTACGACATTTATAAATGCGTGCATGGATTTGAAACGGAACAGTACCATGGTGCACCACTCTCCAGCGATGGTAAATCGAAGGCGAGGCACGGTAATCCCGTTTTACCGTAAAAATCCGGTGTCGAAAAAACGGAGGGTAAAAAACTTACAAGACCCGATTGAGATTCGAGTTGTCCTTTTTGGGCATTAATCTATCCGTTGACGGCTGAAAGGTGTCAATGCCGTAGAACTCATCGTGGCCTTCGTTTTGACAGGTTATGTGATGACCGCCCATGACTCCCGCACTAAAACAAGAGAATGGTGCGCTGAAAGGCGTGCTAGGCAGCCATGGACGATAGTCAGGGAAGATAAAACAGAAACTCTATCATACAACTCACAGCGCATGGACAAAATACAATAGAGAAATATATGTATATAATGAAGCTCATAACAGAATATCATCATATAGACTTCATTAAGGTTTGATACAAGCATCTGAACAATCAATACATCAAGCCTCACTACATAACACTCAAAACATATACAAGCAGCGGAACATCGAGTGCATATAGTAAGAAAACTAATATGCTAGCCTCCAGCTCGTCTTCGTCATCAACAACGCTGGTAGCCAAGAACAGCACCTGTCACCTGCTACCTAGTCTGCTCATCCCAACATGGATGAACACCCCAAGGTTACAAGAATTGACATAAAACCTTGAGTCAGACAACAGTCTTAGTGAGCAGTAAATTAACTATCAAACATACCAAAAGAGCATAAAGGATAAAAGGAATAGGAACTCAACCATCCCACTCCACCTCATTCTACAGTGATAGCCCCCAGACCCACTAAGCACAAACAAGCATAGCAAAGCAGACAATTTAAGTAAATTAATTACCACTCGAGTCAAGGTCGATGTTTTCCAAGCACAAACCCCCAAGGCCTAAACCAAGATCAGATAAGCACCCAGAAAACACCGCTCTTGAGATCGAATGATGGTACAATCAAACATCCATGACTCTGGCTATCACTGTTATCATTGCCTCAATATCATCGTTAGTTGAATGACCGCCAGTCAAGGGATAATGGTAACCCCGGTCTAGACATAACTCCGCACGTCGTCGCAGCCCGTGCCTAGGAATTTTCGCAACTACCCAGAGTACTAGCACGTCGTCGCAGCCCGTGCTTGGAACGTCGTCGCAGCCCGTTCCAACGTACTCTTGCTTTGAGCATGCTAGAACCTCCAATAACGATAAAATCTCAGCCTTCTAGTCATCCTCCTCGATGACTATTTCCATACTAGCTCAAGCGCCTCTCAAGCTAACCATTATCAACCAACTCGAATCGCATCACCGAGTTATCAACATGCTTGGGGTGATCCCGTCTGGATTAAACCAAGACTTTCTCACATCATACTTTTCTTCATCGCATCATAGCAAAGTCCCATCTCAACATCATGGTTTGCCTCATCGCATCATGGCAAAGTCCCATCTCAACATCATCATCAAATCTATCCATATGAGCTTCAACATCCGCTTCATATGCCACAAGCAGCTTTCACCATTCAAAAGCCTTTCCACTTAACTTTTGAATTATCTTCGATCAACTTGTCCAAATCAACTACTAGCTAATTTGAAACAATCAAATCAATCATAAACCAATCATTAATCCAAGCAATCAAACATTCAACAAGATCTAATAAGCAATTACAACAATAATGACAATTTGGTAATTAAAGTGTCCAAATCTAACAAGTATGAATCATAGGCAAATGTCTCTATAACTTGATGAATGAACTTATACAAGTAATCATGTAGCAAAATAGGTGTCAAAACTTCATAGATGATAGATCTACATGCAGACTTTAGGAAAATGCAAGAAATCACTATCTTTAACGCATAAACAAGCCGCCAATCAAATATACTCCCTTGGGTCCGTGTGAGAGATAACTGCCACTCACCGAATCACCTAAACAACTCAAAAATAATCAACTCCAGATCTGGACAGCAAGGAATCAAGCTTGATCCGGTAAAACCTCGCTTCAATCGATGGAATCTTTCTTTGTTGGATGAAGATCTTCAACTTTGGCTCGTGGATCTTTGATTTGATCTTCAATCTTGGATGGATGTTAGCACTAGATTAGAGAGGAGAAAAGAAGTGAAGAAGTGTTGTAGTCGAGCTCTCAAAATGGCAGCACTTCGTCGCTTCAAAATCCGGTGCCAAAAAGTGAGCCAAAGCCCTCTATTTATAGGCTGAATCCTTATCTCGTCTGCCCATAAGTCGGTCACGACTTAACCCATGAGTCGTCCCCCCTATGAGTCGTCCACGACTCACGACTCAAGCCAGATACGACCTACCGACTCACCTCAACACAGCACAACCCATACACGACTCAACACACACAGCTCACGGCTCAACCTCAAGGCCGCACAGTTCCTAAGTCCTAAGTCGTATGACGACTTAACTAGCATGCCGACCTAACTCTAAGCCGATCTAACATGCGTACGAATTAACCAATGTGTGACTCAACACAGACACAAGGTCACACAACTTAACCCTATATGCGACCTAACGACTTAGCCTTATGGACGACCTAGCCCCTAGCCGACTTACGACCTAACCTTAAGTCGCCGATTCGATTGAGTCAGTTATCTCCTTAACCCCACTTAGTTTTCCCTAGGTCGGTTAATCCATGAGTCGGCCATCCATAAACCGTTAGCCCTTAGGTCGGTCACTACCTATGAGTCGCTCGAATCTATAGGTCGGTCTTCTATGAATCGGCTAACATCTATAGGTCGTTCAACACCTTAACCCGGTAACCTTAAGTCGCCTAAGCCTATGAGTCGGCCAAACCTTATAAGCCGCTAACCCTATGAGTCGGCCACCTACCTTAAGTCGCCCCATACGACCTAAGCTTCCCACGACTTAAGGACCACACAAGTTAGCTTCCATACGACTTAAACTATGGTCGACTCAACTTTAAACGACTTAACAACAAAACGGTTTTAAGCATATAGTTAAACAATGTTTCGATCCGTAAAAATACGGGTCATTACATTCTCTCCCCCTTAGGAATTTCGCCTCCGAAATTCCAAACAAACAAGAGCATCCAAAGTTATTCCGCATGCCTATCATCCATAGCAATCAACAAACTATGCATCCAATTACTAGCCTAGCATGCAGAATTCTAAGACTTAGAACAAGCTACAAATTCGTAAGATGTCACGACACTTTAGGGCCATACCTTGAAGAGTTCAGGATGAGCTGCCTTCATCCTCTCTTCCTCCTCCCACGTACAGTCGTTAACATCATCACTCCATTGTACCTTGAGCAACGTAATCATCTTCCTCCTAAGTTGTTTCGTGTCGGTTTCAACAACACGAAGCGGCTTACGAGGTCTCGTAACAACTGGATCAACTTCCAAATCTTCACAGCTATCAGCAGAAACCACCGTATTCGAGTCATGCACATACTTCCGTAGATAAGATACATGAAAAACATTGTGCACACCCGCCAACTTTTTCGGTAACTCCAATCTATAAGCGAGCTTTCCAATTCGCCCGATAATCGGGAATGGTCCAACAAATCTCGGAGTCAATTTCCCTTTGTTCCCGAATCTAATAACATTCTTCAGTGGAGAAATCTTCACAAAAACCATATCGCCTACGTCGAATTCCAAATCCTTACGACGATTATCGGCATAACTTTTCTGACGGTCTTGGGCTGCCTTCATTCGTCGCCGAATGATCTCTACACAATCCGTAGTCTGTCGAATCATCTCTGGCCAAAGTATCAACTTTTCTCCAGTTTCCAACCAACATGTCGGAGAGTTACACGGTCTTCCATACAGTGCCTCATATGGTGCCATACCAATACTTGTCTGATAACTGTTATTATATGTAAATTCCACCAAATGAAGGTGATCTTTCCATGATCCTCCGAAATCTAAAACACATGCTCTATGGAGATCTTCCAAAACTCGGTTGATCCTCTCAGTCTGACCATCTATTTGGGGACGGTAAGCTGTACTCAAACACAACTCAGTTCCCAAAACTTCTTGGAAGCTCTTCCAAAATCCACTAGTGAACAATGGGTCTCGATCGCTCACTATACTCTTCGGAATGCCATGGAATCGAACTATCCACTTAACATACAACTCAGCCAATTTCGATGCAGTCCAAGTTGACCGAACAGGAATGAATCTTGCACTCTTAGTCAAACGATCTGCAATGACCCAAATCCCTTCATTCCCTGCCTTGGTTCTAGGTAGACCATCGATAAAATCCATCGATATCTGCTCCCACTTCCATGTAGGAATCTCTAATGGCTGAAGCAATCCACTGGGCTTTTTCTGCTCGGCTTTTACCAACTGGCAGTTCATACACTTGGAAATAAAATTTCCAACATCCTTCTTCATACCTTCCCAGTAATAGGTTCTCTTCATATCCCGATACATCTTATTTCCACCTGGATGAATCGTCAACTTCGAGTGATGACTTTCCCTAAGAACTTCATCTCTTAATCCATCTATATCGAGTACAACTAGTCGTCCTTGTTTCCGAAGCCAACCCTCTCGATCGACTTCAAATCCTTTATCCTTTTCTGGATTCAATCCAGATTCCAAATCACGGATAATCATGACAAGCTTATCGTCTCGCTTTGGCTCTCGCCAATCCTTTCCATAAGAGTAGGTCTTATCAATAAGTTTGCCAACATCTCAGGTTCTAATTCACATCTAGGCCTGAAGTCAAATCCATCCAAATACTTAAGATTCTTCCATTCCGAAAACATGGCTCCCAATCCTGCATGTCTTCGACTTAACGCATCGGCCACTATGTTACCTTTTCCCGGAGTATAGGCTATATCAACATCATATGATGCCAAAAACTCTAGCCACCTTTGCTGCCGAAGATTCAAATCCTTTTGGGAGAACAGATACTTCAACGACTTATGATCCGTAAACAACTCGAATCGAACTCCCAATAGATATTGTCTCCACATCTTCAGAGCAAAAACAATCGCCGCTAACTCCAAATCATGAGTCGGGTAATTCCTTTCATGCGGCTTCAGTTGTCGACTTGCATACGCAACAACTTTATCCTTTTGCATCAGTACTGCTCCAAGTCCAGTACCACATGCATCGGTATAAACCACCATCTCATCATTCCCACTTGGAATAGTCAAAACAGGAGCACTTGTCAGTCGCTCTTTCAGGATTACGAAAGCTTGCTCACACTTAGCATCCCATCTGAACACTTCGTTCTTTTTCGTCAATCCTGTCAACGATGCAGCTATCTTGGAAAATTCATTGATAAACCGACGATAATATCCTGCGAATCCAAGAAAACTTCTCAAATCAGATGCATTCTTAGGTCTAATCCAATCCTGGATTGCTGCCACCTTAGTGGGATCGACCGCTATTCCATTTCCAGAGATAACATGGCCTAAGAACCTCACCTCACTCTTCCAGAAGTGACACTTCGAAAACTTAGCCTTCAGCTGATGTTTCCGCAAGATTTCCAAAACAATGCGCAAGTGTGTCTTGTGCTCTTCTTCATTTCTGGAGTAAACCAAAATATCATCCACGAACACAAGTACAAACTTGTTCAACTGATCTCTGAACACTCTATTCATAAGATCCACAAAATATGCTGGTGCATTAGTCAATCCAAACGGCATTACCAGCCACTCATAAAAACCGGATGGTATCCTAAAAGCAGCCTTCGACACACTATCCTTAGCCACTCTCAACTGGTGAAATCCCGTTGCCAAATCCATCTGAGAAAACACCTTAGCCTCGTGAAGCTGATCAAACAAGTCATCTATTCTCGGCAATGGATACTTGTTCTTCTTAGTCACCTTATTCAGCTCACGATAATCCACACACAACCTTAACGATCCATCCGCTTTGTTTGCGAACACAACTGGTGCACCCCATTCGGACACACTATGCCGAATGAATCCTTTCCGAAAAAGGTCATCAACCTGCACCTTCAGCTCTTGTTGTTCTCTAGGCGCCATCCGTCTAAGAGGCATCACAACTGGTCTGGCTCCCTCAACTAGATTGATACGAAACTCGATCTCCCTATGCGGCGGTAACCCTTTGACTTCGTCAAAGACATGCTCAAATCCATTCACAATAGGCACCGATGACAGTCCATCCCGTGGAACAACCAGCGAGTACATGAAGCTCATGAAGACGCCTTCCTCATGCTTACATCTTATCACAACCTTTCGCCCCTCCACATTCTCGACTGTCACCTCCAGCCTCTCACAATCAATCCTTGCCGCATACTTCCGAAGCCAGTCCATACCCAAAATAATTCCGAACCCTGAAAAGTTCAGAACAAAACAATTACAAACAAAAGAGCAATCATGACTCGACACAACTAGACCACGGCATAACATACACAAACAAGACGAACCCCCAACTGGATTAGTCACAACCAATGGTCTCTCAACAATATCCGGTTCCAAACCCAACCGGCCTACAAGTTCACTACAAACAAAAGAATGCGATGCTCCAGTATCAAACAACACTCTAACTGGAACACCACAAATGGAAAGAGCACCTTGAACCACCACACTCTTCCCCTTCTCCTGCGCAGTAGGAGCTTTCGAAGACGATGGAACAGCCCCCAAAGCATAAGCTTGCACAATCTGCTTATCTTTCCTCGGTTCGGGACAATCCTTCTTGAAATGCCCCTGTTTGTCACAGTTGTGACACTTTGTCGGCACTCTTGGTTTCTTGCAATCCCTGGAGAGATGACCCTTCTGCTGACAGTTGTAGCAGGTCACTTCGCCCTTTGGCTTCTTCTGGCCATCCTTACCCTTCTGTTGTTGCTGCTTCCTCTTCTTGTTTCCACCCTGCTGTGGTTTGGACTCTTCCTTGGTCACGGCAACAACAGATCCTTCCTTAGGAAACAAACTCTCGTGCCTGAGAGCTTTCTACACAAGCTTCTCAAACGGATCGTCCAAATGATCCACCAAATGTCTCCCAAGATAACTGTCCAAGCCTGTCACAAACTTCTCATTCTTCTGATAGGGAGATTTAATATACGACCGAGCATACTTGGACAAAGCTTCAAACTCAGAAACATACTCAAGAACTGGTCTCCCACCTTGCTTGAGCTCCACAAACTTCTTAAACAAAACATATTTCTGAGCCGTAGAGATGAACTTAGCTTCAAATCTAACTTGGAATTGCTCCCAAGTAATCTCTTCTTCTGGAGTATCAATAGTGATAGAACCCCACCAATCAGCAGCTCTTCCCTGAAGCTGTCTCGATGCAAGCTTCCTCTTAGTTGCATCATCGATTCCCAAGTCACCAAAAATCCTTCTACAAGCATCAATCCATCTCTGAACTTCTATGGTTGATTCTGTTCCTAAGAAAACCTTTCCTCCAAGAGCAGTATAGTCCTTACACAACTTAGCAAAATCCACTGGTCTTGGAGCTTGAACTTGAACTCCAACATCTACTGACGGTCCTGAAGTTGGTATCCTTCTCATGATCGAAGTCATCATAGCTTCTGTGACGACCGCCCATGACTCCCGCACTAAAACAAGAGAATGGTGCGCTGAAAGGCGTGCCAGGCAGCCATGGACGATAGTCAGGGAAGATAAAACAGAAACTCTATCGTACAACTCATAGCGCATGGACAAAATACAATAGAGAAATATATGTATATAATGAAGCTCATAACAGAATATCATCATATAGACTTCATTAAGGTTTGATACAAGCATCTGAACAATCAATACATCAAGCCTCACTACATAACACTCAAAACATATACAAGCAGCGGAACATCCAGTACATATAGTAAGAAAACTAATATGCTAGCCTCCAGCTCGTCTTCGTCATCAACAACGCTGGTAGCCAAGAACAGCACCTGTCACCTGCTACCTAGTCTGCTCATCCCAACATGGATGAACAGCCCAAGGTAATAAGAGTTGACATAAAACCTTGAGTCAGACAACAGTTTTAGTGAGCAGTAAATTAACTATCAAACATACCAAAAGAGCATAAAGGATAAAAGGAATAGGAACTCAACCATCCCACTCCACCTCATTCTACAGTGATAGCCCCCAGACCCACTAAGCACAAACAAGCATTGCAAAGCAGACAATTTAAGTAAAGTAATTATCACTCGAGTCAAGGTCGATGTTTTCCAAGCACAAACCCCAAGGCCTAAACCAAGATCAGATAAGCACCCAGAAAACACCCAGAGTACTAGCACGTCGTCGCAGCCCGTGCTTGGAACGTCGTCGTAGCCCGTTCCAACGTACTCTTGCTTTGAGCATGCTAGAACCTCCAATAACGATAAAAGCTCAGCCTTCTAGTCATCCTCCTCGACGACTATTTCCATACTAGCTCAAGCGCCTCTCAAGCTAACCATTATCAACCAACTCGAATCGCATCACCGAGTTATCAACATGCTTGGGGTGATCCCGTCTGGATTAAACCAAGACTTTCTCACATCATACTTTGCTTCATCGCATCATAGCAAAGTCCCATCTCAACATCATGGTTTGCCTCATCGCATTATGGCAAAGTCCCATCTCAACATCATCATCAAATCTATCCATATGAGCTTCAACATCCGCTTCATATGCCACAAGCAGCTTTCACCATTCAAAAGCCTTTCCATTTAACTTTTGAATTATCTTCGATCAACTTGTCCAAATCAACTACTAGCTAATTTGAAACAATCAAATCAATTATAAACCAATCATTACTCTAAGCAATCAAACATTCAACAAGATCTAATAAGCAATCACAACAATAATGGCAATTTGGTAATTAAAGTGTCCAAATCTAACAAGTATGAATCATAGGCAAATGTCTCTATAACTTGATGAATGAACTTATACAAGTAATCATGTAGCAAAATAGATGTCAAAACTTCATAGATGATAGATCTACATGCAGACTTTAGGAAAATGCAAGAAATCACTATCTTTAACGCATAAACAAGCCACCAATCCAATATACTCCCTTGGGTCCGTGTGAGAGATAACTACCACTCACCGAATCACCTAAACAACTCAAAAACAATCAACTCCAGATCTGGACAGCAAGGAATCAAGCTTGATCCGGTAAAACCTCGCTTCAATCGATGGAATCTCTCTTTGTTGGATGAAGATCTTCAACTTTGGCTCTTGGATCTTTGATTTGATCTTCAATCTTGGATGGATGTTAGCACTAGATTAGAAAGGAGAAAAGAAGTGAAGAAGTGTTGTAGTCGAGCTCTCAAAATGGCAGCACTTCATCGCTTCAAAATCCGGTGCCAAAAAGTGAGCCAAAGCCCTCTATTTATAGGCTGAATCCTCATCTCGTCTGCCCATACGTCGGTCACGACTTAACCCATGAGTCGTCCCCCCTATGAGTCGTCCATGACTCACGACTCAAGCCAGCATACGACCTACCGACTCACCTCAACACAGCACAACCTTATACGACTCAACACACACAGCTCACGGCTCAACCTCAAGGCCACACAGTTCCTAAGTCCTAAGTCGTATGACGACTTAACTAGCATGCCGACCTAACTCTAAGCCGATCTAACATGCGTACGACTTAACCAATATGCGACTCAACACAGACACAAGGTCACACAACTTAACCCTATATGCGACCTAACGACTTAGCCTTATGGACGACCTAGCCCCTAGCCGACTTACGACCTAACCTTAAGTCGCCGATTCAATTGAGTCAGTTATCTCCTTAACCCCACTTAGTTTTCCCTAGGTCGGTTAATCCATGAGTCGGCCATCCATAAACCGTTAGCCCTTAAGTCGGTCACTACCTATGAATCGCTCGAATCTGTAGGTCGTTCTTCTATGAATCGGCTAACATCTATAGGTCGTTCAACACCTTAACCCGCTAACCTTAAGTCGCCTAAGCCTATGAGTCGGCCAAACCTTATAAGCCGCTAACCCTATGAGTCGGCCACCTACCTTAAGTCGCCCCATACGACCTAAGCTTCCCACGACTTAAGGACCACACAAGTTAGCTTCCATACGACTTAAACTATGGTCGACTCAACTTTTAACGACTTATCAACAAAACGATTTTAAGCATATAGTTAAACAATGTTTCGATCCATAAAAATACGGGTCGTTACATTCTCTCCCCCCTAGGAATTTCTCCCCCGAAATTCCAAACAAACAAGAGCATCCAAAGTTATTCCGCATGCCTATCATCCATAGCAATCAACAAACTATGCATCCAATTACTAGCCTAGCATGCAGAATTCTAAGACTTAGAACAAGCTACAAATTCGTAAGATGTCACGACACCTTAGGGCCATACCTTGAAGAGTTCAGGATGAGTTGCCTTCATCCTCTCTTCCTCCTCCCACGTACAGTTGTTAACATCATCACTCCATTGTACCTTGAGCAACATAATCGTCTTCATCCTAAGCTGTTTCATGTCGGTTTCAACAACACGAAGCGGCTTACGAGGTCTCGTAACAACTGGATCAACTTCCAAATCGTCACAGCTATCAGCAGAAACCACCGTATTCGAGTCATGCACAAACTTCCGTAGATAAGATACATGAAAAACATTGTGCACACCCGCCAACTTTTCCGGTAACTCCAATCTATAAGCGAGCTTTCCAATTCGCTCGATAATCGGGAATGGTCCAACAAATCTCGGAGTCAATTTCCCTTTGTTCCCGAATCTAATAACATTCTTCAGTGGAGAAATCTTCACAAAAACCATATCGCCTACGTCGAATTCCAAATCCTTACGACGATTATCGGCATAACTTTTCTGACGGTCTTGGGCTGCCTTCATTCGTCGCCGAATGATCTCTACACAATCCGTAGTCTGTCGAATCATCTCTGGCCCAAGTATCAACTTTTCTCCAGTTTCCAACCAACATGTCGGAGAGTTACACGGTCTTCCATACAGTGCCTCATATGGTGCCATACCAATACTTGTCTGATAACTGTTATTATATGGAAATTCCACCAAATGAAGCTGATCTTCCCATGATCCTCCGAAATCTAAAACACATGCTCTAAGGAGATCTTCCAAAACTCGGTTGATCCTCTCAGTCTGACCATCTGTTTGGGGACGGTAAGCTGTACTCAAACACAACTCAGTTCCCAAAACTTCTTGGAAGCTCTTCGAAAATCCACTAGTGAACAATGGGTCTCGATCGCTCACTATACTCTTCGGAATACCATGGAATCGAACTATCCACTTAACATACAACTCAGCCAATTTCGATGCAGTCCTAGTTGACCGAACAGGAATGAATCTTGCACTCTTAGTCAAACGATCGACAATGACCCAAATCCCTTCATTCCCTGCCCTGGTTCTAGGTAGACCATCGATAAAATCCATCGATATCTGCTCCCACTTCCATGTAGGAACCTCTAATGGCTGAAGCAATCTACTGGGCTTTTTCTGCTCGGCTTTTACCAACTGGCAGTTCATACACTTGGAAATAATATTTCCAACATCCTTCTTCATACCTTCCCAGTAATAGGTTCTCTTCATATCCCGATACATCTTATTTCCACCTGGATGAATCGTCAACTTCGAGTGATGACTTTCCCTAAGAACTTCATCTCTCAATCCATCTATATCGGGAACAACTAGTCGTCCTTGTTTCCGAAGCCAACCCTCTCGATCGACTTCAAATCCTTTATCCTTTTCTGGATTCAATCCAGATTCCAAATCACGGATAATCTTGACAAGCTTATCGTCTCGCTTTTGGCTCTCGCCAATCCTTTCCATAAGAGTAGGTCTTATCGATAAGTTTGCCAACATCTCAGGTTCTAATTCACATCTAGGCCTGAAGTCAAATCCAGCCAAATACTCAAGATTCTACCATTCCGAAAACATGGCTCCCAATCCTGCATGTCTTCGACTTAACGCATCGGCCACTGCGTTACCTTTTCCCCGGAGTATAGGCTATATCAACATCATATGATGCCAAAAACTCTAGCCACCTTTGCTGCCGAAGATTCAAATCCTTTTGTAAGAACAGATACTTCAACAACTTATGATCCGTAAACAACTCGAATTGAACTCCCAATAGATAATGTCTCCACATCTTCAGAGCAAAAACAATAGCCGCTAACTCCAAATCATGAGTCGGGTAATTCCTTTCATGCGGCTTCAGTTGTCGACTTGCATACGCAACAATTTTATCCTTTTGCATCAGTACTGCTCCAAGTCCAGTACCACATGCATCGGTATAAACCACCATCTCATCATTCCCACTTGGAATAGTCAAAACAGGAGCACTTGTCAGTCGCTCTTTCAGGATTACGAAAGCTTGCTCACACTTAGCATCCCATCTGAACACTTGGTTCTTTTTCGCCAATCCTGTCAACGGTGCAGCTATCTTGGAAATGACTTTGATAAACCGACGATAATATCCTGCTAATCCAAGAAAACTTCTCACATCAGATGCATTCTTAGGTCTAATCCAATCCTGGATTGCTGCCACCTTAGCGGGATCGACTGCTATTCCATTTTCAGAGATAGCATGGCCTAAGAACCTCGCCTCACTCTTCCAGAAGTGACACTTCGAAAACTTAGCCTTCAGCTGATGTTTCCGCAAGATTTCCAAAACAATGCGCAAGTGTGTCTTGTGCTCTTCTTCATTTCTGGAGTAAACCAAAATATCATCCACGAACACAAGTACAAACTTGTTCAACTGATCTCTGAACACTCTATTCATAAGATCCACAAAATATGCTGGTGCGTTAGTCAATCCAAACGGCATTACCAGCCACTCATAAAAACCGGGTGGTGTCCTAAAAGCAGTCTTCGACACACTATCCTTAGCCACTCTCAACTGGTGAAATCCCGTTGCCAAATCCATCTGAGAAAACACCTTAGCCTCGTGACGCTGATCAAACAAGTCATCTATTCTCGGCAATGGACACTCGTTCTTCTTAGTCACCTTATTCATCTCACGATAATCCACACACAACCTTAACGATCCATCCGCTTTGGTTGCGAACACAACTGGTGCACCCCATTCGGACACACTACGCCGAATGAATCCTTTCCGAAAAAGGTCATCAACCTGCACCTTCAGCTCTTGTTGTTCTCTAGGTGACATCCGTCTAAGAGGCATCACAACTGGTCTGGCTCCCTCAACTAGATCGATACGAAACTCGATCTCCCTATGCGGCGGTAACCCTTTGACTTCGTCAAAGACATCCTCAAATCCATTCACAATAGGCACCGATGACAGTCCATCCCGTGGAACAACCAGCGAGTACATGAAGCTCATGAAGACGCCTTCCTCATGCTTACATCGTATCACAACCTTTCGCCCCTCCACATTCTCGACTGTCACCTCCAGCCTCTCACAATCAATCCTTGCCGCATACTTCCGAAGCCAGTCCATAACCAAAATAATTCCGAACCCGGCAAAGTTCAGAACAAAACAATTACAAACAAAAGAGCAATCATGACTCGACACAACTAGACCACGGCATAACATACACAAACAAGGCAAACCCCCAACTGGATTAGTCACAACCAATGGTCTCTCAACAATATCCGGTTCCAAACCCAACCGGCCTACAAGTTCACTACAAACAAAAGAATGCGATGCTCCAGTATCAAACAACACTCTAACTAGAACACCACAAATGGAAAGAGTACCTTGAACCACCACACTCTTCCCCTTCTCCTCCGCAGTAGGAGCTTTCGAAGATGATGGAACAGCCCCCAAAGCATAAGCTTGCACAATCTGCTTATCTTTCCTCGGTTCCGGACAATCCTTCTTGAAATGCCCCGGTTTGTCACAGTTGTGACACTTTGCCGGCACTCTTGGTTTCTTGCAATCCCTGGAGAGATGACCCTTCTGCTGACAGTTGTAGCAGGTCACTTCGCCCTTTGGCTTCTTCTGGCCATCCTTACTCTTTTGCTGTTGCTGCTTCCTCTTCTTGTTTCCACCCTACTGTGGTTTGGACTCTTCCTTGGTCACGGTAACAACAGACCCTTCCTTAGGAAACAAACTCTCGTGCCTGAGAGCTTTCTCCACAAGCTTCTCAAACGGATCGTCCAAATGATCCAACAACTGTCTCCCAAGATAACTGTCCAAGCCTGTCACAAACTTCTCATTCTTCTGATAGAGAGATTCAATATACGACCGAGCATACTTGGACAAAGCTTCAAACTCAGAAACATACTCAAGAACTGGTCTCCCACCTTGCTTGAGCTCCACAAACTTCTTAAAAAGAATAGATTTCTGAGCCGTAGAGATGAACTTAGCTTCAAATCTAACATGGAATTGCTCCCAAGTAATCTCTTCTTCTGGAGTACCAATAGTGATAGAACCCCACCAATCAGCAGCTCTTCCCTGAAGCTGTCTCGATGCAAGCTTCCTCTTAGTTGCATCCTCGATTCCCAAGTCACCAAAAATCCTTCTACAAGCATCAATCCATCTCTAAACTTCTATGGTTGATTCTGTTCCCAAGAAAACCTTTCCTCCAAGAGCAGTATAGTCCTTACACAACTTAGCAAAATCCACTGGTCTTGGAGCTTGAACTTGAACTCCAACATCTACTGACGGTCCTGAAGTTGGTATCCTTCTCATGACCGAAGTCATCATAGCTTCGAACATTGCAGCATAGTCAGTAGCTCCCCCAACAGCACGGCTTTCCCTAGCAGCTTGTCTCTCACTTCGCCTCATCCTTAATATCTACAAAAAGGAATGATTTAGAACACCTTGAGAAACAACTACATAAGGAGTTCAAATCCTTCTAAACTACTATATTATATATATAGTAATCATCCATCAAACTACAATTACGTCTCTCATACGTAGTTACGTCAACGAGCATTGGCTAAAATCGATTAACCAAAGCTCTGATACCAAATGTGACGACCGCCCATGACTCCCGCACTAAAACAAGAGAATGGTGCGCTGAAAGGCGTGCCAGGCAGCCATGGACGATAGTCAGGGAAGATAAAATAGAAACTCTATCGTACAACTCAAGCGCATGGACAAAATACAATAGAGAAATATATGTATATAGTGAAGCTCATAACAGAATATCATCATATAGACTTCATTAAGGTTTGATACAAGCATCTGAACAATCAATACATCAAGCCTCACTACATAACACTCAAAACATATACAAGCAGCGGAACATCCAGTACATATAGTAAGAAATCTAATATGCTAACCTCCAGCTCGTCTTCGTCATCAACAACGCTGGTAGCCAAGAACAGCACCTGTCACCTGCTACCTAGTCTGCTCATCCCAACATGGATGAACAACCCAAGGTAATAAGAGTTGACATAAAACCTTGAGCCAGACAACAGTCTTAGTGAGCAGTAAATTAACTATCAAACATACCAAAAGAGCATAAAGGATAAAAGGAATAAGAACTCAACCATCCCACTCCACCTCATTCTACAGTGATAGCCCCCAGACCCACTAAGCACAAACAAGCATAGCAAAGCAGACAATTTAAGTAAAGTAATTATCACTCGAGTCAAGGTCGATGTTTTCCAAGCACAAACCCCCAAGGCCTAAACCAAGATCAGATAAGCACCCAGAAAACACCGCTCTTGAGATCGAATGATGGTACAATCAAACATCCATGACTCTGGCTATCACTGTTATCATTGCCTCAATATCATCGTTAGTTGAATGACCGCCAATCAAGGGCTAATGGTAACCTCGGTTCTGGACATAACTCCGCACGTCGTCGCAGCCCGTGCCTAGGAATTTTCGCAACTACCCAGAGTACTAGCACGTCGTCGCAGCCCGTGCTTGGAACGTCGTCGTAGCCCGTTCCAACGTACTCTTGCTTTGAGCATGCTAGAACCTCCAATAACGATAAAATCTCAGCCTTCTAGTCATCCTCCTCGACGACTATTTCCATACTAGCTCAAGCGCCTCTCAAGCTAACCATTATCAACCAACTCGAATCGCATCACCGAGTTATCAACATGCTTGGGGTGATCCCGTCTGGATTAAACCAAGACTTTCTCACATCATACTTTGCTTCATCGCATCATAGCAAAGTCCCATCTCAACATCATGGTTTGCCCCATCGCATCATGGCAAAGTCCCATCTCAACATCATCATCAAATCTATCCATATGAGCTTCAACATCCGCTTCATATGCCACAAGCAGCTTTCACCATTCAAAAGCCTTTCCACTTAACTTTTGAATTATCTTCGATCAACTTGTCCAAATCAACTACTAGCTAATTTGAAACAATCAAATCAATCATAAACCAATCATTAATCCAAGCAATCAAACATTCAACAAGATCTAATAAGCAATTACAACAATAATGGCAATTTGGTAATTAAAGTGTCCAAATCTAACAAGTATGAATCGTAGGCAAATGTCTCTATAACTTGATGAATGAACTTATACAAGTAATCATGTAGCAAAATAGGTGTCAAAACTTCATAGATGATAGATCTACATGCAGACTTTAGGAAAATGCAAGAAATCGCTATCTTTAACGCATAAACAAGCCACCAATCCAATATACTCCCTTGGGTCCGTGTGAGAGATAACTACCACTCACCGAATCACCTAAACAACTCAAAAACAATCAACTCCAGATCTGGACAGCAAGGAATCAAGCTTGATCCGGTAAAACCTCGCTTCAATCGATGGAATCTCTCTTTGTTGGATGAAGATCTTCAACTTTGGCTCTTGGATCTTTGATTTGATCTTCAATCTTGGATGGATGTTAGCACTAGATTAGATAGGATAAAAGAAGTGAAGAAGTGTTGTAGTCGAGCTCTCAAAATGGCAGCACTTCGTCGCTTCAAAATCCGGTGCCAAAAAGTGAGCCAAAGCCCTCTATTTATAGGCTGAATCCTTATCTCGTCTGCCCATAAGTCGGTCACGACTTAACCCATGAGTCGTCCCCCCTATGAGTCGTCCACGACTCACGACTCAAGCCAGCATACGACCTACCGACTCACCTCAACACAGCACAACCCATACACGACTCAACACACACAGCTCACGGCTCAACCTCAAGGCCGTACAGTTCCTAAGTCCTAAGTCGTATGACGACTTAACTAGCATGCCGACCTAACTCTAAGCCGATCCAACATGCGTACGACTTAACCAATGTGCGACTCAACACAGACACAAGGTCACACAACTTAAACCTATATGCGACCTAACGACTTAGCCTTATGGACGACCTAGCCCCTAGCCGACTTACGACCTAACCTTAAGTCGCCGATTCAATTGAGTCAGTTATCTCCTTAACCCCACTTAGTTTTCCCTAGGTCGGTTAATCCATGAGTCGGCCATCCATAAACCGTTAAGTCGGTCACTACCTATGAGTCGCTCGAATCTATAGGTCGGTCTTCTATGAATCGGCTAACATCTATAGGTCGTTCAACACCTTAACCCGGTAACCTTAAGTCGCCTAAGCCTATGAGTCGGCCAAACCTTATAAGCCGCTAACCCTATGAGTCGGCCACCTACCTTAAGTCGCCCCATACGACCTAAGCTTCCCACGACTTAAGGACCACACAAGTTAGCTTCCATACGACTTAAACTATGGTCGACTCAACTTTAAACGACTTAACAACAAAACGATTTTAAGCATATAGTTAAACAATGTTTCGATCCGTAAAAATACGGGTCGTTACAGCTTCGAACATTGCAGCATAGTCAGTAGCTCCCCCAACAGCACGGCTTTCCCTAGCAGCTTGTCTCTCACTTTGAATCATCCTTAATATCTACAAAAAGGAATGATTTAGAACACCTTGAGAAACAACTACATAAGGAGTTCAAATCCTTCTAAACTACTATATTATATATATAGTAATCATCCATCAAACTACAATTACGTCTCTCATACGTAGTTACGTCAGCGAGCGTTGGCTAAAATCGATTAACCAAAGCTCTGATACCAAATGTGATGACCGCCCATGACTCCCGCACTAAAACAAGAGAATGGTGCGCTGAAAGGCGTGCCAGGCAGCCATGGACGATAGTCAGGGAAGATAAAACAGAAACTCTATCGTACAACTCACAGCGCATGGACAAAATACAATAGGGAAATATATGTATATAATGAAGCTCATAACAGAATATCATCATATAGACTTCATTAAGGTTTGATACAAGCATCTGAACAATCAATACATCAAGCCTCACTACATAACACTCAAAACATATACAAGCAGCGGAACATCCAGTACATATAGTAAGAAAACTAATATGCTAGCCTCCAGCTCGTCTTCGTCATCAACAACGCTGGTAGCCAAGAACAGCACCTGTCACCTGCTACCGAGTCTGCTCATCCCAACATGGATGAACAGCCCAAGGTAATAAGAGTTGACATAAAACCTTGAGTCAGACAACAGTCTTAGTGAGCAGTAAATTAACTATCAAACATACCAAAAGAGCATAAAGGATAAAAGGAATAGGAACTCAACCATCCCACTCCACCTCATTCTACAGTGATTGCCCCCAGACCCACTAAGCACAAACAAGCATAGCAAAGCAGACAATTTAAGTAAAGTAATTATCACTCGAGTCAAGGTCGATGTTTTCCAAGCACAAACCCCCAAGGCCTAAACCAAGATCAGATAAGCACCCAGAAAACACCGCTCTTGAGATCGAATGATGGTACAATCAAACATCCATGACTCTGGCTATCACTGTTATCATTTCCTCAATATCATCGTTAGTTGAATGACCGCCAGTCAAGGGATAATGGTAACCCCGGTTCTAGACATAACTCCGCACGTCGTCGCTGCCCGTGCCTAGGAATTTTCGCAACTACCCAGAGTACTAGCACGTCGTCGCAGCCCGTGCTTGGAACGTCGTCGCAGCCCGTTCCAACGTACTCTTGCTTTGAGCATGCTAGAACCTCCAATAACGATAAAATCTCAGCCTTCTAGTCATCCTCCTCGACGACTATTTCCATACTAGCTCAAGCGCCTCTCAAGCTAACCATTATCAACCAACTCGAATCGCATTACCGAGTTATCAACATGCTTGGGGTGATCCCGTCTGGATTAAACGAAGACTTTCTCACATCATACTTTGCTTCATCGCATCATAGCAAAGTCCCATCTCAACATCATGGTTTTCCTCATCGCATCATGGCAAAGTCCCATCTCAACATCATCATCAAATCTATCCATATGAGCTTCAACATCCGCTTAATATGCCACAAGCAGCTTTCACCATTCAAAAGCCTTTCCACTTAACTTTTGAATTATCTTCGATCAACTTGTCCAAATAAACTACTAGCTAATTTGAAACAATCAAATCAATCATAAACCAATCATTAATCCAAGCAATCAAACATTCAACAAGATCTAATAAGCAATTACAACAATAATGGCAATTTGGTAATTAAAGTGTCCAAATCTAACAAGTATGAATCATAGGCAAATGTCTCTATAACTTGATGAATGAACTTATACAAGTAATCATGTAGCAAAATAGGTGTCAAAACTTCATAGATGATAGATCTACATTCAGACTTTAGGAAAATGCAAGAAATCGCTATCTTTAACGCATAAACAAGCCACCAATCCAATATACTCCCTTGGGTCCGTGTGAGAGATAACTACCACTCACCAAATCACCTAAACAACTCAAAAACAATCAACTCCAGATCTGGACAGCAAGGAATCAAGCTTGATCCGGTAAAACCTCGCTTCAATCGATGGAATCTCTCTTTGTTGGATGAAGATCTTCAACTTTGGCTCTTGGATCTTTGATTTGATCTTCAATCTTGGATGGATGTTAGCACTAGATTAGAGAGGAGAAAAGAAGTGAAGAAGTGTTTTAGTCGAGCTCTCAAAATGGCAGCACTTCGTCGCTTCAAAATCCGGTGCCAAAAAGTCAGCCAAAGCCCTCTATTTATAGGCCGAATCCTTATCTCGTCTGCCCATAAGTCGATCATGACTTAACCCATGAGTCGTCCCCCCTATGAGTCGTCCACGACTCACGACTCAAGCCAGCATACGACCTACCGACTCACCTCAACACAGCACAACCCATACACGACTCAACACACACAGCTCACGGCTCAACCTCAAGGCCGCACAGTTCCTAAGTCCTAAGTCGTATGACGACTTAACTAGCATGCCGACCTAACTCTAAGCCGATCTAACATGCGTACGACTTAACCAATGTGCGACTCAACACAGACACAAGGTCACACAACTTAACCCTATATGCGACCTAACGACTTAGCCTTATGGACGACCTAGCCCCTAGCCGACTTACGACCTAACCTTAAGTCGCCGATTCAATTGAGTCAGTTATCTCCTTAACCCCACTTAGTTTTCCCTAGGTCGGTTAATCCATGAGTCGGCCATCCATAAACCGTTAGCCCTTAAGTCGGTCACTACCTATGAGTCACTCGAATCTATAGGTCGGTCTTCTATGAATCGGCTAACATTTATAGGTCGTTCAACACCTTAACTCGGTAACCTTAAGTCGCCTAAGCCTATGAGTCGGCCAATCCTTATAAGCCGCTAACCCTATGAGTCGGCCACCTACCCTAAGTCGCCCCATACGACCTAAGCTTCCCACGACTTAAGGGCCACACAAGTTAGCTTCCATACGACTTAAACTATGGTCGACTCAACTTTAAACGACTTAACAACAAAACGATTTTAAGCATATATTTAAACAATGTTTCGATCCGTAAAAATACGGGTCGTTACAAGTTATGGCTCCCGTAACTCTAAATGAGCCAGAAGTTATGGCCGTCCGAATAATCGATATCTACAGGGTGCACCATCCGCGGTGCAAGGTGCAACATCCGTCCGAAATGGCGAAACAGTGCCGTACGACTTTTAAAATGTGTGCATGGATTTGAAACGGAATAGTACCACGGTGCACCACTCTCCAGCGATGGTAAATCGAAGGCGAGCCACGGTAATCCCATTTTACCGTAAAAATCCGGTGTCGAAAAAACGAAGGGTAAAAAACTTACGAGACCCGATTGAGATTCGCGTTGTCATTTTTGGGCATTAATCTATCCGTTGACGGCTGAAAGCTTTCAAAGCCATAGAACTCACCGTGGCCTTCGTTTTGACAAGTTATGGCTCCGTAACTCTAAACGAGCCAGAAGTTATGCCCGTCCGAATAATCGATATCTACATGGTGGAACATCCGCGGTGCGAGTTGTAACATCCGTCCGAAATGGCGAAACAATGCCGTACGACTTTTAGAAATGCGTGCATGGATTTGAAATGGAATAGTACCATGGTGCGCCACCCCCCAGTGATGGTAAATCGAAGGCGAGGCACGGTAATCCCGTTTTACAGTAAAAATCAGGTGTCGAAAATACGAAGGGTAAAAAACTTACAAGACCCGATTGAGATTCGGTTAGTCCTTTTAGGGAATTAATCTATCCGTTGACGGTTGAAAGCTGTCAAAGCCGTAGAAATCACCGTGGCCTTCGTTTTTACAGGTTATGGCTCTCGCACTCTAAACGAGCCAGAAGTTACGGCCGTCCGAATAATCGATATCTATAGGGTGGAACATCCGCGGTGCGAGGTGCAATATCCATCCGAAATGGCGAAACAGCGCCGTACGACTTTTAGAAATGCGTGCATGGATTTGAAATGGAACAGTACCATGGTGCACCACTCTCCAGCGATGGTAAATCAAAGGCGAGGCACGGTAATCCCGTTTTACCGTAAAAATCCGGTGTCGAAAAAACAAAGGGTAAAAAACTTACGAGACCCGGTTGAGATTCGGGTTGTCCTTTTCGGGCATTATTCTATTCGTTGACGGCTGAAAGCGGCCAAAGCCGTAGAACTCACCGTGGCCTTCGTTTTGACAAGTTATGGCTCCCGTAACTCTAAACGAGCCAGAAGTTATGGCCGTCCGAATAATCGATATTTACAGGGCGCAACATCCGCGGTGCAAGGTGCAACATCCTTTCGAAATGGCGAAACAGTGTCGTACGACATTTATAATTGCGTGCATGGATTTGAAACGGAACAGTACCACGGTGCACCACTCTCCAGCGATGGTAAATTGAAGGCGAGGCACGGTAATCCCGTTTTACCGTAAAAATCCGGTGTCGAAAAAACGAAGGGTAAAAGACTTACAAGACCCGCTTGAGATTCGAGTTGTCCTTTTTGGGCATTAATCTATCCGTTGACGGCTGAAAGGTGTCAAAGCCGTAGAACTCACCGTGGCCTTCGTTTTGATAGGTTATGGCTCCCGTAACTCTGAACGAGCCAGAAGTTATGGCCGTCCGAATAATCGATATATACATGGTGCAACATCCGCGGTGCAAGGTGCAACATCCATCTGAAATGGCGAAACAGTGCCGTACGACTTTTAAAATGCGTGCATGGATTTGAAACGGAATAGTACCATGGTGCACCACTCTCCAGTGATGGTAAATCGAAGGCGAGCCACGGTAATCCCATTTTACCGTAAAAATCCGGTGTCGAAAAAACGAAGGGTAAAAATCTTACGAGACCCGATTGAGGTTTGGGTTGTCCTTTTAGGGAATTAATCTATTCGTTGACGGTTGAAAGTTGTCAAAGCCGTAGAACTAAGCGTGGTATTCGTTTTGACAGGTTATGGCTCCCGTAACTCTAAACGAGCCAGAAGTTATGGTCGTCCGAATAGTCGATATCTACAGGGTGCAACATCCGCGGTGTAGGGTGCAACATCTGTCCGAAATGGAGAAACAGTGCCGTACGACTTTTTGAAATGCGTGCATGGATTTGAAATGGAACAGTACCATGGTGCACCACTCTCCAGCGATGATAAATCGAAGACGAGGCACGGTAATCCTGTTTTACAGTAAAAATCCGGTGTCGTAAAAACGAAGGGGAAAAAACTTACGAGACCCGATAGAGATTCGGGTTGTCATTTTGGGGCATTAATCTATCCGTTGATGGTTGAAAGCTGTCAAAGCCGTAGAACTCACCGTAGCCTTCGTTTTGACAGGTTATGGCTCCCGTAACTCTTAATGAGCCAGAAGTTATGGTCGTCCGAATAATCGTTATCTACAGGATGCAATATCCGCGGTGCAAGGTGCAACATCCGTCCGAAATGGCGTAACAGTGCCGTACGACTTTTAGAAATGCGTGCATGGATTTGAAACGGAACTGTACCATAGTTCACAAGTCTCCAGCGATGGTAAATCGAAGACGAGGCACGGTAATCCCGTTTTACCGTAAAAATTCGGTGTCGAAAAAACGAATGGTAAAAAACTTACGAGACCCGATTGAGATTCGGGTTGTCATTTTTGGGTATTAATCTATCCGTTGATGGCTGAAAGCTTTCAAAGCCATAGAACTCACCGTGGCCTTCGTTCTGACCGGTTATGGCTCCCGTAACTCTAAACAAGCCAGAAGTCATGGCCGTCCGAATAATCGATATCTACAGGGTGGAACATCCGCGGTGCGAGGTGCAACATCCGTCCAAAATGGCGAAACAGCGCCGTACGACTTTTAGAAATGCGTGCATGGATTTGAAACAGAACAGTACCATGGTGCACCACTCTCCAGCGATGGTAAATCGAAGGCGAGGCACGGTAATCCCGTTTTACAGTAAAAATCCGGTGTCGAAAATACAAAGGGTAAAAAACTTACGAGACCCGATTGAGATTCGGTTTGTCCTTTTAGGGAATTAATCTACTCGTTGACGGCTGAAAGCTGTCAAAGCCGTAGAAATCACCATGGCCTTCGTTTTGACAGGTTATGGCTCCCGTAACTCTAAACGAGCCAGAAGTTATGGCCGTCCGAATAATCGATATCTACAGGGTGCAACATCCGCGGTGCAAGGTGCAACATCCGTCCGAAATGGCGAAACAGTGCCGTACGACTTTTAGAAATGCATGCATGGATTTGAAACGGAACAGTACCATGGTGCACCACTCTCCAGCGATGGTAAATCAAAGGCGAGGCACGGTAATCCCGTTTTACCGTAAAAATCCGGTGTCGAAAAAACGAAGGGTAAAAAACTTACGAGACCCGATTGAGATTCGGGCTGTCCTTTTAGGAAATTAATCTATCCGTTGGCCGCTGAAAGCTGTCACAGCCGGAGAACTCACCGTGGCCTTCGTTTTGATAGGTTATGGCTCCCGTAACTCTAAACGAGCCAGAAGTTATGGCCGTCCGAATAATCGATATCTACAGGGTGCAACATCCGCGGTGCAAGGTGCAACATCCGTCCGAAATGGCGAAACAGTGTCGTACGACTTTTAGAAATGTGTGCATAGATTTGAAATGGAAAAGTACCATGGTGCACCACTCTCCAGCGATGGTAAATCAAAGACGAGCCACGGTAATCCTGTTTTACCGATAAAATCCGGTGTCAAAAAAACGAAGGGTAAAAAACTTACGAGACCCGATTGAGATTCGGGTTGTCCTTTTCGGGCATTAATCTATCCGTTGACGGTTGAAAGCGGTCAAAACCGTAGAACTCACCGTGGCCTTCGTTTTGAAAGGTTATGGCTCCCGTAACTCTAAACAAGCCAGAAGTTATGGCCGTCCGAATAATCGATATCTACAGGGTGCAACATCAGCGGTGCAAGGTGCAACATCCGTCCGAAATGGCGAAACAGTGCCGTACGACTTTTATAAATGCGTGCATGGATTTGAAACGGAACAGTACCATGGTGCACCACTCTCCAGCGATGGTAAATCGAAGGCGAAGCACGGTAATCTCGTTTTACAGTAAAAATCCGGTGTCGAAAACACGAAGGGTAAAAAACTTACGAGACCCGATTGAGATTCGGATTGACCTTTTTGGGAATTAATCTATCCGTTGACGGCTGAAAGCTGTCAAAGCCGTAGAAATCACCGTGGCCTTCGTTTTGACATGTTATGGCTCCCGTAACTCTAAACGAGCCGAAGTTATGGCCGTCCGAATAATCGATATCTACAGGGTGCAACATCCGCGGTGCAGGTTCCAACGTCCGTCCGAAATGGCAAAACAGTGTCGTATGACTTTTAGAAATGCGTGTATGGATTTGAAACGGAACAGTAACATGGTGCACCACTCTCCAGCGAAGGTAAATCAAAAACGAGGCACGGTAATCCCGTTTTACCGTAAAAATCCGGTGTCGAAAAAACGAAGGGTAAAAAACATAGGAGACCTGATTGAAATTCGGGTTGTCATTTTTGGGCATTAATCTATCCGTTGACGGCTGAAAGCTTTCAAAGCCATAGAACTCACCGGGAACTTCGTTTTGACAGGTTATGGCTCCTGTAACTCTAAACGAGCCGGAAGTTATGGCCGTCCGAATAATTGATATCTACAATGTGCAACATCCGCAGTGCAAGGTGCAACATCCAACCGAAATGGCGAAACAGTGCCGTACGACTTTTAGAAATGTGTGCATGGATTTGAAACGGAACAGTACCATGGTGCACAACTCTCCAGCGATGGTAAATCGAAGGCGAGGCTAGGTAATCCCGTTTTACCGCAAAAATCCGGTGTCGAAAAAACAAAGGGTAAAAAACTTACGAGACCCGATTGAGATTCGGGTTGTCCTTTTTGGGCATTAATCAATCCGTTGATGGTTGAAAGCGGTCAAAGCCGTAGAACTCACCGTGGCCTTCATTTTGACAGGTTCTGGCTCCCGTAACTCTAAACGAGCCAGAAGTTATGGTCGTCCGAATAATCGATATCTACAGGGTGCTACATCCGCGGTGCAGGTTGCAACGTCCGTCCGAAATGGCAAAACAGTGCCGTACGACTTTTAGAAATGCGTGCATGGATTTGAAACGGAACAGTAACATGGTGCACTACTCTCCAGCGAAGGTAAATCGAAGACGAGGCACGGTAATCCCGTTTTACCGTAAAAATCCGGTGTCGAAAAAACGAAGGGTAAAAAACTTAGGAAACCCGATTGAGATTCGGGTTGTCATTTTTGGGCATTAATCTATCCGTTGATGGTTGAAAGCTTTCAAAGCCATAGAACTCACCGTGGCCTTCGTTTTGATAGGTTATGGCTCCCGTAACTCTAAACGAGCCGGAAGTTATGGCCATCCGAATAATCGATATCTACAGTGTGCAACATCCGCGGTGCAAGGTGCAACATCCGTCCGAAATGGCGAAACAATGTCGTACGACTTTTAAAAATGTGTGCATGGATTTGAAATGGAACAGTACAATGGTGCAAAACTCTCCAGCGATGGTAAATCGAAGGCGAGGCATGGTAATCCCGTTTTACCGCAAAAATCCGGTATCGAAAAAACGAAGGGTAAAAAACTTACGAGACCCGATTGAGATTCGGGTTGTCCTTTTTGGGCATTAATCTATCCGTTGACGGCTGAAAGCTGTCAAAGCCGTAGAACTCATCGAGGCCTTCGTTTTGACAGGTCATGGCTTCCGTAACTCTAAACGAGCCAGAAGTTATGGCCGTCCGAATAATCGATATGTATAGGGTGCAACATCCGCGGTGCAAGGTGCAACATCCGTCCGAAATGGCGAAACAGTGCCGTACGACTTTTAAAATGCGTGCATGGATTTGAAACGGAATAGTACCATGGTGCACCACTCTCCAGCGATGGTAAATCGAAGGCGAGCCACGGTAATCCCATTTTACCGTAAAAATCCGGTGTCGAAAAAACGAAGGGTAAAAAACTTACGAGACCCGATTGAGATTCGGGTTGTCCTTTTAGAGAATTAATCTATCCGTTGACGGTTGAAAGCAGTCAAAGCCGTAGATCTCAGCGTGGCCTTCGTTTTGACAAGTTATGGCTCCCGTAACTCTAAACGAGCCAGAAGTTATGGCCGTCTGAATAGTCGATATCTACAGGGTGCAACATCCACGGTGCAGGGTGCAACATCCGTCCGAAATGGAGAAACAGTGCCGTACGACTTTTTGAAATGCGTGCATGGATTTGAAATGGAACGGTACCACGGTGCACCACTCTCCAGCGATGATAAATCGAAAACGAGGCACGGTAATCCCGCTTTACAGTAAAAATCCGGTGTCGTAAAAACGAAGGGTAAAAAACTTACGAGACCCGATTGAGATTCGGGCTGTCATTTTGGGGCATTAATCTATCCGTTGACGGTTGAAAGCTGTCAAAGCCGTAGAACTCACCGTGGCCTTCGTTTTGACAGGTTATGGCTCCCGTAACTCTAAATGAGCCAGAAGTTATGGCCGTCCGAATAATCGATATCTACAGGATGCAATATCCGCGGTGCTCGGTGCAACATCCGTCCGAAATGGCGAAACAGTGTCGTACGACTTTTAGAAATGCGTGCATGGATTTGAAACGGAACTGTACCATAGTGCACAACTCTCCAGTGATGGTAAATCGAAGACGAGGCACGGTAATCCCGTTTTACCGTAAAAATCCGGTGTCGAAAAAACGAACGGCAAAAAACTTACGAGACCCGATTGAGATTCGGGTTGTCATTTTTGGGCATTAATCTATCCGTTGACGGCTGAAAGCTTTCAAAGCCATAGAACTCATCGTGGCCTTCGTTTTGACAGGTTATGGCTCCCGTAACTCTAAACGAGCCTGAAGTCATGGCCGTCCGAATAATCGATATCTACAGGGTGGAACATCCGCGGTGCGAGGTACAACATCCGTCCGAAATGGCGAAACAGCGCCGTACGACTTTTAGAAATGCGTGCATAGATTTGAAACAGAACAGTACCATGGCGTACCACTCTCCAGCGATGGTAAATCGAAGGCGAGGCACGGTAATCCCGATTTACAGTAAAAATCCGGTGTCGAAAATACGAAGGGTAAAAAACATATGAGAACCTGTTGACATTCGGTTTGTCCTTTTAGGGAATTAATCTACCCGTTGACGGCCGAAAGCTGTCAAAGCCGTAGAAATCACCGTGGCATTCGTTTTGACAGGTTATGGCTCCCGTAACTCTAAACGAGCCAGAAGTTATGGCCTTCCGAATAATCGATATCTACAGGGTGCAACATCCGTGGTGCAGGGTGCAACATCCGTCCGAAATGGCGAAACAGTGCCATACGACTTTTAGAAATGCATGCATGGATTTGAAACGGAACCGTACCATGGTGCACCACTCTCCAGCTATGGTAAATCAAAGGCGAGGCACGGTAATCCCGTTTTACCGTAAAAATCCGGTGTCGATAATACAAAGGGTAAAAAAGTTACGAGACCCGATTGAGATTCGGTTTGTCCTTTTAGGGAATTAATCTACTCGTTGACGGCTGAAAGCTGTCAAAGCCGTAGAAATCACCATGGCCTTCGTTTTGACAGGTTATGGCTCCCGTAACTCTAAACGGGCCAGAAGTTATGGCCGTCCGAATAATCGATATCTACATGGTGCAACATCCGCGGTGCAAGGTGCAACATCCGTACGAAATGGCGAAACAGTGCCGTACGACTTTTAGAAATGCATGCATGGATTTGAAACGGAACAGTACCATAGTGCACCACTCTCCAGCGATGGTAAATCAAAGGCGAGGCACGGTAATCCCGTTTTACCGTAAAAATGCGGTGTCGAAAAAATGAAGGGTAAAAAACTTACGAGACCCGATTGAGATTCGGGTTGTCCTTTTAGGAAATTAATCTATCCGTTGGCCGCTGAAAGCTGTCAAAGCCGTAGAACACACCGTGGCCTTCGTTTTGACAGGTTATGGCTCCCGTAACTCTAAACGAGCCAGAAGTTATGGCCGTCCGAATAATCGATATCTATAGGGTGCAACATCCGCGGTGCAAGGTGCAACATCCGTCCGAAATGGCGAAACATTGTCGTACGACTTTTAGAAATGTGTGCATAGATTTGAAATGGAAAAGTACCATGGTGCACCACTCTCCAGCGATGGTAAATCAAAGACGAGCCACGGTAATCCTGTTTTACCGTTAAAATCCGGTGTCAAAAAAACGAAAGGTAAAAAACGTACGAGACCCGATTGAGATTCGGGTTGTCCTTTTTGGGCATTAATCTATCCGTTGACGGCAGAAAGATGTCAAAGATGTAGAACTCATCGTGGCCTTCGTTTTGACAGGTTATGACTCCCGTAACTCTAAACGAGCCAGAAGTTATGGCCGTCCGAATAATCGATATCTATAGGGTGCAACATCCGCGGTGCAAGGTGCAACATCCGTCCGAAATGGCGAAACAGTGTCGTACGACTTTTAGAAATGCATGCATGGATTTGAAACGGAACATTTCCATGGTACACCACTCTCCAGCGATGGTAAATCGAAGGCGAGGCACGGTAATCCCGTTTTACCGTAAAAATCCGGTGTCGAAAAAACGAAGGGTAAAAAACTTACGAGACCCGATTGAGATTCGGGTTGTCCTTTTCGGGCATTAATCTATCCGTTGACGGTTGAAAGTGGTCAAAACCGTAGAACTCACCGTGGCCTTCGTTTTGACAGGTTATGGCTCTCGTAACTCTAAACAAGCCAGAAGTTATGGCCGTCCGAATAATCGATATCTACAGGGTGCAACATCAGCGGTGCAAGGTGCAACATCCGTCCGAAATGGCGAAACAGTGTCGTACGACTTTTATAAATGCGTGCATGGATTTGAAACGGAACAGTACCATGGTGCACCACTCTCCAGCGATGGTAAATCGAAGGCGAAGCACGGTAATCCCGTTTTACAGTAAAAATCCGGTGTCGAAAATACGAAGGGTAAAAAACTTACGAGACCCGATTGAGATTCGGATTGACCTTTTAGGGAATTAATCTATCCGTTGACGGCTAAAAGCTGTCAAAGCCGTAGAAATCACCGTGGCCTTTGTTTTGACATGTTATGGCTCCCGTAACTCTAAACGAGCCGAAGTTATGGTCGTCCGAATAATCGATATCTACAGGGTGCAACATCCGCGGTGCAGGTTCCAACGTCCGTCGGAAATGGCAAAACAGTGCCGTATGACTTTTAGAAATGCGTGCATGGATTTGAAACGGAACAGTAACATGGTGCACCACTCTCCAGCGAAGATAAATCGAAAATGAGGCACGGTAATCCCGTTTTACCGTAAAAATCCGGTGTCGAAAAAACGAAGGGTAAAAAACATAGGAGACCCGATTGAAATTCGGGTTGTCATTTTTGGGCATTAATCTATCCAATGACGGTTGAAAGCTTTCAAAGCGATAGAACTCACCGTGGCCTTCGTTTTGACAGGTTATGGCTCCCGTAACTCTAAACGAGCCGGAAGTTATGGCCGTCCGAATAATCGATATCTACAGGGTGCTACATCCGCGGTGCAGGTTGCAACGTCCGTCCGAAATGGCAAAACAGTGCCGTACGACTTTTAGAAATGCGTGCATGGATTTTAAACGGAACAGTAACATGGTGCACTACTCTCCAGCGAAGGTAAATCGAAGACGAGGCACGGTAATCCCGTTTTACCGTAAAAATCCGGTGTCGAAAAAACGAAGGGTAAAAAACTTAGGAGACCCGATTGATATTCGGGTTGTCATTTTTGGGCATTAATCTATCCGTTAACGGTTGAAAGCTTCCAAAGCCATAGAACTCACCGTGGCCTTCGTTTTGACAGGTTATGGCTCCCGTAACTCTAAACGAGCCGAAAGTTATGGCCATCCGAATAATCGATATCTACAGTGTGCAACATCCGCGGTGCAAGGTGCAACATCCGTCCGAAATGGCGAAACAGTGTCGTACGATTTTAGAAATGTGTGCATGGATTTGAAATGGAACAGTACAATGGTGCACAACTCTCCAGCGATGGTAAATCGAAGGCGAGGCATGGTAATCCCGTTTTACCGCAAAAATCCGGTGTCGAAAAAACGAAGGGTAAAAAACTTACGAGACCCGATTGAGATTCGGGTTGTCCTTTTTGGGCATTAATCTATCCGTTGACGGCTGAAAGCTGTCAAAGCCGTAGAACTCATCGAGGCCTTCGTTTTGACATGTCATGGCTTCCGTAACTCTAAACGAGCCAGAAGTTATGGCCGTCCGAATAATCGATATGTACAGGGTGCAACATCCGCGGTGCAAGGTGCAACATCCGTCCGAAATGGCGAAACAGTGTCGTACGACTTTTAAAATGCGTGCATGGATTTGAAACGGAATAGTACCATGGTGCACCACTCTCCAGCGATGGTAAATCGAAGGCGAGCCACGGTAATCCCATTTTACCGTAAAAATCCGGTGTCGAAAAAACGAAGGGTAAAAAACTTACGAGACCCGATTGAGATTCGGGTTGTCCTTTTAGAGAATTAATCTATCCGTTGACGGTTGAAAGCTGTCAAAGCCGTAGAACTCAGCGTGGCCTTCGTTTCGACAGGTTATGGCCCCCGTAACTCTAAACGAGCCAGAAGTTATGGCCGTCCGAATAGTCGATATCTACAGGGTGCAACATCCACGGTGCAGGGTGCAACATCCGTCCGAAATGGAGAAACAGTGCCGTACGACTTTTTGAAATGCGTGCATGGATTTGAAATGGAACAGTACCACGGTGCACCACTCTCCAGCGATGATAAATCGAAGACGAGGCACGGTAATCCCGTTTTACAGTAAAAATCCGGTGTCGTAAAAACGAAGGGTAAAAAACTTACGAGACCCGATTTCGATTCGGGTTGTCATTTTGGGGCATTAATCTATCCGTTGACGGTTGAAAGCTGTCAAAGCCGTAGAACTCACCGTGGCCTTCGTTTTGACAGGTTATGGCTCCCGTAACTCTAAATGAGCCAGAAGTTATGGCCGTTCGAATAATCGATATCTACAGGATGCAATATCCGCGGTGCTGGGTGCAAAATCCGTCCGAAATGGCGAAACAGTATCGTACGACTTTTAGAAATGCGTGCATGGATTTGAAACGGAACTGTACCATAGTGTACAACTCTCCAGCGATGGTAAATCGAAGACGAGGCACGGTAATCCCGTTTTACCGTAAAAATCCGGTGTCGAAAAAACGAACGGTAAAAAACTTACGAGACCCGATTGAGATTCGGGTTGTCATTTTTGGGCATTAATCTATCCGTTGACGGCTGAAAGCTTTCAAAGCCATAGAACTCACCGTGGCCTTCGCTTTGACAGGTTATGGCTCCCGTAACTCTAAATGAGCCAGAAGTCATGGCCGTCCGAATAATCGATATCTACAGGGTGGAACATCCGCGGTGCGAGGTGCAACATCCGTCCGAAATGGCGAAACAGCGCCGTACGACTTTTAGAAATGCGTGCATGGATTTGAAACAGAACAGTACCATGGCGTACCACTCTCCAGCGATGGTAAATCGAAGGCGAGGCACGGTAATCCCGTTTTACAGTAAAAATCCGGTGTCGAAAATACGAAGGATAAAAACTTACGAGAACCGATTGACATTCGGTTTGTCCTTTTAGGGAATTAATCTATCCGTTGACGGTTGAAAGCTGTCAAAGCCGTAGAACTCAGCGTGGCCTTCGTTTTGACAGGTTATGGCTCCCGTAACTCTAAACGAGCCAGAAGTTATGGCCGTCCGAATAGTCGATATCTACAGGGTGCAACATCCGCGGTGCAGGGTGCAACATCCGTCCGAAATGGCGAAACAGTGCCGTACGACTTTTAGAAATGCTTGCATGGATTTGAAACGGAACAGTACCATGGTGCACCACTCTCCAGCGATGGTAAATCAAAGGCGAGGCACGGTAATCCCCTTTTACCGTAAAAATCCGGTGTCGAAAAAATGAAGGGTAAAAAACTTACGAGACCCGATTGAGATTCGGGTTGTCCTTTTAGGAAATTAATCTATCCGTTGGCCGCTGAAAGCTGTCAAAACCGTAGAACTCACCGTGGCCTTCGTTTTGACAGGTTATGGCTCCCGTAACTCTAAACGAGCCAGAAGTTATGGCCGTCCGAATAATCGATATCTATAGGGTGCAACATCCGCGGTGCAAGGTGCAACGTCCGTCCGAAATGGCGAAACAGTGTCGTACGACTTTTAGAAATGTGTGCATGGATTTGGAATGGAAAAGTACCATGGTGCACCACTCTCCAGCGACGGTAAATCGAAGACGAGCCACGGTAATCCCGTTTTACCGTTAAAATCCGGTGTCGAAAAAACGAAGGGTAAAAAACTTACGAGACCCGATTGAGATTCGGGTTGTCCTTTTTGGGCATTAATCTATCCGTTGACGGCTGAAATCTGTCAAAGTTGTAGAACTCATCGTGGGCTTCGTTTTGACAGGTTATGGCTCCCGTAACTCTAAACGAGCCAGAAGTTATGGCCGTCCGAATAATCGATATCTACAGGGTGCAACATCCGCGGTGCAGGTTGCAACGTCCGTCCGAAATGGCAAAACAGTGCCGTACGACTTTAAGAAATGCGTGCATGGATTTGAAACGGAACAGTAACATGGTGCACCACTCTCCAGCGAAGGTAAATCGAAGACGAGGCACGGTAATCCCGTTTTACCGTAAAAATCCGGTGTCGAAAAAATGAAGGGTAAAAAACTTAGGTGACCGGATTGAGTTCGGGTTGTCCTTTGTGGGCATTTATCTATCCGTTGACGGCTGAAAGCTGTCAAAGCCATAGAACTCATCGAGGACTTCGTTTTGACAGGTCATGGCTCCCGTAACTCTAAACGAGGCAGAAGTTATGGCCGTCCGAATAATCGATATGTATAGGGTGCAACATCCGTGGTGCAAGGTGCAACTTCCGTCCGAAATGGCGAAACAGTGCGGTACGACTTTTAAAATGCGTGCATGGATTTGAAACGGAATAGTACCATGGTGCACCACTCTCCAGTGATGGTAAATCGAAGGCGAGCCACGGTAATCCCATTTTACCGTAAAAATCCGGTGTCGAAAAAACGAAGGGTAAAAAACTTACGAGACCCGATTGAGATTCGGGTTGTCCTTTTAGAGAATTAATCTATCCGTTGACGGTTGAAAGCTGTCAAAGCCGTAGAACTCGGCGTGGCCTTCGTTTTGACAGGTTATGGCTCCCGTAACTCTAAACGAGCCAGAAGTTATGGCCGTCCGAATAGTCGATATCTACAGGGTGCAACATCCGCGGTGCAGGGTGCAACATCCGTCCGTAATGGAGAAACAGTGCCGTACGACTTTTTGAAATGCGTGCATGGATTTGAAATAGAACTGTACCATAGTGCAGCACTCTCCAGCGATGGTAAATCGAAGACGAGGCGCGGTAATCCCATTTTACAGTAAAAATCCGGTGTCGTAAAAACGAAGGATAAAAAACTTACGAGACCCGATTGAGATTCGGGTTGTCATTTTGGGGCATTAATCTATCCGTTGACGGTTGAAAGCTGTCAAAGCCGTAGAACTCACCGTAGCCTTCGTTTTGAATGGTTATGGCTTCCGTAACTCTAAATGAGCCAGAAGTTATGGCCATCCGAATAATCGATATCTACAGGATGCAATATCCGCGGTGCAGGGTGCAACATCCGTCCGAAATGGCGAAACAGTGTCGTACGACTTTTAGAAATGCGTGCATGGATTTGAAACGGAACTGTACCATAGTGCACAACTCTCCAGCGATGGTAAATCGAAGACGAGGCACGGTAATCCCGTTTTACCGTAAAAATCCAGTGTCGAAAAAACGAACGGTAAAAAACTTACGAGACCCGATTGAGATTCGGGTTGTCATTTTTGGGCATTAAGCTATCCGTTGACGGCTGAAAGCTTTCAAAGCCATAGAACTCACCGTGGCCTTCATTTTGACAGGTTATGGGTCCCGTAACTCTAAACGAGGCAGAAGTCATGGCCGTCCGAATAATTGATATCTATAGGGTGGAACATCCGCGGTGCGAGGTGCAACATCCGTCCGAAATGGCGAAACAGCGCCGTACGACTTTTAGAATTGCGTGCATGGATTTGAAACAGAACAGTACCATGGCGCACCACTCTCCAGCGATGGTAAATCGAAGGCGAGGCACGGTAATCCCGTTTTACAGTAAAAATCCGGTGTCGAAAATACGAAGGGTAAAAAACTTACGAGAACCGATTGAGATTCGGTTTGTCCTTTTAGGGAATTAATCTACCCGTTGACGGCTGAAAGCTGTCAATGCCGTAGAAATCACCGTGGCCTTCGTTTTGACAGGTTATGACTCCCGTAACTCTAAACGAGCCAGAAGTTATGGCCGTCCGAATAATCGATATCTACAGGGTGCAACATCCGCGGTGCAAGGTGCAACATCCGTCCGAAATGGCGAAACAGTGTCGTACGACATTTAGAAATGCATGCATGGATTTGAAACGGAACAGTACCATGGTGCACCACTCTCCAGCGATGGTAAATCAAAGGCGAGGCACGGTAATCCCGTTTTAACGTAAAAATCCGGTGTCGAAAAAATGAAGGGTAAAAAACTTACGAGACCCGATTGAGATTCGGGTTGTCCTTTTAGGAAATTAATCTATCCGTTGGCTGCTGAAAGCTGTCAAAACCGTAGAACTCACCGTGGCCTTCGTTTTGACAGGTTATGGCTCCCGTAACTCTAAACGAGCCAGAAGTTATGGCCGTCCGAATAATCGATATATATAGGGTGCAACATCCGCGGTGCAAGGTGCAACATCCGTCCGAAATGGCAAAACAGTGTCGTACGAGTTTTAGAAATGTGTGCGTGGATTTCAAAATGGAAAAGTACCATGGTGCGCCACTCTCCAGCGATGGTAAATCGAAGACGAGCCACGGTAATCCCGTTTTACCGTTAAAATCCGGTGTCGAAAAAACGAAGGGTAAAAAACTTACGAGACCCGATTGAGATTCGGGTTGTCCTTTTTGGGCATTAATCTATCCGTTGACGGCTGAAAGCTGTCAAAGCTGTAGAACTCATCGTGGCCTTCATTTTGACAGGTTATGGCTCCCGTAACTCTAAACGGGCCAGAATTTATGGCCGTCCGAATAATCGATGTCTACAGGGTGCAACATACGCGGTGCAAGGTGCAACATCCGTCCGAAATGGCGAAACAGTGCCGTACGACTTTTAGAAATGCATGCATGGATTTGAAACGGAACATTTCCATGGTGCACCACTCTCCCGCGATGGTAAATCGAAGGCGAGGCACGGTAATCCCGTCTTACCGTAAAAATCCGGTGTCGAAAATACGAATGGTAAAAAACTTATGAGACCCGATTGAGATTTGCGTTGTCCTTTTCGGGCATTTATCTATCCGTTGACGGTTGAAAGCGGTCAAAGCCGTAGAACTCACCGTGGCCTTCGTTTTCACAGGTTATGGCTCCCGTAACTCTAAACGAGCCAGAAGTTATGGCCGTCCCAATAATCGATATCTACAGGGTGCAACATCCGCGGTGCAAGGTGCAACATCCGTCCGAAATGGCGAAACAGTGTCGTACGACTTTTATAAATGCTTGCATGGATTTGAAACGGAACAGTATCATGGTGCACCACTCTCCAGCGATGGTAAATCGAAGGCGAGGCACGGTAATCCCGTTTTACAGTAAAAATCCTGTGTCGAAAATACGAAGGGTAAAAAACTTACGAGACCCGATTGAGATTCGGATTGTCCTTTAGGGAATTAATCTATCCATTGACGGCTGAAAGCTGTCAAAGCCGTAGAAATCACCGTGGCCTTCGTTTTGACAGGTTTTGACTCCCATAACTCTAAACGAGCCAGAAGTTATGGCCGTCCGAATAATCGATATCTATAGGGTGCAACATCCGCGGTGCAGGTTGCAACGTCCGTCCGAAATGGCAAAACTGTGCCGTACGACTTTAAGAAATGCGTGCAAGGATTTGAAACGGAATAGTAACATGGTGCACCACTCTCCAGCGAAGGTAAATCGAAGACGAGGCACGGTAATCCCGTTTTACCGTAAAAATCCGGTGTCGAAAAAACGAAGGGTAAAAAACTTACGAGACCCGATTGAGATTCGGGCTGTCCTTTTTGGGCATTAATCTATCCGTTGACGGCTGAAAGCTGTCAAAGCCGTAGAACTCATCGAGGCCTTTGTTTTGATAGGTCATGGCTCCCGTAACTCTAAACGAGCCAGAAGTTATGGCCGTCCGAATAATCGATATGTACAGGGTGCAACATCCGCGGTGCAAGGTGCAACATCCGTCCGAAATGGCGAAACAGTGCCGTACGACTTTTAAAATGCGTGCATGGGTTTGAAACGGAACAGTACCATGGTGCCAACTCTCCAGCGATGGTAAATCGAAGGCGAGGCACGGTAATCCCGTTTTACCGCAAAAATACGGTGTCGAAAAAACGAAGGGTAAAATACTTACGACACCCGATTGAGATTCGGGTTGTCCTTTTTGGGCATTAATCTATCCGTTGTCAGCTGAAAGCTGTCAAAGCCGTAGAACTCACCGTGTCCTTCATTTTGACAGGTTATGGACCCCGTAACTCTAAACGAGCCAGAAGTTATGGCCGTCCGAATAATCGATATCTACAGGGTGCAACATCCGCGGTGCAGGGTGCAACGTCCGTCCTAAATGGCGAAACAGTGCCATACGACTTTTAGAAATGCGTGCATGGATTTGAAACGGAACAGTAACATGGTGCACCACTCTCCAGCGAAGGTAAATCGAAGAAAAGGCACGGTAATCCCGTTTTACCGTAAAAATCCTGTGTCGAAAAAACGAAGGGTAAAAAACTTACGAGACCCGATTGAGATTCGGGTTGTCATTTTTGGGCATTCATCTATCCGTTGATGGCTGAAAGCTTTCAAAGCCATAGAACTCACCGTGGCCTTCGTTTTGACAGGTTATGGCTCCCGTAACTCTAAACGAGCCGGAAGTTATGGCCGTCCGAATAATCGATATCTACAGTGTGCAACATCCGCGGTGCAAGGTGCAACATCCGTCCGAAATGGCGAAACAATGCCGTACGACTTTTAGAAATGTGTGCATGGATTTGAAACGTAACAGTACCATGGTGCACAACTCTCCAGCGATGGTTAATCGAAGGCGAGGCACGGTAATCCCGTTTTACCGCAAAAATCCGGTGTCGAAAAAACGAAGGGTAAAAAACTTACGAGACCCGATTGAGATTCGGGTTGTCCTTTTTGGGCATTAATCTATCCGTCGTCGGCTGAAAGCTGTCAAAGCCGTAGAACACACCGTGGCCTTCGTTTTGACAGGTTATGGATCCCGTAACTCTAAATGATCCAGAAGTTATGGCCGTCCGAATAATCGATATCTACAGGGTGCAACATCCGCGGTGCATGGTGCAACATCCGTCCGAAATGGCGAAACAGTGTCGTACGACTTTTAGAAACGCGTGCATGGATTTGAAACGGAAAAGTACCATGGTGCACCACTCTCCGGCGATGGTAAATCGAAGACGAGGCACGGTAATCCCGTTTTACCGTAAAAATCGGTGTCGAAAAAACGAAGGGTAAAAAACTTACGAGACCCGATTGAGATTCGGATTGTCCTTTTTGGGCATTAATCTATCCGTTGACGGCTAAAAGCTGTCAAAGCCGTAGAAATCACCGTGGCCTTCGTTTTGACAGGTTATGGCTCCCATAACTCTAAACGAGCCAGAAGTTATGGCCGTCCGAATAACCGATATCTACAGGGTGCAACATCCGCGGTGCAAGGTGAAACATCCGTCCGAAATGGCGAAACAGTGCCGTACGACTTTTAGAAATGCATGCATGGATTTGAAACGGAACAGTACCATGGTGCACCACTCTCCAGCAATGGTAAATCGAAGGCGAGGCACGGTAATCACGTTTTACCGTAAAAATCCGGTGTTCAAAAAACGAAGGGTAAAAAACTTACGAGACCCAAATGATATTCGGGTTGTCATTTTAGGGAATTAATCTAACCGTTGACGGCTGAAAGCTGTCAAAGCATTAGAACTCACGGTGGCTTTCATTTTGATAGGTTATGGCTCCCGTAACTCTAAACGAACCACAAGTTATGGCCGTCCGAATAATCGATATCTACAGGGTGGAACATCCGCGGTGCAAGGTGCGACATCCGTCCGAAATGGCGAAACAGCGCCGTACGACTTTTAGAAATGTGTACATGGATTTGAAACGGAACAGTACCATGGTGGACCACTCTCCAGCGATGGTAAATCGAAGGCGAGTCACGGTAATCCCGTTTTACAGTAAATATCCGGTGTCGAAAAAACGAAGGGTAAAAAACTTACGAGACCCGATTGAGATTGGGGTTGTCCTTTTAGGAATTAATCTATCCGTTGACGGCTGAATGCTGTCAAAGCCGTAGAAATCACTTTGGGCTTCGTTTTGACAGGTTATGGCTCCCGTAACTCTAAACGAGCCCGAAGTTATGGCCGTCCGAATAGTCGATATCTACAGGGTGCAACATCCGCGGTGCAGGGTGCAACATCCGTCCGAAATGGAGAAACAATGCCGTACAACTTTTAGAAATGCGTGCATAGATTTGAAACAGAACAGTACTATTTGTTTCAAAATTGGGCACAACACTCTACGGGAGTCGTTGAAGAGATAATAACGAAGAATGTAAATTCAAAACAGATATTATCTAACAAGAACTCCAATCAGCAGTAAAATAAATGCGTAGACAAGCGATTTATAGTGGTTCGGCGTGTAGCCTACGTCCACTGTGAAGTGTTTTGATATTTTATTGATTCTCTTACAATGATTACAAATTGTTGCAGCGATCAACAGCAAGTTACAACTGGAAATTCGAAATCAACAATGAAATTATGATGTAGGATGATGTAGATCTTGATCCGACAGAGTCTGGGCGCTTGAGAGTCGAAAGATCCCTTTTCTGTTGTCTCTGGGGCTCTATTTATAGGCGTAGGCTGCTGATATTTCGCTGAAAACTCGGGAGACCACTTCTGGCACGTGAGGGGGCCCACACGCCCGGTCTTAAGAAGTTTGGGCCCACTTTGGCATTGGTTCGAACTCCATTCGAATCGATCAAGAATTCATCCAATCGAGGTGAAGCGTGGACACTCTTCTACATGAATGCAAGCTTCTGCGAAAATTTCGTGGCATTTGGATCAGTAGATTGGGAGATATGATGGATTCGAAATGGGGTTCACTGCATGGCTGTTTGGTCGAAACCATGCATTCGAATCGATGGTTTCGAAACCATGGTGGCACGTGTCTTCGTGTTGACGTGGAGCGCACACTTCGCCTCGATCCGGGTTTCGCTCCGAGTTGAATGCTTCGACTCCATATACTTCGGTGCATTCGAACCGATGGAAGACACGTCACCTTGGCCAGTTGACCCAGTGGATTCGAACAGGGCTCCAATGATGGATTCGAAAGAGGCTTCATGGATGGGTTCGAATGAGGTTTCATGGATGGATTCGAACATGGCCTTATGGATGGGTTCGAAAAACTAAAGCTCGATGGATTCGAAGGTGATGGAGTCGAACCCGAGGCGCGTTGATGGGTTCGAAGTCGATGGATTCGAAGGTGATCGTTTCGAACCTTTGATCATCCATCGGTTCGAAACCTAGGTCTTTCCCTCCAAATTGAATCGATCATAACTCGAGCATATGAACTCGGATTGACTTGAAATTTGAGATGCTGACTTCTACGGTCTTACTTGTCGTGTCCTATCAATTGTAGCTCAATCTGGACTCGGACAAAATTCAGCGATATCCATAGCGAAACGAAATATGACCAACCTCTGAGCCGAACTATTCTCCGTTTTTCGATCGATCTTTTGGTATCGCGGCTTTGCCAAAAAGGGGGATAACATTTTGCCCCCCAAAGTGCGTCTTATGGAAACATGACGTGCTTTGAATAGCTACAACTTCTCTCCGAACAATCATTGCTCTCTTTTCGTTGAGATTCGTGCTCTGTATTGCTGCAACCTTGCGTTGATGTGATTGATTGCTGTATAATAGCGCCTAGCCGTTGGCTCTTGCATTTGTAACAAGATAAGTGTTTGATCCCTGCAAATGCTTAAAATCGAATGTTAGTCCGATATATATGCACATATGCTAGTTTGATATTTGTTAACGTCGTGCGTCTACAAGTCGTTGTTAGTTTTGTTTGCTATTGAATTTGGTATCGATTCTCTCCTGAACCGATTTTGAAATTTGATTTGAGACAACACTTGATGGTTGTTTTGAAAAGTCCCTTCGTATCGATCCTCTCCTGAACCGATGTAGAAGGTTGAAGGAAACGACTCTACGTTGCGTGATTGTAATGCTTCGAACCGATGTGTTGGAGTATAGATGGGTTCGAAATCCACATTCGTATGGATGGAGTATACTTGTGTTGTGATGGGTTCGAAAATGACATTCGAACCGATGTGAATGGATGGATTCGGACTAGCAGTTCGTTTCAGTAGGTTGTGGATGGAGTTGCGAACAGGGGCCTCGAATCGATGTGCCCACTGCGCGTTTCACATCGATGCAACTCGTTGTCCTGCTGTGTACTTCGTATCGAAGAAGTGTGAGGGTAACTTCGAACCCACACGGCATTAGGCAAATGGCTTCGAATGGATGTTTCAAAACGATCCATGCTATGACTGGTTGCGACCGGTCACGTTTACCGGAAGGGGAACCGTCTCGGTCAAAATCAAAACTCCATATAAATAGCAGTGGGCCTGCCACTTTTTCACTTTTCACTTTTTACTCTCGCCTTGTTTTGACTGTGTTCTGCATCGTCTCGAAGCTTCAAAGGAGAAAACACTGTGTCGCGTCATCGAATCAACCAAAATTCAAGTCTTCAATCTCCCGAATCCATCATTCAAACTAGGTAACTAGCCTCGAATCCAAACGGCAAAGTTACTTCGAAACCGCGTCTTCTTCATCGATTGGCCACTCTGGTGATTGCTAAAGCCGGATCTGGTCTGGGGAAGCTTCGAAACCATTTGGGGACTCTTGTTCGAATCGATGATGGCAGCATCATTTTTCTTGGATTTCGTATCGATCTCTTGGATGACCTTATGGGGGTGACGTAGCTCGCACCGATTGATGGATTCGAATCCATCGGCTATCGGTTCGAAGTTCTCAACTATATATCGATTCGAAGAGCATCGATTCGAACAATATCGATGTTAAGTTGGGAGTTTCTGATCGGTACGAACTAGCCAAACAAGGATCGATTCGAAGTCATCCATTTTTGATCGATTCGAATTCGACACCTGATCATCGTTTCAAAGCGCGCCTTCTAGTCATCGATTCAAAGTGATGTTAGGTTGGTTTCGAACGAGGTCCCTGTGATCGGTTCGAACCCTCTATGATGGATTCCAAAATTTGACGTTTCTAAGCATAACTCCGATGAGTTTTATTCCTGCATATTTGGACATATTAAACTGCATACTTGACCACCTTTCGAAGCTCGTCGATGGAACGATAACAACTTCTATTTGAATCAATTTCCATCATATAAACGGTTTTGTGATGACGGTCAGCGATGACGGTCATTATAACTGGACTTCGTAGCTTTGTCGTTTGCATATTTCCTTTAACTCTGCGATATTCATTCAAGTAATGCATGGCACTATACAACATACATACATACACTTTACACTGGGGAACGCACGGGTTCTTTGTCGTCTAACGATGGTTTCTCATGAGTTAGCTAGTTATGGAACCTTCAAGTTCGCAAAAGCGCGAGGTTCAAAGCACAACTGCTCCGAGACTAGAGGTTCCAGATATTGAACCTGGGATCATTGGTCCGGCCCCGGACGAACTTCCCAATGCGTCTTTCATTGCCAATCCGTCGGATTCCGTTCAACCGAATATTTCTAAAGACATGTTAGGGAGAATATGCTTGAGGCACGGTCTGTCACTGGATGACGTGTTATTGCCAGGGCTGAACGATAGACCGCACAACCCGCGGGAGGGATATACAACATTCAATCGCCACGCGTGTGCGGCTGGTACACTTCCTCCGTTCAACGAGTATATAAGGGAAGTGCTGTCTTTTTTGAGGATCGCTCCATCTCAACTACACCCGAACGGGTATGCCTCCGTGAATAGTTTATTCATCGTCTTCATGGAGTACCTTCATAAACCACCGATCCCGACCGAGATCAGACATCTATTTAATTTCAAAACTCGAGGTGATTATCCTTCCTTCACATTTATGGAAGCGGTGAGGAACTGCCAAGTGGTCACTGGGTCTTGGACCAGGTTGAGTTACTATAGGACGGAATGGTTCTATGCCAGGTGTCCTCCGGGGTTTGCCCGGCGATGGTTATTCAGACGTGAGTGTAGCTGAGTTATCAAGTAATTACTAAGGCAATTGCGGTCAAAGCGAAACTTATGTTTTTTCTCTTTTTACAGCGACGATTCAGCGACCTGAGGGCGAGCGCTTTAAGGAGATGGTGCGGGTACTCCGGGGAGTCCCGAGCGAAGATAGGGATATCGAGGCGCTCTTGACGGATAGGAATATTCGGACTTACAGGTTGATTGAACGAGGGCAGAGCATACTATTAGACGGGGCACTAAGGATTGTCTCTAAAAAACGAGTCAAACACAAGAAGCCCAAAGTTATCATAGCCGAGGATGTTGATTCTGAAAGAACTCATACTGACGACGAGCCGTTGTTGGACCCTACAGACATGGTCCAGGATGTTGAAGAGCAAAGAAAAGGCAAGGCAGCCGTCGTCACGTCAACTAAGAAGGGGAGATGGAAATCGGTTGTTACGGCCCGATCCTCTCCCGGAGTTAGAATTTCTGAGATGTCTCCTCCGCGAATTGAAAGTCTTTACGAAGGGCTTACTGATCTTCCAATCCCGGATGATGTGTCTTTTCAACATGATGCCGGGTTGGAGGAGTTCCATCATACTCTAGAATTGAGCAAGCCTTTTATTACTAGCTCAGTCGACACTTCTGGTTGGTCGGGGGGAATACATATTCACACACATTTCACGACACCACATAGCCCTGAGTCCTTGGTCATCGGTTTCGAGAAACCACTAACTTTATTCTCATTTCGCTTTGAAGATATTATGACTGGACGCGGTTCGATGCTAGGGAGCCTACGACATGCTCGCAAATCTTCCTCATACTACGAGTCACAACGGAGAGAAGGAGACAGGAGTTACGATCGCAGGTACTCCGGGTATTCTAGCCAAGAACGGAGAGATAGGGATTACAGACATCGGTCTCGATCGCGCACTGCTCCTCCAAGAGTTCCTATACAACCTCCTGTCCATGTTTCTCGTCCTTCCGATCCCTCGCACTACCAGTCGGCCTCTCAATCTTCTAAGCATGAATCTCGCCATCCCAGATCCGAGGCAATGTCTCCAATAGTTGCGGAACAACCTCCTACTGAAATTTCGGGAGAAGGAGCAATCAGGCTTCCTCAACTGAAGAAGGACTTTCCAAATATTTGCTTTGATAACTACATTTTTCCTCTTACTTGAAAAGAATCCGGCCGGAGGCCGAGCAGACGGCGCACGATTATGTGCACGACTTTTATGCCCAATATAGGGCGTGGTATAAGGCAGCCGAGAAAGCGTCGACATTGGCCTTTGAGCATGGGGCCACCATCGAGAAATTGCAGGCCGAGTTAGCTCAACAGAGCCGTATTATTGATGGGCTAAACACTGAAGCTGAATCTTCTCGGAAATCTGAAACGGAGGCTATCAAAAAAGCCGACGAAGCCCAGGCAACAATGGATAGAATGAAATGTGAGCACTATGCCACGGTAGAGGATATGGGCCATCGAAACACGCTGGTCACTGCTGAGAGGGACGCAGCCCTGAAGGAGTTGAACGAGCTTAAGTCCAAATTCGCCGAAATTGCCAAGGATAGGGATGATGCGAACAATGCAGCCCAGGAGGCATGTGAACAGGCCGTGATTCTCTGGACTGAACGGGATGCAGCAGTAGCCAAGGTCCAAGCGGTAGAGACGGAGGTTGAGGAGAAAGTTCGACAAGCGGAGGCCAGGCTGGAGGCCAACATTGAAGATTTGCTCATCACTTACAATGCCAATGTGTTGAGACACCGAAATTTGGCCTGGCTCCAAGATTACCCGGTGCACCTCCGCAACACTTGGGGTCGATTGGTTGAGGAAGAAGGGGAAGCACATCCGGATGAATCGGTCGACCGATTTGAACTTGAAAACCGATTGTTGACAGATGATGAGAAGAAAGTCCTCCATGACGCTATTATTGCTCAAGAAAAGGAGATGATCGGTGGTCGATCCCTGGAGGTTGGTGAAGGATCAGGTGTTGAGCACCATTCTGCTGTCATTGAAGTCACCGCTCCGCCTTCGTCAGTGTCTGTATCTGTGGTCGGTTCACAATCTGTTCCTGCTTATGACCCAGAACAGCCACGGTTATCTCCCATTCGGGAGCATACTTCTGAAGCCACTCAGTCGTCCGCAAGTCAAACTGGGGAAGGTATTCTAAACTTATCTCAAGTGTTTTCCGAATAGAGAGTTTGTTCTGAAGCAGTTACTGATAACCTCTTCTTATCTTTGTTTAGTGACTGGAGTTGCTTCGATTGCCGCGACCCAAGAATCAAGCAAAGGGGATAAGGCCATCACCACCGAGAGTATTGTTGTAACTGCAGTATCAACCGAGGCGGCGCAGGGGAGCGGATTATCTCTTGATGAACAAATGGTGAGCGAGCTGCTCGGTGAGCAGGGTGGCTTCTCCACAAACTTGCCGTTCATCATTAGTGATCTCCGGCCAACCTCTAGCTCTTCAATGCAGACTGCGGATGCCCCCAGCCAAGCCCAGACGATTCGTGATGAAGAGATCCTGGCCGAGATTCATGCAGAATTAGAAGCTGCGGGGCAAAGTGGTAGTGTTGGTGGTAGCACGGCGGCGCATAGCCCAGCACCTGCGAGGATAGTATCGTCGGGTGGCACTATCCCATCTTCTGTTGCGGGTCCGGTCCCTCCTACTCCTCTGGCAGGGAGCCTTCATTTAGATTCGAGCTCTGAGGAGTACATTGACATTATGCCCCCTGCTGGAGAGCAGCACCAGAGAGGAGGCCGTCCAAACGAAGGATTTCCGTTCCTAGCGATTCTGATGACGAACCGCTGATAAGGAAGCCAAGAAAGAAGGAATAGATCGGCCTCCCAACCAGATTTTTTGGTAGATAGGAACTTGTTTTCGTTTTTTGTTAGTAGGCCATATATAGATGCAGGTTCGGCCCCTGCTAGTAGGGATTCTTTTTTTTTGGGAGAACTTATTTGCATGTAAGTCCTTGTCTTCAGTTAGTTGAAATGAAATTTTGTTTCTTTGTTTCAACTCTTATTTCTTTTGTGCTTAAGTGTTTGTAGTGTTTTGTTTTCAGTCCGGTGCACTTGTGGTGTTTTTACCGTCAAGTAGAGTTCGTTTTTATTCGCCAAGTCTGAGAATCTTGGTCGCGAGTTGTGATCGATGAATAATCGAACTTCGGACATTGTATCACTTTGGTTAGCGATTAGCACTTAGCTTTTTTGCCGCCTTGTCTCGGGGAATAACATTTGTGTTCCGGTGGTTGACTGCGTTTATTGCAAGCCTTAAGCACATGTCCACATTCTGGGGACTTAGGATAATTTGTAATCGATAACTTGGTTCGCACTATGGGAATTTGAGAGATATCGATGTTTGTAGTACGGTTCGCGCTCCGGAAACCTGGAATTGATGTTTATACTCCACTTCGCGCTCTAGGAACTTGGAGTCAGTGTCGATATTTCAGTTCGCACTCCGGGAACTTCGACTTGGTATTTACGCTCCAATTCACACTCTGGGAACTCGGAGATAACATGTATGCTTGGGTTCGCACTCTGGAAACTTGGATTTGATGTTTATACTTCATTCACATTCTGTGAAGTTGGAGTTCGCAAAGATGCTTCGGTTCGCGCTCCGGGAACCTGTAATCAACATTTATGCTCCGATTCACGCTCTGGGAAGTGGGAGTTAGCCGCTGGATGGTCAGTCACATCTATTTGGGCTTTCAGGAACTCGTTCATACTCTGAGAACGATGGATTCGATGTTTATACTCCAATTCACACTCTGAGAATTTGGAGTCCATTCGCACTCTGGGAACGATTTATTTAATGTTTATACTCCAATTCACACTCTGGGAAGTTGGAGTCCGTTCGCACTCCAGGAACGAATTGTTGAATGTTTATACTCCAATTCGCGCTCTGGGAAGTTGGAGTCCGTTCGCGCTCTGGGAACGAATTGTTTAATGTTTATACTCCAATTCATGCTCTGGGAAGTTGGAGTCCGTTCGCGATCTGGGAACGAATTGTTTAATGTTTATACTCCAATTCACGCTCTGGGAAGTTGGAGTCTGTTCGCGCTCTGGGAACGAATTGTGTAATGTTTATACTCCAATTCACGCTCTGGGAAGTTGGAGTCCGTTCGCACTCCGGGAATGAATTTTTGAATGTTTATACTCCAATTCGCGCTCTGGGAAGTTGGAGTCCGTTCGCGCTCTGGGAACGAATTGTTTAATGTTTATACTCCAATTCACGCTCTGGGAAGTTGGAGTCCGTTCGCGCTCTGGGAACGAATTGTTTAATGTTTATACACCAATTCACGCTCTGGGAAGTTGAAGTCCGTTCGCGCTCTGGGAACGAATTGTGTAATGTTTATACTCCAATTCACGCTCTGGGAAGTTGGAGTCCGTTCGCACTCCGGGAACGAACTGTTGAATGTTTATACTCCAATTCATGCTCTGGAAAGTTGGAGTCCGTTCGCGCTCTGGGAACGAATTGTTTAATGTTTATACTCCAATTCACGCTCGGGAAAGTTGGAGTCCGTTCGCGCTCTGGGAACGAATTGTTTAATGTTTATACTCCAATTCACGCTCTGGGAAGTTGGAGTCCGTTCGCACTCTGGGAACGAGTTATTTAATGTTTATACTCCAATTCGCACTCTGAGAAGTTGGGGTCCGTTCGCACTCTGGGAACGAATTTTTGAATGTTTGTACTCCAATTCACGCTCTGGGAAGTTGGAGTCCGCTCGCACTCTGGGAACGAGTTATTTAATGGACTGTCGTGTGTTGGTCCAATTCAACCTTTACCATGATGGCTTGACCTCGAGCTGGGGTTTCGCTTAGTGAGTGGCCGGTCGTATCACAGTAACTCGCTATTTGAATAAATTCCATTGTTTGATGGAACTTAGCTCTTCGTGTGTCGTGATCGTTGAACGTTGTATTCGGTGAATCACAGCTCTAGCTTGAAGAGATTGTATTTTATTGCTGAAATAAGAAAATATGGCAAAGTCAGTGCCTTATTACAAATTCAAATTTCAGAATGTAAAGGAAACTGCAAAGCATTCATAGATTGAACAGAGCCTGTCATGCATGACAGTGACGAGGATCTTCGTCGTTCCAGGCTCTTGAGAAAGTTGGTCCGCCACTGATGGCGTTTATCACCAATCTTCCGCGGGGACAAGTCGAGTCCTCCTGTCTCGGTCGATTGGGTTCATTGTTTTGGATTGATGGGCCTGCTTCTTTGGGTTGCGGTGTCCGCACAAACTATTCCAGCTTCCTTTCTATGATCAGTTTTTCAATGATGTCTTGTAAGTGGCGACACTCGTTCGTATTGTGCCCATAGCTTTCATGGAACCTGCAAAACTTTCCAGTTTGGGTTTGTCTTTCTGACGACGGCCTTGGTGCAGGCTTTTGATATTGAATTGTTCCATAGGTTTGTAAGTACAAGTCGTCTAGTGATGTATTTAGAGGAGTGTAGCTGTCAAACATTGGATTCTTGTGATGCGGGCTACGAGTTTGATCTTGTTTCTTAATTTGATTCACGCTTTCTCTTCGCCGAGCTTGTTTATTTTTAATGTTCAACTGAACTTTTCCGGAGCTCTCACCGGACTGTTTTATTGAAACATTACTTTGGGTCCCTTCCGCATTTGGCCCTGCGTCAGTTTGCTTCCAAGACTGTTTCGCGTCTTCCCGTCTCAGGAATTGAGCTGCCATGGCGTGGAAACGGTCCAACGATGCAGGTGGTTTTCCAGCTAGCCAGTTGCCAAACTCAGAATCGGGGTCAATCCCCTTAGTTAATGCCATAAGGATGGAGTTATCGTTTGGATTACTAACCTCCGCGCATGCACTATGGAATCGCTCTAAGTTGTGTCTGAGTGTCTCTCCGGGAGCTTGCGTGACACTAGATAAAGTATTGACATCTTTTGGCCTTGCGACGTGCATGCGGAATTGCTCAACGAATTTTGTGGCTAACTGGTCGAATGAGGAGATGGATCGAGGAGGCAATCGGGTGAACCACATGGTGGCGATGCCCCCCAAGGATATGGATACGACACTTCACTGCATCGTCGGCTCTGGCAGCGGTCATCAACCATTCATACTTTAGAATATGTTGGTTGGGGTCGGAGTTCCCTTCGTACATGGGTGGAGTTGGCATCCTGAATCGCCGTGGGGATTCGGCAGTAAGAATATCATCCGTGAAGGGAGTGTGACTTCGGGAAACTCCCCAATCGTCGTTTGTGAATCCCTGACTCTCACGGATCATCTGACGTATCAAAGTTGAAAGATCCGGCATTTGCGCCGGAGTATGATCATGTCCCATACTTTGGGTTTGAACCGGATATCGTCGACGGTCCAAGTCTCGCCTTCTTGGCTCATAGTCCTCTGGGACGTACGGTTCAGGAATATGCCCGCTATGACGACGGTCCAGGTCCGACTGATCTTGGGCGTCGACCCCTGGTTCAGCCGCAACGTTAGTGGTGCGGTATTCTGCGGCGGGATGAGGAACGACACCTCCTCAGGAGGAGGGTCCGGTTTGGAAACTGGCTGACAGACCAACTCTAAGTTGTCCAACGGTCAACGTTGGTTGATTTCCAACAGGTGGCATATGACTCCCATCTAGCCAGGGTCGTGGAGGCCGGCTTTGATAATCAGAGGATGAAGAACTTTCGCTGGATGAGCGAGAATCATGGTCTCTCATGGATCTCTTTCATTTTTGGCGATCCAGCTTGTTGATTAACTCAGCGTTAGCGCGTAGCTGTTCTTCTAGCTGTTGCCGACTCTGGGTCACCTCTTGGAGTAACAACTGCAACTCTTGTCGAGTAACTGGACCCGACGGTTCCGAGTGCCCAGCGACATCTTGATTAGATGAAGGTAGAGGGGCAAGATTCTGTCTATCCTGTTCTTCTTGATTGACAGCAGTTGAGGTGGTTCTTGTGCTAACCATCTTGAGATTTGAATTCCTTTCGTAGACTTTGTGCAAATCTGAATAGAAGGGAAGGAAGTCGGATTTAATGATCTGGATCTCTCTCTTAGATTTATTCAATTCGGTATCGATGACAGATCCAATGAGCAGGAGAAAATCTGGGTTTTCTCAGTGAAAGCACCAAAGTGTTTGTGTCAAAATTGGGCACAACACTCTTCGGGAGTCGTTGAAGAGATAATAACGAAGAATGTAAATTCAAAATAGCTATTATCTAACAAAAACTCCAATCAGCAGTAAAATAAATGCGTAGACAAGCGATTTATAGTGGTTCGGCGTGTAGCCTACGTCCACTGTGAAGTGTTTTGATGTTTTATTGATTCTCTTTCAATGATTACAAATTGTTGCAGCGATCAACATCAAGTTACAACTAGAAAATTCGAAATCAACAATGAAATTATGATGTAGGATGATGTAGATCTTGATCCGGCAGAGTCTGGGCGCTTGAGAGTCCAAAGATCCCTTTTCTGTTGGCTCTGGGGCTCTATTACAGGCGTAGGCTGCTGATATTTCGCTGAAAACTCGGAAGACCACTTCTGGCACGTGAGGGGGCCCACACGCCCGGTCTTAGGAAGTTTGGGCCCACTTTGGCATCGGTTCGAACTCCATTCGAATCAATCAAGAATTCATCCAATCGAGGTGAAATTTGGCGTGGACACTTTTCGACATGAATCCAAGCTTCTGTGAAAATTTCGTGGTATTTGGATCAGTAGATTGGGAGATATGATGGATTCGAAATGGGGTTCACTGCGTGGCTGTTTGGTTCGAAACCATGCATTCGAATCGATGGTTTCGAAACAATGGTGGCACGTGTCTTCGTGTTGACGTGGAGCGCACACTTCGCCTCGATCCGGGTTTCGCTCCGAGTTGAATGCTTTGACTCCATATACTTCGGCGCATTCGAACCGATAGAAGACACATCACCTTGGCCAGTTGACCCAGTGGATTCGACGAAGCTTCTTAGATGGATTCGAACAGGGCTCTAGTGATGGATTCGAAAGAGGCATCATGGATGGGTTCGAATGAGGTTTCATGGATGGATTCGAACATGGCCTTATGGATGGGTTCGAACAACTGAAGCTCGATGGATTCGAAGGTGATGGAGTCGAACCTGAGGCGCGTTGATGGGTTCGAAGTCGATGGATTCGAAGGTGATCGTTTCGAACCTTTGATCAGCCATCGGTTCGAAACCTAGGTCTTCCCCTCCAAATTGAATCGATCATAACTCGAGCATATGAACTCGGATTGACTTGAAATTTGAGAGGCTGACATCTACGGTCTTTCTTGTCGCGTCCTATCAATTGTAGCTCAATCTGGACTCGGACAAAATTCAGCGATATCCATAGCGAAACGAAATATGACCAACCTCTGAGCCGACCTATTCTCCGTTTTTCGATCGATCTTTTGGTATCGCGGCTTTGCCAAAAAGAGAGATAACAAGTACCATGGTGCACCACTCTCCAGCGATGGTAAATCGAAGACGAGGCACGGTAATCCCGTTTTACCGTAAAAATCCGGTGTCGAAAAAACGAAGGGTAAAAAACTTACGAGACCCGTTTGAGATTCGGGTTGTCATTTTTTGGCATTAATCTTTCCGTTAACGGCTGAAAGCTTTCAAAGCCATAGAACTCACCGTGGCCTTCGTTTTGACAGGTTATGGCTCCCGTAACTCTAAACGAGCTAGAAGTTATGGCCGTCCGAATAATCGATATCTAGAGGGTGGAACATCCGCGGTGCAAGGTGCAACATCCGTCCGAAATGGCGAAACAGCGCCGTACGACTTTTAGAAATGCGTGCATGGATTTGAAATGGAACAGTACCATGTTGCAATGCTCTCCAGCGATGGTAAATCGAAGACGAGCCACGGTAATCCCGTTTTACCGTAAAAATCCGGTGTCGAAAAAACGAAGGGTAAAAACTTACGAGACCCGATTGAGATTCGGGTTGTCCTTTTTGGGTATTAATCTAACCGTTGATGGCTGAAAGCGGTAAAACCCATAGAACTCATTGTAGCCTTCGTTTTGACAGGTTATGGCTCACATAACTCTAAACGAGCCAGAAGTTATGGCCGTCCGAATAATCGATATCTACAGGGTGCAACATCCGCGGTGCAAGGTGCAACATCCGTCCGAAATTGCGAAACAGCGCCGTACGACTTTTAGAAATGCGTGCATGGATTTGAAACAGAACAGTACCATGGTGCACCACTCTCCAGCGATGGTAAATCGAAGACGAGCCACGGTAATCCCGTTTTACCGTAAAAATCCGGTGTCGAAAAAACAAAGGGTAAAAACTTACGAGACCCGATTGAGATTCGGGTTGTCCTTTTAAGGAATTAATATATCCATTGACGGTTGAAAGCTGTCAAAGCCGTAGAACTCAGTGTGGCCTTCGTTTTAACAGGTTATGGCTCCCGTAACTCTAAACGAGCCAGAAGTTATGGCCGTCCGAATAATCGATATCTACAGGGTGGAACATCCGCGGTGCAAGGTGCAACATCCGTCCGAAATGGCGAAACAACGCCGTACGACTTTTAGAAATGCGTGCATGGATTTGAAACGGAACAGTACCATGGTGCACGACTCTCCAGCGATGGTAAATCGAAGGCGAAGCACGGTAATCCCGTTTTACAATAAAAATCCGGTGTCGAAAAAATGAAGGGTAAAAAACTTACGAGACCCGATTGAGATTCGGGTTGTCCTTTTAGGGAACTAATCTATCCGTTGACGGCTAAAAGCTGTCAAAGCCGTAGAAATCACCGTGGCCTTCGTTTTGACAGGTTATGGCTCCCGTTACTCTAAACGAGCCAGAAGTTATGGCCGTCCGAATAATCAATATCTACAGGGTGCAACATCCGCGGTGCAGGGTGCAACATCCGTCGGAAATGGCGAAACAGTGTTGTACGACTTTTAGAAATGCGTGCATGGATTTGAAATGGAACAGTACCATAGTGCACCACTCTCCAGCGATGGTAAATCGAAGACGAGGCACGGTAATCCCGTTTTACCGTAAAAATCCGGTGTCGAAAAAACGAAGGGTAAAAAACTTACGAGACCCGATTGAGATTCGGGCTGTCCTTTTTGGGCATTAATCTATCTGTTGACGGCTGAAAGCCGTCAAAGCCGTAGAACTCACCGTGGAATTCGTTTTGATAGGTTATGGCTTTCGTAAGTCTAAACGAGCCGGAAGTTATGGCCGTCCGAATAATCGATATCTACAGGGTGCAACTTCTGCGGTGCAAGGTGCAACATCCGTCCGAAATGGCGAAACAGTGCCGTACGACTTTTAGAAATGTGTGCATGGATTTGAAACGGAACAGTACCATGGTGCACCACTTTCCAGCGATGGTAAATCAATGGTGCGGCACGGTAATCCCGTTTTACCGCAAAAATCCGGTGTCGAAAAAACGAAGGGTATAAAACTTACGAGACCCGATTGAGATTCGGGTTGTCCTTTTTGGGCATTAATCTATCCGTTGTTGGCTGAAAGCTATCAAAACCGTAGAACTCACCGTGGCCTTCGTTTTGACAGGTTACGGACCCCGTAACTCTAAACGAGCCAGAAGTTATGGCCGTCCGAATAATCGATATCTATAGGGTGCAACATCCGCGGTGCAAGGTGCAACATCCGTCCGAAATGGCGAAACAGTGACGTACGTCTTTTAGAAATGCGTGCATGGATTTGAAACGGAACAGTACCATGGCGCACCACTCTCCAGCGATGGTAAATCGAAGACGAGGCACGGTAATCCCGTTTTACCGTAAAAATCCGGTGTCGAAAAAACGTAGGGTAAAAAACTTACGAGACCCGATTGAGATTCGGATTGTCCTTTTTGGACATTAATCTATCCATTGTCGACTGAAAGCTGTCAAAGCCGTAGAACTCACCGTGGCCTTCGTTTTGAGAGGTTATGGCTCCCGTAACTTGTAACGACCCGTATTTTTACGGATCGAAAGATCGTGGAACTGTTGGCATTGGGTTGTTAGTATTGTTAAGTCGTTCAGAGTTTAAGTCATTTGGAGCTTGAGTCGTGTAGGAGATAAGTCGTGTTGAGGTTGAGTCGTATGGAAGCTTATTTCTTGGCCGACTTAAGGAGCATAGATGACTTAAGGTGTTGCCGAGTTAAGGGTTTGGCCGAGTTAAGGTGTGGCCGACTTAAGGTAGGTAGCGACTTATAGGAGTTATCGGTTTAAGGATGGTTGCCGAGTTAAGGTGTTAACGACTTAAGGATTTGGACGGCTTAAGGGATTGACCGACTTAGTGGAGCTAACGACTTAGGGGTTAGCGAGTTATTGGATTGGACCGACCTAAGGGACTAACGGCTTGAGGAGGGAGTTACGACCTAGTGGTTAGCGACTTAAGGAGTTAAGGCTTAGGTAGTGTGTGGGTGTTAGTTCGTGTATAAGGATAGGTCTTTGGGTCGTAGGATTGCTAAGTCGCTAAGTCGTAGGTAGTTGAGTTGGTTGGGTCGGCAAGGGTTAAGTCGTGAGCTGTGAACCGTGTTGAGCTGTGTTTGTGTTGAGCCGTGCTAAGGCATGAGCCGTTGAGTCGCGTGGGAACTGGAGTCGTTAGGTCGTCACATTTTGTATGATGAGTCGTGACCGACTTAAGGGGGTTCGGGTTAAGGAATCAGCCTATAAATAGAGGGGTTTGGTTCACTTTTTGGCACCGGATTTTGAAGCGACGAAGTGCTGCCATTTTGAGAGCTCGACTACAACAATTCTTCACTTCTTTTCTCCTCTCTAATCTAGTGATTCCTTCCATCTAAATTGAAGATCAAATCGACGATCCAAGAGCCAAAGTTGAAGATCTCCATCCATTGAAGATAGATTTCATCGTTTGAAGCGGAGCTTTGGAGGATCAAGATTGATTCTTTGCTGTCCAGATCTGGAGTTGGTTGTTTTTGAGGTGTTTAGGTGATTCGGTGAGTGGTAGTTATCTCTCACACGGACCCAAGGGAGTATATTGGATCGGTGGTTTGTTTATGTGTTAAAGATAGTGATTTCTTGCATTTTCCTTAAGTCTGCATGTAGATCCATCATCTATGAAGTTTTGACACCTATTTTACTACATGTTAACTTATGCAAGCTTATTCATCAAGTTATAGAGATATTTTCTTATAATTCATACTTGTTAGATTTGAACACTTTAATTACCAAATTGCCATTCTTGTAATTACTTATTAGATCTTGTTTGAATGGATTGATTGCTTGGATTAATGATCGATTTGATTGATAGATTGTTGCAAATTAGCTAATTGTTGATTTGGACAAGTTGGTCGAAGATGATTCAAAAGCTAAGTGGAAAGGCTTTTGAATAGTGAAAGCTGCTTATGGCATATGAAGCGGATGGTGAAGCTCATATGAATAGATTCGATGATGATGGACTTTGCTATGATTAGAGGAAGCGAAGTATGATGTTGAGATGATGGACTTTGCTATGATGCGACGGAGCAAAGCATGTTGTGAGAGCTTGGTTTAATCCAGACGGGATCATTCCAAGCATGTTGATAACTCGATGATGCGATTCGAGTTGGTTGATAATGGATGGCTCGAGAGGCGCTTGAGCTAGTATGAGAATAGTCATCGAGGAGGATGACTAGGAGGCTGAGATTTCATCGTTATTGAAGGTTCTAGCATGCTCAAAGCAAGAGTATGTTGGGACGGGCTGCGACGACGTTCCAGGCACGGGCTGCGACGACGTGTTAGTACTCTGGGCAGATTCGATAGTCCTAGGCACGGGCTGCGACGACGTGCAGAGTTATGTCTAGAACCAGGGTTACCATTAGCCCTTGGCGGATGGATGAGATAAAGTGACGGTCATTCAATTAACGGTGAAATTGAGGCAATGATAACAGTGATAGCCAGAGTCATGGACGTTTGGTTGTATCATCATTCGGCTTCAAGAGCGGTGTTTTCTGGGTGCTCATCTGATCTTGGTTTAGGCCTTAGGGGTTTGTACTTGGAAAACATCGACCTTGACTCGAGTGATAATTACTTTACTTTAAATGTCTGCTTTGTTATGCTTATTTCTGCTTAGTGTGTCTGGGGGCTATCACTGTAGAAAGAGGTGGAGTGGGATGGTTGAGTTCCTATTCCTTTTACCCTTTATGCTCTTTTGGTATGTTTGATAGTTGATTTACTTCTCACTAAGACTGTTGTCTGACTCAAGGTTTTGTGTTCAACTCTTATTACCTTGGGCTGTTCATCCATGTTGGGATGGGCAGACTAGGTAGCAGGTGACAGGTGTTGTTCTTGGCTACCAACGCTGTTGATGACGAAGACGAGCTGGAAGCTTTTGCATATTGTTTTCCTACTATATGTACTGGATGTTCCGCTGTTTGTTTGATACTCTGAGTGTTATGTAGTGAGGCTTGATGTATTGACTATTCAGATGATTGTATAAAACTATTATGAGTTTATATGATGAGATTCCTGTTCTAAAGAGCTTCACTATGTATATTTTCTATTGTATTTTATCCATGCGTTGTGAGTAATACGATAGAGTCTGCTGTTTTATCTTACCCTAAGTATCGTCCATGGCTGCCTGGCACACCTTTCAGCGCACCATTCTCTTGTTCTAGTGCGGGAGTCGTGGGCGGTCATCACATTTGGTATCAGAGCTTTGGTTAATCGATTTTAGCCAACGCTCGCTGACGTAACTACGTATGAGAGACGTAATTGTAATTTTTTTATGGATGATTACTATATATAATATAGTAGCTTAGAAGGATTTGAACTCCTTATGTAGTTGTTTCTCAAGGTGTTCTAAATCATTCCTTTTTGTAGATATTAAGGATGAGTCGAAGTGAGAGACAAGTTGCTAGGGAAAGCCGTGATGTTGGGGGAGCTACTGACTATACTGAAATGTTCGAAGCTATGATGACTTAAATCATGAGAAGGATACCAACTCCAGGGCCATCAGTGGATGTTGGAGTTCAAGTTCAAGCTCCAAAACCAGTGGATTTTGCTAAGTTGTGTAAGGACTATACTGCTCTTGGAGGAAAGGTTTTCTTGGGGACAGAATCAACCATTGAAGTCCAAAGATGGATAGATGCTTGTAGAAGCATCTTTGGCGATTCGGGAATTGAGGATGCAACTAAGAGGAAGCTTGCATCAAGACAGCTTCAAGGGAGAGCTTCTGATTGGTGGAATTCTATCACCATTGATACTCCAGAAGAAGAAATTACTTGAGAGCAATTCCAAGTTAGATTTGAAGCTAAGTTCATCTCTATGGCTCAGAAATTTGTTTTGTTTAAGAAGTTTGTGGAACTCAAGCAAGTTGGAAGATCAGTTCTTGAGTATGTTTCTGAGTTTGAAGCTTTGTCCAAGTATGCCAGATCGTATATTGAATCTCCCTATCAGAAGAACGAGAAGTTTGTGACAGGCTTGGATAGTTATCTTGGGAGGCAGTTGGTGGATCATCTGGACGGTCCGTTTGAGAAGCTTGTGGAGAAAGCTCTCAGACACGAGAGTTTGTTTCCTAAGGAAGGATCTGTTGTTGCTGTGACCAAGGAAGGGTTTAAACCACAACAGGGTGGAAACAAGAAGAGGAAGCAGCAACAACAGAAGGGTAAGGATGGCCAGAAGAAGCCGAAGGGCGAAGTGACTTGCTACAACTGTCAGCAGAAGGGCCATCTCTCCAGGGATTGTAAGAATCCGAAGGCGCCGACGAAATGCCACAACTGCAACCAGCCAGGGCATTTTAAGAAGGATTGTCCAGAACCAAGGAAGGACAAACAGATTGTGCAAGCTTATGCTTTGGGGGCTGTTCCATCATCTTTGAAAGCTCCTACTGCTGAAGAGAAGGGGAAGAGTGTGGTGGTTCAAGGTACTCTTTCCATTTGTGGTGTTCCAGTTCGAGTGTTGTTTGATACTGGGGCGTCGCATTCGTTTGTTTGTAATGATCTTGTATGCCGGTTGGGTTAGGAACCAGATATTGTTGATAGGCCATTGGTTGTGACTAATCCAGTTGGGGGTTCGTCTTGTTTGTGTATGCTATGTCGTGGTCTAGTTGTATCGAGTCATGATTGCTCTTTTGTTTGTGATTGCTTTGTTCTGAACTTTGCGGGGTTCGGAATTATTTTGGGTATGGACTGGCTTAGGAAGTATGCGGCAAAGGTTGATTGTGAGAGGCTGGAGGTGACAGTCGGGAATGTGGAAGGGCGAAAGGTTGTGATACGATGTAAGCATGAAGAAGGCGTCTTCATGAGCTTCATGTATTCGCTGGTTGTTCCACGGGATGGACTGTCATCGATGCCGGTTGTGAATGGATTTGAGGACGTCTTTGACGAGGTCAAAGGGTTACCGCCGCATAGGGAGATCGAGTTTCGTATCGATCTAGTTGAGGGAGCCAGGCCTATTGTGATGCCTCTTAGGCGTATGGCGCCTAGAGAACAGCAAGAGTTGAAGGTGCAAGTTGATGACCTTTTACAGAAAGGATTCATTCGGCGAAGTGTGTTCGAATGGGGTGCACCAGTTGTGTTCGCAACCAAAGCGGATGGATCGTTGAGGTTGTGTGTGGATTATCGTGAGCTGAATAAAGTGACTAGGAAGAACAAGTATCCATTGCCGAGAATAGATGACTTGTTTGATCAGCTTCACGAAGCTAAGGTGTTTTCTCAGATGGATTTGGCAACGGGATTTCACCAGTTGAGAGTGGCAAAGGATAGTGTGCCGAAGACTGCTTTCAGGACACCATCCGGTTTTTATGAGTGGCTGGTAATGCCGTTTGGATTGACCAATGCACCAGCATATTTTGTGGATCTTATGAATAGAGTATTCAGGGATCAGTTGAACAAGTTCGTACTTGTGTTCGTGGATGATATTCTGATTTATTCCAGAACTGAAGAAGATCACAAGACGCACTTGCGTATTGTTTTGGAAATCTTGCGGAAACATCAGCTGAAGGCTAAGTTTTCGAAGTGTCACTTCTGGAAGAGTGAAGTGAGGTTCTTAGGCCATATTATCTCTGGAAATGGAATAGCGGTTGATCCCGCCAAGGTGGCAGCAATCCAGGATTGGGTTAGACCTAAGAATGCATCTGATGTGAGAAGTTTTCTTGGATTAGCAGGATATTATCGTCGGTTTATCAAAGACTTTTCCAAGATAGCTGCACCGTTAACAGGATTGACGAAAAATAACCAAGCGTTCAGATGGGATGATAAGTGTGAGCAAGCTTTCGGAATCCTGAAAGAGCGACTGACATGTGCTCCCGTTTTGACTATTCCAAGTGGGAATGATGAGATGGTGGTTTACACCGATGCATGTAGTACTGGACTTGGAGCAGTGCTGATGCAGAAGGATAAAGTTGTTGCGATGCAAGTCGACAACTGAAGCCACATGAAAGGAATTACCCGACTCATGATTTGGAGTTAGCGGCAATTGTTTTTGCTCTGAAGATGTGGAGACATTATCTATTGGGAGTTCGATTTGAGTTGTTTACAGATCATAAGTCGTTAAAGTATCTTTTCTCCCAAAAGGATTTGAATCTTCGGCAGCATAGGTGGCTAGAGTTTTTGGCATCATATGATTTTGGTATAGCCTATACTCCGGGAAAGGGTAATGCAGTGGCTGATGCGTTAAGTCGAAGACATGCAGGATTGGGAGCCATGTTTTCAGAATGGAAGAGTCTCGAGTATTTAGCTGGATTTGACTTCAGTCCCAGATGTGAATTGGAACCTGAGATGTTGGTAAACTTATCGATAAGACCTACTCTTGTGGAAAGAATTGGCGAGAGCCAAAAGCGAGATGATAAGCTTGTCAAGATTATCCGTGATTTGGAATCTGGATTGGATCCAGAAAAGGATAAAGGATTCGAGGTCGATCGAGAAGGTTGGCTTCGGAAGCAAGGACGATTAGTTGTTCCTGATATAGATGGATTGAGAGATGAAGTTCTGAGGGAAAGTCATCACTCGAAGTTGACAATTCATCCAGGTGGAAATAAGATGTATCAGGATATGAAGAGAACCTACTACTGGGAAGGTATAAAAAGGGATGTTGGAAATTTTATTTCCAAATGTATGAACTGCCAGTTGGTAAAAGCCGAGCAGAAGAAGCCTAGTGGATTGCTTCAGCCATTGGAAGCTCCTACGTGGAAGTGGGAGCAAATATCGATGGATTTTATCGATGGTCTACCTAGAACCAGGGCAGGGAATGAAGGGATTTGGGTCATTGTAGATCGTTTGACTAAGAGTGCAAGATTCATTCCTGTTCGATCAACTAGGACTCCGTCGAAGTTGGCTGAGTTGTATGTTAAGTGGATAGTTCTATTCCATGGTATTCCGAAGAGTATAGTGAGCGATCGAGACCCATTGTTCACTAGTGGATTTTGGAAGAGCTTCCAAGAAGTTTTGGGAACTGAGTTGTGTTTGAGTACAGCTTATCACCCCCAAATAGATGGTCAGACCGAGAGAGTCAACCGAGTTTTGGAAGATCTCCTTAGAGCTTGTGTTTTAGATTTCGGAGGATCATGGGAAGATCATCTTCATTTGGTGGAATTTGCATATAATAACAGTTACCAGTCAAGTATTGGTATGGCACCGTATGAAGCATTGTATGGAAGACCGTGTAACTCTCCGACATGTTGGTTGGAAACTGGAGAAAAGCTGATACTTGGGCCAGAAATGATTCGGCAAACTACGGATTGCATAGAGATTATTCGGCAACGAATGAAGGCAGCCCAAGATCGTCAGAAAAGTTATGCCGATAAGCGTCGTAAGGATTTAGAATTCGACGAAGGAGATATGGTTTTTGTGAAGGTTTCTCCACTAAAGAATGTTATTCGATTCGGGAAGAAAGGAAAATTGACTCCGAGATTTTTTGGACCATTTCCGATCATCGAGCGAATTGGAAAGCTCGCTTATAGATTGGAGTTACCGGAAAAGATGTCGCGTGTGCACAATGTTTTTCATGTATCGTATCTACGGAAGTATGTGCACGACTCGAATACAGTAGTTTCTGCTGATAGCTATGAAGATTTAGAGGTTGATCCAGTTGTTACGAGACCTCGTAAGCCGCTTCGTGTTGTGGAAACCGACACGAAACAGCTTAGGAGGAAGATGATCACGTTGCTCAAGGTACAATGGGGTGATGATGTTAACGACTGTACATGGGAGGAGGAAGTGAGGATGAAGGCAGCTCATCCTGAACTCTTCGAGGTAAGGCCTTAAGGTGTCGTGACATCTCATGAACTTGTAGCTTGTTCTAGTCTTAGTATTCTGCATGCTAGGCTAGAATTGGATGCATGGTTTGTTGATTGCTATGGATGGTAGGCATGCGGAATAACTTTGGTTGCTCTTGTTTGTTTGGAATTTCGGGGGCGAAATTCCTAAAGGGGAGAGAATGTAACGACCCGTATTTTTACGGATCAAAAGATCGTGGAACTGTTGGCATTGGGTTGTTAGTATTGTTAAGTCGTTCAGAGTTTAAGTCATTTGGAGCTTGAGTCGTGTAGGAGATAAGTCGTGTTGAGGTTGAGTCGTATGGAAGCTTATTTCTTGGCCGACTTAAGGAGCATAGATGACTTAAGGTGTTGCCGAGTTAAGGATTTGGCCGAGTTAAGGTGTGGCCGACTTAAGTTAGGTAGCGACTTATAGGAGTTATCGGTTTAAGGATGGTTGCCGAGTTAAGGGGTTAACGACTTAAGGATTTGGACTGCTTAAGGGATTGACCGACTTAGTGGAGCTAACGACTTAGGGGTTAGCGAGTTATTGGATTGGACCGACCTAAGGGACTAACGGCTTGAGGAGGGAGTTACGACCTAGTGGTTAGCGACTTAAGGAGTTAAGGCTTAGGTCGTGTGTGGGTGTTAGGTCGTGTATAAGGTTAGGTCGTTGGGTCGTAGGATTGCTAAGTCGTAGGTAGTTGAGTTGGTTGGGTCGGCAAGGGTTAAGTCGTGAGCTGTGAGCCGTGTTGAGCTGTGTTTGTGTTGAGCCGTGTTAAGGCATGAGCCGTTGAGTCGCGTGGGAATTGGAGTCGTTAGGTCGTCACATTTGGGATGATGAGTCATGACCGACTTAAGGTGGTTCGGGTTAAGGAATCAGCCTATAAATAGAGGGGTTTGGTTCACTTTTTGGCACCGAATTTTGAAGCGACGAAGTGCTGCCATTTTGAGAGCTCGACTACAACACTTCGTCAATTCTTTTCTCCTCTCTAATCTAGTAATTCCTTCCATCTAAATTGAAGATCAAATCGAAGATCCAAGAGCCAAAGTTGAAGATCTCCATCCATTGAAGAGAGATTTCATCGTTTGAAGCGGAGCTTTGGAGGATCAAGCTTGATTCTTTGCTGTCCAGATCTGGAGTTGGTTGTTTTTGAGGTGTTTAGGTGATTCGGTGAGTGGTAGTTATCTCTCACACGGACCCAAGGGAGTATATTGGATTGGTGGTTTGTTTATGTGTTAAAGATAGTGATTTCTTGCATTTTCCTTAAGTCTGCATGTAGATCCATCATCTATGAAGTTTTGACACCTATTTTACTACATGTTAACTTATGCAAGCTTATTCATCAATTTATAGAGATATTTGCTTATAATTCATACTTGTTAGATTTGGACACTTTAATTACCAAATTGCCATTCTTGTAATTACTTATTAGATCTTGTTTGAATGGATTGATTGTTTAAATTAATGATCGATTTGATTGATAGATTGTTGCAAATTAGCTAATAGTTGATTTGGACAAGTTGGTCGAAAATGATTCAAAAGCTAAGTGGAAAGGCTTTTGAATAGTGAAAGCTGCTTATGGCATATGAAGCGGATGGTGAAGCTCATATGGATAGATTCGATGGTGATGGACTTTGCTATGATTAGAGGAAGCGAAGTATGATGTTGAGATGATGGACTTTGCTATGACGCGACGGAGCGAAGCACGTTGTGCGAGCTTGGTTTAATCCAGACAGGATCATTCCAAGCATGTTGATAACTCGATGATGCGATTCGAGTTGGTTGATAATGGATGGCTCGAGAGGCGCTTGAGCTAGTATGAGAATAGTCGTCGAGGAGGATGACTAGGAGGCTGAGATTTCATCGTTATTGAAGGTTCTAGCATGCTCAAAGCAAGAGTACGTTGGGACGGGCTGCGACGACGTTCCAGGCATGGGCTGCGACGACGTGTTAGTACTCTGGGCAGATTCGATAGTCCTAGGCACGGGCTGCGACGACGTGCGGAGTTATGTCTAGAACCGGGGTTACCATTAGCCCTTGGCGGATGGATGAGATAAAGTGACGGTCATTCAATTAACGGTGAAATTGAGGCAATGATAACAGTGATAGCCAGAGTCATGGACGTTTGGTTGTATCATCATTCGGCTTCAAGAGCGTTGTTTTCTGGGTGCTTATCTGATCTTGGTTTAGGCCTTGGAGGTTTGTACTTGGAAAACATCGACCTTGACTCGAGTGATAATTACTTTACTTTAAATGTCTGCTTTGTTATGCTTGTTTCTGCTTAGTGTGTCTGGGGGTTATCACTGTAGAAAGAGGTGGAGTGGGATGGTTGAGTTCCTATTCCTTTTACTCTTTATGCTCTTTTGGTATGTTTGATAGTTGATTTACTTCTCACTAAGACTGTTGTCTGACTCAAGGTTTTGTGTTCAACTCTTATTACCTTGGGCTATTCATCCATGTTGGGATGGGCAGACTAGGTAGCAGGTGACAGGTGCTGTTCTTGGCTACCAACGCTGTTGATGACGAAGACGAGCTGGTGGCTTTTGCATATTGTTTTCCTACTATATGTACTGGATGTTCCGCTGTTTGTTTGAGAGAGTGTTATGTAGTGAGGCTTGATGTATTGACTATTCAGATGATTGTATAAAACTATTATGAGTTTATATGATGAGACTCCTGTTCTATAGAGCTTCACTATGTATATTTTCTACTGTATTTTATCCATGCGCTGTGAGTAATACGATAGAGTCTGCTGTTTTATCTTACCCTGACTATCGTCCATGGCTGCCTGGCACACCTTTCAGGGCACGATTCTCTTGTTCTGGTGCGGGAGTCATGGGCGGTCGTCACATAACCCTAAACGAGGCAGAAGTTATGGCCGTCCGAATAATCGATATCTACAGGGTGCAACATCCGCGGTGCAAGGTGCAACATCTGTCCGAAATGGCGAAACAGCGCCGTGCGACTTTTAAAAATGCGTGCATGGATTTGAAACGGAATAGTACCATGGTGCACCACTCTCCAGCGATGGTAAATCGAAGACGAGCCACGGTAATCCCATTTTTCCATAAAAATCCGGTGTCGAAAAAACGAAGGGTAAAAAACTTACTTGACCCGATTGAGATTCGGGTTGTCCTTTTAAGGAATTAATCTATCCGTTGACGGCTGAAAGCAGTCAAAGCCGTAGAACTCAACGTGGCCTTCGTTTTGACAGGTTATGGCTCTCGTAACTCTAAACGAGACAGAAGTTATGGCCGTCCGAATAATCGATATCTACATGGTGCAACATCCGCGGTGCAGGGTGCAACATCCGTCCAAAATGGCGAAACAGTGCCATACGACTTCTAGAAATGCGTGCATGGATTTGAAACGGAACAGTACCATGGTGCACCACTCTCCAGCGATGGTAAATCGAAGGCGAGGCACGGTAATCCCGTTTTACCGTAAAAATCCGGTGTTTAAAAAACGAAGGGTAATAAACTTACGAGACCCGATTGAGATTCGGGTTGTCCTTTTAGGGAATTAATCTAACCGTTGACGGCTGAAAGCTGTCAAAGCCGTAGAACTCACCGTGGCCTTCGTTTAGACAGGTTATGGCTCCCGTAACTCTAAAATAGCCCGAAGTTATGGCCGTCCGAATAATCGATATCTACAGGGTGCAACATCCGCGGTGCAAGGTGCGACATCCATCCGAAATGGAGAAACAGTGTCGTACGACTTTTAGAAATGCGTGCATGGATTTGAAACGGAACAGTACCATGGTGCACCACTCTCCAGCGATGGTAAATCGAAGACGAGGCACGGTAATCCCGTTTTACCGTAAAAATCCGGTGTCAAAAAAACGAAGGGAAAAAACTTACGAGACCCGATTGAGATTCGGGTTGTCATTTTTGGCATTAGTCTATCCGTTGACGGCTGAAAGCTTTCAAAGCCATAGAACTCATCATATCCTTTGTTTTGACAGGTTATGGCTCCCGTAACTCTAAACGAGCCAGAAGTTATGGCCGTCCGAATAATCCATATCTACAGGGTGGAACATCCGCGGTGCAAGGTGCCACATCCGTCCGAAATGGCGAAACAGTGTCGTACGACTTTTAGAAATGCGTGCATGGATTTGAAACGGAACAGTACCATGGTGCACCGCTCTCCACCGATGGTAAATCGAAGATGAGCCATGGTAATCCCGTTTTACCGTAAAAATCCGGTGTCGAAAAAACGAAGGGTAAAAAACTTAGGAGACCCGATTGATATTCGGGTCGTCCTTTTTGGGCATTAATCTATCCGTTGATGTTTGAAAGCAGTCAATGCCGTAGAACTCAGCGTGGCCTTCGTTTTGACAGGTTATGGCTCTCGTAACTCTAAACGAGCCAGAAGTTATGGCCGTCCGAATAATCGATATCTACAGGGTGCAACATCCGCGGTGCAAGGTGCAACATCCGTCCGAAATGGCGAAACAGTGTCTTACGACTTTTAGAACTGCATGCATGGATTTGAAACAGAAAAGTACCATGGTGCACCACTCCCCAGCGATGGTAAATCGAAGGCGAGGCATGGTAATCCCGTTTTGCCCTAAAAATCCGATGTCGAAAAAACGAAGGGTAAAAAACTTACGAGACCCGATTGAGATTCGGGTTGTCCTTTTCGGGTATTAATCTATCCGTTGACCGCTGAAAGCTGTCAAAGCGTAAAACTCACCGTGCCCATCGTTTTGACAGGTTCTGGCTCCCGTAACTCTAAACAAGCCAGAAGTTATGGCCATCCGAATAATCGATATCTACAGGGTGCAAAATCCGCGGTGCAAGATGCAACATCCGTCCGAAATGGCGAAAACGTGTCGTACGACTTTTAGAAATGCGTGCATGGATTTGAAATGGAACAGTACCATGGTGCACCACTCTCCAGTGATGGTAAATCGAAGACGAGCCACGGTAATCCCGTTTTACCGTAAAAATCCGGTGTCGAGAAAACGAAGGGTAAAAAACTTACGAGACCCGATTGAGATTCGGGTTGTCCTTTTTGGGGCATTAATCTATCCGTTTACGGTTGAAAGCTTTCAAAGCCATAGAACTCACCGTGGCCTTTGTTTTGACAGGTTATGGCTCCCGTAACTCTAAACGAGCCAGAAGTTATGGCCGGCCAAATAATCGATATCTACAGGGTGCAATATCCACGGTGCAGGGTGCAACATCCGTCCGAAATGGCGAAACAGTGCCGTACGACTTTTAGAAATGCGTGCATGGATTTGAAACGGAATAGTACCATGGTGCACCACTCTCCAGCGATGGTAAATCGAAGACGAGGCACGGTAATCCCGTTTTACCGTAAAAATCCGGTGTCGAGAAAACGAAGGGTAAAAAACTTACGAGACCCGATTGAGATTCGGGTTGTCCTTTTTGGGAGTTAATCTATCCGTTGATGGCTGAAAGCTGTCAAAGCCATAGAAATCACCGTGGCCTTCGTTTTGACAGGTTTTGGCTCCCGTAACTCCAAACGAGCCAGAAGTTATGGCCGTCCGAATAATCGATATCTACAGGGTGCAACATCCGCGGTGCAGGGTGCAACATCCGTCCGAAATGGCGAAACAGTGCCGTACGACTTTTAGAAATGCGTGCATGAATTTGAAACGGAACAGTACCATGGTGCACCACTCTCCAGCGATGGTAAATCGAAGATGAGGCACGGTAATCCCGTTTTACCGTAAAAATCCGATGTCGAAAAAACGAAGGGTAAAAAAATTACGAGACCCGATTGAGATTCGGGTTGTCCTTTTCGGGCGTTAATCTATCCGTTGACGGCTGAAAGCTTTTGAAACCGTAGAACTCACCGTGGAATTCGTAGGTTATGGCTCCCATAACTCTAATCGAGCCGGAAGTTATGGCCGTCCGAATAATCGATATCTACAGGGTGCAACATCCGCGGTGCAAGGTGCAACATCCGTCCGAAATGCCGAAACAGTGCCGTACGAGTCTTAGAAACGTGTGCATGGATTTGAAACGGAACAGTACCATGGTGCACAACTCTCCAGCGATGGTAAATCGAAGGCGAGGCACGGTAATCCCGTTTTAGCGCTAAAATCCGGTGTCGAAAAAAGGAAGGGTAAAAAACTTACGAGACCCGATTGAGATTCGGGTTGTCCTTTTTGGGCATTAATCTATCCGTTGTCAGCTGAAAGCTGTCAAAGCCGTAGAACTCATCGTGGACTTCGTTTTGACAGGTTATGGATCCCGTAACTCTAAACGAGCCAGAAGTTATGGCCGTCTGAATAATCGATATCTACAGGGTGCAATATCCGCGGTGCAAGGTGCAACATTCGTCCTAAATGGCGAAACAGTGCTGTACGACTTTTAGAAATGCGTGCATGGAATTGAAACGGAACAGTACCACGGTGCACCACTCTCCAGCGATGGTAGATCGAAGACGAGGCACGGTAATCCCGTTTTACCGTAAAAATCCGTTTTCGAAAAAACGAAGGGTAAAAAACTTACGAGACCCGATTGAGATTCGGGTTGTCATTTTTGGGCATTAATCTATCCTTTGACGGTTGAAAGCTGTCAAAGCCGTAGAACTCACTGTGGCCTTCGTTTTGATAGGTTATGGCTCCCGTAACTCTAAACGAGCCAGAAGTTATGGCCGTCCGAATAATCGATATCTACAGGGTGTAACATCCGCGGTGCAAGGTGCAACGTCCGTCCGAAATGTGACGACTTTTAGAAATGCGTGCATGGATTTGAAACGGAACAGTACCATGGTGCACCACTCTCCAGTGATGGTAAATCGAAGGCGAGGCACGGTAATCCCGTTTTACCGTAAAAATCCGGTGTTTATAAAACGAAGGATAAAACACTTACGAGACCCAATTGAGATTCGGGTTGTCCTTACAGGGAATTAATCTATCCGTTGACGGCTGAAAACTGTCAAAGCCGTAGAACTCACTGTGGCCTTCGTTTTGACAGGTTATGGCTCCCGTAACTCTAAACGAGCCAGAAGTTATGGCCGTGCGAATAATCGATATCTACAGGGTGCAACATCCGTCCGAAATGGCGAAACAGCGCCGTACGACTTTTAGAAATGCATGTATGGATTTGAAACAGAACAGTACCATGGTGACCACTCTCCAACGATGGTAAATCGAAGACGAGCCACGGTAATCCCGTCTTACCGTAAAAATCCGGTGTCGAAAAAACGTAGGGTAAAAAACTTACGAGACCCGATTGAGATTCGGGTTGTCCTTTTAGGGAATTAATCTATCCGTTGACGGTTGAAAGCTATCAAAGCCGTAGAACTCATCGTGGCCTTCGTTTTGACAGGTTATGGCTCTCGTAACTCTAAACGAGCCAGAAGTTATGGCCGTCCGAATAATCGATATCTACAAGGTGCAACATCCGCGGTGCAGGGTGCAACATCCGTCCGAAATGGCGAAACAGTGCCGTACGACTTTTAGAAATGCGTGCATGGATTTGAAACGGAACAGTACCATGGTGCACCACTCTCCAGCGATGGTAAATCGAAGGCGAGGCACGGTAATCCCGTTTTACCGTAAAAATTCGGTGTTTAAAAAACGAAGGGTAATAAACTTACGAGACCCGATTGAGATTCGGGTTGTCCTTTTAGGGAATTAATCTAACCGTTGACGGCTGAAAGCTGTCAAAGCCGTAGAACTCACTGTGGCCTTCGTTTTGACAGGTTATGGCTCCCGTAACTCTAAAATAGCCAGAAGTTATGGCCGTCCGAATAATCGATATCTACAGGGTGCAACATCCGCGGTGCAAGGTGCGACATCCATCCGAAATGGAGAAACAGTGTCGTACGACTTTTAGAAATGCGTGCATGGATTTGAAACGGAACAGTACCATGGTGCACCACTCTCCAGCGATGGTAAATCCAAGACGAGGCACGGTAATCCCGTTTTACCGTAAAAATCCGGTGTCGAAAAAACGAAGGGAAAAAACTTACGAGACCCGATTGAGATTCGGGTTGTCATTTTTGGCATTAGTCTATCCGTTGACGGCTGAAAGCTTTCAAAGCCATAGAACTCATCATGTCCTTTGTTTTGACAGGTTATGGCTCCCGTAACTCTAAACGAGCCAGAAGTTATGGCCGTCCGAATAATCCATATCTATAGGGTGGAACATCCGCGGTGCAAGGTGCCACATCCATCCGAAATGGCGAAACAGTGCCGTACGACTTTTAGAAATGCGTGCAGGGATTTGAAACGGAACAGTACCCTGGTGCACCGCTCTCCACCAATGGTAAATCGAAGATGAGCCACGGTAATCCCGTTTTACCGCAAAAATCCGGTGTCGAAAAAACGAAGGGTAAAAAACTTAGGAGACCCGATTGATATTCGGGTTGTCCTTTTTGGGCATTAATCTATCCGTTGACGTTTGAAAGCAGTCAAAGCCGTAGAACTCAGCGAGGCCTTCGTTTTGACAGGTTATGGCTCTCGTAACTCTAAACGAGCCAGAAGTTATGGCCGTCCGAATGATCGATATCTACAGGGTGCAACATCCGCGGTGCAAGGTGCAACATCCGTCCGAAATGGCGAAACAGTGTCGTACGACTTTTAGAACTACATGCATGGATTTGAAACAGAACAATACCATGGTGCACCACTCCCCAGTGATGGTAAATCGAAGGCGAGGCATGGTAATCCCGTTTTGCCGTAAAAATCCGATGTCGAAAAAAAGAAGGGTAAAAAACTTACGAGACCCGATTGAGATTCGGGTTGTCCTTTTATGGTATTAATCTATCCGTTGACCGCTGAAAGCTATCAAAGCGTAAAACTCACCGTGGCCATCGTTTTGACAGGTTATGGCTCCCGTAACTCTAAACAAGCCAGAAGTTATGGCCGTCCGAATAATCGATATCTACAGGGTGCAAAATCCGCGGTGCAAGGTGCAACATCCGTCCGAAATGGCGAAACAGTGTCGTACGACTTTTAGAAATGCGTGCATGGATTTGAAATGGAACAGTACCACGGTGCACCACTCTCCAGTGATGGTAAATCGAAGACGAGCCACGGTAATCCCGTTTTACCGTTAAAATCCGGTGTCGAAAAAACGAAGGGTAAAAAACTTACGAGACCCGATTGAGATTCGGGTTGTCCTTTTTAGGCATTAATCTATCTGTTGATTGCTGAAAGCTGCCAAAGCTGTAGAACTCACCGTGGCCTTCGTTTTGACAGGTTATGGCTCTCGTAACTCTGAACGAGCCAGAAGTTACGGCCGTCCGAATAATCGATATCTACAGGGTGCAACATCCGCGGTGTAGGGTGCAACATCCGCGGTGCAGGGTGCAACATCCGTCCGAAATGGCGAAACAGTGCCATACGACTTTTAGAAATGCGTGCATGGATTTGAAACGGAACAGCACCATGGTGCACCACTCTCCAGCGATGGTAAATCGAAAACGAGGCACGGTAATCCCGTTTTACCGTAAAAATCCTGTGTCGAAAAAACGATGGGTAAAAAACATACGAGACCCAATTGAGATTCGGGTTGCCATTTTTGGGCATTAATCTATACGTTGACGGCTGAAAGCTTTCATAGACATAGAACTCGCCGTGGCCTTCGTTTTGACAGGTTAAGGCTCCCGTAACTCTAAACGAGTCAGAAGTTATGGCCGTCCGAATAATCGATATCTATAGGGTGGAACATCCGCGGTGCAAGGTGCAACATCCGTCCGAAATGGCGAAACAGTGCCGTACGACTTTTAGAAATGCGTGCATGGATTTGAAACAAAACAGTACCATGGTGCACCGCTCTCCACCGATGGTAAATCGAAGACGAACCATGGTAATCCCGTTTTACCGTAAAAATCCGGTGCCGAAAAAACGAAGGGTAAAAAACTTACGAGACCCGATTGAGATTCGGGTTGTCCTTTTCGAGCATTAATCTATCCGTTGACGGCTGATAGCTGTCAAAGCCGTAGAAATCATCGTGGCCTTCGTTTTGACAGGTTATGGCTCCCGTAATTCTAAACGACCCAGAAGTTATGGCCGTCCGAATAATCGATATCTGCAGGGTGCAACATCCGCGGTGCAAGGTGCAACATCCGTTCGAAATGGCGAAACAGTGTCGTACGTCTTTTATAATTGCGTGCATGGATTTGAAACGGAACAGTATCATGGTGCACCACTCCCCAGCGATGGTAAATCGAAGGTGAGGCACGGTAATCCTGTTTTACCGTAAAAATACGATGTCGAAAAAACGAAGGGTAAAAAACGTACGAGACCCGATTAAGATTCGGGTTGTCCTTTTCGGGCATTAATCTATCAGTCGACGGCTGAAAGCTGTCAAAGCATAAAACTCACCGTGGCCATCGTTTTGACAGGTTATGGCTCCCGTAACTCTAAACAAGCCAGAAGTTATGGCCGTCCGAATAATCGATATCTACAGGGTGCAACATCCGCGGTGCAAGGTGCAACATCCGTCCGAAATGGCGAAACAGCGTCGTACAACTTTTAGAAATGCGTGCATGGATTTGAAATGGAACAGTACCACGGTGCACCACTCTCCAGCGATGGTAAATCGAAGACGAGCCACGGTAATCTCGTTTTACCGTTAAAATCCGGTGTCGAAAAAACGAAGGGTAAAAAACTTACGAGACCCGATTGAGATTCGGGTTGTCCTTTTTAGGCATTAATCTATCCATTTATGGCTGAAAGCTGTCAAAGTTGTAGAACTCACTATGGCCTTCGTTTTGACAGGTTATGGCTCCTGTAACTCTAAACGAGCCAGAAGTTACGACCGTCCGAATAATCGATATCTACAGGGTGCAACATCCGCGGTGCAGGGTGCAACATCCGTCCGAGATGGCGAAACAGTGCCGTACGACTTTTAGAAATGCGTGCATGGATTTGAAATGGAACAGTACCATGGTGCACCACTCTCCAGCGATGGTAAATCGAAGACGAGGCACGGTAATCCCGTTTTACCGTAAAAATCCGGTGTCGAAAAAACGAAGGGTAAAAAACTTACGAGAACCGATTGAGATTCGGGTTGTCCTTTTCGGGCATTAATCTATCCGTTGACGGCTGAAAACTGTCAAAGCCGTAGAACTCGCCGTGGAATTCGTTTTGACAGGTTATGGCTCTCGTAACACTAAACGAGCCGGAGGTTATGGCCGTCCGAATAATCGATATCTACAGGGTGGAACATCCGCGGTGCAAGGTGCAACATCCGTCCGAAATGGCGAAACAACACCGTACGACTTTTAGAAATGCATGCATGGATTTGAAACGGAACAGTACCATGGTGCACCGCTCTCCAGCGATGGCAAATCGAAGACGAGCAACCGTAATCCTGTTTTACCGTAAAAATCCGATATCGAAAAAACGAAGGGTAAAAAACTTACGAGACCCGATTGAGATTCGGGTTGTCCTTTTTGGGCATTAATCTATCCGTTGTCGGCTGAAAGCTGTCAAAGCTGTAGAACTCACCGTGGCCTTCGTTTTGATAGGTTATGGATTCCGTAACCCTAAACGAGCCAGAAGTTATGGCCGTCCGAATATTCGATATTTTCAGGGTGCAACATCCACGGTGCAAGGTGCAACATCTGTCCGAAATGGCGAAAAAGCGCCATACGACTTTTAGAAATGCGTGCATGGATTTGAAACAGAACAGTACCATGGTGCACCACTCACCAGCGATGGTAAATCGAAGGCGAGACACGGTAATCCCGTTTTACCGTAAAAATTCGGCATTTAAAAAACGAAGGGTAAAAAATTTACGAGACCCGATTGAGAATCGAGTTGTACTTTTAGGGAATTAATCTAACCGTTGACGGCTGAAAGCAGTCAAAGCCGTAGAACTCACCGTGGCCTTCGTTTTGACAGGTTTGGCTCCCGTAACTCTAAACGAGCCAGAAGTTATGGCCGTCCGAATAATCGATATGTACAGGGTGGAACTTCCGCGGTGCAAGGTGCGACATCCGTCTGAAATGGCGAAACAGCGCCGTACGACTTTTAGAAATGCGTGCATGGATTTGAAACGGAACTGTACCATGGTGCACCACTCTCCAGCGATGGTAAATCGAAGGCGAGGCACGGTAATCCCATTTTACAGCAAAAATCCGGTGTCGAAAATACGAAGGGTAAAAAACTTATGAGACCTGATTGAGATTCGGGTTGTCCTTTTAGGGAATTAATCTATCCGTTGACGGCTGAAAGCAGTCAAAGTCGTAGAAATCACTGTGGCCTTCGTTTTGACAGGTTATGGCTCCCGTAACTCTAAAAGAGCCAGAAGTTACGGCCGTCCGAATAATCGATATCTACAGAGTGCAACATCCGCGGTGCAGGGTACAACATCCGTCCGAAATAGTAAAACGGTGCCGTACGACTTTTAGAAATGCGTGCATGGATTTGAAACGGAACAGTACCATGGTGCACCACTCTCCAGCGATGGTAAATCGAAGACGAGGCACGGTAATCCCGTTTTACCATAAAAATACGGTGTCGTAAAAACGAAGGGTAAAAAACATACGAGACCCGATTGAGATTCGGGTGGTCATTTTGGGGAATTAATCTATCCGTTGACGGATGAAAGCTGTCAAAGCCGTAGAACTCACCGTGGCCTTCGTTTTGACAGGTTATGGCTCCCGTAACTCTAAACGAGCCAGATGTTATGGCCGTCCGAATAATCGATATCTATAGGGTGCAACATCCGCGGTGCAAGGTGCAACATCCGTCCGAAATGGCGAAACAGTGCCGTACGACTTTTAGAAATGCATGCATGGATTTGAAACGGAACAGTACCATGGTGCACCACTCTCCAGCGATGGTAAATCGAAGACGAGGCACGGTAATTCCGTTTTACCGTAAAAATTCGGTGTCGAAAAAACGAAGGGTAAAAAACTTACGAGACCCGATTGAGATTCGGGTTGTCCTTTTTGGGCACTAATCTATCCGTAGTTGGCTGAAAGCGGTCAAAGCCGTAGAACTCACCGTGGCCTTCGTTTTGACAGGTTATGGATCCCGTAGCTCTAAACGTGCCAGAAGTTATGGCCGTCCGAATAGTCAATATCTACAGGGTGCAACATCCACGGTGCAAGGTGCAACATCCGTCCGAAATGGCGAAACAGTGCCGTACGACTTTTAGAAATGCGTGCATGGATTTGAAATGGAACAGTATCATGGTGCACCACTCTCCAGCGATGGTAAATTGAAGACGAGGCATGGTAATCCCGTTTTACCGTAAAAATCCAGTGTCGAAAAAACGAAGGGTAAAAAACTTACGAGACCCGATTGAGATTCGAGTTGTACTTTTAGGGAATTAATCTAACCGTTGACGGCTGAAAGTAGTCAAAGCCGTAGAACTCACCGTGGCCTTCGTATTGATAGGTTTGGCTCCCGTAACTCTAAACGAGCCAGAAGTTATGGCCGTCCGAATAATCGATATCTACAGGGTGGAACTTCCGCGGTGCAAGGTGCGACATCCGTCTGAAATGACGAAACAGCGCCGTACGACTTTTAGAAATGCGTGCATGGATTTGAAACGGAACAGTACCATGGTGCACCACTCTCCAGCGATGGTAAATCGAAGGCGAGGCACGGTAATCCCGTTTTACAGTAAAAATCCGGTGTCGAAAATACGAACGGTAAAAAACTTACGAGACCCGATTGAGATTCGGGTTGTCCTTTTAGGGAATTAATCTATCCGTTGACGGCTGAAAGCAGTCAAAGTCGTAGAAATCACTGTGGCCTTCGTTTTGACAGGTTATGGCTCCCGTAACTCTAAACGAGCCAGAAGTTATGGCCGTCCGAATAATCGATATCTACAGAGTGCAACATCCGCGGTGCAGGGTGCAACATCCGTCCGAAATAGCAAAACGGTGCCGTACGACTTTTAGAAATGCGTGCATGGATTTGAAACGGAACAGTACCATGGTGCACCACTCTCCAGCGATGGTAAATCGAAGACGAGGCACGGTAATCCCGTTTTACCATAAAAATACGGTGTCGTAAAAACGAAGGGTAAAAAACTTACGAGACCCGATTGAGATTCGGGTGGTCATTTTGGGGAATTAATCTAAACGATGACAGCTGAGAGCTGTCAAAGCCGTAGAACTCACCGTGGCCTTCGTTTTGACAGGTTATGGCTCCCGTAACTCTAAACGAGCCAGATGTTATGGCCGTCCGAATAATCGATATCTATAGGGTGCAATATCCGCGGTGCAGGGTGCAACATCCGTCCGAAATGGCGAAACAGTGCCGTACGACTTTTAGAAATGCATGCATGGATTTGAAACGGAACAGTTCCATGGTGCACCACTCTCCAGCGATGGTAAATCGAAGACGAGGCACGGTAATTCCGTTTTACCGTAAAAATCCGGTGTCGAAAAAACGAAGGGTAAAAAACTTACGAGACCCGATTGAGATTCGGGTTGTCCTTTTTGGGCACTAATCTATCCGTTGTTGGCTGAAAGCGGTCAAAGCCGTAAAACTCACCGTGGCCTTCGTTTTGACAGGTTGTGGCTCCCGTAACTCTAAACGAGCCAGAAGTTATGGCCGTCCGAATAGTCGATATCTACAGGGTGCAACATCCGCGGTGCAAGGTGCAACATCTGTCCGAAATGGCGAAACTGCGCCGTACGACTTTTAGAAATGCGTGCATGAATTTGAAACGGAATAGTACCATGGTGCACCACTCGTCAGCGACGGTAAATCGAAGACGAGGCACGGTAATCCCGTTTTACCGTAAAAATCCGATGTCGAAAAAACGAAGGGTAAAAAACTTATGAAACCCGATTGAGATTCGGGTTGTCCTTTTAGGGAATTAATCTATCCGTTGACGGCTGAAAGCTGTCAAAGCCGTAGAAATCAACGTGGCCTTCGTTTTGACAGGTTATGACTCCCGTAACTCTAAACGAGCCAGAAGTTATGGATGTCCGAATAATCGATATCTACAGGGTGGAACATCCGCGGTGCGAGGTGCAACATCCGTCCGAAACGGCGAAAAAGCGCCGTACGACTTTTAGAAATGTATGCATGGATTTGAAACGGAACAGTACCATGGTTCACCACTCTCCAGCGATGGTAAATCGAAGACGAGGCATGGTAATCCCGTTTTACAGCAAAAATCCGGTGTCGAAAAAACGAAGGGTAAAAAGCTTACGAAACCCGATTGTGATTCGGGTTGTCCTTTTTGGGCATTGATCTATCCGTTGTCGGCTGAACGCTGTCAAAGCCGCAGAACTCACCGTGGCCTTCGTTTTGACAGGTTATGGATCCCGTAGCTCTAAACGAGCCAGAAGTTATGGCCGTCCGAATAATCGATATCTACAGGGTGGAACTTCCGCGGTGCAAGGTGCGACATCCGTCTGAAATGACGAAACAGCGCCGTACGACTTTTAGAAATGCGTGCATGGATTTGAAACGGAACAGTACCATGGTGCACCACTCTCCAGCGATGGTAAATCGAAGGCGAGGCACGGTAATCCCGTTTTACAGTAAAAATCCGGTGTCGAAAATACAAACGGTAAAAAACTTACGAGACCCGATTGAGATTCGGGTTGTCCTTTTAGGGAATTAATCTATCCGTTGACGGCTGAAAGCAGTCAAAGTCGTAGAAATCACTGTGGCCTTCGTTTTGACAGGTTATGGCTCCCGTAACTCTAAACGAGCCAGAAGTTATGGCCGTCCGAATAATCGATATCTACAGAGTGCAACATCCGCGGTGCAGGGTGCAACATCCGTCCGAAATAGCAAAACGGTGCCGTACGACTTTTAGAAATGCGTGCATGGATTTGAAACGGAACAGTACCATGGTGCACCACTCTCCAGCGATGGTAAATCGAAGACGAGGCACGGTAATCCCGTTTTACCATAAAAATACGGTGTCGTAAAAACGAAGGGTAAAAAACTTACGAGACCCGATTGAGATTCGGGTGGTCATTTTGGGGAATTAATCTAAACGATGACAGCTGAAAGCTGTCAAAGCCGTAGAACTCACCGTGGCCTTCGTTTTGACAGGTTATGGCTCCCGTAACTCTAAACGAGCCAGATGTTATGGCCGTCCGAATAATCGATATCTATAGGGTGCAATATCCGCGGTGCAGGGTGCAACATCCGTCCGAAATGGCGAAACAGTGCCGTACGACTTTTAGAAATGCATGCATGGATTTGAAACGGAACAGTTCCATGGTGCACCACTCTCCAGCGATGGTAAATCGAAGACGAGGCACGGTAATTCCGTTTTACCGTAAAAATCCGGTGTCGAAAAAACGAAGGGTAAAAAACTTACGAGACCCGATTGAGATTCGGGTTGTCCTTTTTGGGCACTAATCTATCCGTTGTTGGCTGAAAGCGGTCAAAGCCGTAAAACTCACCGTGGCCTTCGTTTTGACAGGTTGTGGCTCCCGTAACTCTAAACGAGCCAGAAGTTATGGCCGTCCGAATAGTCGATATCTACAGGGTGCAACATCCGCGGTGCAAGGTGCAACATCTGTCCGAAATGGCGAAACTGCGCCGTACGACTTTTAGAAATGCGTGCATGAATTTGAAACGGAATAGTACCATGGTGCACCACTCGTCAGCGACGGTAAATCGAAGACGAGGCACGGTAATCCCGTTTTACCGTAAAAATCCGATGTCGAAAAAACGAAGGGTAAAAAACTTATGAAACCCGATTGAGATTCGGGTTGTCCTTTTAGGGAATTAATCTATCCGTTGACGGCTGAAAGCTGTCAAAGCCGTAGAAATCAACGTGGCCTTCGTTTTGACAGGTTATGACTCCCGTAACTCTAAACGAGCCAGAAGTTATGGATGTCCGAATAATCGATATCTACAGGGTGGAACATCCGCGGTGCGAGGTGCAACATCCGTCCGAAACGGCGAAAAAGCGCCGTACGACTTTTAGAAATGTATGCATGGATTTGAAACGGAACAGTACCATGGTGCACCACTCTCCAGCGATGGTAAATCGAAGACGAGGCATGGTAATCCCGTTTTACAGCAAAAATCCGGTGTCGAAAAAACGAAGGGTAAAAAGCTTACGAAACCCGATTGTGATTCGGGTTGTCCTTTTTGGGCATTGATCTATCCGTTGTCGGCTGAACGCTGTCAAAGCCGCAGAACTCACCGTGGCCTTCGTTTTGACAGGTTATGGATCCCGTAGCTCTAAACGTGCCAGAAGTTATGGCCGTCCGAATAATCTATATCCACAGGGTGCAACATCCGCGGTGCAAGGTGCAACATCCGTCCGAAATGGCGAAACAGTGCCGTACGACTTTTAGAAATGCGTGCATGGATTTGAAACGGAACAGTATCATGGTGCACCACTCTCCAGCGATGGTAAATCGAAGACGAGGCATGGTAATCCCGTTTTACCGTAAAAATCCAGTGTCGAAAAAACGAAGGGTAAAAAACTTACGAGACCCGATTGAGATTCGAGTTGTACTTTTAGGGAATTAATCTAACCGTTGACGGCTGAAAGCAGTCAAAGCCGTAGAACTCACCGTGGCCTTCGTTTTGACAGGTTTGGCTCCCGTAACTCTAAACGAGCCAGAAGTTATGGCCGTCCGAATAATCGATATCTACAGGGTGGAACTTCCGCGGTGCAAGGTGCGACATCCGTCTGAAATGGCGAAACAGCGCCGTACGACTTTTAGAAATGCGTGCATGGATTTGAAACGGAACAGTACCATGGTGCACCACTCTCCAGCAATGGTAAATCGAAGGCGAGGCACGGTAATCCCGTTTTACAGTAAAAATCCGGCGTCGAAAATACGAAGGGTAAAAAACTTACGAGACCCGATTGAGATTCGGGTTGTCCTTTTAGGGAATTAATCTATCCGTTGACGGCTGAAAGCAGTCAAAGTCGTAGAAATCACTGTGGCCTTCGTTTTGACAGGTTATGGCTCCCGTAACTCTAAACGAGCCAGAAGTTATGGCCGTCCGAATAATCGATATCTACAGAGTGCAACATCCGCGGTGCAGGGTGCAACATCCGTCCGAAATAGCAAAACGGTGCCGTACGACTTTTAGAAATGCGTGCATGGATTTGAAACGGAACAGTACCATGGTGCACCACTCTCCAGCGATGGTAAATCGAAGACGAGGCACGGTAATCCCGTTTTACCATAAAAATACGGTGTCGTAAAAACGAAGGGTAAAAAACTTACGAGACCCGATTGAGATTCGGGTGGTCATTTTGGGGAATTAATCTATCCGTTGATGGCTGAAAGCTGTCAATGCCGTAGAACTCACCGTGGCCTTCGTTTTGACAGGTTATGGCTCCCGTAACTCTAAACGAGCCAGATGTTATGGCCGTCCGAATAATCGATATCTATAGGGTGCAATATCCACGGTGCAGGGTGCAACATCTGTCCGAAATGGCGAAACAGTGTCGTACGACTTTTAGAAATGCATGCATGGATTTGAAACGGAACAGTACCATGGTGCACCACTCTCCAGTGATGGTAAATCGAAGACGAGGCACGGTAATTCCGTTTTATCGTAAAAATCCGGTGTCGAAAAAACAATGGGTAAAAAACTTACGAGACCCGATTGAAATTCGGGGTGTCATTTTTGGGCATTAATCTATCCGCTGATGGCTGAAAGCTTTCAAAGCCATAGAACTCACCGTGGCCTTCGTTTTGACAGGTTGTGGCTCCCGTAAATCTAAACGAGGCAGAAGTTATGGCCGTCCGAATAATCGATGTCTACAGGGTGGAACATCCGCGGTGCAAGGTGCAACATCCGTCCGAAATGGCGAAACAACGCCGTACGACTTTTAGAAATGCGTGCATGGATTTGAAACGGAATAGTACCATGGTGCACCACTCTCCAGCGATGGTAAATCGAAGACGAGCCACGGTAATCCCGTTTCACAGTAAAAATCCGGTGTCGAAAAAACGAAGGGTAAAAAACTTACGAGACCCGATTGATATTCGGGTTGTCCTTTTTGGGCATTAATCTATCCATTGATGGCTAAAAGCTGTCAAAGCCGTAGAACTCATCGTGGCCTTCGTTTTGACAGGTTATGGCTCCCGTAACTCTAAATGAGCCAGAAGTTATGGCCGTCCGAATAATCGATATCTACAGGATGCAACATCCGCGGTGCAAGGTGCAACATCCGTCCGAAATGGCGAAACAGCGCCGTACGACTTTTAGAAATGCATGCATGGATTTGAAACGGAACAGTACCATGGTGCTCCACTCTCCAGCGATGGTAAATCGAAGATGAGCCACAGTAATCTCGTTTTACCGTAAAAATCCGGTGTCGAAAAAACAAAGGGTAAAAAACTTACGAGACCCGATTGAGATTCGGGTTGTCCTTTTAGGGAATTAATCTACCCATTGACGGTAGAAAGCTGTCAAAGCCGTAGAACTCAGCGTGACCTTCGTTTTGACAGGTTATGGCTCCCGTAACTCTAAACGAGCCAGAAGTTATGGCCGTCCGAATAATCAATATCTACAGGGTGGAACATCCGCGGTGCAAGGTGCAACATCCGTCCGAAATGGCGAAACAGCGTCGTACGACTTTTAGAAAAGCGTGCATGGATTTGAAACGGAACAGTACCATGGTGCACCACTCTCCAGCGATGGTAAATCGAAGGCGAGACACGGTAATCCCGTTTTACCGCAAAAATCCGGTGTCGAAAAAACGAATGGTAAAAAGCTTACGAGACCCGATTGTGATTCAGGTTGTCCTTTTTGGGCATTAATCTATCCGTTGTCAGCTGAACGCTGTCAAAGCCGCAGAACTCACCGTGGCCTTCGTTTTGACAGGTTATGGATCCCGTAGCTCTAAACGTGCCAGAAGTTATGGCCGTCCGAATAATCGATATCTACAGGGTGCAACATCCGCGGTGCAAGGTGCAACATCCGTCCGAAATGGCGAAATAGTGCCGTACGACTTTTAGAAATGCATGCATGGATTTGAAACGGAACAGTATCATGGTGCACCACTCTCCAGCGATGGTAAATCGAAGACGAGGCATGGTAATCCCGTTTTACCGTAAAAATCCAATGTCGAAAAAACGAAGGGTAAAAAACTTACGAGACCCGATTGAGATTCGGGTTGTCCTTTTTGGGCACTAATCTATCCGTTGTTGGCTGAAAGCGGTCAAAGCCGTAGAAATCACCGTGGCCTTCGTTTTGACAGGTTATGGCTCCCGTAACTCTAAACGAGCCAGAAGTTATGGCCGTCCGAATAGTCGATATCTACAGGGTGCAACATCCGCGGTGCAAGGTGCAACATCTGTCCGAAATGGCGAAACTGCGCCGTACGACTTTTAGAAATGCGTGCATGAATTTGAAACGGAATAGTACCATGGTGCACCACTCTTCAGCGACGGTAAATCGAAGACGAGCCACGGTAATACCGTTTTACCGTAAAAATCCGGTGTCGAAAAAACGAAGGGTAAAAAACTTATGAAACCCGATTGAGATTCGGGTTGTCCTTTTAGGGAATTAATCTATCCGTTGACGGCTGAAAGCTGTCAAAGCCGTAGAACTCAACGTGGCCTTCGTTTTGACAGGCTATGACTCCCGTAACTCTAAACGAGCCAGAAGTTATGGATGTCCGAATAATCGATATCTACAGGGTGGAACATCCGCGGTGCGAGGTGCAACATCCGTCCGAAACGGCGAAAAAGTGCCGTACGACTTTTAGAAATGTATGCATGGATTTGAAACGGAACAGTACCATGGTGCACCACTCTCCAGCGATGGTAAATCGAAGGCGAGGCACGGTAATCCCGTTTTACAGTAAAAATCCGGTGTCGAAAAAATGAAGGGTAAAAAAGTTACGAGACCCGATTGAGATTCGGGTTGTCCTTTTAGGAAATTAATCTATCCGTTGACGGCTGAAAGCTGTCAAAGCCATAGAAATCACTGTGGCCTTTGTTTTGACAGGTTATGGCTCCCGTAGCTCTAAACGAGCCAGAAGTTATGGCCGTCCGAATAATCGATATCGACAGGGTACAACATCCGCAATGCAGGGTGCAACATCCGTCCGAAATGGCGAAATAGTGCCGTACGACTTTTAGGAATGCGTGCATGGATTTGAAATGGAATAGTACCATGGTGCACCACTCTCCAGCGATGGTAAATCGAAGACGAGGCACGGTAATCCCGTTTTACCGTAAAAATCCGGTGTCGAAAAAACGAAGGGTAAAAAACTTACGAGACCCGATTGAGATTCGAGTTGTCGTTTTTTGGCATTAATCTATCCATTGACGGCTAAAAGCTTTCAAAGCCATAGAACTCACCGAGGACTTCGTTTTGACAGGTTATGGCTTCCGTAACTCTAAACGAGCCAGAAGTTATGGCCGTCTGAATAATCGATATCTACAGGGTGGAACGTCCGCGGTGCAAGGTGCAACATCCGTCTGAAATGGCGAAACAGCGCCGTACGATTTTTAGAAATGCGTGCATGGATTTGAAACGTAACAGTACCATGGTGCACCACTCTCCAGCGATGGTAAATCGAAGGCGAGGCACGGTAATCCCGTTTTAGAGTAAAAATCCGATGTCGAAAATACGAAGGGTAAAAAACTTACGAGACCCGATTGAGATTCGGGTTGTCCTTTTAGGGAATTAATCTATCCGTTGACGGCTGAAAGCAGTCAAAGTCGTAGAAATCACTGTGGCCTTCGTTTTGACAGGTTATGGCTCCCGTAACTCTAAACGAGCCAGAAGTTATGGCCGTCCGAATAATCGATATCTACAGAGTGCAACATCCGCGGTGCAGGGTGCAACATCCGTCCGAAATAGCAAAACGGTGTCGTACGACTTTTAGAAATGCGTGCATGGATTTGAAACGGAACAGTACCTTGGTGCACCACTCTCCAGCGATGGTAAATCGAAGACGAGGCACGGTAATCCCGTTTTACCATAAAAATACGGTGTCGTAAAAACGAAGGGTAAAAAACTTACGAGACCCGATTGAGATTCGGGTGGTCATTTTGGGGAATTAATCTAAACGATGACGGCTGAAAGCTGTCAAAGCTGTAGAACTCACCGTGGCCTTCGTTTTGACAGGTTATGGCTCCCGTAACTCTAAACGAGCCAGATGTTATGGCCGTCCGAATAATCGATATCTATAGGGTGCAATATCCGCGGTGCAGGGTGCAACATCCGTTCGAAATGGCGAAACAGTGCCGTACGACTTTTAGAAATGCATGCATGGATTTGAAACGGAACAGTACCATGGTGCACCACTCTCCAGCGATGGTAAATCGAAGACGAGGCACGGTAATTCCGTTTCACCGTAAAAATCCGGTGTCGAAAAAGCGAAGGGTAAAAAACTTACGAGACCCGATTGAGATTCGGGTTGTCCTTTTTGGGCACTAATCTATCCGTTGTTGGCTGAAAGCGGTCAAAGCCGTAGAACTCACCGTGGCCTTCGTTTTGACAGGTTGTGGCTCCCGTAACTCTAAACGAGCCAGAATTTATGGCCGTCCGAATAGTCGATATCTACAGGGTGCAACATCCGCGGTGCAAGGTGCAACATCTGTCCGAAATGGCGAAACTGCGCCGTACGACTTTTAGAAATGCGTGCATGAATTTGAAACGGAATAGTACCATGGTGCACCACTCTCCAGCGACGGTAAATCGAAGACGAGCCACGGTAATCCCGTTTTACCGTAAAAATCCGGTGTCGAAAAAACGAAAGGTAAAAAACTTATGAAACCCGATTGAGATTCGGGTTGTCCTTTTAGGGAATTAATCTATCCGTTGACGGCTGAAAGCTGTCAAAGCCGTAGAACTCAACGTGGCCTTCGTTTTGACAGGTTATGACTCCCGTAACTCTAAACGAGCCAGAAGTTATGGATGTCCGAATAATCGATATCTACAGGGTGGAACATCCGCGGTGCGAGGTGCAACATCCGTCCGAAACGGCGAAAAAGCGCCGTACGACTTTTAGAAATGTATGCATGGATTTGAAACGGAACAGTACCATGGTGCACCACTCTCCAGCGATGGTAAATCGAAGACGAGGCATGGTAATCCCGTTTTACAGCAAAAATCCGGTGTCGAAAAAACGAAGGGTAAAAAGCTTACGAGACCCGATTGTGATTCGGGTTGTCCTTTTTGGGCATTAATCTATCCGTTGTCAGCTGAACGCTGTCAAAGCCGCAGAACTCACCGTGGCCTTCGTTTTGACAGGTTATGGATCCCGTAGCTCTAAACGTGCCAGAAGTTATGGCCGTCCGAATAATCGATATCTACAGGGTGCAACATCCGCGGTGCAAGGTGCAACATCCGTCCGAAATGGCGAAACAGTGCCGTACGACTTTTAGAAATGCGTGCATGGATTTGAAACGGAACAGTGTCATGGTGCAGCACTCTCCAGCGATGGTAAATCGAAGACGAGGCATGGTAATCCCGTTTTACCGTAAAAATCCAGTGTCGAAAAAACGAAGGGTAAAAAACTTACGAGACCCGATTGAGATTCGAGTTGTACTTTTAGGGAATTAATCTAACCGTTGACGGCTGAAAGCAGTCAAAGCCGTAGAACTCACCGTGGCCTTCGTTTTGACAGGTTTGGCTCTCGTAACTCTAAACGAGCCAGAAGTTATGGCCGTCCGAATAATCGATATCTACAGGGTGGAACTTCCGCGGTGCAAGGTGCGACATCCGTCTGAAATGGCGAAACAGCGCCGTACGACTTTTAGAAATGCGTGCATGGATTTGAAACGAAACAGTACCATGGTGCACCACTCTCCAGCGATGGTAAATCGAAGGCGAGGCACGGTAATCCCGTTTTACAGTAAAAATCCGGTGTCGAAAATACGAAGGGTAAAAAACTTACGAGACCCGATTGAGATTCGGGTTGTCCTTTTAGGGACTTAATCTATCCGTTGACGGATGAAAGCAGTCAAAGTCGTAGAGATCACTGTGGCCTTCGTTTTGACAGGTTATGGCTCCCGTAACTCTAAACGAGCCAGAAGTTATGGCCGTCCGAATAATCGATATCTACAGAGTGCAACATCCGCGGTGCACGGTGCAACATCCGTCCGAAATAGCAAAACGGTGCCGTACGACTTTTAGAAATGCGTGCATGGATTTGAAACGGAACAGTACCATGGTGCACCACTCTCCAGCGATGGTAAATCGAAGACGAGGCACGGTAATCCCGTTTTACCATAAAAATACGGTGTCGTAAAAACGAAGGGTAAAAAACTTACGAGACCCGATTGAGATTCGGGTGGTCATTTTGGGGAATTAATCAATCCGTTGATGGCTGAAAGCTGTCAAAGCCGTAGAACTCACCGTGGCCTTCGTTTTGACAGGTTATGGCTCCCGTAACTCTAAACGAGCCAGATGTTATGGCCGTCCGAATAATCGATATCTATAGGGTGCAATATCCGCGGTGCAGGGTGCAACATCTGTCCGAAATGGCGAAATAGTGCCGTACGACTTTTAGAAATGCATGCATGGATTTGAAACGGAACAGTACCATGGTGCACCACTCTCCAGCGATGGTAAATCGAAGACGAGGCACGGTAATTCCATTTTACCGTAAAAATCCGGTGTCGAAAAAACGAAGGGTAAAAAACTTACAAGACCCGATTGAAATTCGGGGTGTCATTTTTGGGCATTAATCTATCCGCTGACGGCTGAAAGCTTTCATAGCCATAGAACTCACCGTGGCCTCCGTTTTGACAGGTTGTGGCTCCCGTAACTCTAAACGAGGCAGAAGTTATGGCCGTCCGAATAATCGATGTCTACAAGGTGGAACATCCGCGGTGCAAGGTGCAACATCCGTCCGAAATGGCGAAACAACGCCCTATGACTTTTAGAAATGCGTGCATGGATTTGAAACGGAATAGTACCATGGTGCACCGCTCTCCAGCGATGGTAAATCGAAGACGAGCCACGGTAATCCCGTTTCACAGTAAAAATCCGGTGTCGAAAAAACGAAGGGTAAAAAACTTACGAGACCCGATTGATATTCGGGTTGTCCTTTTTGGGCATTAATCTATCCATTGATGGCTAAAAGCTGTCAAAGCCGTATAGCTCATCGTGGCCTTCGTTTTGACAGGTTATGGCTCCCGTAACTCTAAATGAGCCAGAAGTTATGGCCGTCCGAATAATCGATATCTACAGGATGCAACATCCGCGGTGCAAGGTGCAACATCCGTCCGAAATGGCGAAACAGCGCCGTACGACTTTTAGAAATGCATGCATGGATTTGAAACGGAACAGTACCATGGTGCTCCACTCTCTAGCGATGGTAAATCGAAGACGAGCCACGGTAATCTCGTTTTACCGTAAAAATCCGGTGTCGAAAAAACAAAGGGTAAAAAACTTACGAGACCCGATTGAGATTCGGGTTGTCCTTTTAGGGAATTAATCTACCCATTAACGGTAGAAAGCTGTCAAAGCCGTAGAACTCAGCGTGACCTTCTTTTTGACAGGTTATGGCTCCCGTAACTCTAAACGAGCCAGAAGTTATGGCCGTCCGAATAATCGATATCTACAGGGTGGAACATCCGCGGTGCAAGGTGCAACATCCGTCCGAAATGGCGAAACAGCGTCGTACGACTTTTAGAAATGCGTGCATGGATTTGAAACGGAACAGTACTATGGTGCACCACTCTCCAACGATGGTAAATCGAAGGCGAGGCACGGTAATCCCGTTTTACAGCAAAAATCCGGTGTCGAAAAAACGAAGGGTAAAAAACTAACGAGACCCGATTGAGATTCGGGTTGTCCTTTTAGGGAATTAATATGTCCGTTGACGGCTGAAAGCTGTCAATGCCGTAGAAATCACTATGGCCTTCGTTTTGACAGGTTATGGCTCTCGTAACTCTAAACGAGCCTGAAGTTATGGCCGTCCGAATAATCGATATCTACCATGGTGCACCACTCTCCAGCGATGGTAAATCGAAGGCGAGGCACGGTAATCCCGTTTTACCGCAAAAATCCGGTGTCGAAAAAACGAAGGGTAAAAAGCTTACGAGACCCGATTGTGATTCGGGTTGTCCTTTTTGGGCATTAATCTATCCGTTGTCAGCTGAACGCTGTCAAAACCGCAGAACTCACCGTGGCCTTCGTTTTGACAGGTTATGGATCCCGTAGCTCTAAACGTGCCAGAAGTTATGGCCGTCCGAATAATCGATATCTACAGGGTGCAACATCTGCGGTGCAAGGTGCAACATCCGTCCGAAATGGCGAAACAGTGCCGTACGACTTTTAGAAATGCGTGCATGGATTTGAAACGGAACAGTATCATGGTGCACCACTCTCCAGCGATGGTAAATCGAAGACGAGGCATGGTAATCCCGTTTTACCGTAAAAATCCAGTGTCGAAAAAACGAAGGGTAAAAAACTTACGAGACCCGATTGAGATTCGGGTTGTCCTTTTTGGGCACTAATCTATCCGTTGTTGGCTGAAAGCGGTCAAAGCCGTAGAACTCATCGTGGCCTTCGTTTTGACAGGTTATGCCTCCCGTAACTCTAAACGAGCCAGAAGTTATGGCCGTCCGAATAGTCGATATCTACAGGGTACAACATCCGCGGTGCAAGGTGCAACATCTGTCCGAAATGGCGAAACTGCGCCGTACGACTTTTAGAAATGCGTGCATGAATTTGAAACGGGATAGTACCATGGAGCACCACTCTTCAGCGACGGTAAATCGAAGACGAGCCACGGTAATCCTGTTTTACCGTAAAAATCCGGTGTCGAAAAAACGAAGGGTAAAAAACTTATGAAACCCGATTGAGATTCGGGTTGTCCTTTTAGGGAATTAATCTATCCGTTGACGGCTGAAAGCTGTCAAAGCCGTAGAACTCAACGTGGCATTCGTTTTGACAGGATATGACTCCCGTAACTCTAAACGAGCCAGAAGTTATGGATGTCCGAATAATCGATATCTACAGGGTGGAACATCCGTGGTGCGAGGTGCAACATCCGTTCGAAACGGTGAAAAAGCGCCGTACGACTTTTAGAAATGTATGCATGGATTTGAAACGGAACAGTACCATGGTGCACCACTCTCCAGCGATGGTAAATCGAAGGCGAGGCACGGTAATCCCGTTTTACAGTAAAAATCCGGTGTCGAAAAAATGAAGGGTAAAAAACTTACGAGACCCGATTGAGATTCGGGTTGTCCTTTTAGGAAATTAATCTATCCGTTGATGGCTGAAAGCTGTCAAAGCCATAGAAATCACTGTGGCCTTTGTTTTGACAGGTTATGGCTCCCGTAGCTCTAAACGAGGCAGAAGTTATGGCCGTCCGAATAATCGATATCGACAGGGTGCAACATCCGCAATGCAGGGTGGAACATCCGTCCGAAATGGCGAAGCAGTGCCGTACGACTTTTAGAAATGCGTGCATGGATTTGAAATGGAATAGTGCCATGGTGCACCACTCTCCAGCGATGGTAAATCGAAGACGAGGCACGGTAATCCCGTTTTACCGTAAAAATCCGGTGTCGAAAAAACGAAGGGTAAAAAACTTACGAGACCCGATTGAGATTCGAGTTGTCGTTTTTTGGCATTAATCTATCCGTTGACGGCTGAAAGCTTTCAAAACCATTGAACTCACCGAGGACTTCGTTTTGACAGGTTATGGCTCCCGTAACTCTAAACGAGCCAGAAGTTATGGCCGTCTGAATAATCGATATCTACAGGGTGGAACATCCGCGGTGCAAGGTGCAACATCCGTCCGAAATGGCGAAACAGCGCCGTACGACTTTTAGAAATGCGTGCATGGATTTGAAACGGAATAGTACCATGGTGCACCACTCACCAGCGATGGTAAATCGAAGACGAGCCACGGTAATCCCGTTTTACCGTAAAAATCCGGTGTCGAAAAAACGAAGGGTAAAAAACTTACGAGACCCGATTGAGATTCGGGTTGTCCTTTTTGGGCATTAATCTATCCGTTGACGGCTGAAAGCTGTCAAAGCCGTAGAACTCATCGTGACCTTCGTTTTGACAGGTTATGGCTCCCGTAACTCTAAACGAGCCAGAAGTTATGGCCGTCCGAATAATCGATATCTACAGGGTGCAACATCCGCGGTGCAAGGTGCAACATCCGTCCGAAATGACGAAACAACACCGTACGACTTTTAGAAATGCGTGCATGGATTTGAAACGGAACAGTACAATGGTGCACCACTCTCCAGCGATGGTAAATCGAAGTCGAGCAACGGTAATCCCGGATTACCGTAAAAATCGATGTCGAAAAAACGAAGGGTGAAAAACTTACGAAACCCGATTGAGATTCGGGTTGTCCTTTTAGGGAATTAATCTATCCATTGACGGCTGAAAGCCGTCAAAGCCGTAGAACTCAACATGGCCTTCGTTTTGACAGGTTATGGCTCCCGTAACTCTAAACGAGCCAGAAGTTATGGCCGTCAGAATAATCGATATCGACAGGGTGGAACATCCGCGGTGCAAGGTGCAACATCCGTCCGAAATGGCGAAACAGCGCCGTACGACTTTTAGAAATGCGTGCATGAATTTGAAACGGAACAGTACCATGGTACACCACACTCCAGCGATGGTAAATCGAAGGCGAGGCACAATAATCCCGTTTTACCGTAAAAATCCGGTGTCGAAAAAACGAAGGGTAAAAAACTTACGAGACCCGATTGAGATTCGGGTTGTCCTTTTCGGGCATTAATCTATCCGTTGACGGCTGAAAGCTGTCAAAGCCATAGAACTCACCGTGGAATTCGTTTTGAAAGGTTTTGGCTCCTGTAACTCTAAACGAGCCGGAAGTTATGGCCGTCCGAATAATCAATATCTACCGGGTGCAACATCCGCGGTGCAAGGTGCAACATCCGTCCGAAATGGCGAAATTGTGTCGTACGACTTTAAGAAATGTGTGCATGGATTTGAAACGGAACAGTACCATGGTGCACAACTCTCCAGCGATGGTAAATCGAAGGCGAGGCACGTTAATCCCGTTTTACCATAAAAATCCGGTGTCGAAAAAACAAAGGGTAAAAAACTTACGAGACCCGATTGAGATTCGGGTTGTCCTTTTTGGGCATTAGTCTATCCGTTGACGGCTGAAAGCTGTCAAAACCGTAGAACTCACCATGGCCTTCGTTTTGACAGGTTATGACTCCCGTAACTCTAAACGAGCCAGAAGTTAAGGTCGTCCGAATAATCGATATCTACAGGGTGCAACATCCGCGGTGCAAGGTGCAACATCCGTCCGAAATGGTGAAACAGTGTCGTACGACTTTTAGTAATGCGTGCATGGATTTGAAACGGAACAGTACCATGGTGCACCACTCTACAGCGATGGTAAATCAAAAGCGAGGCACGGTAATCTCGTTTTACCGTAAAAATCCGTTGTCGAAAAAACGAAGGGTAAAAAACTTACGAGACCCGATTGAGATTTGGGTTGTCCTTTTAGGGCATTAATCTATTCGTTGACGGCTGAAAGCTGTCAAAACCGTAGAACTCACCGTGGCCTTCGTTTTGACAGGTTATGGCTCCCGTAACTCTAAACGAGCCAGAAGTTATGGCCGTCCGAATAATCGATATCTACAGGGTGCAACATCCACGGTGCAAGGTGCAACATCCGTCCGAAATTGCGAAACAGTGTCGAACGACTTTTAGAAATGCGTGCATGGATTTGAAACGGAACAGTACCATGGTGCACCACTCTCCAGCGATGGTAAATCGAAGGCAAGGCACGGTAATCCCGTTTTACCGTAAAAATCCGGTGTCGAAAAAACAAAGGGTAAAAAACTTACGTGACCCGATTGAGATTCGGGTTGTCCTTTTTGGGCATTAATCTATCCATTGACGGCTGAAAGCTGTCAAAGCCGTAGAACTCACCGTGGGCTTCGTTTTGACAGGTTATGGCTCTCGTAACTCTAAACGAGCCAGAAGTTATGGCCGTCCGAATAATCGATATCTACAGGGTCCAACATCCGCGGTGCAAGGTGCAACATCCGTCCGAAATGGAGAAACAGTGCCATACAACTTTTAGAAATGCGTGCATGGATTTGAAACGGAACAGTACCATGGTGCACCACTCTCCAACGATGGTAAATCGAAGACGCGACACGATAATCCCGTTTTACCGAAAAAATCCGGTGTCGATAAAACGAAGGGTAAAAAACGTACGAGACCCGATTGAGATTCGGGTCGTCATTTTTGGGTATTAATCTATCTGTTGACCGCTGAAAGCTGTCAAAGGCGTAGAACTCACCGTTGCCTTCGTTTTGACAAGTTAGGGCTCCCGTAACTCTTAACGAGCCAGAAGTTATGGCCGTCCGAATAATCGATATCTACAGGGTACAACATCCGCGGTGCAAGGTGCAACATCCGTTCGAAATGGTGAAACAGTGCCGTACGACTTTCAGAAATGCGTGCATGGATTTGAAACGGAACAGTACCATGGTGCACCACTCTCCAGCGATGGTAAATCGAAGGCGAGGCACGGTAATCCCGTTTTACCGTAAAAATTCGTTGTCGAGAAAACGAAGGGTAAAAAACTTACGAGACCCGATTGAGATTCGGGTTGTCCTTTTCGGGCACTAATCTATCCATTGATGGCTGAATGATGTCAAAGTCGTAGAACTCAGCGGCTTTCGTTTTGACACGTTATGGCTCCCGTAACTCTTAACGAGCCAAAAGTTATGGCCGTCCGAATTATCGATATCTACAGGGTACAACATCCGCGGTGCAAGGTGCAACATCCGTCCGAAATGGCGAAACAGTGTCGTACGACTTTTAAAAATGCGTGCATGGATTTGAAACAGAACAGTACCATGGTGGACCACTCTCCAGCAATGGTAATCGAAGGCGAGGCACGGTAATCCCGTTTTACCGTAAAAATCCGGTGTCGAAAAAACGAAGGGTAAAAAACTTACGAGACCCGATTGAGATTCGGGTTGTCCTTTTTGGGCATTAATCTATCCGTTCTCGGCTGAAAGCTGTAAAAGCCGTAGAACTCACCGTGGCCTTCGTTTTGACAGGTTATGGCTCCCGTAACTCTAAACGAGCCAAAAGTTATGGCCGTTCGAATAATCGATATCTACAGGGTGCAACATTCGCGGTGCAAGGTGCAACATCGGTCCGAAATGGCGAAACAGTGCGGTACGACTTTTAGAAATGCGTGCATGGATTTTAAACGGAACAGTGCCATGGTGAACCACTCTCCAGCGATGGAAAATCAAAGGCGAGGCACGGTAATCCCGTTTTACCGTAAAAATCCGGTGTCGAAAAAACGAAGGGTAAAAAACTTACGAGACCCGATTGAGATTCGGGTTGTCCTTTTTGGGCATTAATCTATCCATTGTCGGCTGAAGCTGTCAAAGACGTAGAACTCACCGTGGCCTTCGTTTTGACAGGTTATGGATCCGGTAACTCTAAACGAGCCAGAAGTTACGGCCGTCCGAATAATCGATATCTACAGGGTGCAACATCCACGGTGCAAGGTGCAACTTCCGTCCGAAATTGCGAAACCGTACCGTACGACTTTTAGAAATGCGTGCGTGGATTTGAAACGGAACAGTACCATGGTGCACCACTCTCCAGCGATGGTAAATCGAAGGCGAGGCACGGTAATCCCGTTTTGCCGAAAAAATCCGGTGTCGAAAAAACGAAGGGTAAAAAACGTACGAGACCCGATTGAGATTCGGGTTGTCATTTTTGGGCATTAATATACCCGTTGACGGCTGAAAGCTGTCAAAGCCGTAGAACTCACCGTGGCCTTCGTTTTGACAGGTTATGGATCCCATAACTCTAAACGAGCCAGAAGTTATGGCCGTCCGAATAATCGATATCTACAGGGTGCAACATCCGCGGTGCAATGTGCAACATCCGTCCGAAATGGTGAAACAGTGCCGTACGACTTTTAGAAATGCGTGCATGGTTTTGAAACGGAACAATACCATGGTGCACCACTCTCCAGCGATGGTAAATCGAAGGCGAGGCACGGTAATCCCGTTTTACCTTAAAATTTCGTTGTCGAAAAAACGAAGGGTAAAAAACTTACGAGACCCGATTGAGATTCGGGTTTTCCTTTTCGGGCATTAATCTATCCGTTGACGGCTGAAAGATGTCAAAGCCGTAGAACACACCGTGGCCTTCGTTTTGACATGTTATGGCTCCCGTAACTCTAAACGAGCCAAAAGTTATGGCCGTCCGAATAATCGATATCTACAGGGTGCAACATCCGCGGTGCAAGGTGCAACATCCGTCCGAAATGGCGAAACTGTGCCGTACGACTTTTAGAAATGCGTGCATGGATTTGAAACGGAACAGTACCATGGTGAACCATTCTCCAGCAATGGTAAATCGAAGGCGAGGCACGGTAATCCCGTTTTACCGTAAAAATCCGGTGTCGAAAAAACGAAGGGTAAAAAATTTACGAGACCCGATTGAGATTCGGGTTGTCCTTTTTGGGCATTAATCTGTCCGTTGTCGGCTGAAAGCTCTCAAACCGTAGAACTCACCGTGGCCTTCGTTTTGACAGGTTATGGCTCCCGTAACTCTAAACGAGCCAGAAGTTATAGCCGTCCGAATAATCGATATCTACATGGTGCAACATCCGCGGTGCAAGGTGCAACATCCGTCCGAAATGGCGAAACAGTGCCGTACGACTTTTAGAAATGCATGCATGCATTTGAAACGGAACAGTACCATGGTGCACCACTCTCCAGCGATGGTAAATCGAAGACGAGGCACGGTAATCCCGTTTTACAGCAAAAATTCGGTGTCGAAAAAACGAAGTATAAAAAATGTACGAGACCCGATTGAGATTCGGATTGTCCTTTTTGGGCATTAATCTATCCGTTGACGGCTAAAAGCTGTCACAGCCGTAGATCTCACCGTGGGCTTCGTTTTGACAGGTTATGGCTCTCGTAACTCTAAACGAGCCAGAAGTTATGACCATCCGAATAATCGATTTCTACAGGGTGCAACATCCGCGGTGCAAGGTGTAACATCCGTCCGAAATGGAGAAACAGTGTCGTACGACTTTTAAAAATGCGTGCATGGATTTGAAACGGAACAGTAACAAGGTGCACCACTCTCCAACGATGTTAAATCGAAGACGAGGCACGGTAATCCCATTTTACCGAAAAAATCCGGTGTCGAAAAAACGAAGGGTAAAAAACGTACGAGACCCGATATGGCTCACGTGGCCTTCGTTTTGACAGGTTATGGCTCACGTAACTTTAAACGAGCCAGAAGTTATGGTCGTCCGAATAATCGATACCTACAGGGTGCAACATCCGCGGTGCAATGTGCAACATCCATCCGAAATGGTGAAACAGTGCCGTACGACTTTTAGAAATGCGTGCATGGATTTGAAACGGAACAGTACTATGGTGCACCACTCTTCAGCGATGGTAAATCGAAGGCGAGGCACGGTAATCCCGTTTTACCGTAAAAATCCGTTGTCGAGAAAACGAAGGGTAAAAAACTTGCGAGACCCGATTGAGATTCGGGTTGTCCTTTTCGGGCATTAATCTATTCGTTGACGGCTTAAAGCTGTCAAAGCCGTAGAAATCACCGTGGCCTTCGTTTTGACAGGTTATGGCACCCGTAACTCTAAACGAGCCAGAAGTTATGGCCGTCCGTATAATCGATATCTACAGGGTGCAACATCCGCGGTGCAAGGTGCAACATCCGTCCGAAATGGCGAAACAGTGCCATACGACTTTTAAAAATGCGTGCATGGATTTTAAACGGAACATTACCATGGTGAACCACTCTCCAGCGATGGTAAATCGAAGGCGAGGCACGGTAATCCTGTTTTACCGTTAAAATCCTGTGTCGAAAAAACGAAGGGTAAAAAACTTACGAGACCCGATTGAGATTCGGATTGTCCTTTTTGGGCATTAATCCGTCCGTTGTCGGCTGAAAGCTGTCAAAGCCGTAGAACTCACCGTGGCCTTCGTTTTGACAGGCTATGGCTCCCGTAACTCTAAACGAGCCAGAAGTTATGGCCGTCCGAATAATTGATATCTACAGGGTGCAACATCCGCGGTGCAAGGTGCAACATCCGTCCGAAATGGCGAAACAGTACCGTACGACTTTTAGAAATGCATGTATGGATTTGAAACGGAACAGTACCATGGTGGAACACTCTCCAGCGATGGCAAATCGAAGGCGAGGCACGGTAATCCCGTTTTATCGTAAAAATTCGGTGTCGAAAAAACGAAGGGTAAAAAACGTACGAGACCCGATTGAGATTCGAATTGTCCTTTTTGGGTATTAATCTATCCGTTGATGGCTGAAAGCCATCAAAGCCATAGAACTCACCGTGGCCTTCGTTTTTACAGGTTATGGCTCTCGTAACTCTAAACGAGCCAGAAGTTATGGCCGTCCGAATAATCGATTTCTACAGGGTGCAACATCCGCGGTGCAAGGTGCAACATCCGTCCGAAATGGAGAAACAGTGTCGTACGGCTTTTAGAAATGCGTGCATGGATTTGAAACGGAACAGTACCATGGTGCTCCGCTCTCCAGCGATGATAAATCGAAGACGAGGCACAGTAATCCCGTTTTACCGTAAAAATTCGGTGTCGAAAAAACGAAGGGTAAAAAACGTACGAGACCCGATTGAGATTCGGGTTGTCATTTTTGGGTATTAATCTATCCGTTGACGGCTGAAAGCTGTCAAAGCCGTAGAAATCACCGTGGGCTTTGTTTTGACAGGTTAGGCTCTCGTAACTCTAAACGAGCCAGAAGTTGTGGCCGTCCGAATAATCGATATCTACAGAGTGCGACATCCGCGGTGCAAGGTGCAACATCCGTCCGAAATGGAGAAACAGTGCCGTACGACTTTTAGAATTGCGTGCATGGATTTGAAACGGAACAGTACCATGGTGCACCAATCTCCAACGATGGTAAATCGAAGACGAGGCACGGTAATCCCGCTTTACCGAAAAAATCCGGTGTCGAAAAAACGAATGGTAAAAAACGTGCGAGACTCGATTGAGATTCGGGTTGTCATTTTTGGGCATTAATCTATCCGTTGACGACTGAAAGATGTCAAAGCCGTAGAACTCACCGTGGGCTTCGTTTTGACAAGTTATGGCTCTCGTAACTCTAAACGAACCAGAAGTTATGGCCGTCCGAATAATCGATATCTACAGGGTGCAACATCCGCGGTGCAAGATGCAACATCCGTCCGAAATGGAGAAACAGTGCGGTACGACTTTTAGAAATGCGTGCATGGATTTGAAACGGAATAGTGCCGTGGTGCACCACCCTCCAGCGATGGAAATAGAAGGCGAGGCACGGTAACCCCGTTTTACCGTAAAAATCCGTGGCCGAAAAAATAAAGGGTAAAAAACTTACGAGACCCGATTGAGATTCGGGTTGTCCTTTTCGGGCATTAATCAATTCGTTGACGGCTGAAAGCTGTTAAAGCCGTAAAACTCACCGTGGCCTTTGTTTTGACAGGTTATGGCTCCCGTAACTCTAAACGAGCCAAAAGTTTTGGCCGTCCGAATAATCGATATCTACAGGGTGCAACATCTGCGGTGCAAGGTGAAACATCCGTCCGAAATAGCGAAACACTGCCGTACGACTTTTAGAAATGCGTGCATGGATTTTGAACGGAACAGTACCATGGTTAACCACTCTCTAACGATGGTAAATCGAAGGCGAGACACGGTAATCCCGTTTTACCGTAAAAATTCGGTGTCTAAAAAACGAAGGGTAAAAAACTTACGTGACCCGATTGAGATTCGAGTTGTCCTTTTTGGGCATTAATCTATCCGTTGTCGGCTAAAAGCTGTCAAAGACGTAGAACTCACCGTGGCCTTCGTTTTGACAGGTTATGGCACCCGTAACTCTAAACGAGCCAGAAGTTATGGCCGTCCGAATAATCGATATCTACAGGGTGCAACATCCGCGGTGCAAGGTGCAACATCCGTCCGTAATGGCGAAACAGTGCCGTACGACTTTTAGAAATGCGTGCATGGATTTGAAACGGAACAGTACCATGGTGCACCACTCTCTAGCGATGGTAAATCGAAGGCGAGGCACGGTAATCCCGTTTTACCGTAAAAATCCGGTGTCGAAAAAACGAAGGGTAAAAAACTTACGAGACCCGATTGAGATTCGGGTTGTCCTTTTCGGGCATTAATCTATCCGTTGATGGCTGAAAGCAGTCAAAGCGTAGAACTCACCGTGGCCTTCGTTTTGACAGGTTATGGCTCCCGTAACTCTAAACAAGGCAGAAGTTATGGCCGTCCGAATAATCGATATCTACAGGGTGCAACATCCGGGGTGCGAGGTGCAACATCCGTCCGAGATGGCGAAACAGTGCCGTACGACTTTTAGAAATGCGTGCATGGATTTGAAACGGAACACTACCATGTTGCACCACTCTCCAGCAATGGTAAATCGAAGGCGAGGCACGGTAATCCCGTTTTACAGTAAAAATCTGGTGTCGAAAAAACGAAGGGTAAAAAACTTACGAGACCCGATTGAAATTCGGGTTGTCCTTTTCGGGCATTAATCCATCCGCTGACGGATGAAAGCAGTCAAAACCGTAGAACTCACCGTGGCCTTCGTTTTGACAGGTTATGGCTCACATAACTCTAAACGATCCAGAAGTTATGGCCGTCCGAATAATCGATATCTACAATGTGCAGCATCCGCGGTGCAAGGTGCAACATCCGTCCGAAATGGCGAAACAGTGCCGTACGACTTTTAGAAATGCGTGCATGGATTTGAAACAGAACAGTACCATGGTGCACCACTCTCTAGCGATGGTAAATCGAAGTCGAGACACGGTAATCCCGTTTTACATTAAAAATCCGGTGTCGAAAAAACGAAGGGTAAAAAACTTACGAGACCCGATTGAGATTCGGGTTGTCCTTTTCGGGGATCAATCTATCCGTTGACGGCTGAAAGGTATCTAAGCCGTAGAACTCACCGTGGCCTTCGTTTTGACAGGTTATGGGTCCCGTAACTCTTAACGAGCCAGAAGTTATGGCCGTCCGAATAATCGATATCTACAGGGTGCAACATCCGCGGTGCAAGGGGCAACATCCGTCCGAAATGGTGAAACAGTGTCGTACGACTTTTAGAAATGCATGCTTGGATTTGAAACGGAATAGTACCTTTGTGCACCACTCTCCAACGATGGTAAATCGAAGACGAAGCACGATAAACCCGTTTTACCGAAAAAATCCGGTGTCGAAAAAACGAAAGGTAAAAAACGTACGATACCCGATTGAGATTCGAGTTGTCATTTTTAGGCATTAATCTATCCATTGACGACTGAAAGCTGTCAAAGCCATAGAACTCACCGTGGCCTTCGTTTTGATAGGTTATGGCTCCCGTAACTCTAAACGAGCCAGAAGTTATGGCCGTCCGAATAATCGATATCTACAAGGTGCAACATCCGCGGTGCAAGGTGCAACATCCGTCCGAAATGGCGAAACAGTGCCGTACGACTTTTAGAAATGCGTGTATGGATTTTAAACGGAACAGTACCATGGTGCACCACTCTGCATCGATGGTAAATCGAAGGCGAGGCACGGTAATCCCGTTTTACAGTAAAAATTTGGTGTCGAAAAAACGAATGGTAAAAAACTTACGAGACCCGATTGAGATTCGGGTTGTCCTTTTCGGGCATTAATCCATCTGTTGACGGCTGAAAGCAGTCAAAGCCGTAGAACTCACCGTGGGCTTCTTTTTGACAGGTTATGGCTCCCGTAACTCTAGACGAGCCAGAAGTTATGGCCGTCCGAATAATCGATATCTACAGGGTGCAACATCCGCGGTGCAAGGTGCAACATCCGTCCGAAATGGCGAAACAGTGCCGTACGACTTTTAGAAATGCGTGCACGGATTTGAAACGGAACAGTACCATGGTGCACCACTTTCCAGCGATGTAAAATCGAAGGCGAGCCACGGTAATCCCGTTTTACCGGAAAAATCCGGTGTCGAAAAAACGAAGGGTAAAAAACGTACGAGACCCGATTGAGATTCGGGTTGTCCTTTTCGGGCATTAATCTATCCGTTGACGACTGAAAGCAGTCAAAGCCGTAGAACTCACCGTGGCCTTCGTTTTGACAGGTTATGGCTCCCGTAACTCTAGACGAGCCAGAAGTTATGGCCGTCCGAATAATCGATATCTACAGGGTGCAACATCCGCGGTGCAAGGTGAACATCCGTCCGAAATGGCGAAACAGTGCCGTACGACTTTTAGAAATGCATGCATGGATTTGAAACGGAACAGTACCGTGGTGCTCCACTCTCCAGCGATGGTAAATCGAAGGCAAGGCACGGTAATCCCATTTTACCGTAAAAATCCGGTGTCGAAAGAACGAAGGGTAAAAAACTTACGAGACCCGATTGAGATTCAGGTTGTCCTTTTTGGGCATTAATCTATCCGTTGTCGGCTGAAAGCTGTCCAAGCCGTAGAACTCACTGTGGGCTTCTTTTTGAAAGGTTATGGCTCCCGTAAATCTAAAAGGGGCCAGAAGTTATGGCCGTCCGAATAATCGATATCTACATGGTGCAACATCCGCCGTGCAAGGTGCAACATCCGTCCGAAATGGCGAAATAGTGACGTACGACTTTTAGAAATGCTTGCATGGATTTGAAATGGAACGGTACCATGGTGCAACACTCTCCAGCGATGGTAAATCGAAGACGGGGCACGGTAGTCCCGTTTTACCGCAAAAATTCGGTGTCGAAAAAACGAAGGTTAGAAAACGTGCGAAACCCGATTGAGATTCGGGTTGTCCTTTTTTGGCATTAATCTATCTGTTGACGGCTGAAAGCTGTCAAAGCCGTAGAACTCACCGTGGGCTTCGTTTTGACAGGTTATGGCTCCCGTAACTCTAAACGAACCAGAAGTTATGGCCGTCCGAATAATCGATATCTACAGGGTGCAATAACCGCGGTGCAAGGTGCAACATCCGTCCGAAATGGCGAAACAGTGCCGTACGACTTTTAGAAATGCGTGCAAGGATTTGAAACGGAACAGTACCATGGTGAACCACTCTCCAGCGATGGTAAATCGAAGGCGAGGCACGATAATCCTGTTTTACCATAAAAATCCGGTGTCGAAAAAACAAAGGGTAAAAAACGTACGAGACCCGATTGAGATTCGGGTTGTCCTTTTTGGGCATTAATCTATCCGTTGATGGCTGAAAGCTGTCAAAGCCGTAGAACTCACCGTGGCCTTCGTTTTGACAGGCTATGGCTCCCGTAACTCTAAACGAGCCAGAAGTTATGGCCGTCCGAATAATTGATATCTACAGGGTGCAACATCCGCGGTGCAAGGTGCAACATCCGTCCGAAATGGCGAAACAGTGCCGTACGACTTTTAGAAATGCGTGCACGGATTTGACACGGAACAGTACCATGGTGCACCACTTTCCAGCGATGGTAAATCGAAGGCGAGGCACGGTAATCCCGTTTTACCGGAAAAATCCGGTGTCGAAAAAACGAAGGGTAAAAAACTTACGAGACCCGATTGAGATTCGGGTTGTCCTTTTCGGGCATTAATCTATCCATTGACGGCTGAAAGCAGTCAAAGCCGTAGAACTCACCGTGGCCTTCGTTTTGACAGGTTATGGCTCCCGTAACTCTAGACGAGCCAGAAGTTATGGCCGTCCGAATAATCGATATCTACAGGGTGCAACATCCGCGGTGCAAGGTGAACATCCGTCCGAAATGGCGAAACAGTGCCGTACGACTTTTAGCGTGCATGGATTTGAAACGGAACAGTACCGTGGTGCTCCACTCTCCAGCGATGGTAAATCGAAGGCAAGGCACGGTAATCCCATTTTACCGTAAAAATCCGGTGTCGAAAGAACGAAGGGTAAAAAACTTACGAGACCCGATTGAGATTCGGGTTGTCCTTTTTGGGCATTAATCTATCCGTTGTCGGCTGAAAGCTGTCAAAGCCGTAGAACTCACTGTGGGCTTCGTTTTGAAAGGTTATGGCTCCCGTAACTCTAAAACGGGCCAGAAGTTATGGCCGTCCGAATAATCGATATCTACATGGTGCAACATCCGCAGTGCAAGGTGCAACATCCGTCCGAAATGGCGAAATAGTGACGTACGACTTTTAGAAATGCTTGCATGGATTTGAAACGGAACAGTACCACGGTGAAACACTCTCCAGCGATGGTAAATCGAAGACGGGGCACGGTAGTCCCGTTTTACCGCAAAAATTCGGTGTCGAAAAAACGAAGGTTAGAAAACGTGCGAAACCCGATTGAGATTCGGGTTGTCCTTTTTTGGCATTAATCTATCTGTTGACGGCTGAAAGCTGTCAAAGCCGTAGAACTCACCGTGGGCTTCGTTTTGACAGGTTATGGCTCCCGTAACTCTAAACGAGCCAGAAGTTATGGCCATCCGAATAATCGATATCTACAGGGTGCAACAACCGCGGTGCAAGGTGCAACATCCGTCCGAAATGTCGAAACAGTACCGTACGACTTTTAGAAATGCGTGCAAGGATTTGAAACGGAACAGTACCATGGTGAACCGCTCTCCAGCGATGGTAAATCGAAGGCGAGGCACGGTAATCCTGTTTTACCATAAAAATCCGGTGTCGAAAAAACAAAGGGTAAAAAACGTACGAGACCCGATTGAGATTCGGGTTGTCCTTTTTGGGCATTAATCTATCCGTTGATGGCTGAAAGCTGTCAAAGCCGTAGAACTCACCGTGGCCTTCGTTTTGACAGGCTATGGCTCCCGTAACTCTAAACGAGCCAGAAGTTATGGCCGTCCGAATAATTGATATCTACAGGGTGCAACATCCGCGGTGAAAGGTGCAACATCCGTCCGAAATGGCGAAACAGTGCCGTACGACTTATAGAAATGCGTGCATGGATTTGAAACGGAACAGTACCATGGTGAACCACTCTCCAGCGATGGTAAATCAAATGCGAGGCACGGTAATCCCGTTTTACCGTAAAAATCCGGTGTCGAAAAAACAAAAGGTAAAAAATGTACGAGACCCGATTGAGATTCGGGTTGTCCTTTTTGGGCATTAATCTATCCATTGTCGGCTGAAAGCTGTCAAAGCCGTAGAACTCACCGTGGACTTCGTTTTGACAGGCTATGGCTCCCGTAACTCTAAACGAGCCAGAAGTTATGGCCGTCCGAATAATTGATATCTACAGGGTGCAACATCCGCGGCGCAAGGTGCAACATCCGTCCGAAATGGCGAAACAGTGCCGTACTACTTTTACAAATGCGTGCATGGATTTGAAACGTAACAGTACCATGGTGCACCACTCTCCATCGATGGTAAATCGAAGGCGAGGCACGGTAATCCCGTTTTACAGTAAAAATTTGGTGTCGAAAAAACGAAGGGTAAAAAACTTACGAGACCCGATTGAGATTCGGGTTGTCCTTTTCGGGCATTAATCCATCTGTTGACGGCTGAAAGCAGTCAAAGCCGTAGAACTCACCGTGGGCTTCTTTTTGACAGGTTATGGCTCCCGTAACTCTAGACGAGCCAGAAGTTATGGCCGTCCGAATAATCGATATCTACAGGGTGCAACATCCGCGGTGCAAGGTGAACATCCGTCCGAAATGGCGAAACAGTGCCGTACGACTTTTAGAAATGCGTGCAAGGATTTGAAACGGAACAGTACCATGGTGAACCACTCTCCAGCGATGGTAAATCGAAGGCGAGGCACGGTAATCCTGTTTTACCATAAAAATCCGGTGTCGAAAAAACAAAGGGTAAAAAACGTACGAGACCCGATTGAGATTCGGGTTGTCCTTTTTGGGCATTAATCTATCCGTTGATGGCTGAAAGCTGTCAAAGCCGTAGAACTCACCGTGGCCTTCGTTTTGACAGGCTATGGCTCCCGTAACTCTAAACGAGCCAGAAGTTATGGCCGTCCGAATAATTGATATCTACAGGGTGCAACATCCGCGGTGCAAGGTGCAACATCCGTCCGAAATGGCGAAACAGTGTCGTACGACTTATAGAAATGCGTGCATGGATTTGAAACGGAACAGTACCATGGTGAACCACTCTCCAGCGATGGTAAATCGAATGCGAGGCACGGTAATCCGTTTTACCGTAAAAATCCGGTGTCGAAAAAACAAAAGGTAAAAAATGTACGAGACCCGATTGTGATTCGGGTTGTCCTTTTTGGGCATTAATCTTTCCATTGTCGGCTGAAAGCTGTCAAAGCCGTAGAACTCACCGTGGCCTTCGTTTTGACAGGCTATGGCTCCCGTAACTCTAAACGAGCCAGAAGTTATGGCCGTCCGAATAATTGATATCTACAGGGTGCAACATCCGCGGCGCAAGGTGCAACATCCGTCCGAAATGGCGAAACAGTACCGTACGACTTTTACAAATGCGTGCATGGATTTGAAACGTAACAGTACCATGGTGCACCACTCTCCATCGATGGTAAATCGAAGGCGAGGCACGGTAATCCCGTTTTACAGTAAAAATTTGGTGTCGAAAAAACGAAGGGTAAAAAACTTACGAGACCCGATTGAGATTCGGGTTGTCCTTTTCGGGCATTAATCCATCTGTTGACGGCTGAAAGCAGTCAAAGCCGTAAAACTCACCGTGGGCTTCTTTTTGACAGGTTATGGCTCCCGTAACTCTAGACGAGCCAGAAGTTATGGCCGTCCGAATAATCGATATCTACAGGGTGCAACATCCGCGGTGCAAGGTGCAACATCCGTCCGAAATGACGAAACAGTGCCGTACGACTTTTAGAAATGCGTGCACGGATTTGACACGGAACAGTACCATGGTGCACCACTTTCCAGCGATGGTAAATCGAAGGCGAGGCACGGTAATCCCGTTTTACCGGAAAAATCCGGTGTCGAAAAAACGAAGGGTAAAAAACTTACGAGACCCGATTGAGATTCGGGTTGTCCTTTTCGGGCATTAATCTATCCATTGACGGCTGAAAGCAGTCAAAGCCGTAGAACTCACCGTGGCCTTCGTTTTGACAGGTTATGGCTCCCGTAACTCTAGACGAGCCAGAAGTTATGCCCGTCCGAATAATCGATATCTACAGGGTGCAACATCCGCGGTGCAAGGTGAACATCCGTCCGAAATGGCGAAACAGTGCCGTACGACTTTTAGAAATGCGTGCATGGATTTGAAACGGAACAGTACCGTGGTGCTCCACTCTCCAGCGATGGTAAATCGAAGGAAAGGCACGGTAATCCCATTTTACCGTAAAAATCCGGTGTCGAAAGAACGAAGGGTAAAAAACTTACGAGACCCGATTGAGATTCGGGTTGTCCTTTTTGGGCATTAATCTATCCGTTGTCGGCTGAAAGCTGTCAAAGCCGTAGAACTCACTGTGGGCTTCGTTTTGAAAGGTTATGACTCCCGTAACTCTAAAACGGGCCAGAAGTTATGACCGTCCGAATAATCGATATCTACATGGTGCAACATCCGCAGTGCAAGGTGCAACATCCGTCCGAAATGGCGAAATAGTGACGTACGACTTTTAGAAATGCTTGCATGGATTTGAAACGGAACAGTACCACGGTGCAACACTCTCCAGCGATGGTAAATCGAAGACGGGGCACGGTAGTCCCGTTTTACCGCAAAAATTCGGTGTCGAAAAATCGAAGGTTAGAAAACGTGCGAAACCCGATTGAGATTCGGGTTGTCCTTTTTTGGCATTAATCTATCTGTTGACGGCTGAAAGCGGTCAAAGCCGTAGAACTCACCGTGGGCTTCGTTTTGACAGGTTATGGCTCCCGTAACTCTAAACGAGCCAGAAGTTATGGCCATCCGAATAATCGATATCTACAGGGTGCAACAACCGCGGTGCAAGGTGCAACATCCGTCCGAAATGTCGAAACAGTACCGTACGACTTTTAGAAATGCGTGCAAGGATTTGAAACGGAACAGTACCTTGGTGAACCACTCTCCAGCGATGGTAAATCGAAGGCGAGGCACGGTAATCCTGTTTTACCATAAAAATCCGGTGTCGAAAAAACAAAGGGTAAAAAACGTACGAGACCCGATTGAGATTCGGGTTGTCCTTTTTGGGCATTAATCTATCCGTTGATGGCTGAAAGCTGTCAAAGCCGTAGAACTCACCGTGGCCTTCGTTTTGACAGGCTATTGCTCCCGTAACTCTAAACGAGCCAGAAGTTATGGCCGTCCGAATAATTGATATCTACAGGGTGCAACATCCGCGGTGAAAGGTGCAACATCCGTCCGAAATGGCGAAACAGTGCCGTACGACTTATAGAAATGCGTGCATGGATTTGAAACGGAACAGTACCATGGTGAACCACTCTCCAGCGATGGTAAATCAAATGCGAGGCACGGTAATCCCGTTTTACCGTAAAAATCCGGTGTCGAAAAAACAAAAGGTAAAAAATGTACGAGACCCGATTGAGATTCGGGTTGTCCTTTTTGTGCATTAATCTATCCATTGTCGGCTGAAAGCTGTCAAAGCCGTAGAACTCACCGTGGCCTTCGTTTTGACAGGCTATGGCTCCCGTAACTCTAAACGAGCCAGAAGTTATGGCCGTCCGAATAATTGATATCTACAGGGTGCAACATCCGCGGCGCAAGGTGCAACATCTGTCCGAAATGGCGAAACAGTGCCGTACTACTTTTACAAATGCGTGCATGGATTTGAAACGTAACAGTACCATGGTGCACCACTCTCCATCGATGGTAAATCGAAGGCGAGGCATGGTAATCCCGTTTTACAGTAAAAATTTGGTGTCGAAAAAACGAAGGGTAAAAAACTTACGAGACCCGATTGAGATTCGGGTTGTCCTTTTCGGGCATTAATCCATCTGTTGACGGCTGAAAGCAGTCAAAGCCGTAGAACTCACCGTGGGCTTCTTTTTGACAGGTTATGGCTCCCGTAACTCTAGACGAGCCAGAAGTTATGGCCGTCCGAATAATCGATATCTACAGGGTGCAACATCCGCGGTCCAAGGTGCAACATCCGTCCGAAATGGCGAAACAGTGCCGTACTACTTTTAGAAATGCGTGCACGGATTTGAAATGGAACAGTACCATGGTGCACCACTTTCCAGCGATGGTAAATCGAAGGCGAGGCACGGTAATCCCGTTTTACCGGAAAAATCCGGTGTCGAAAAAACGAAGGGTAAAAAACATACGAGACCCGATTGAGATTCGGGTTGTCCTTTTCGGGCATTAATCTATCCGTTGACGGCTGAAAGCAGTCAAAGCCGTAGAACTCACCGTGGCCTTCGTTTTGACAGGTTATGGCTCCCGTAACTCTAGACGAGCCAGAAGTTATGGCCGTCCGAATAATCGATATCTACAGGGTGCAACATCCGCGGTGCAAGGTGAACATCCGTCCGAAATGGCGAAACAGTGCCGTACGACTTTTAGAAATGCGTGCATGGATTTGAAAAGGAACAGTACCGTGGTGCTCCACTCTCCAGCGATGGTAAATCGAAGGCAAGGCACGGTAATCCCATTTTACCGTAAAAATCCGGTGTCGAAAGAACGAAGGGTAAAAAACTTGCGAGACCCGATTGAGATTCGGGTTGTCCTTTTTGGGCATTAATCTATCCGTTGTCGGCTGAAAGCTGTCAAATCCGTAGAACTCACTGTGGACTTCGTTTTGAAAGGTTATGGCTCCCGTAACTCTAAAACGGGTCAGAAGTTATGGCCGTCCGAATAATCGATATCTACATGGTGCAACATCCGCAGTGCAAGGTGCAACATCCGTCCGAAATGGCGAAATAGTGACGTACGACTTTTAGAAATGCTTGCATGGATTTGAAACGGAACAGTACCACGGTGCAACACTCTCCAGCGATGGTAAATCGAAGACGGGGCACGGTAGTCCCGTTTTACCGCAAAAATTCGGTGTCGAAAAAACGAAGGTTAGAAAACGTGCGAAACCCGATTGAGATTCGGGTTGTCCTTTTTGGCATTAATCTATCTGTTGACGGCTGAAAGCTGTCAAAGCCGTAGAACTCACCGTGGGCTTCGTTTTGACAGGTTATGGCTCCCGTAACTCTAAACGAGCCAGAAGTTATGGCCGTCCGAATAATCGATATCTACAGGGTGCAACAACCGCGGTGCAAGGTGCAACATCCGTCCGAAATGGCGAAACAGTGCCGTACGACTTATAGAAATGCGTGCATGGATTTGAAACGGAACAGTACCATGGTGAACCACTCTCCAGCGATGGTAAATCGAATGCGAGGCACGGTAATCCCGTTTTACCGTAAAAATCCGGTGTCGAAAAAACAAAAGGTAAAAAATGTACGAGACCCGATTGAGATTCGGGTTGTCCTTTTTGGGCATTAATCTATCCATTGTCGGCTGAAAGCTGTCAAAGCCGTAGAACTTACCGTGGCCTTCGTTTTGACAGGCTATGGCTCCCGTAACTCTAAACGAGCCAGAAGTTATGGCCGTCCGAATAATTTATATCTACAGGGTGCAACATCCGCGGCGCAAGGTGCAACATCCGTCCGAAATGGCGAAACAGTGCCGTACGACTTTTACAAATGCGTGCATGGATTTGAAACGGAACAGTACCATGGTGCACTACTCTCCAGCGATGGTAAATCGAAGGCGAGGCACGGTAATCCCGTTTTACCGTAAAAATCCGGTGTCGAAAAAACGAAGGGTAAAAAACTTACGAGACCCGATTGAGATTCGGGTTGTCCTTTTCGGGCATTAATCTATCCGTTGGCGGCTGAAAGCTGTCAAAGCCGTAGAACTCACCGTGGCCTTTGTTTTGACAGGTTATGGCTCCCGTAACTCTAAACGAGCCAGAAGTTATGGCCGTCCGAATAATCGATATCTACAGGGTGCAACATCCGCGGTGCAACGTCCGTCCGAAATGGCGAAACAGTGTCGTACGACTTTTAGAAATGCGTGCATGGATTTGAGACGGAACAGTACCATGGTGCACCACTCTCCATCGATGGTGAATCGAAGACGAGGCACGGTAATCCCGTTTTACAGTAAAAATCCGGTGTCGAAAAAACGAAGGGTATAAAACATACGAGACCCGATTGAGATTCGGGTTGTCCTTTTCGAGTATTAATCCATCCGTTGATGGCTGAAAGCAGTCAAAGCCGTAGAACTCACCGTGGGCTTCGTTTTGACAGGCTATGGCTCCCGTAACTCTAAACGAGCCAGAAGTTATGGCCGTCCGAATAATCGATATCTACAGGGTGCAACATCCACGGTGCAAGGTGCAACATTCGTCCGAACTGGCGAAACAGTGGCGTACGACTTTTTGAAATGCGTGAACGGATTTGAAACGGAACAGTACCATGGTGCACCACTCTCCAGCGATGGTAAATCGAAGGCGAGGCACGGTAATCCCGTTTTACCGGAAAAATCCGGTGTCGAAAAAACGAAGGGTAAAAAACTTACGAGACCCGATTGAGATTCGGGTTGTCCTTTTCGGGTATTAATCTATCCGTTGACGGCTGAAAGCAGTCAAAGCCGTAGAACTCACCGTGGCCTTCGTTTTGACAGGTTATGGCTCCCGTAACTCTACACGAGCCAGAAGATATGGCCGTCCGAATAATCGATATCTACAGGGTGCAACATCCACGGTGCAAGGTGAACATCCATCCGAAATGGCGAAACAGTGCCGTACGACTTTTAGAAATGCGTGCATGGATTTGAAACGGAACAGTACCATGGTGCACCACTCTCCATCGATGGTCAATTGAAGGCAAGGCACGGTAATCCCGTTTTACAGTAAAAATCCGGTGTCGAAAAAACGAAGGGTAAAAAACTTACGAGACCCGATTGAGATTCGGGTTGTCCTTTTCGGGCATTAATCCAAGTTATGGCCGTCCGAATAATCGATATCTGCAGGGTGCAACATCCACGGTGTAAGGTGCAACATCCGTCCGAAATGGCGAAACAGTGCCGTACGACTTTTGGAAATGCGTGCATGGATTTTAAATGGAACAGTACCATGGTGAACCACTCTCCAGCGATGGTAAATCGAAGGCGAAGCACGGTAATCCCGTTTTACCGGAAAAATCCGGTGTCGAAAAAACGAAGGGTAAAAAACTTACGAGACCCGATTGAGATTCGGGTTGTCCTTTTTTGGGCATTAATCTATCCGTTGTCGGCTGAAATCTGTCAAAGACGTAGAACTCACCGTGGCCTTCGTTTTGACAGGTTATGGCTACCGTAACTCTAAACGAGCCAGAAGTTATGGCCGTCCGAATAATCGATATCTACAGGGTGCAACATCCGCGGTGCAAGGTGCAACATCCGTCCGAAATGGAGAAAGAGTGCCGTACGACTTTTAGAAATGCTTGCATGGATTTGAAACGGAACAGTACCATGGTGCACCACTCTCCAACGATGGTAAATCGAAGACGAGGCACGGTAATCCGGTTTTACCAAAAAAATCCGGTGTCGAAAAAACGAAGGGTAAAAAATGTACGAGACCCGACTGAGATTCGGATTGTCATTTTTTGGTATTAATTTATCCGTTGACGGCTGAAATCTATCAAAGCCGTAGAACTCACCGTGGCCTTTGTTTTGACAGGTTATGGCTCCCGTAAATCTAAACGAGCCAGAAGTTATGGCCGTCCGAATAATCGATATCTACAGGGTGCAACATCCGCGGTGCAAGGTGCAACATCCGTCCGAAATGGTGAAACAGTGCCGTACGACCTTTAGAAATGCGTGCATGGATTTGAAACGGAACAGTACCATGGTGCACCACTCTCCAGCGATGGTAAATCGAAGGCGAGGCACGGTAATCCCGTTTTACCGTAAAAATCCGTTGTCGAAAAAACGAAGGATAAAAAACTTACGAGACCGGATTGAGATTCGGGTTGTCCTATTCGGGCATTAATCTATCCGTTGACGGCTGAAAGCTGTCAAAGCCGTAGAACTCACTGTCGCCTTCGTTTTGCAAGGTTATGGCTCCTGTAATTCTAAACGAGCCAAAAGTTATGGCCGTCCGAATAATCGATATCTACAGGGTGCAACATCCGCGGTGCAAGGTGCAACGTCCGTCCGAAATGGCGAAACAGTGCCGTACGACTTTTAGAAATGCGTGCATGGATTTAAAACGGTACAGTACCATGGTGCACCACTCTCCAGCGATGGTAAATCGAAGGCGAGGCACGGTAATCCCGTTTTACCGTAAAAATCCGGTGTCGAAAAAACGAAGGGTAAAAAACTTATGAGACCCGATTAAGATTCGGGTTGTCCTTTTTGGGCATTTATCTATCCGTTGATGGCTGAAAGCTATCAAAGCCGTATAACTCACCGTGGGCTTCGTTTTGATAGTTTATGGCTCCCGTAACTCTAAACGAGCCAGAAGTTATGGCCGTCCGAATAATTGATATCTACTGGGTGCAACATCCGCGGTGCAAGGTGCAACATCCGTCCGAAATGGAGAAACAGTGCCGTACGACTTTTAGAAATGCGTGCATGGATTTGAAACGGAACAGTACCATGGTGCACCACTCTCCAGCGATTGTAAATCGAAGACGAGGCGTGGTAATCCCGTTTTACCGTAAAAATCCGGTGTCGAAAAAACGAAGGGTAAAAAACGTGCGAGACCCGATTGAGATTCGGGTTGTCATTTTTGGGCATTAGTCAATCCGTTGACGGCTGAAAGCTGTCAAAGCCGTAGAACTCACCGTGGCCTTCATTTTGACAGGTTATGGCTCTCGTAACTCTAAACGAGCCAGAAGTTATGGCCGTCCGAATAATCGATATCTACAGGGTGCAACATCCGCGGTGCAAGGTGCAACATCCGTTCGAAATGGTGTAACAGTGCCGTACGACTTTAAGAAATGCGTGCATGGATTTGAAACGGAACAGTACCATGGGCACCACTCTCCAGCGATGGTAAATCGAAGGCGAGGCACGGTAATCCCGTTTTACCGTAAAAATCCGGTGTCGAAAAAAGTAATGGTAAAAAACTTACGAGACCCGATTGAGATTCGGGTTGTTCTTTTCGTGCATTAATCTATCCGTTGACGGCTGAAAGCAGTCAAAGCCATAGAACTCACCGTGGGCTTCGTTTTGACAGTTTATGGCTCCCGTAACTCTAAATGAGCCAGAAGTTATTGCCGTCCGAATAATCGATATCTACAGGGTGCATCATCCGCGGTGCAAGGTGCAACATCCGTCCGAAATGGAGAAACAGTGTCGTACGACTTTTAGAAATACGTGCATGGATTTGAAATGGATCAGTACCATGGTGCACCACTCTCCAGCGATGGTAAATCGAAGGCGAGGCACGGTAATCCCGTTTTACCATAAAAATCCGGTGTCGAAAAAACGAAGGGTAAAAAACTTACGAGACCCGATTGAGATTCGGGTTGTCCATTTTGGGCATTAATCTATCCGTTGTCGGCTGAAAGCTGTCAAAGCCGTAGAACTCACCGTGGCCTTCGTTTTGACAGGTTATGGCTCCGGTAACTCTAAACGAGCCAGAAGTTATGGCCGTCCGAATAATCGATATCTACAGGGTGCAACATCCGCGGTGCAAAGTGCAACATCCGTCCGAAATGGAGAAACAGTGCCGTAAGACTTTTAAAAATGCGTGCATGGACTTGAAACGGAACAGTACCATGGTGCACCACTCTCCAGCGATGGTAAATCGATGACGAGGCACGGTAATCCCGTTTTACCATAAAAATTCGGTGTCGAAAAAACGAAGGGTAAAAAACGTACGAGACTCGATTGAGATTCGGGTTGTCCTTTTTGGGCATTAATCTATCCATTGACGGCTGAAAGCTGTCAAAGCCATATAACTCACCATGGGTTTCGTTTTGACAGGTTATGGCTCCCGTAACTCTAAACGAGCCAGAAGTTATGGCCGTCTGAATAATCGATATCTACAGGGTGGAACATCCGCTGTGCAAGGTGCAACGAAGGGTAAAAAACTTACGAGACCCGATTGAGATTCGGGTTGTCCTTTTTGGGCATTAATCTATCCGTTGTCGGCTGAAAGCTGTCAAAGCCGTAGAACTCACCGTGGCCTTCGTTTTGACAAGCTATGGCTCCCATAACTCTAAACGAGCCAGAAGTTATGGCCGTCCGAATAATCGATATCTATAGGGTGCAACATCCGCGGTGCAAGGTGCAACATCCGTCCGAAATGGAGAAACAATGCCGTACGACTTTTAGAAATGCGTGCATGGATTTGAAACGGAACCGTACCATGGTGCACCACTCTCCAACGATGGTAAATCGAAGACGAGGCACGGTAATCCGGTTTTACCAAAAAAATCCGGTGTCGAAAAAACGAAGGGTAAAAAATGTACGAGACCCGATTGAGATTCGGGTTGTCATTTTTGGGGATTAATCTATCCGTTGATGGCTGAAAGCTATCAAAGCCGTAGAACTCACCGTGGACTTCGTTTTGACAGGTTATGGCTCCCGTAACTCTAAACGAGCCAGAAGTTATGGTCGTCCGAATAATCGATATCTACAGGGTGCAACATCCGCGGTGCAAGGTGCAACATCCGTCCGAAATGGCAAAACAGTGCCGTACAACTTTTAGAAATGCGTGCATGGATTTGAAACGGAACAGTACCATGTTGCACCACTCTCCAACGATGGTAAATCGAAGGCGAGGCACGGTAATCCCGTTTTACCGTAAAAATCCGTTGTCGAAAAAACGAAGGGTAAAAAACTTACGAGACCCGATTGAGATTCGGGTTGTCCTTTTTGGGCATTAATCTATCCGTTGTCGGCTGAAAGCTGTCAAAGCCGTAGAACTCACCGTGGCCTTCGTTTTGACAAGCTATGGCTCCCATAACTCTAAACGAGCCAGAAGTTATGGCCGTCCGAATAACCGATATCTATAGGGTGCAACATCCGCGGTGCAAGGTGCAACATCCGTCCGAAATGGAGAAACAATGCCGTACGACTTTTAGAAATGCGTGCATGGATTTGAAACGGAACCGTACCATGGTGCACCACTCTCCAACGATGGTAAATCGAAGACGAGGCACGGTAATCCGGTTTTACCAAAAAAATCCGGTGTCGAAAAAACGAAGGGTAAAAAATGTACGAGACCCGATTGAGATTCGGGTTGTCATTTTTGGGGATTAATCTATCCGTTGATGGCTGAAAGCTATCAAAGCCGTAGAACTCACCGTGGACTTCGTTTTGACAGGTTATGGCTCCCGTAACTCTAAACGAGCCAGAAGTTATGGTCGTCCGAATAATCGATATCTACAGGGTGCAACATCCGCGGTGCAAGGTGCAACATCCGTCCGAAATGGTGAAACAGTGCCGTACGACCTTTAGAAATGCGTGCATGGATTTGAAACGGAACAGTACCATGGTGCACCACTCTCCAACGATGGTAAATCGAAGGCGAGGCACGGTAATCCCGTTTTACCGTAAAAATCCGTTGTCGAAAAAACGAAGGGTAAAAAACTTACGAGACCCGATTGAGATTCGGGTTGTCCTTTTTGGGCATTAATCTATCCGTTGTCGGCTGAAAGCTGTCAAAGCCGTAGAACTCACCGTGGCCTTCGTTTTGACAAGCTATGGCTCCCATAACTCTAAACGAGCCAGAAGTTATGGCCGTCCGAATAATCGATATCTATAGGGTGCAACATCCGCGGTGCAAGGTGCAACATCCGTCCGAAATGGAGAAACAATGCCGTACGACTTTTAGAAATGCGTGCATGGATTTGAAACGGAACCGTACCATGGTGCACCACTCTCCAACGATGGTAAATCGAATACGAGGCACGGTAATCCGGTTTTACCAAAAAAATCCGGTGTCGAAAAAACGAAGGGTAAAAAATGTACGAGACCCGATTGAGATTCGGGTTGTCATTTTTGGGGATTAATCTATCCGTTAATGGCTTAAAGCTATCAAAGCCGTAGAACTCACCGTGGACTTCGTTTTGACAGGTTATGGCTCCCGTAACTCTAAACGAGCCAGAAGTTATGGTCGTCCGAATAATCGATATCTACAGGGTGCAACATCCGCGGTGCAAGGTGCAACATCCGTCCGAAATGGCAAAACAGTGCCGTACAACTTTTAGAAATGCGTGCATGGATTTGAAACGGAACAGTACCATGTTGCACCACTCTCCAACGATGGTAAATCGAAGGCGAGGCACGGTAATCCCGTTTTACCGTAAAAATCCGTTGTCGAAAAAACGAAGGGTAAAAAACTTACGAGACCCGATTGACATTCGGGTTGTCCTTTTTGGGCATTAATCTATCCGTTGTCGGCTGAAAGCTGTCAAAGCCGTAGAACTCACCGTGGCCTTCGTTTTGACAAGCTATGGCTCCCATAACTCTAAACGAGCCAGAAGTTATGGCCGTCCGAATAATCGATATCTATAGGGTGCAACATCCGCGGTGCAAGGTGCAACATCCGTCCGAAATGGAGAAACAATGCCGTACGACTTTTAAAATGCGTGCATGGATTTGAAACAGAACCGTACCATGGTGCACCACTCTCCAACGATGGTAAATCGAAGACGAGGCACGGTAATCCGGTTTTACCAAAAAAATCCGGTGTCGAAAAAACGAAGGGTAAAAAATGTACTAGACCCGATTGAGATTCGGGTTGTCATTTTTGGGGATTAATCTATCCGTTGATGGCTGAAAGCTATCAAAGCCGTAGAACTCACCGTGGACTTCGTTTTGACAGGTTATGGCTCCCGTAACTCTAAACGAGCCAGAAGTTATGGTCGTCCGAATAATCGATATCTACAGGGTGCAACATCCGCGGTGCAAGGTGCAACATCCGTCCGAAATGGTGAAACAGTACCGTACGACTTTTAGAAATGCGTGCATGGATTTGAAACGGAACAGTACCATGGTTCACCACTCTCCACCGATGGTAAATCGAAGGCGAGGCACGGTAATCCCGTTTTACCGTAAAAATCCGTTGTACAAAAAACGAAGGGTAAAAAACTTACGAGACCCGATTGAGATTCGGGTTGTCCTTTTCGGGCATTAATCTATATGTTGACGGCTGAAAGCTGTCAAAGCCGTATAACTCACTGTGGCCTTCGTTTTGACAGATTATGGATCCCGTAACTCTAAACGAGCCAAAAGTTATGACTGTCCGAATAATCGATATCTACAGGGTGCAACATCCGCGGTGCAAGGTACAACATCCGTCCGAAATGGAGAAACAGTGTCGTACGACTTTTAGAAATGCGTGCATGGATTTGAGACGGAACAGTACCATGGTGAACCACTCTCCAGCGATGGTAAATCGAAGGCGAGGCACGGTAAACCCGTTTTAGCGTAAAAATCCGGTGTCGAAAAAACGAAGGGTAAAAAACATACGAGACCCGATTGAGATTCGGGTTGTCCTTTTTGGGCATTAATCTATCCGTTGTCGGCTGAAAGCTGTCAAAGACGTAGAACTCACCGTGGCCTTCGTTTTGACAGGTTATGGCTCCCGTAACTCTAAACGAGCCAGAAGTTATGGTTGTCCGAATAATCGATATCTACAGGGTGCAACATCCGCGGTGCAAGGTGCAACATCCGTCCGAAATGGTGAAACAGTGCCGTACGACTTTTAGAAATGCGTGCATGGATTTGAAATGGAACAGTACCATGGGGCACCACTCTCCAGCGATGGTAAATTGAACGCGAGGCACGGTAATCCCGTTTTACCGTAAAAATTCGGTGTCGAAAAAACGAAGGGTAAAAAACGTACGAGACCCGATTGAGATTCGGGTTGTCATTTTTGGGCATTTATCTATCCGTTGACGGCTGAAATCTATCAAAGCCGTAGAACTCACCGTGGCCTTCGTTTTGACAGGTTATGGCTCTCGTAACTCTAAACGAGCCAGAAGTTATGGCCGTCCGAATAATCGATATCTACAAGGTGCAACATCCGCGGTGCAAGGTGCAACATCCGTCCGAAATGGAGAAAGAGTGTCGTACGACTTTTAGAAATGCGTGCATGGATTTGAAACGGAACAGTACCATGGTGCACCACTCTTCAACGATGGTAAATCGAAGACGAGGCACGGTAATCCGGTTTTACCAAAAAAATCCGGTGTCGAAAAAACGAAGGGTAAAAAATGTACGAGACCCGACTGAGATTCGGATTGTCATTTTTTGGTATTAATTTATCCGTTGACGGCTGAAATCTATCAAAGCCGTAGAACTCACCGTGGCCTTTGTTTTGACAGGTTATGGCTCCCGTAAATCTAAACGAGCCAGAAGTTATGGCCGTCCGAATAATCGATGTCTACAGGGTGCAACATCCGCGGTGCAAGGTGCAACATCCGTCCGAAATGGTGAAACAGTGCCGTACGACCTTTAGAAATGCGTGCATGGATTTGAAACGGAACAGTACCATGGTGCACCACTCTCCAGCGATGCTAAATCGAAGGCGAGGCACGGTAATCCCGTTTTACCGTAAAAATCCGTTGTCGAAAAAACGAAGGATAAAAAACTTACGAGACCCGATTGAGATTCGGGTTGTCCTTTTCGGGCATTAATCTATCCGTTGACGGCTGAAAGCGGTCAAAGCCGTAGAACTCACTGTCGCCTTCGTTTTGCAAGGTTGTGGCTCCTGTAATTCTAAACGAGCCAAAAGTTATGGCCGTCCGAATAATCGATATCTACAGGGTGCAACATCCGCGGTGCAAGGTGCAACGTCCGTCCGAAATGGCGAGACAGTGCCGTACGACTTTTAGAAATGCGTGCATGGATTTAAAACGGTACAGTACCATGGTGCACCACTCTCCAGCGATGGTAAATCGAAGGCGAGGCACGGTAATCCCGTTTTACCGTAAAAATCCGGTGTCGAAAAAACGAAGGGTAAAAAACTTACGAGACCCGATTAAGATTCGGGTTGTCCTTTTTGGGCATTTATCTATCCGTTGATGGCTGAAAGCTGTCAAAGCCGTATAACTCACCGTGGGCTTCGTTTTGACAGTTTATGGCTCCCGTAACTCTAAACGAGCCAGAAGTTATGGCCGTCCGAATAATTGATATCTACTGGGTGCAACATCCGCGGTGCAAGGTGCAACATCCGTCCGAAATGGAGAAACAGTGTCGTACGACTTTTAGAAATGCGTGCATGGATTTGAAACGGAACAGTACCATGGTGCACCACTCTCCAGCGATTGTAAATCGAAGACGAGGCGTGGTAATTCCGTTTTACCGTAAAAATCCGGTGTCGAAAAAACGAAGGGTAAAAAACGTGCGAGACCCGATTGAGATTCGGGTTGTCATTTTTGGGCATTAGTCAATCCGTTGACGGCTGAAAGCTGTCAAAGCCGTAGAACTCACCGTGGCCTTCATTTTGACAGGTTATGGCTCTCGTAACTCTAAACGAGCCAGAAGTTATGGCCGTCCGAATAATCGATATCTACAGGGTGCAACATCCGCGGTGCAAGGTGCAACATCCGTTCGAAATGGCGTAACAGTGCCGTACGACTTTTAGAAATGCGTGCATGGATTTGAAACGGAACAGTACCATGAGCACCACTCTCCAGCGATGGTAAATCGAAGGCGAGGCACGGTAATCCCGTTTTACCGTAAAAATCCGGTGTCGAAAAAAGTAATGGTAAAAAACTTACGAGACCCGATTGAGATCCGGGTTGTTCTTTTCGTGCATTAATCTATCCGTTGACGGCTGAAAGCAGTCAAAGCCATAGAACTCACCGTGGGCTTCGTTTTGACAGTTTATGGCTCCCGTAACTCTAAACGAGCCAGAAGTTATTGCCGTCCGAATAATCGATATCTACAGGGTGCATCATCCGCGGTGCAAGGTGCAACATCCGTCCGAAATGGAGAAACAGTGCCGTACGACTTTTAGAAATACGTGCATGGATTTGAAATGGATCAGTACCATGGTGCACCACTCTCCAGCGATGGTAAATCGAAGGCGAGGCACGGTAATCCCGTTTTACCATAAAAATCCGGTGTCGAAAAAACGAAGGGTAAAAAACTTACGAGACCCGATTGAGATTCGGGTTGTCCATTTTGGGCATTAATCTATCCGTTGTCGGCTGAAAGCTGTCAAAGCCGTAGAACTCACCGTGGCCTTCGTTTTGACAGGTTATGGCTCCCGTAACTCTAAACGAGCCAGAAGTTATGGCCGTCCGAATAATCGATATCTACAGGGTGCAACATCCGCGGTGCAAAGTGCAACATCCGTCCGAAATGGAGAAACAGTGCCGTAAGACTTTTAAAAATGCGTGCATGGACTTGAAACGGAACAGTACCATGGTGCACCACTCTCCAGCGATGGTAAATCGATGACGAGGCACGGTAATCCCGTTTTACCGTAAAAATTCGGTGTCGAAAAAACGAAGGGTAAAAAACGTACGAGACTCGATTGAGATTCGGGTTGTGCTTTTTGGGCATTAATCTATCCATTGACGGCTGAAAGCTGTCAAAGCCATATAACTCACCATGGGTTTCGTTTTGACAGGTTATGGCTCCCGTAACTCTAAACGAGCCAGAAGTTATGGCCGTCTGAATAATCGATATCTACAGGGTGGAACATCCGCTGTGCAAGGTGCAACATCCGTCCGAAATAGAGAAACAGTGCCGTACGAATTTTAGAAATGCATGCATGGATTTGAAACGGAACAGTACCATGGTGCACCACTCTCCAACGATGGTAAATCGAAGACGAGGCGTGGTAATCCCGTTTTACCGTAAAAATCCGGTGTCGAAAAAATGAAGGGTAAAAAACGTACGAGACCCAATCGAGATTCGGGTTGTCATTTTTGGGCATTAATCTATCCGTTGACGGCTGAAAGCTGTCAAAGCCGTAGAAATCACTGTGCCCTTCGTTTTGACAGGTTATGGCTCCCGTAACTCTAAATGAGCCAGAAGTTATGGCCGTCCGAATAATCGATATCTATAGGGTGCAACATCTGCGGTGTAAGGTGCAACATCCGTCCGAAATGACGAAACAGTGCCGTACGAATTTTAGAAATGCGTGCATGGATTTGAAACGGAACAGTACCATGGTGCACCACTCTCCAGCGATGGTAAATCGAAGGCGAGGCACGGTAATCCCGTTTTACCGCAAAAATCCTTTGTCGAAAAAACGAAGGGTAAAAAACTTACGAGACCCGATTGAGATTCGGGTTGTCCTTTTTTAGCATTAATCTATCCGTTGTCGGTTGAAAGCTGTCAAAGCTATAGAACTCATCGTGGCCTTCGGTTTGACAGGTTATGGCTCCCGTAACTCTAAACGAGCCAGAAGTTATGGCCGTCCGAATAATCGATATCTATAGGGTGCAACATCCGCGGTGCAAGGTGCAACATCCGTTCCAAATGGCGAAACAGTGCCATACGACTTTTAGAAATGCGTGCATGGATTTGAAACGGAACTGTACCATGGTGCACCACTCTCCAGCGATGGTAAATCGAAGGCGAGGCACGGTAATCCCGTTTTACCGTAAAAATCCGGTGTCGAAAAAACGAAGGGTAAAAAACTTACGAGACCCGATTGAGATTCGGGTTGTTCTTTTCGTGCATTAATCTATCCGTTGACGGTTGAAAGCTGTCAAAGCCGTAGAACTCACCGTGGCCTTCATTTTGACAGTTTATGGCTCACGTAACTCTAAACGAGCCAGAAGTTTGGGCCGTCCGAATAATCGATATCTACAGGGTGCATCATCCGCGGTGCAATGTGCAACATCCGTCCGAAATGGAGAAACAGTGTCGTACGACGTTTAGAAATGCGTGCATGGATTTGAAATGGATCAGTACCATGGTGCACCACTCTCCAGCGATGGTAAATCGAAGGCGAGGCACGGTAATCCTGTTTTACCATAAAAATCCGGTGTCGAAAAAACGAAGGGTAAAAAACTTACGAGACCGATTGAGATTCGGGTTGTCCTTTTTGGGCATTAATCTATCCGTTGTCGGCTGAAAGCTGTCAAATCCGTAGAACTCACCGTGGCCTTCGTTTTGACAGGTTATGGCTCCCGTAACTCTAAACGAGCCAGAAGTTATGGCCGTCCGAATAATCGATATCTACAGGTGCAACATCCGCGGTGCAAAGTGCAACATCCGTCCGAAATGGAGAAACCGTGCCGTAAGACTTTTAAAAATGCGTGCATGGACTTGAAACGGAACAGTACCATGGTGCACCACTCTCCAGCGATGGTAAATCGATGACGAGGCACGGTAATCCCGTTTTACTGTAAAAATTCGGTGTCGAAAAAACGAAGGGTAAAAAACGTACGAGACTCGATTGAGATTCGGGTTGTCCTTTTTGGGCATTAATCTATCCGTTGACGGCTGAAAGCTGTCAAAGCCATATAACTCACCATGGGTTTCATTTTGACAGGTTATGGCTCCCGTAACTCTAAACGAGCCAGAAGTTATGGGCGTCTGAATAATCGATATCTACAGGGTGGAACATCCGCGGTGCAAGGTGCAACATCCGTCCGAAATGGAGAAACAGTGCCGTACGAATTTTAGAAATGCATGCATGGATTTGAAACGGAACAGTACCATGGTGCACCACTCTCCAACGATGGTAAATCGAAGACGAGGCATGGTAATCCCGTTTTACCGTAAAAATCCGGTGTCGAAAAAACGAAGGGTAAAAAACGTACGAGACCCGATCGAGATTCGGGTTGTCATTTTTGGGCATTAATCTATCCGTTGACGGCTGAAAGCTGTCAAAGCCGTAGAACTCACCGTGCCCTTCGTTTTGACAGGTTATGGCTCCCGTAACTCTAAATGATCCAGAAGTTATGGCCGTCCGAATAATCGATATCTACAGGGTGCAACATCCGCGGTGTAAGGTGCAACATCCGTCCGAAATGGCGAAACAGCGCCGTACGACTTTTAGAAATGCGTGCATGGATTTGAAATGGAACAGTACCATGGTGCACCACTCTCCAGCGATGGTAAATCGAAGGCGAGGCACGGTAATCCCGTTTTACCGCAAAAATCCTTTGTCGAAAAAACGAAGGGTAAAAAACTTACGAGACCCGATTGAGATTCGGGTTGTCCTTTTTTAGCATTAATCTATCCGTTGTCGGTTGAAAGCTGTCAAAGCCATAGAACTCATCGTGGCCTTCGTTTTGACAGGTTATGGCTCCCGTAACTCTAAACGAGCCAGAAGTTATGGCCGTCCGAATAATCGATATCTATAGGGTGCAACATCCGCGGTGCAAGGTGCAACATCCGTTCGAAATGGCGAAACAGTGCCGTACGACATTTAGAAATGCGTGCATGGATTTGAAACGGAACTGTACCATGGTGCACCACTCTCCAGCGATGGTAAATCGAAGGCGAGGCACGGTGATCCCGTTTTACCGTAAAAATCCGGTGTCGAAAAAACGAAGGGTAAAAAACTTACGAGACCCGATTGAGATTCGGGTTGTTCTTTTCGTGCATTAATCTATCTGTTGACGGTTGAAAGCTTTCAAAGCCGTAGAACTCACCGTGGGCTTCATTTTGACAGTTTATGGCTCCCGTAACTCTAAACGAGCCAGAAGTTATGGCCGTCCGAATAATCGATATCTACAGGGTGCATCATCCGCGGTGCAATGTGCAACATCCGTCCGAAATGGAGAAACAGTGTCGTACGACGTTTAGAAATGCGTGCATGGATTTGAAACGGATCAGTACCATGGTGCACCACTCTCCAGCGATGGTAAATCGAAGGCGAGGCACGGTAATCCCGTTTCACCATAAAAATCCTGTGTCGAAAAAACGAAGGGTAAAAAACTTACGAGACCCGATTGAGATTCGGGTTGTCCTTTTCGGGCATTAACTATCCATTGACGGTTGAAAGCTATCAAATCCGTAGAACTCACCATGGAATTCGTTTTGACAGGTTATGCCTCCCGTAACTCTAAACGAGCCAGAAGTTATGGCCGTCCGAATAATCGATATCTACAGGGTGCAACATCCGTGGTGCAAAGTGCAACATCCGTCCGAAATGGAGAAACAGTGCCGTAAGACTTTTAAAAATGCGTGCATGGACTTGAAACGGAACAGTACCATGGTGCACCACTCTCCGGCGATGGTAAATCGAAGACGAGGCACGGTAATCTCGTTTTACCGTAAAAATTCGGTGTGGAAAAAACAAAGGGTAAAAAACGTACGAGACCCGATATAGATTCGGGTTGTCCTTTTTGGGCATTAATCTATCCATTGACGGCTGAAAGCTGTCAAAGCCATATAACTCACCATGGGCATCGTTTTGACAGGTTATGGCTCCCGTAATTCTAAACGAGCTAGAAGTTATGGCCGTTTGAATAATCGATATCTACAGGGTGCAACATCCGCGGTGCAAGGTGCAATATCCTTCCGAAATGGAGAAACGGTGCCGTACGACTTTTAGAAATGCGTGCATGGATTTGAAACGGAACAGTACCATGGTGCACCACTCTCCAACGATGTTAAATTGAAGACGAGGCGCGGTAATCCCGTTTTACCGTAAAAATACGGTGTCGAAAAAACGAAGGGTAAAAAACGTACGAGACCCGATTGATATTCGGGTTGTCATTTTTGGGCATTAATCTATCCGTTGACGGCTGAAAGCTGTCAAAGCCGTAGAACTCACCGTGGCCTTCGTTTTGACAGGTTATGGCTCCCGTAAATCTAAATGAGCCAGAAGTTATGGCCGTCCGAATAATCGATATCTACATGGTGCAACATCCGCGGTGCAAGGTGCAACATCCGTCCGAAATGGCGAAACAGTGCCGTACGAATTTTAGAAATGCGTGCTTGGATTTGAAACGGAACAGTACCATGGTGCACCACTCTCTAGCGATGGTAAATCGAAGGCGAGGCACGGTAATCCCGTTTTACCGCAAAAATCCGTTGTCGAAAAAACAGAGGGTAAAAAACTTACGAGACCCGATTGAGATTCGGGTTGTCCTTTTTTAGCATTAATCTATCCGTTGTCGGTTGAAAGCTGTTAAAGCCGTAGAACTCATCGTGGCCTTCGTTTTGACAGGTTATGGCTCCCGTAACTCTAAACGAACCAGAAGTTATGGCCGTCCGAATAATCGATATCTATAGGGTGCAACATCCGCGGTGCAAGGTGCAACATCCGTTCTAAATGGCGAAACAGTGCCGTACGACTTTTAGAAATGCGTGCATGGATTTGAAACGGAACAGTACCATGGTGCACCACTCTCCAGCGATGGTAAATCGAAGGCGAGGCACGGTAATCCCGTTTTACCGTAAAAATCCGGTGTCGAAAAAACGAAGGGTAAAAAACTTACGAGACCCGATTGAGATTCGGGTTGTTCTTTTCGTGCATTAATCGATCCGTTGACGGCTGAAAACAGTCAAAGCCGTAGAACTCACCGTGGGCTTCATTTTGACTATTTATGGCTCCCGTAACTCTGAACGAGCCAGAAGTTATGGCCGTCCGAATAATCGATATCTACAGGGTGCATCATCCACGGTGCAAGGTGCAACATCCGTCCGAAATGGAGAAACAGTGCCGTACGACTTTTAGAAATGCGTGCATGGATTTGAAACGGATCAGTACCAAGGTGCACCACTCTCCAGCGATGGTAAATCGAAGGTGAGGCACGGTAATCCCGTTTTACCATAAAAATCCGGTGTCGAAAAAACGAAGGGTAAAAAACTTACGAGACCCGATTGAGATTCGGGTTGTCCTTTTTGGGCATTAATCTATCCGTTGTCGGCTGAAAGCTGTCAAAGCCGTAGAACTCACCGTGGCTTTTGTTTTGACAGGTTATGGCTCCCGTAACTCTAAACGAGCCAGAAGTTATGGCCGTTCGAATAATCGATATCTACAGGGTGCAACATCCGCGGTGCAAAGTGCAACATCCGTCCGTAATGGAGAAACAGTGCCGTAAGAGTTTTAAAAATGCGTGCATGGACTTGAAACGGAACAGTGTCATAGTGCACCACTCTCCAGCGATGGTAAATCGAAGACGAGGCACGGTAATCCCGTTTTACCGTAAAAATTCGGCGTCGAAAAAATGAAGGGTAAAAAATGTACGAGACCCGATTGAGATTGGGGTTGTCCTTTTTGGGCATTAATCTATCCATTGACGGCTGAAAGCTCTCAAAGCCATATAACTCGCCATGGGCTTCGTTTTGACAGGTTATGGCTCCCGTAACTCTAAACGAGCCAGAAGTTATGGCCGTATGAATAATCGATATCTACAGGGTGCAACATCCGCGGTGCAAGGTGCAACATCCGTCCGAAATGGAGAAACAGTGCCGTATGTTATCCCGCTTTTTGGCAAAGCCGTGATACCAAAAGATTGGTCAAAAGCAAAAGACAATTCGCCTAAGAGATCGGTTGCATTCCACTTCACTATGGATATCGATGAATTTTGCCCAAGCCCGGATCAGGCTATAATTGATGGGACATGACAAGCGAGACCGTGAAAACTAGTGTTTCAAATTTCAGGTTAATCGGAGTTCGTATGGACAAGATATGATCGATGCAAGTTAGCCAAAGTTCACAGTGTTCGAAACCATCGGTTTGCTGAGTAGATGGCCATTTCGAACCGATAGGGTTCGAACCCATCAAGCCTTGTTCGAACCCATCAAGCATTGTTCGAACCCATTAGGCTTCACGCGTTTCGAATCGATCGCATTCGAAACGATCAGCAGTATTGTTCGCTTCGAATCGATCGAGTACGAATCGATGAAATGGACATCCACTCAGCATGACAACGCCTCGCTCACTTCGAATCCATAAGATTCGAACCCATCACCGCTTGTACTTCGAATCCATCACCATCGGTAACTTCGAATCGATCGGTCCCACGACCAAGCACTGCTTCGTATCGATCGCCTCCATCAGGTTCGAATCCATGAACGATCGCTCATTCGAAACCACCTAGTCAACTAGTGACGTGTCACCCATCGGTTTGAATGCGCCGATATACATGGATTCGAAGCGGTCAACACGGAGAAAAAGTAGGATCGATGCGAGGAGTGCGCGCCACGTCACTTCAGTATCGCGTGCTTCCATCGATTCGAATGCGTGGGTTCGAAGTCATGGGTTCGAACGAAACAGCCGAGCGAGATTCATCAACTCGAATCGATCATATCTCCTAAACTACTGATCCAAATGCAACGAAATTTTCACAGTAGCTTCCATACAAGGGAAGAATTGTATCTGCCAAGTTTCAGCTCGATTGGACCATTTCTGGATGGGTTCGAAATCACTTCGAATCGATGTCAGATCGAGACGAAACTTGGTGGGGTCGGTCGCGTGGGCCCACTCACGTGCCAGAAGAAGTCTCCCGAAGTTTGAGCGAGATCTGGGCCTCCAACGCCTATAAATAGCACCCTGAAGCCTTCAGAAAGGGGGAGCTTCCAGAAATTTCTACCATTGAACACCAGGACTCTGCCGGATTCAATTCTATTCATTATAATCACCGTTGCATTCAGATTTCAAAGCTATTATCAACTGTAATTCATTGTAATCGATCTATCAAGCAAAGCAATAAAGAGAAAACCTTCAAAGTGGACGTAGGCACGAACGCCGAACCACTATAAACCCTGTGTTTGTGATTGTTATCTGCGAATTATTGTGATTTGTTGCTTAAATCTGAATTCTATATTGATTGTCGCTGAGTTCTGTGTAGATTATTATCAATTTAAGTACGTAAATGGGTGCTTTCGCAGTATTGGGTGTTTGTGACCAATTTCGGCGCAAACATTTTGGTGCTTTCACTGAGAGTTGAACTCAGGAGTTCTACCAATTGATAGTTGATTCAAAGAAAATTTGAAAGTTTAGATTTGAGAAATTATGACGAGAAAATCGAGTAGAAGGCCAAGGCCAGAGAGAAGCGAACAACAAGGAAGTCAAGAGACTTCCTCAGGAGCGAATCAACCATCGATCTTCATCACTAGGGACGATATGGAGACTATGATGAAGAGGCAAGAGGCGTTGATTCAGAGTTTATTTCAACAGATAGGACAGCTTGGAGCACAGCATAGAGGAGCCAATGGAGTCCAGAACGAAGCAGGACCATCCGGCGTCGCACCCGGATTAGGGGGCACACCCATGGAGAATGTTGATCCAGTTTCGGAGAGAGAAAGAGGAGCATCTGCGCAACCCGGTAGTAGTAAAGGGGGGAACGCTCAGTCAAGGGGGCAGATCCCAGAGTTCCCTCATGAACTCGGGGGGCAGGTTGAAAGTAGTGAACGAAGATTACATCTTGGAGACAACGACAGGTTGGCAGAGATGGTTAGGCGAGCTTTGAGAGGCGGTTTGGTGAACAAAGATTTGGAGGATGTTAATAGGAGTCCTTTTACTTCAGCAATCAGGCAAGCTAGGAACCCACCGGATTTCAAATTACCATCGTTGGATATGTATGACGGGAGAACGGACCCCACGGTCCATCTGACGAAATATATGAGGCACATGGAAGTGCTGGGGGCATCAGAGGAGGTTATGGCCCGGTGCTTCCCATTGTACTTGGCGGATATTGCGGCGTTATGGTTCAGGCAACTGGAGAGTGGATCCATCGGAACATGGAATGATTTAACTGAGAGATTTATGAGGCAATTCAGGGTTCACATTACAAGACCCAAGAATGTGATGACGTTGGCAACTTTAAAACAGAAGGCTGGAGAAACATTGAGAAGTTTCCTGACACGGTTCAATGCGGCGGCAGCTTCGGTAGATCGACCGGATCCATCCATGGTTATGATGGCATCCGTTTCTGGAATAGCTGATGGCACGGATTTCAAAAATTCATTGACCAAAGATCCACCTATGGATCTAGGAGAATTCTATCACGAGGCGGAAAAGTTCCTGCGATTGGAAGACGCGAGTGCAGAAAGAGAAGAAGGAGATGAGCTCAATGTTTACATGGTCAAAGACGGAAATCTTCCTGAGAAAGGTACAGAAACTAGCAAGGGAAAGCGAAAGGCTGAGAATAGCCATAACAGACCGATGCGACCACGAAAGGAACCAAGATTTACCACGTACTCAGAGATGAACGAGAATTTAGAGCGGATCTATCAGGATACCAAAGAACAGATCCCGTATCGCCGACCGATGCGAAGGGACCCAACTTCCGACGAAAGGAAATCAGATAAGTATTGCATATTTCATGAACTGAACGGTCATAACACTAATGATTGCAGGCATCTGAAGGATGAGGTGGAAGGGCATATCAGGAAAGGTATGCTCCTTCAGTATGTGAGGAAACGGACTCCAGCAGTGGAGCTAGAGCGCCAACCGTCTACCTCAACTAGAGGTGGCCCTGAGTCGGGACAACGTCTGATTATCCATTGATTAACTGAGATAATGATGAATAAGTTGTAAACCTTTCACAAATACGGTTAAATCATTTACACATGTGAGCGATCGCACACGATCCATAGGCATGCTCTGAGTGACTACCAACCGCATCATAGTGAGAGTTTACACTTGGACATCCCTGCTTTGCTTTTACTTTGATTTTGATTTGAACATTTAGATTCTGTTTGTATGGACATTTCTGTTGTGAAGTTTGTATAACCATTGCTTTGATATTTGCAATTCCATGAAAGAGTTTATTTTTATGCCCGTTGGGTCGCGAAAGGTCCACGAGCACCATCTGTATCGCGATAAACCGCCAGGTTCTTTGATTCAGAAACTCCCCCGAACATGAACTCCGGCATTGATAATACTAAGTCCCCCCGGGCACACACGATTCGCCTCGAACGGCATACGATCGTGAACGATCATAATCCGCCTCGAACGGCATACGATCGCGAACGATCACAATTTTCTTCGAACGGCAAACGATCACGAACGATCACAAATCGCCTCGAACGGCATCCGACCGCGAACGGTCACGATTCACTTATAGAGTAGCTGATCGCGAACGATCACAATCCGCCTCGAACGGCACCGACCGCGAACGGTCGTGATTCACTCAGTACGAAATCCGACCCCGAACAGTCACCCTTCGCCTTGAACGGCACTTGATCGCGAACGATCACCCTTCGCCGCGAACGGCATCGACCGCGAACGGTCCGATTCCATCCTTTGCCACGAACGGCGCAGACCGCGAACGGTCCCGATTCACCTCAAATGGCATGCGATCCCGAACGATCATCATTGGAGGTCATATGAAACTGTCAAATTCTTTACAGGTCGATGATAGGATAAGAACATCCAACTCAAGGCATTACAAAACACACCTTCCTACCGCAAGGCATGTTTTGGGGGGCAAGATGTTATCCCGCTTTTTGGCAAAGCCGTGATACCAAAAGATTGGTCAAAAGCAAAAGACAATTCGCCTCAGAGATCGGTTGCATTCCACTTCACTATGGATATCGATGACTTTTGCCCGAGCCCGGATCAGGCTATAATTGATGGGACATGACAAGCGAGACCGTGAAAACCAGTGTTTCAAATTTCAGGTTAATCGGAGTTCGTATGGACAAGATATGATCGATGCAAGTTAGCCAAAGTTCACAGTGTTCGAAACCATCGGTTTGTTGAGTAGATGGCCATTTCGAACCGATAGGGTTCGAACCCATCAAGCCTTGTTCGAACCCATCAAGCATTGTTCGAACCCATTAGGCTTCATGCGTTTCGAATCGATCGCATTCGAAACGATCAGCAGTATTGTTGGCTCCGAATCGATCGAGTACGAATCGATGAAATGGACATCCACTCAGCATGACAACTACTCGCTCACTTCGAATCCATAAGATTCGAACCCATCACCGCTTGTACTTCGAATCCATCACCATCGGTAACTTCGAATCGATCGGTCCCACGACCAAGCACTGCTTCGTATCGATCGCCTCCATCAGGTTCGAATCCGTGAACAATCGCTCATTCGAAACCACCTAGTCAGCTAGTGACGTGTCACCCATCGGTTTGAATGCGCCGATATACATGGATTCGAAGCGGTCAACACGGAGAAAAAGTAGGATCGATGCGAGGAGTGCACGCCACGTCACTTCAGTACCGCGTGCTTCCATCGATTCGAATGCGTGGGTTTGAAGTCATGGGTTCGAACGAAACAGCCGAGCGAGATTCATCAACTCGAATCGATCATATCTCCTAAACTACTGATCCAAATGCAATGAAATTTTCACAGTAGCTTCCATACAAGGGAAGAATTGTATCTGTCGAGTTTCAGCTCGATTGGACCATTTCTGGATGGGTTCGAAATCACTTCGAATCGATGTCAGATCGAGACGAAACTTGGTGGGGTCGGTCGTGTGGGCCCACTCACCTGCCAGAAGAAGTCTCCCGAAGTTTGAGCGAGATCTGGGCCTCCAACGCCTATAAATAGCACCCTGAAGCCTTCAGAAAGGGGGAGCTTCCAGAAATTTCTGCCATTGAACACCAGGACTCTGCCGGATTCAATTCTATTCATCATAATCACCGCTGTATTCAGATTTCAAAGCTATTATCAACTGTGATTCATTGTAATCGATCTATCAAGCAAAGCAATAAAGAGAAAACCTTCAAAGTGGACGTAGGAACGAACGCCGAACCACTATAAACCTTGTGTTTGTGATTGTTATCTACGAATTATTGTGATTTGTTTCTTAGATCTGAATTCTATATTGATTGTTGCTGAGTTCTGTGTTGATTATTATCGATTTAAGTACGTAAACGGTTGCTTTCGCAGTATTGGGTGTTTGTGACCAATTTCGGCGCAAACACCGTACGACTTTTAGAAATGCGTGCATGGATTTGAAACGGAACAGTACCATGGTGCACCACTCTCCAACGACGGTAAATCGAAGACGAGGCGTGGTAATCCCGTTTTACTGTTAAAATCCGGTGTCGAAAAAACGAAGGGTAAAAAACGTACGAGACCCGATTGAGATTCGGGTTGTCATTTTTAGGCATTAATCTATCCGTTGACGGCTGAAAGCTGTCAAAGCCGTAGAACTCACCGTGGCCTTCGTTTTGATAGGTTATGGCTCCCGTAACTCTAAATGAGCCAGAAGTTATGGTCGTCCGAATAATCGAAATCTATAGGGTGCAACATCCGCGGTGCAAGGTGCGACATCCGTCCGAAATGACGAAACAGTGCCGTACGAATTTTAGAAATGCGTGCATGGATTTGAAACGGAACAGTACCATGGTGCACCACTCTCCAGCGATGGTAAATCGATGGCGAGGCACGGTAATCCCATTTTACCGCAAAAATCCGTTGTAGAAAAAACGAAGGGTAAAAAACTTACGAGACCCGATTGAGATTCGGGTTGTCCTTTTTTAGCATTAGTCTATCCGTTGTCGGTTGAAAGCTATCAAAGCCGTAGAACTCATCGTGGCCTTCGTTTTGACAGGTTATGGCTCTCGTAACTCTAAACGAGCCAGAAGTTATGGCCGTCCGAATAATCGATATCTATAGGGTGCAACATCCGCGGTGCAAGGTGCAACATCCGTTCGAAATGGCGAAACAGTGCCGTACGACTTTTAGAAATGCGTGCATGGATTTGAAACGGAACAGTAGCATGGTGCACCACTCTCCAGCGATGGTAAATCGAAGGCGAGGCACGGTAATCCCGTTTTACCGTAAAAATCCGGTGTCGAAAAAACGAAGGGTAAAAAACTTACGAGACCCGATTGAGAATCGGGTTGTTCTTGTCGTGCATTAATCTATCCGTTGACGGCTGAAAACAGTCAAAGCCGTAGAACTCACCGTGGGCTTCATTTTGACAGTTTATGGCTCCCGTAACTCTAAACGAGCCAGAAGTTATGGCCGTCCGAATAATCGATATCTACAGGGTGCAACATCCGCGGTGCAAGGTGCAACATCCGTCCGAAATGGAGAAACAGTGCCATACGACTTTTAGTAATGCGTGCATGGATTTGAAACGGACCAGTACCATGGTGCACAACTCTCCAGCGATGGTAAATAGAAGGCGAGTCACGGTAATCCCGTTTTACCATAAAAATCCGGTGTCGAAAAAACGAAGGGTAAAAAACTTACGAGACCCGATTGAGATTCGGGTTGTCCTTTTTGGGCATTAATCTATCCGTTGTCGGCTGAAAGCTGTCAAAGCCGTAGAACTCACCGTGGCATTCGTTCTGACAGGTTATGGCTCCCCTAACTCTAAACGAGCCAGAAGTTATGCCTGTCCGAATAATCGATATCTACAGGGTGCAACATCCGCGGTGCAAGGTGCAACATCCGTCCGAAATAGAGAAACAGTGTCGTACGACTTTTAGAAATGCGTGCATGGATTTGAAACGGAACAGTACCATGGTGCACCACTCTCCAACGATGGTAAATCGAAGAGAGGCACGGTAATCCCGTTTTACCGAAAAAATCCAGTGTCGAAAAACGAAGGGTAAAAAACGTACGAGACCCGATTGAGATTCGGGTTGTCAATTTTGGGCATTAATCTATCCGTTGACGGCTGAAAGATGTCAAAGCCGTAGAACTAACCGTGGCCTTCGTTTTGACAGGTTATGGCTCCCGTAACTCTAAACGAGCCAGAAGTTATGGCCGTCCGAATAATCGATATCTACAGGGTGCAACATCCGCGGTGCAAGGTGCAACATCCGTCCGAAATAGAGAAACAGTGTCGTACGACTTTTAGAAATGCGTGCATGGATTTGAAACGGAACAGTACCATGGTGCACCGCTCTCCAACGATGGTAAATCAAAGAGAGGCACGGTAATCCCGTTTTACCGAAAAAATCCAGTGTCGAAAAACGAAGGGTAAAAAACGTACGAGACCCGATTGAGATTCGGGTTGTCATTTTTGGGCATTAATCTATCCGTTGACGGCTGAAAGCTGTCAAAGCCGTAGAAGTAACCGTGGCCTTCGTTTTGACAGGTTATGGCTCCCGTAACTCTAAAGGAGCCAGAAGTTATGGCCGTCCGAATAATCGATATCTACCGGGTGCAACATCCGCGGTGCATGGTGCAACATCCGTCCGAAATGGCGAAACAGTGCCGTACGACTTTTATAAATGAGTGCATGGATTTGAAACGGAACAGTACCATGGTGCACCACTCTCCAGCGATGGTAAATCAAAGGCGGGGCACGGTAATCCCGTTTTACCGTAAAAATCCGGTATCGAAAAAATGAAGGGTAAAAAATTTACGAGACCCGATTGAGATTCGGGTTGTTCTTTTCGGGCATTAATCTATCCATTGATGGCTGAAAGCTATCAAAGCCATAGAACTCACCGTGGCCTTCTTTTTGACAGGTTTTGGCTCCCGTAACTCCAAACGAGCCAGAAGTTATGGTTGTCCAAATAATCGATATATATAGGGTGCAACATCCGCGGTGCAAGGTGCAACATCCGTCCGAAATGGAGAAACAGTGTCGTACGACTTTTAGAAATGCGTGCATGGATTTGAAATGAAACAGTACCATGGTGCACCACTCTCCAGCGATGGTAAATCGAAGGCGAGGCACGGTAATCCCGTTTTACCGCAGAAATCCGTTGTCGAAAAAACGAAGGGTAAAAAACTTACAAGACCCGATTGAGATTCGGGTTGTCCTTTTTTGGCATTAACCTATCCATTGTCGGTTGAAAGCTGTCAAAGCCGTAGAACTCACCGTGGCCTTCGTTTTGACAGGTTATGGCTCCCGTAACTCTAAACGAGCCAGAAGTTATGGCCGTCCGCATAATCGATATCTACAGGGTGCAACATCCGCGGCGCAAGGTGCAACATCCTTTCGAAATGGCGAAACAGTGCCGTACGACTTTTAGAAATGCGTGCATGGATTTGAACCGAAACAGTACCATGGTGCACCACTCTCCAGCGATGGTAAATCGAAGGCGAGGCACGGTAATCCCGTTTTACCGCAAAAATCCGTTGTCGAAAAAACGAAGGGTAAAAAACTTACAAGACCCGATTGAGATTCGGGTTGTCCTTTTTTAGCATTAACCTATCCGTTGTCGGTTGAAAGCTGTCAAAGCCGTAGAACTCACCGTGGCCTTCGTTTTGACAGGTTATGGCTCTCGTAACTCTAAACGAGCCAGAAGTTATGGCCGTCCGTATAATCGATATCTATAGGGTGCAACATCCGCGGTGCAAGGTGCAACATCCGTTCGAAATGGCGAAACAGTGCCGTACGACTTTTAGAAATGCGTGCACGGATTTGAAACGGAACAATAGCATGGTGCACCACTCTCCAGCGATGGTAAATCGAAGGCGAGGCACGGTAATCCCGTTTTACCGTAAAAATCCGGTGTCGAAAAAACGAAGGGTAAAAAACTTACGAGACCCGATTAAGAATCGGGTTGTTCTTGTCGTGCATTAATCTATCCGTTGACGGCTGAAAACAGTCAAAGTCGTAGAACTCACCGTGGGCTTCATTTTGACAGTTTATGGCTCCCGTAACTCTAAACGAGCCAGAAGTTATGGCCGTCCGAATAATCGATATCTACAGGGTGCAACATCCGCGGTGCAAGGTGCAACATCCGTCCGAAATGGAGAAACAGTGCCATACGACATTTAGTAATGCGTGCACGGATTTGAAACGGACCAGTACCATGGTGCACCACTCTCCAGCGATGGTAAATCGAAGGCGAGGCACGGTAATCCCGTTTTACCATAAAAATCCGGTGTCGAAAAAACGAAGGGTAAAAAACTTACGAGACCCGATTGAGATTCGGGTTGTCCTTTTTGGGCATTAATCTATCCGTTGTCGGCTGAAAGCTGTCAAAGCCGTAGAACTCACCGTGGCATTCGTTCTGACAGGTTATGGCTCCCCTAACTCTAAACGAGCCAGAAGTTATGGCCGTCCGAATAATCGATATCTACAGGGTGCAACATCCGCGGTGCAAGGTGCAACATCCGTCCGAAATAGAGAAACAGTGTCGTACGACTTTTAGAAATGCGTGCATGGATTTGAAACGGAACAGTACCATGGTGCACCACTCTCCAACGATGGTAAATCGAAGAGAGGCACGGTAATCCCGTTTTACCGAAAAAATCCAGTGTCGAAAAACGAAGGGTAAAAAACGTACGAGACCCGATTGAGATTCGGGTTGTCAATTTTGGGCATTAATCTATCCGTTGACGGCTGAAAGCTGTCAAAGCCGTAGAACTTACCGTGGCCTTCGTTTTGACAGGTTATGGCTCCCGTAACTCTAAACAAGACAGAAGTTACGGCCGTCCGAATAATCGATATCTACAGGGCGCAACATCCGCGGTGCAAGGTGCAACATCCGTCCGAAATAGAGAAACAGTGCCGTACGACTTTTAGAAATGCGTGCATGGATTTGAAACGGAACAGTACCATGGTGCACCACTCTCCAACGATGGTAAATCGAAGAGAGGCATGGTAATCCCGTTTTACTGAAAAAATCCAGTGTCGAAAAACGAGGGGTAAAAAACGTACGAGACCCGATTGAGATTCGGGTTGTCATTTTTGGGCATTAATCTATCCGTTGATGGCTGAAAGCTGTCAAAGCCGTAGAACTAACCGTGGCCTTCGTTTTGACAGGTTATGGCTCCCGTAACTCTAAACGAGACAGAAGTTATGGCCGTCCGAATAATCGATATCTACAGGGTGCAACATCCGCGGTGTAAGGTGCAACATCCGTCCGAAATGGCGAAACAGTGCCGTACGACTTTTATAAATGAGTGCATGGATTTGAAACGGAACAGTACCATGGTGCACCACTCTCCAGCGATGGTAAATCAAAGGCGGGGCACGGTAATCCCGTTTTACCGTAAAAATCCGGTGTCGAAAAAACGAAGGGTAAAAAATTTACGAGACCCGATTGAGATTCGGGTTGTTCTTTTCGGGCATTAATCTATCCATTGACCGCTGAAAGCTGTCAAAGCCATAGAACTCACCGTGGCCTTCTTTTTGACAGGTTTTGGCTCCCGTAACTCCAAACGAGCCAGAAGTTATGGTTGTCCGAATAATCGATATATATAGGGTGCAACATCCGCGGTGCAAGGTGCAACATCCGTCCGAAATGGAGAAACAGTGTCGTACGACTTTTAGAAATGCGTGCATGGATTTGAAACGAAACAGTACCATGGTGCACCACTCTCCAGCGATGGTAAATCGAAGGCGAGGCACGGTAATCCCGTTTTACCGTAAAAATCCGTTGTCGAAAAAACGAAGGGTAAAAAACTTACAAGATCCGATTGAGATTCGGGTTGTCCTTTTTTGGCATTAACCTATCCATTGTCGGTTGAAAGCTGTCAAAGCCGTAGAACTCACCGTGGCCTTCGTTTTGACAGGTTATGGCTCCCGTAACTCTAAACGAGCCAGAAGTTATGGCCGTCCGCATAATCGATATCTACAGGGTGCAACATCCGCGGCGCAAGGTGCAACATCCTTTCGAAATGGCAAAACAGTGCCGTACGACTTTTAGAAATGCGTGCATGGATTTGAAACGAAACAGTACCAAGGTGCACCACTCTCCAGCGATGGTAAATCGAAGGCGAGGCACGGTAATCCCGTTTTACCGCAAAAATCCGTTGTCGAAAAAACGAAGGGTAAAAAACTTACAAGACCCGATTGAGATTCGGGTTGTCCTTTTTTAGCATTAACCTATCCGTTGTCGGTTGAAAGCTGTCAAAGCCGTAGAACTCACCGTGGCCTTCGTTTTGACAGGTTATGCCTCCCGTAACTCTAAACGAGTCAGAAGTTATGGCCGTCCGAATAATCGATATCTACAGGGTGCAACATCCGCGGTGCAAGGTGCAACATCCTTTTGAAATGGCGAAACAATGCCGTACGACTTTTAGAAATGCATGCATGGATTTGAAACGGAACAGTACCATGGTGCACCACTCTCCAGCGATGGTAAATCGAAGGCGAGGCACGGTAATCCCGTTTTACCGTAAAAATCCGGTGTCGAAAAAACGAAGGGTAAAAAACTTACAAGACCCGATTGAGATTCGGGTTGTCCTTTTTTAGCATTAACCTATCCGTTGTCGGTTGAAAGCTGTCAAAGCCGTAGAAATCACCGTAGCCTTCGTTTTGGCAGGTTATGGCTCCCGTAACTCTAAACGAGCCAGAAGTTATGGCCGTCCGAATAATCGATATCTACAGGGTGCAACATCCGCGGTGCAAGGTGCAACATCCGTCCAAAATGGCGAAACAGTGCCGTGCGACTTTTAGAAATGCGTGCATGGATTTGAAACGGAACAGTACCATGGTGCACCACTCTCCAGCGATGGTAAATCGAAGACGAGGCACGGTAATCCCGTTTTACCGTAAAAATTCGGTGTCGAAAAAACGAAGGGTAAAAAACGTACGAGACCCGATTGAGATTCGGGTTGTCCTTTTTTGGCATTAATCTATCCGTTGACGGCTGAAAGCAGTTAAAGACGTAGAACTCACCGTGGCCTTCGTTTTGACAGGTTACGGCTCCCGTAACTCTAAACGAGCCAGAAGTTATGGCCGTCCGAATAATCGATATCTACAGGGTGCAACATCCGCGGTGCAAGGTGCAACATCCGTCCAAAATGGCGAAACAGTGCCGTGCGACTTTTAGAAATGCGTGCATGGATTTGAAACGGAACAGTACCATGGTGCACCACTCTCCAGCGATGGTAAATCGAAGACGAGGCACGGTAATCCCGTTTTACCGTAAAAATTCGGTGTCGAAAAAACGAAGGGTAAAAAACGTACGAGACCCGATTGAGATTCGGGTTGTCCTTTTTGGGCATTAATCTATCCGTTGACGGCTGAAAGCTGTCAAAGCCGTAGAACTCACCGTGGGCTTCGTTTTTTCAGGTTATGGCTCTCGTAACTCTAAACGAGCCAGAAGTTATGGCCGTCCGAATAATCGATATCTACAGGGTGCAACATCCGCGGTGCAAGGTGCAACATCCGTCCGAAATGGAGAAACAGTGCCGTACGACTTTTAGAAATGCGTGCATGGATTTGAAACGGAAAAGTACCATGGTGCATCACTCTCCAACGATGGTAAATCTAAGACGAGGCACCGTAATCCCGTTTTACCGAAAAAATTCGGTGTCGAAAAAACGAAGGGTACAAAACTTACGAGACCCGATTGAGATTCGGGTTGTTATTTTCGGGCATTAATCTATCCGTTGACGGCTGAAAGCTGTCAACGCCGTAGAAATCGCCGTTGCCTTCGTTTTGACAGGATATGGCTCCCGTAGCTCTAAACGAGCCAGAAGTTATGGCCGTCCGAATAATCGATATCTACAGGGTGCAACATCTGCGGTGTAAGGTGCAACATCCGTTCGAAATGGCGAAACAGTGTCGTACGACTTTTAGAAATGCGTGCATGGATTTGAAACGGAACAGTACCATGGTGCACACCTCTCCAGTGATGGTAAATCGAAGGCGAGGCACGGTAATCCCGTTTTACCGTAAAAATCCGGTGTCGAAAAACGAAGGGTAAAAAACTTACGAGACCCGATTGAGATTCGGGTTGGCCTTTTCGTGCATTAATCTATCCGTTGACGGCTGAAAGCAGTCAAAAACGTAGAACTCACCGTGGCCTTCGTTTTGACAGGTTATGGCTCCCGTAACTCTAAACGAGCAAGAAGTTATGGCCGTCCGAATAATCGATATCTACAGGGTGCAACATCCGCGGTGCAAGGTGCAACATCCGTCCAAAATGGAGAAACGGCGCCGTACGACTTTTGGAAATGCGTGCATAGATTTGAAACGGAACGGTACCATGGTGCACCACTCTCCAACGATGGTTAATCGAAGGCAAGGCACGGTAATCCCGTTTAACCGTAAAAACCCGGCGCCGAAAAAACGAAGGGCAAAAAACTTACGAGACCTGATTGAGATTCGGGTTGTCCTTTTTGGGCATTAATCTATCCGTTGTCGACTGAAAGCTGTCAAAACCGTAGAACTACCGTGGGCTTCGTTTTGACAGGTTATGGCTCCCGTAACTCTAAACGAGTCAGAAGTTATGGCCGTCCGAATAATCGATATCTACAGGGTGCAACATCCGCGGTGCAAGGTGCAACATCCGTCCGTAATGGAGAAACGGTGTCGTACGTCTTTTAAAAATGCATGCATGGATTTGAAACGTAACGGTACCATGGTGCACCACTTTCCAGCGATGGTAAATCGAAGACGAGGCACGGTAATCCCGTTTTACAGAAAAAATCCGGTGTCGAAAAAACGAAGGGTACAAAACGTACGAGACCCGATTGAGATTCGGGTTGTCTTTTTCGGGCATTAATCTATCCGTTGACGGCTGAAAGCTATCAATGCCGTTGAAATCACCGTGGCCTTCGTTTTGACAGGTTATGGCTCCCGTAGCTCTAAACGAGCCAGAAGTTATGGCCGTCCGAATAATCGATATCTACAGGGTGCAACATCCGCGGTGCAAGGTGCAACATCCGTTCGAAATGGCGAAACAGTGCCTTACGACTTTTAGAAATACGTGCATGGATTTGAAACGGAACAGTACCATGGTGCACCACTCTCCAGTGATGGTAAATCGAAGGCGAGGCACGGTAATCCCGTTTTACCGTAAAAAACCGGTGTCGAAAAAACGAAGGGTAAAAAACTTACGAGACCCGATTGAGATTCGGGTTGTCCTTTTCGGGCACTAATCTATCCGTTGACGGCTGAAAGCAGTCAAAGACGTAGAACTCACCATGGCCTTCGTTTTGACAGGTTATGGCTCCCGTAACTCTAAACGAGCCAGAAGTTATGGCCGTCCGAATAATCTATATCTACAGGGTGCAACATCCGCGGAGCAAGGTGCAACATCCGTCCAAAATGGAGAAACAGTGTCGTGCGACTTTTAGAAATGCATGCATGGATTTGAAACGGAACAGTACCATGGTGCACCACTCTCCAGCGATGGTAAATCGAAGGCGAGGCACGGTAATCCCGTTTTACCGTAAAAATCCGGTGTCGAAAAAACGAAGGGTAAAAATCTTACGAGACCCGATTGAGATTCGGGTTGTCCATTTTGGGCAATAATCTATCCTTTGTCGGTTGAAACATGTTAAAGCCGTAGAACTCACTGTGGGCTTCGTTTTGACAGGTTATGGCTCCCGTAACTCTAAACGAGCCAGAAGTTATGGCTGTCCGAATAATCGATATCTACAGGGTGCAACATCCGCGGTGCAAGGTGCAACATCCGTCCGAAATGGAGAAACAGCGCCGTACGACTTTGAGATATGCGTGCATGGATTTGAAACGGAACGGTACCATGGTGCACCACTCTCCAACGATGGTAAATCGAAGGCAAGGCACGGTAATCCCGTTTAACCGTAAAAACCCGGTGCCGAAAAAACGAAGGGCAAAAAACTTACGAGACCCGATTGAGATTCGGGTTGTCCTTTTTGGGCATTAATCTATTCGTTGTCAACTGAAAGCTATCAAAGCCGTAGAACTACCGTGGGCTTCGTTTTGACAGGTTATGGCTCCCGTAACTCTAAACGAGTCAGAAGTTATGGCCGTCCGAATAATCGATATCTACAGGGTGCAACATCCGCGGTGCAAGGTGCAACATCCGTCCGAAATGGAGAAACAATGCCGTACCACTTTTAAAAATGCGTGCATGGATTTGAAACGGAACAATACCATGGTGCACCACTCTCCAGCGATGGTAAATCGAAGACGAGGCACGGTAATCCCGTTTTACCGTAAAAATTCGGTGTCGAAAAAACGAAGGGTAAAAAACGTACGAGACCCGATTGAGATTCGGGTTGTCCTTTTTGGGCATTAACCTATCCGTTGACGGCTGAAAGCTGTCAACGCCGTAGAAATCACTGTGGCCTTCGTTTTTACAGGTTATGGCTCCCGTAGCTCTAAACGAGCCAGAAGTTATGGCCGTCCGAATAATCGATATCTACAGGGTGCAACATCCGCGGTTCAAGGTGCAACATCCGTCCGAAATGGTGAAACAGTGCCGTACGGCTTTTAGAAATGCGTGCATGGATTTGAAACGGAACAGTACCATGGTGCACCACAATCCAGTGATGGTAAATCGAAGGCGAGGCACGGTAATCCCGTTTTACCATAAAAATCCGGTGTCGAAAAAACGAAGGATAAAAAACTTACGAAACCCGATTGAGGTTCGGGTTGTCCTTTTCGGGCATTAATCTATCCGTTGACGGCTGAAAGCAGTCAAAGACGTAGAAATCACCGTGGCCTTCAGTTTGAGAGGCTATGGCTCCCGTAACTCTAAACGAGACAGAAGTTATGGCCGTCCGAATAATCGATATCCACAGGGAGCAACATCCGCGGTGCAAGGTGCAACATCCGTCCAAAATGGCGAAACAGTGCCGTGCGACTTTTAGAAATGCATGCATGGATTTGAAACGGAACAGTACCGTGGTGCACCACTCTCCAGCGATGGAAAATCGAAGGCGAGGCACGGTAACCCTGTTTTACCTTAAGCATCCGGTGTCGAAAAAACGAAGGGTAAAAAACTTACGAGACCCGATTGGGATTCGGGTTGTCCTTTTTGGGCATTAATCTATCCGTTGACGGCTGAATGCCATCAAAGCCGTAGAACTCACCGTGGGCTTCGTTTTTACAGGTTATGGCTCCCGTAGCTCTAAACGAGCCAGAAGTTATGGCCGTCCGAATAATCGATATCTACAGGGTGCAACATCCGCGGTTCAAGGTGCAACATCCGTCCGAAATGGTGAAACAGTGCCGTACGGCTTTTAGAAACGCGTGCATGGATTTGAAACGGAACAGTACCATGGTGCACCACTCTCCAGCGATTATAAATCGAAGGCGAGGCACGGTAATCCCATTTTACCGTAAAAATCCGTTGTCAAAAAAAGAAGGGTAAAAAACTTATGAGACCCGATTGAGATTCAGGTTGTCCTTTGCGGGCATTAATCTATCCGTTGTCGACTGAAAGCTGTCAAAGCCGTAGAACTACCGTAGGCTTCGTTTTGACAGGTTATGGCTCTCGTAACTCTAAACGAGTCAGAAGTTATGGCCGTCCGAATAATCGATATCTACTGGCTCCCGTAACTCCAAACGAGCCAGAAGTCATGGCCGTCCGAATAATCGATATCTATAGGGTGCAACATCCACGGTGCAAGGTGCAACATCCGTCCGAAATGGCGAAACAGTACCGTACGACCTTTAAAAATGCGTGCATGGATTTGAAACGGAACAGTACCATGGTGCACCACTCTCCAACGATGGTAAATCAAAGACCAGCCACCGTAATCCCGTTTTACCGTAAAAATCCACGTGTCGAAAAAACATAGGGTAAAAAACTTACGAGACCCGATTGAGATTTGGGTTGTCGTTTTTGGGCATTAATCTACCCGTTGTCGACTGAAAGCAGTCAAAGCCGTAGAACTCATCGAGGCCTTCGTTTTGACAGGTTATGGCTCCCGTAAATCTAAACGAGCCAGAAGGTGTGGCCGTCCGAATAATAGATATCTACAGGGTGCAACATCCACGGTGCAAGGTGCAACATCCGTCCGAAATGGAGAAACAGTGCCGTACGACTTTTAGAAATGCATGCATGGATTTGAAACGGAACAGTACCACGGTGCATCACTCTTCAGCAATGGGAAGTCGAAGACGGGCCACGGTAATCCCGTTTTACCGTAAAAATCCACGTGTCGAAAAAACGAAGGGTAAAAACCTTATGAGACCCGATTGAGATTCGGGTTGTCCTTTTTGGGCGTTAATCTATCCGTTGACGGCTGAAAGCTGTCAAAGACGTAGAACTCATCGAGGTCTTCGTTTTGACAGGTTATGGCCCCCGTAATTCTTAATGAGCCAGAAGTTATGGTCGTCCGAATAATCGATATCTACAGGGTGCAACATCCACGGTGCAAGGTGCAGCATCCGTCCGAAATGGCAAAACAGTGCCGTACGACCTTTAGAAATACGCGCATGGATTCGAAACGGAACAGTACCATGGTGCACCAATCTCCAGCGATGGTAAATCGAAGACCAGCCACTGTAATCCCGTTTTATCGTAAAAATCCACGTGTCGAAAGAACGAAGGGTAAAAAACATATGAGACCCGATTGAGATTCGGGTTGTCCTTTTGGGCATTAATCTATCCGTTGACGGCTGAAAGCTGTCAAAGCCGTAGAACTTATCGAGGCCTTCGTTTTGACAGGTTATGGCTCCCGTAACTCTAAACGAGCCAGAAGTTATGGCCGTCCGAATAATCGATATCTACAGGGTGCAACATCCACGGTGCAAGGTGCAACATCCGTCCGAAATTGCGAAACAGTACCGTACGACTTTAGGAAATGCGTGCATGGATTTGAAACGGAACAGTACCATGGTGCACTACTCTCCAGCGATGGAAGTCGAAGACGGGCCACGGTAATCCCGTTTTACCGTAAAAATCCAAGTGTCGAAAAAACGAAGGGTAAAAAACTTACGAGACCCGATTGAGATTCGGGTTGTCCTTTTTGGGCATTAATCTATCCGTTGACGACTGAAAGCTGTCAAAGCCGTAGAACTTATCGAGGTGTTTGTTTTGATAGGTTATGGCTCCCGTAACTCTAAACGAGCCAGAAGTTATGGCCGTCCGAATAATCGATATCTACAGGGTGCAACATCCACGGTGCAAGGTGCAACATCCGTCCGAAATGGCGAAACAGTACCGTACGACTTATAGAAATGCTTGCATGGATTTGAAACGGAACAGTACCATGGTGCACTACTCTCCAGCGATGGAAGTCGAAGACGGGCCACGGTAATCCCGTTTTACCGTAAAAATCCGCGTGTCGAAAAAACGAAGGGTAAAAAACTTACGAGACCCGATTGAGATTCGGGTTGTCCTTTTTGGGCCTTAATATATTCGTTGACGGCTGAAAGCTGTCAAAGCCGTAGAACTCATCGAGGCCTTCGTTTTGACAGGTTATGGCTCCCGTAACTCTAAACGAGCCAGAAGTTATGGCCGTCCGAATAATCGATATCTACAGGGTGCAACATCCACGGTGCAAGGTGCAGCATCCGTCCGAAATGGCAAAACAGTGCCGTACGACTTTTAGAAATGCGTGCATGGATTTGAAACGGAACAGTACCATGGTACACCACTCTCCAGCGATGGGAAGTCGAAGACGGGCCAAGGTAATCCCGTTTTACCGTAAAAATCCACGTGTCGAAAAAACGAAGGGTAAAAAACTTACGAGACCCGATTGAGATTCGGGTTGTCCTTTTTGGGCATTAATCTATCCGTTGACGGCTGAAAGCTGTCAAAGCCGTGGAACTCATCGAGGCCTTTGTTTTGACAGGTTATGTCTCCCGTAACTCTAAACGAGCCAGAAGTTATGGCCGTACGAATAATCGATATCTACAGGGTGCAACATCCACGGTGCAAGGTGCAACTTCCGTCCAAAATGGCGAAACAGTGCCGTACGACCTTTAGAAATGCGTGCATGGATTTGAAACGGAACAGTACCATGGTGCACCACTCTTCAGCGATGGGAAGTCGAAAACGGGGCACCGCAATCCCGTTTTACCGTAAAAATCCACGTGTCGAAAAAACGAAGGGCAAAAAACTTACGAGACCCGATTGAGATTCGGGTTGTACTTTTTGGGCATTAATCTATCCATTGACGGCTGAAAGCGGTCAAAGCCGTAGAACTCATCGAGGCCTTCGTTTTGATAGGTTATGGCTCCCGTAACTCTAAAGGAGCCAGAAGTTTTGGCCGTCCGAATAATCGATATCTACAGGGTGCAACATCCACGGTGAAAGGTGCAACATCCGTCCGAAATGGGGAAACAGTGCCGTACGACTTTTAGAAATGCGTGCATGGATTTGAAACGGAACAGTACCATGGTGCACCACTCTCCAGCGATGGGAAGTCGAAGACGGGCCACGGTAATCCCGTTTTACCATAAAAATCCATGTGTCGAAAAAACGAAGGGTAAAAAACTTACGAGACCCGATTGAGATTCGGGTTGTCCTTTTTGGGCATTAATCTATCCGTTGACGGCTGAAAGCTGTCAGAGCCGTAGAACTCATCGCGGCCTTCGTTTTGACAGGTTATGGCTCCCGTATCTCTAAACGAGCCAGAAATTATGGCCGTCCGAATAATCGATATCTACAGGGTGCAACATCCACGGTGCAAGGTGCAACTTCCGTCCAAAATGGCGAAACAGTGCCGTACGACCTTTAGAAATGCGTGCATGGATTTGAAACGGAACAGTACCATGGTGCACCACTCTTCAGCGATGGGAAGTCGAAAACGGGGCACCGTAATCCCGTTTTGCCGTAAAAATCCACGTGTCGAAAAAACGAAGGGTAAAAATCTTACGAGACCCCGATTGAGATTCGGGTTGTACTTTTTGGGCATTAATCTATCCGTTGACGGCTGAAAGCTGTCAAAGCCGTAGAACTCGTCGAGGCCTTCGTTTTGACAGGTTATGGCTCCCGTAACTCTAAATGAGCCAGAAGTTTTGGCCGTCCGAATAATCGATATCTATAGGGTGCAACATCCATGGTGCAAGGTGCAACATCCGTCCGAAATGGCGAAACAGTGCCGTACGACTTTTAGAAATGCGTGCATGGATTTGAAACGGAACAGTACTATAGTGCACCACTTTCCAGCGATGGGAAGTCGAAGACGGGCCACGGTAATCCCGTTTTACCATAAAAATCCACGTGTCGAAAAAACGAAGGGTAAAAAACTTACGAGACCCGATTGAGATTCGGGTTGTCCTTTTTGGGCATTAATCTATCCGTTGACGGCCGAAAGCTATCAAAGCCGTAGAACTCATCGCGGCCTTCGTTTTGATAGGTTATGCCTCCCGTATCTCTAAACGAGCCAGAAGTTGTGGCCGTCCGAATAATCGATATCTATAGGGTGCAACATCCACGATGCAAGGTGCAACTTCCGTCCAAAATGGCGAAACAGTGTCGTACGACCTTTAGAAATGCGTGCATGGATTTGAAACGGAACAGTACCATGGTGCACCACTCATCAGCGATGGGAAGTCGAAAACAGGGCACCGTAATCCCGTTTTACCGTAAAAAACCACGTGTCGAAAAAACGAAGGGTAAAAAACTTACGAGACCCCGATTGAGATTCGGGTTGTACTTTTTGGGCATTAATCTATCCGTTGACGGCTGAAAGCTGTCAAAGCCGTAGAACTCATCGAGGCCTTCGTTTTGACAGGTTATGGCTCCCGTAACTCTAAACGAGCCAGAAGTTTTGGCCGTCCGAATAATCGATATCTACAGGGCGCAACATCCACGGTGCAAGGTGCAACATCCGTCCGAAATGGCGAAACAGTGTCGTACTACTTTTAGAAATGCGTGCATGGATTTGAAACAGAACAGTACCATGGTGCACCACTCTCCAGCGATGGGAAGTCGAAGACGGGCCACGGTAATCCCGTTTTACCATAAAAATGCACGTGTCGAAAAAACGAAGGGTAAAAAACTTACGAGACCCGATTGAGATTCGGGTTGTCCTTTTTGGGCATTAATCTATCCGTTGACGGCTGAAAGCTGTCAAAGCCGTAGAACTCATCGAGGCCTTCGTTTGACAGGTTATGGCTCCCGCAACTCTAAACGAGCCAGAAGTTATAGCCGTCCGAATAATCGATATCTACAGGGTGCAACATACACGGTGCAAGGTGCAACATCCGTCCGAAATGGCGAAACAGTGCCGTACGACTTTTCGAAATGCGTGCATGGATTTGAAACGGAACAGTACCATGGTGCAGCACTCTCCAGCGATGGTAAATCGAAGACCAGCCACGGTAATCCCGTTTTGCCGTAAAAATCCACGTGTCGAAAAAACGAAGGGTAAAAAACTTACGAGACTCGATTGAGATTCGGTTTGTCCTTTATGGGCATTAATATATCCGTTGATTGCTGAAAGCTGTCAAAGCTGTAGAACTCCTCGAGGCCTTCATTTTGACAGGTTATGGCTCCCGTAACTCTAAACGAGCTAGAAGTTATCCCCGTCCGAATAATCGATATCTACAGGGTGCAACATCCACGGTGCAAAGTGCAACATCCGTCCGAAATGGCGAAACAGTGCCGTATGACTTTTAGAAATGCGTGCATGGATTTGAAACGGAACAGTACCATGGTGCACCACTCTCCATCGATGGGAAGTCGAAGACGGGCCACGGTTATCCCGTTTTACCGTAAAAATCCACGTGTCGAAAAAACGAAGGGTAAAATACTTACGAGACCCGATTGATATTTGGGTAGTCCTTTTTGGGCATTAATCTATCCGTTGATGGCTGAAAACTGTAGAACTCATCGAGGCCTTCGTTTTGATAGGTTATGGCTCCCGTAACTCTAAACGAGCCAGAATTTATAGCCGTCCGAATAATCGATATCTACAGGGTGCAACATCCATGGTGCAAGGTGCAACATCAGTTCGAAATGGCGAAACAGTGTCGTACGACCTTTAGAAATGCGTGCATGGATTTGAAACGGAACAGTACCATGGTGCACCACTCTCCAGCGATGGGAAGTCGAAGACGGGCCACGGTAATCCCGTTTTGCCGTAAAAATCCACGTGTCGAAAAAACGAAGGGTAAAAAACTTACGAGACTCGATTGAGATTCGGGTTGTCCTTTTTGCGCATTAGACTATCCGTTGACGACTGAAAGCTGTCAAAACCATAGAACTCATCGAGGCCTTCGTTTTGACAGGTTATGGCTCCCGTAACTCTAAACGAGCCAGAAGTTATGGCCGTCCGAATAATCGATATCTATAGGGTGCAACATCCACGGTGCAAGGTGCAACATCAGTTCGAAATGGCGAAACATTGCCGTACGACTTTTTGAAATGCGTGCATGGATTTGAAACGGAACAGTACTATGGTGCACCACTCTCCAGCGATGGGAAGTCGAAGATGGGCCACGGTAATTCCGTTTTGCCGTAAAAATCCACGTGTCGAAAAAACGAAGGGTAAAAAACTTACGAGACCCGATTGAGATTCGGGTTGTCCTTTTTGCGCATTAATCTATCCGTTGACGGCTGAAAGCTGTCAAAACCGTAGAACTCATCTAGGCCTTCGTTTTGACAGGTTATGGCTCCCGTAACTCTAAACGAGCCAGAAGTTATGGCCGTCCAAATAATCGATATCTACAGGGTGCAACATCCACGGTGCAAGGTACAACATCCGTCCGAAATGGCGAAACAATGCCGTACGACCTTTAGAAATGCATGCACGGATTTGAAACGGAACAGTACCATGGTGCACCACTCTCCAACGATGGTAAATCAAAGAACAGCCGCCGTAATCCCATTTTACCGTAAAAATCCACGTGTCGAAAAAACGAAGGGTAAAAAACTTACGAGACCCGATTGAGATTCGGGTTGTCCTTTTTGGGCATTAATCTATACGTTGACGGCTGAAAGCTATCAAAGACGTAGAACTCATCGAGGCTTTCGTTTTGACAGGTTAAGGCTCCCGTAACTCTAAACGAGCCAGAAGTTATGGTCGTCCAAATAATCGTTATCTACAGGGTGCAACATCCACGGTGCAAGGTGCAACATCCGTCCGAAATGGCGAAACAGTGCCGTACGACTTTTAAAAATGCGTGCATGGACTTGAAATGGAACATTACCATGGTGGACCACTCTCCAGCGATGGAAAGTCGAAGACGGGCCACGGTAATCCCGTTTTACCGTAAAAATCCACGTGTCGAAAAAACGAAGGGTAAAAAACTTACGAGACCCGATTGAGATTCGGGTTGTCCTTTTTGGGCATTAATCTATCCGTTGACGGCTGAAAGCCGTCAGAGCCGTAGAACTCATCGAGGCCTTAGTTTTGACAGGTTATGGCTCCCGTAACTCTAAACGAGCCAGAAGTTATGGTCGTCCGAATAATCGATATCTACAGGGTGCAACATCCACGGCGTAAGGTGCAACTTCCGTCCAAAATGGCGAAACAGTGTCGTACGACCTTTAGAAATGCGTGCATGGATTTGAAACGGAACAGTACCATGGTGCACCACTCTTCAGCGATGGGAAGTCGAAAACGGGGCACCGTAATCCCGTTTTACCGTAAAAATCCACGTGTCGAAAAAACGAAGGGTAAAAAACTTACGAGACCCGATTGAGACTCGGGTTTTCCTTTTTGGGCATTAATCTATCCGCTGATGGCTGAAAGCCGTCAAAGCCGTAGAACTCATCGAGGCCTTCGTTTTGACAGGTTATGGCTCCCGTAACTCTAAACGAGCCAGAAGTTATGGTCGTCCGAATAATCGATATCTACAGGGTGCAACATCCACGGTGCAAGGTGCAACATCCGTCCGAAATGGCGAAACAGTGTCGTACGACTTTTAGAAATGCGTGCATGGATTTGAAACGGAAAAGTACCATGGTGCACCACTCTTCAGCGATGGAAAGTCGAAGACGGGCCAAGGTAATCCCGTTTTAATGTAAAAATCCACGTGTCGAAAAAACGAAGGGTAAAAAACTTACGAGACCCGATTGAGATTCGGGTTGTCCTTTTTGGGCATTAATCTATCCGTTGACGGCTGAAAACTGTCAAAGCCGTAGAACTCATCGAGGCCTTCGTTTTTACAGGTTATGGCTCCCGTAACTCTAAACGAGCCCGAAGTTATGGCCGTCCGAATAATCGATATCTACAGGGTGCAACATCCACGGTGCAAGGTGCAACATCCGTCCGAAATGGCGAAACAGTGCCGTACGACTTTTCAAAATGCGTGCATGGATTTGAAAAGGAACAGTACCATGGTGCAGCACTCTCCAGCGATGGTAAATCGAAGACCAGCCACGGTAATCCCGTTTTGCCGTAAAAATCCACGTGTCGAAAAAACGAAGGGTAAAAAACTTACGAGACCCGATTGAGATTCGGGTTTTCCTTTTTGGGCATTAATTTATCCGTTGATGGCTGAAAGCTGTAAAAGCTGTAGAACTCCTCGAGGCCTTCGTTTTGACAGGTTATGGCTCCCGTAACTCTAAACGAGCCAGAAGTTATCCCCGTCCGAATAATCTTTATCTACAGGGTGCAACATCCACGGTGCAAGGTGCAACATCCGTCCGAAATGACGAAACAGTGCCGTATGACTTTTAGAAATGCGTCCATGGATTTGAAACGGAAAATACCATGGTGCACCACTCTCCAGCCATGGGAAGTCGAAGACGGGCCACGGTAATCCCGTTTTACCGTAAAAATCCACGTGTCGAAAAAACGAAGGGTAAAATACTTACGAGACCCGATTGAGATTCGGGTTGTCCTTTTTGGGCATTAATCTATCCGTTGACGGCTGAAAGCTATAGAACTGATCGAGGCCTTCATTTTGATAGGTTATGGCTCCCGTAACTCTAAACGAGCCAGAAGTTATAGCCGTCCGAGTAATCGATATCTACAGGGTGCAACATCCACGGTGCAAGGTGCAACATCCGTCCGAAACGGCGAAACAGTGCCATACGACTTTTAGAAATGCGTGCATGGATTTGAAACGGAGCAGTACCATGGTGCACCACTCTCCAGTGATGGAAAGTCGAAGACGGGCCACGGTAATCCCGTTTTGCCGTAAAAATCCACGTGTCGAAAAAACGAAGGGTAAAAAACTTACGAGACCCGATAGAGATTCGGGTTGTCCTTTTTGGGCATTAATCTATCCGTTGACGGCTCAAAGCTGTCAAAACCGTAGAACTCATCGAGGCCTTCGTTTTGACAGGTTATGGCTCCCGTAACTCTAAACGAGCCAAAAGTTATGGCCGTCCGAATAATCGATATCTACAGGGTGCAACATCCACGGTGTAAGGTGCAACATCCGTCCGAAATGGCGAAACAGTGCCGTACGACCTTTAGAAATGCGTGCATGGATTTGAAACGGAACAGTAGCATGGTGCACCACTCTCCAACGATGGTAAATCAAAGACCAGCCACCGTAATCCCATTTTACCGTAAAAAGCCACGTGTCGAAAAAACGAAGGGTAAAAAACTTACGAGACCTGATTGAGATTCGGGTTGTCCTTTTTGAGCATTAATCTATCCGTTGACGGCTGAAAGCTGTCAAAGCCGTAGAACTCATCGAGGCCTTCGTTTTGACAGGTTAGGGCTCCCGTAACTCTAAACGAGCCAGAAGTTATGGTCGTCCGAATAATCGATATCTACAGGGTGCAACATCCACGGTGCAAGGTGCAACATCCGTCCGAAATGGCGAAACAGTGCCGTACGACCTTTAGAAATGCGTGCACGGATTTGAAACGGAACAGTACCATGGTGCACCACTCTCCGACGATGGTAAATCAAAGAACAGCCACCGTAATCCCATTTTACCGTAAAAATCCACGTGTCGAAAAAACGAAGGGTAAAAAACTTACGAGACCCGATTGAGATTCGGGTTGTCCTTTTTGGGCATTAATCTATACGTTGACGGCTGAAAGCTATCAAAGACGTAGAACTCATCGAGACTTTCGTTTTGACAGGTTAAGGCTCCCGTAACTCTAAACGAGCCAGAAGTTATGGTCGTCCAAATAATCGTTATCTACAGGGTGCAACATCCACGGTGCAAGGTGCAACATCCGTCCGAAATGGGGAAACAGTGCCGTACGACTTTTAAAAATGCGTGCATGGATTTGAAATGGAACATCACCATGGTGGACCACTCTCCAGCGATGGAAAGTCGAAGACGGGCCACGGTAATCCCGTTTTACCGTAAAAATCCACGTGTCGAAAAAACGAAGGGTAAAAAACTTACGAGACCCGATTGAGATTCGGGTTGTCCTTTTTGGGCATTAATCTATCCGTTGACGGCTGAAAGCCGTCAGAGCCGTAGAACTCATCGAGTCCTTAGTTTTGACAGGTTATGGCTCCCGTAACTCTAAACGAGCCAAAAGTTATGGTCGTCCGAATAATCGATATCTACAGGGTGCAACATCCACGGCGCAAGGTGCAACTTCCGTCCAAAATGGCGAAACAGTGTCGTACGACCTTTAGAAATGCGTGCATGGATTTGAAACGGAACAGTACCATGGTGCACCACTCTTCAGCGATGGGAAGTCGAAAACGGGGCACCGTAATCCCGTTTTACCGTAAAAATCCACGTGTCGAAAAAACGAAGGGTAAAAAACTTACGAGACCCGATTGAGATTCGGGTTGTCCTTTTTGGGCATTAATCTATCCGTTGACGGCTGAAAACTGTCAAAGCCGTAGAACTCATCGAGGCCTTCGTTTTTACAGGTTATGGCTCCCGTAACTCTAAACGAGCCCGAAGTTATGGCCGTCCGAATTATCGATATCTACAGGGTGCAACATCCACGGTGCAAGGTGCAACATCCGTCCGAAATGGCGAAACAGTGCCGTACGACTTTTCAAAATGCGTGCATGGATTTGAAACGGAACAGTACCATGGTGCACCACTCTTCAGCGATGGAAAGTCGAAGACGGGCCAAGGTAATCCCGTTTTAACGTAAAAATCCACGTGTCGAAAAAACGAAGGGTAAAAAACTTACGAGACCCGATTGAGATTCGGGTTGTCCTTTTTGGGCATTAATCTATCCGTTGACGGCTGAAAACTGTCAAAGCCGTAGAACTCATCGAGGCCTTCGTTTTTACAGGTTATGGCTCCCGTAACTCTAAACGAGCCCGAAGTTATGGCCGTCCGAATTATCGATATCTACAGGGTGCAACATCCACGGTGCAAGGTGCAACATCCGTCCGAAATGGCGAAACAGTGCCGTACGACTTTTCAAAATGCGTGCATGGATTTGAAAAGGAACAGTACCATGGTGCAGCACTCTCCAGCGATGGTAAATCGAAGACCAGCCACGGTAATCCCGTTTTGCCGTAAAAATCCACGTGTCGAAAAAACGAAGGGTAAAAAACTTACGAGACCCGATTGAGATTCGGGTTGTCCTTTTTGGGCATTAATCTATCCGTTGACGGCTGAAAGCTGTAGAACTGATCGAGGCCTTCGTTTTGATAGGTTATGGCTCCCGTAACTCTAAACGAGCCAGAAGTTATAGCCGTCCGAGTAATCGATATCTACAGGGTGCAACATCCACGGTGCAAGGTGCAACATCCGTCCGAAATGGCGAAACAGTGCCATACGACTTTTAGAAATGCGTGCATGGATTTGAAACGGAGCAGTACCATGGTGCACCACTCTCCAGCGATGGAAAGTCGAAGACGGGCCACGGTAATCCCGTTTTTCCGTAAAAATCCACGTGTCGAAAAAACGAAGGGTAAAAAACTTACGAGACCCAATTGAGATTCGGGTTGTCCTTTTTGGGCATTAATCTATCCGTTGACGGCTAAAAGCTGTCAAAACCGTAGAACTCATCGAGGCCTTCGTTTTGACAGGTTATGGCTCCCGTAACTCTAAACGAGCCAAAAGTTATGGCCGTCCGAATAATCGATATCTACAGGGTGCAACATCCACGGTGTAAGGTGCAACATCCGTCCGAAATGGCGAAACAGTGCCGTACGACATTTAGAAATGCGTGCATGGATTTGAAACGGAACAGTAGCATGGTGCACCACTCTCCAACGATGGTAAATCAAAGACCAGCCACCGTAATCCCATTTTACCGTAAAAAGCCACGTGTCGAAAAAACGAAGGGTAAAAAACTTACGAGACCTGATTGAGATTCGGGTTGTCCTTTTTGGGCATTAATCTATCCGTTGACGGCTGAAAGCTGTCAAAGCCGTAGAACTCATCGAGGCCTTCGTTTTGACAGGTTAGGGCTCCCGTAACTCTAAACGAGCCAGAAGTTATGGTCGTCCGAATAATCGATATCTACAGGGTGCAACATCTACGGTGCAAGGTGCAACATCCGTCCGAAATGGCGAAACAGTGCCGTACGACTTTTAGAAATGCCCAAAAAGGAAGACCCGAATCTCAATCGGGTCTCGTAAGTTTTTTACCCTTCGTTTTTTCGACACGTGGATTTTTACGGCAAAACGGGATTACGGTGCCCCGTTTTCGACTTTCCATCGCTGCAGAGTGGTGCACCATGGTACTGTTCCGTCTCAAATCCATGCACGCATTTCTAAAGGTCGTACGGCACTGTTTCGCCATTACGGACGGATGTTGCACCTTGCACCGTGGATGTTGCACCCTGTAGATATCGATTATTCGGACGACCATAATTTCTGGCTCGTTTAGAGTTACGGGAGCCATAACCTGTCAAAACGAAGGCCTCGATGAGTTGTCCGGCTTTGATAGCTCTCAGCCGTCAACGGATAGATTAATGTCCAAAAAGGACAACCCGAATCTCAATCGGGTCTCGTAAGTTTTTTACGCTTCGTTTTTTCGACACGTGGATTTTTACGGTAAAACGGGATTACGGTGCCCCGTTTTCGACTTCCCATCACTAGAGAGTGATGCACCATGGTACTGTTCCGTTTCAAATCCATGCACGCATTTCTAAAGGTCGTACGGCACTGTTTCGCCATTTCGGACAGATGTTGTACCTTGCACCGTGGATGTTGCACCCTGTAGATATTGATTATTCTGACGGCCATAACTTCTGGCTCGTTTAGAGTTACGCGAGCCATAACCTGTCAAAATGAAGACCTCGATGAGTTCTACGGCTTTGACAGCTTTCAGTCGTCAACGGATAGATTAATGCCCAAAAAGTACAACCCGAATCTCAATATGGTCTCGTAAGTTTTTTACCTTTCGTTTTTTCGACACGTGGATTTTTACAGTAAAACGGGATCAGTAAAACGGGATTACCGTGGCCCGTCTTCGACTTCCCATCGCTGGAGAGTGGTGCACCATGGTACTGTTCCGTTTCAAATCCATGCACGCATTTCTAAAAGTCATACGACACTGTTTCGCCATTTCGGACGGATGTTGCACCTTGCACCGTGGATGTTGCACCCTGTAGATATCGATTATTCGGACGGCCATAACTTCTGGCTTGTTTAGAGTTACGGGAGCCATAACCTGTCAAAACTAAGGCCCCGATGAGTTCTACGGCTTTGACAGCTATCAGCCGTCAACGGATAGATTAATGCCCAAAAAGGACAACCCGAATCTCGATCGGGTCTCGTAAGTTTTTTACCCTTCGTTTTTTCGACACGTGGATTTTTACGGTAAAACGGGATTACGGTGGCTGGTCTTCGATTTACCATCGCTGGAAAGTGGTGCACCATGGTACTGTTCCGTTTCAAATCTATGCACGCATTTCTAAGGGTCGTACGACACTGTTTCGCCATTTCGGACGGATGTTGCACCTTGCACCGTGGATGTTGCACCCTGTAGATATCGATTATTCGGACGACCATAACTTCTGGCTCGTTTAGAGTTACGGGAGCCATAACCTGTCAAAACGAAGGCCTCGATGAGTTCTACGGTTTTGACAGCTTTCAGCCGTCAACGGATAGATTAATGCCCAAAAAGGACAACCCGAATCTCAATCAGGTATCGTAAGTTTTTTACCCTTCGTTTTTTCGACACGTGGATTTTTACGGTAAAACGGGATTACCTTGGCCTGTCTTCGACTTCCCATCTCTGAAGAGTGGTGCACCATGGTACTGTTCCGTTTCAAATCCATGCACGCATTTCTAAAAGTCGTACGGCACTGTTTCGCCATTTCGGACGGATGTTGCACCTTGCACCGTGGATGTTGCACCCTGTAGATATTGATTATTCGGACGGCCATAACTTCTGGCTCGTTTAGAGTTACGGGAGCCATAACCTGTCAAAACGAAGGCCTCGATGATTTCTACGGCTTTGGTAGCTTTCAGTCGTCAACGGATAGACTAATGCCCAAAATGGAAGACCCTAATCTCAATCGGGTCTCGTAAGTTTTTTACCCTTCGTTTTTTCGACACGTGGATTTTTACGGCAAAACGGGATTACGGTGGCTGGTCTTCGATTTACCATCGCTGGAAAGTGGTGCACCATGGTACAGTTCCGTTTCAAATCTATGCACGCATTTCTAAGGGTCGTACGACACTGTTTCGCCATTTCGGACGGATGTTGCACCTTGCACAGTGGATGTTGCACCCTGTAGATATCGATTATTCGGACGACCATAACTTCTGGCTCGTTTAGAGTTACGGGAGCCATAACCTGTCAAAACGAAGGCCTCGATGAGTTCTACGGCTTTGACCGCTTTCAGCCGTCAACGGATAGATTAATGCCCAAAAAGGACAACCCGAATCTCAATCGGGTCTCATAAGTTTTTTACCCTTCGTTTTTTCGACACGTGGATTTTTACGGTAAAACGGGATTACCGTGGCCCGTCTTCGACTTCCCCTCGCTGGAGAGTGGTGCACTATGGTACTGTTCCGTTTCAAATCCATGCACGCATTTCTAAAAGTCGTACGACACTGTTTCGCCATTTCGGACGGATGTTGCACCTTGCACCGTGGATGTTGCACCCTGTAGATATCGATTATTCGGACGGCCATAACTTCTGGCTTGTTTAGAGTTACGGGAGCCATAACCTATCAAAACGAAGGCCTCGATGAGTTCTACGGCTTTGACAGCTTTCAGCCATCAACGGATAGATTAATGCCCAAAAAGGACAACCCGAATCTCAATCGGGTCTCGTAAGTTTTTTACCCTTCGTTTTTTCGACACGTGGATTTTTACGGTAAAACGGGATTACGGTGCCCCGTTTTCGACTTCCCATCGCTGGAGAGTGGTGCACCATGGTACTGTTCCGTTTCAAATCCATGCACGCATTTGTAAAGGTCGTACGGCACTGTTTCGCCATTTCGGACGGATGTTGCACCTTGCACCGTGGATGTTGCACCCTGTAGATATCGATTATTCGGACGGCCATAACTTTTAGCTCGTTTAGAGTTACGGGAGCCATAACCTATCAAAACGAAGGCTTCGATGAGTTCTACAGCTTTGACAACTTTCAGCCATCAACGGATAGATTAATGCCCAAAAAGGACAACCCGAATCTCAATCGGGTCTCGTAAGTTTTTTACCCTTCGTTTTTTCGACACGTGGATTTTTACGGCAAAACGGGATTACGGTGCCTCGTTTTCGACTTCCCATCGCTGGAGAGTGGTGCACCATGGTAATGTTCCGTTTAAAATCCATGCACGCATTTCTAAAGGTCGTACGGCACTGTTTCGCCATTTCGGACGGATGTTGCACCTTGCACCGTGGATGTTGCACCCTGTAGATATCGATTATTCGGACGGTCATAACTTCTGGCTCGTTTAGAGTTACGGGAGACATAACCTGTCAAAACGAAGGCCTCGATGAGTTCTACGGCTTTAACAACTTTCAGCCGTCAACGGATAGAATAATGCCCAAAAAGGACAACCCGAATCTCAATCAGGCCTCGTAAGTTTTTTACCCTTCGTTTTTTCGACACGTGGATTTTTATGGTAAAACGGGATTACCTTGGGCCGTCTTCGACTTTCCATCGCTGAAGAGTGGTGCACCATGGTACTGTTCGGTTTCAAATCCATGCACGCATTTCTAAAAGTCGTACGGCACTGTTTCGCCATTTCGGACGGATGTTGCACCATGCATAGTGGATGTTGCACCCTGTAGATATCGATTATTCGGACGGCCATAACTTCTGGCTCGTTTAGAGTTACGGGATCCATAACCTGTCAAAACGAAGGCCTCGATGAGTTCTACGGTTTTGAGAGCTTTCAGCCGTCAACGGATAGATTAATGCCCAAAAGGACAACCCGAATCTCAATCGGGTCTCGTAAGTTTTTTACCCTTCGTTTTTTCGACACGTGGATTTTTACGGTAAAACGGGATTACCTTGGCCCGTCTTCGACTTCCCATCACTGAAGAGTGGTGCACCATGGTACTGTTCCGTTTCAAATCCATGCACGCATTTCTAAATGTCGTACGACACTGTTTCTCCATTTCGGACGGATGTTGCACCTTGCACCGTGGATGTTGCACCCTGTAGATATCGATTATTCGGACGGCCATAACTTCTGGCTCGTTTAAAGTTACGGGAGCCATAACATGTCAAAACGAAGGCCTCGATGAGTTCTATGGCTTTGACAGCTTTCAGTCGTCAACGGATAGACTAATGCCCAAAAAGAAAGACCCGAATCTCAATCGGGTCTCGTAAGTTTTTTACCCTTCGTTTTTTCGACACGTGGATTTTTACAGCAAAACGGGATTACGGTGGCTGGTCTTCGATTTACCATCGCTGGAGAGTGATGCACCATGGTACAGTTCCGTTTCAAATCCAAGCACGTATTTCTAAAAGTCGTACGACACTGTTTCGCCATGTCGGACGGATGTTGCACCTTGCACCGTGGATGTAGCACCCTGTAGATATCGATTATTCGGACGGCCATAACATCTGGCTCGTTAAGAGTTACGGGAGCCATAACCTGTCAAAACGAAGGCCTCGATGAGTTCTACGGTTTTGACGGCTTTCAGCCGTCAACGGATAGATTTATGCCCAAAAAGGACAACCCGAATCTCAATCGGGTCTCGTAAGTTTTTTACCCTTCGATTTTTCGACATGTGAATTTTTACGGTAAAACGGGATTACCATGGCCCGTTCTTCGACTTCCCATCGCTGGAGAGTGGTGCACCATGGTACTGTTCCGTTTCAAATCCATGCACGTATTTCTAAAAGTCATACGGCACTGTTTCGCCATTTCGGACGGATGTTGCACCTTGCACCGTGGATGTTGCACCCTGTAGATATCGATTATTCGGACGGGCATAACTTCTGGCTCGTTTAGAGTTACGGGAGCCATAACCTGTTAAAACGAAGGCCTCGATGAGTTCTTCGGCTTTGATAGCTTTCAGCCATCAACGGATATATTAATGCCCAAAAAGGGCAACTCGAATCTCAATCGGGACTCGCAAGCTTTTTACCCTTCGTTTTTTCGACACGTGGATTTTTACAGCAAAACGGGATTACCGTGGCTGGTCTTCGATTTACCATTGCTGGAGAGTGGTGCACCATGGTATTGTTCCGTTTCAAATCCATGCACGCATTTCTAAAAGACGTACGGCACTGTTTTGCCATTTCGGGCGGATGTTGCACCTTGCACCGTGGATGTTGCACCCTGTATATATCGATTATTCGGACGGCTATAACTTCTCGCTCGTTTAGAGTTACGGGAGCCATAACCTGTCAAAACGAAGGCCTCAATGAGTTCTACGGTTTTGACAGCTTTCAGCCGTCAACGGATGGATTAATGCCCAAAAAGGACAACCCGAATCTCAATCGGGTCTTGTAAGTTTTTTACCCTTCGTTTTTTCGACACGTGGATTTTTACGGTAAAATGGGATTACCGTGGCCCGTCTTCGACTTCCCATCGCTGAAGTGTGGTGCACCATGGTACCGTTCCGTTTCAAATCCATGCACGCATTTCTAAAAGTCATACGGCACTGTTTCGCCATTTCGGACGGATGTTGCACCTTGCACCGTGGATGTTGCACCCTGTAGATATCGATTATTCGGACGTCCATAACTTCTGACTCGTTTAGAGTTACGGGAGCCATAACCTGTCAACACGAAGACCTCGACGAGTTCTATGGCATTGACTGCTTTCACCCGTCAACGGATAGACTAATGCCCAAAAAGGACAACCCAAATCTCAATCGGGTCTCGTAAGTTTTTTACCCTTTGTTTTTTCGACACGTGGATTTTTATGGTAAAACGGGATTACGGTGGCTGGTCTTCGATTTACCATCGCTGGAGAGTGGTGCACCATGGTGCTGTTCCATTTCAAAACCATGCACGCATTTCTAAAGGTCGTACGGCACTGTTTCGCCATTTCGGACGGATGTTGCACCTTGCACCGCAGATGTTGCACCCTGTAGATATCGATTATTCGGACGGCCATAACTTCTGGCTCGTTTAGATTTATGGGACCATAACCTGTCAAAACGAAGGACTCGATGAGTTCTACGGTTTTGACAGCTTTCAGCCATCAACGGATAGATTAATGCCCAAAAAGGACAAGCCGAATCTCAGTCGGGTCTCGTAAGTTTTTTACCCTTCATTTTTTCGACACGTGGATTTTTACGGTAAAACGGGATTACCGTGGCCCGTCTTCGACTTCCCTTCGCTGAAGAGTGGTGCACCATGGTACTGTTCCGTTTCAAATCCATGCACGCATTTCTAAATGTCGTACGCTACTGTTTCGCCATTTCGGACGTATGTTTCACCTTGCACCGCGGATGTTGCACCCTGTAGATATCGATTATTCGGACGGCCATAACTTCTGGCTCGTTTAGAGTTACGGGAGCCATAACCTGTCAAAACGAAGGCCACGATGAGTTCTACGGCTTTGACGGCTTTCATCCGTCAACGGATAGATTAATGCCCAAAAAGGACAACCCGAATCTCGATCGGGTCTCGTAAGTTTTTTACCCTTCGTTTTTTCGACACGTGGATTTTTGCGGTAAAACGGGATTACGGTTCCCCGTTTTCGACTTCCCATCGCTGGAGAGTGGTGCACCATGGTACTGTTCCGTTTCAAATCCATGCACGCATTTCTAAAGTTCGTACGGCACTGTTTCGCCATTTCGGACGGATGTTGCACCTTGCACCGTGGATGTTGCATCCTGTAGATATCGATTATTCGGACGGCCATAACTTCTGGCTCGTTTTGAGTTACGGGAGCCATAATCTGTCAAAACGAAGGCCTCGAGGAGTTCTACGGCTTTGACAGCTTTTAGCCATCAACGGATAGATTAATGCCCAAAAAGGACAACCCGAATCTCAATCGGGTCTCGTAAGTTTTCTACCGTTCGTTTTTTCGACACGTGGATTTTTACGGTAGAACGGTATTGCCGTGGCCCGTCTTCGACTTCCCATCGCTGAAGAGTGATGCACCATGGTACTGTTCCGTTTCAAATCCATGCACGCATTTCTAAAGGTCGTACGGCACTGTTTCTCCATTTCGGACGGATGTTGCACCTTGCACCGTGGATGTTGCACCCTGTAGATATCGATTATTCGGACGGCCATAACTTCTGGATCGTTTAGAGTTACGGGAGCCATTACCTGTCAAAACGAAGGCCTCGATGAGTTCTACGGCTTTGACAGCTTTCAGCCGTCAACGGATAGATTAATGCCCAAAAAGGACAGCCTGAATCTCAATCGGGTCTCGTAATTTTTTACCCTTCGTTTTTTCGACACGTGGATTTTTACGGTAAAATGAGATTACCGTGGCCCGTCTTCGACTTTCCATCGCTGGAGAGTGGTGCACCATGGTACTGTTCCATTTCAAATCCATGCACGCATTTCTAAAAGTCATAGGGCACTGTTTCGCCATTTCGGATGGATGTTGCACCTTGCACCGTGGATGTTGCACCCTGTAGATATCGATTATTCGGACGGCCATAACTTCTGGCTCGTTTAGAGTTACGGGAGCCATAACCTGTCAAAACGAAGACCTCGATGAGTTCTATGGCTTTGACAGCTTTCAGCCATCGACGGATAGAATAATGCCCAAAAAGGACAACCCGAATCTCAATCGGGTCTCGTAAGTTTTTTACCCTTCGTTTCTTCGACACGTTGATTTTTACGGTGAAACGGGATTACGGTGGCCCGTCTTCGATTTACCATCGCTGGAGAGTGGTTCACCATGGTACTGTTCCGTTTCAAATCCATGCACGCATTTCTAAAGGTCGTACGGCACTGTTTCTCCATCTGGATCGTTTAGAGTTACGGGAGCCATAACCTGTCAAAACGAAGGCCTCCGTGAGTTCTACGGCTTTGACAGCTTTCAGCCGTCAACGGATAGATTAATGCCCAAAAAGGACAGCCCGAATCTCAATCGGGTCTCGTAAGTTTTTTACCCTTCGTTTTTTCGACACGTGGATTTTTACGGCAAAACGGGATTACCGTGGCCCGTCTTCGACTTCGAATCGCTGGAGAGTGGTGCACCATGGTACTGTTCCGTTTCAAATCCATGCACACATTTTTAAAAGTCATACGGCATAGTTTCGCCATTTCGGACGGATGTTGCACCTTGCACCGTGGATGTTGCACCCTGTAAATATCGATTATTCGGATGGCCTTAACTTCTGGCTCGTTTAGAGTTACGGGAGCCATAACCTATCAAAACGAAGGCCTCGATGAGTTCTACGGCTTTGACAGCTTTCAGCCATCAACGGATCGATTAATGCCCAAAAAGGACAACCCGAATCTCAATCGGGTCTCGTAAGTTTTTTACCCTTCGTTTTTCCGACACGTGGATTTTTACGGCAAAACGGGATTACGGTGCCCCGTTTTCGACTTCCCATCGCTGGAGAGTGGTGCACCATGGTACTGTTCCGTTTCAAATCCATGCACGCATTTCTAAAGGTCGTACAACACTGTTTCGCCATTTCGGACGGATGTTGCACCTTGCACCGTGGATGTTGCACCCTGTAGATATCGATTATTCGGACGGCCATAACTTATGGCTCGTTTAGAGTTACGGGAGCCATAACCTATCAAAACGAAGGCCACGATGAGTTCTACGGATTTGACAGCTTTCAGCTGGTAACGGATAGACTAATGCCCAAAAAGGACAACCCGAATCTCAATCGGGTCTCGTAAGTTTTTTACCCTTCGTTTTTTCGACACGTGAATTGTTACGGCAAAACGGGATTACGGTGCCCCGTTTTCGACTTCCCATCGCTGGAGAGTGGTGCACCATGGTACTGTTCCGTTTCAAATCCATGCACGCATTTCTAAAGGTCGTACGACACTGTTTCGCCGTTTCGGACGGATGTTGCACCTTGCACCGTGGATGTTGCACCCTATAGATATCGATTATTCGGACGGCCATAACTTCTGGATCGTTTAGAGTTACGGGAGCCATAACTTGTCAAAACAAAGGCCTCGATGAGTTCTACGGCTTTGACAGCTTTTAGCCGTCAACGGATAGATTAATGCCCAAAAAGCACAACCCGAATATCGACTGGGTCTCGTAAGTTTTTTACCCTTCGTTTTTTAGACACATGGATTTTTACGGTAAAACGGGATTACCGTGGCCCATCTTCGACTTCCCATCGTTGAAGAGTGATGCACCACGGTACTGTTGCGTTTCAAATCCATGCACGCATTTCTAAAGGTCGTACGACACTGTTTCTCCATTTCGGACGGATGTTGCACCTTGCACCGTGGATGTTGCACCCTATAGATATCGATTATTCGGACGATCATAACTTCTGGCTCGTTTAGAGTTATGGGAGCCATAACCTGTCAAAACGAAGAGCTCGATGAGTTCTACGGCATTGACAGCTTTCAGCCGTCAACGGATAGATTAATGCCCAAAAAGGACAACCCGAATCTCAATCGGGTCTCGTAAGTTATTTACCCTTCGTTTTTTCGACACGTGGATTTTTACGGTAAAACGGGATTACCGTGGCCCGTCTTCGACTTTCCATCGCTGGAGAGTGGTGCACCATGGTACTGTTCCGTTTCAAATCCATGCACGCATTTATAAAAGTCATACGGCACTATTTCGCCATTTCGGACGGATGTTGCACCTTGCACCGTGGATGTTGCACCCTGTAGATATCGATTATTCGGACGGCCATAACTTCTGCCTCGTTTAGAGTTACGGGAGCCAAAACCTGTCAAAACGAAGACCTCGATGAGTTCTACGGCTTTGACAGCTTTCAGCCGTCAACAGATAGATTAATGCCCAAAAAGGACAACCCGAATCTCAATCGGGTCTCGTAAGTTTTTTACCCTTCTTTTTTTCGACATGTGGATTTCTACGGTAAAACGGGATTACCGTGGCTGGTCTTTGATTTACCACCGCTGGAGAGTGGTGCACAATGGTACTTTTCTGTTTCAAATCCATTCACGCATTTCTAAAGGACGTACGGCACTGTTTCGCCATTTCGGACGGATGTTTCACCTTGCACCGTGGATGTTGCACCCTGTAGATATCGATTATTCGGACGGCCATAACTTCTGGCTCGTTAAGAGTTACGGTAGCCATAACCTGTCAAAACGAAGGCCTCGATGAGCTCTACGGCTTTGACAGCTTTCAGCCATCAACGGATAGATTAGTGCCCAAAAAGGACAAGCCGAATCTCAATCGGGTCTCGTAAGTTTTTTACCCTTCGTTTTTTCGACACGTGGATTTTTGCGGTAAAACCGGATTACCGTGGCCCGTCTTCGACTTCCCATCGCTGCAGAGTGGTGAACCATGGTACTGTTCCATTTCAAATCCATGCACGCATTTCCAAAGGTCGTACGACACTGTTTCTCCATTTCGTACGGATGTTGCACCTTGCACCGTGGATGTTGCACCCTGTAGATATCGATTATTCGGACGGCCATAACTTCTGGCTCATTTATAGTTACGGGAGCCATAACCTATCAAAACGAAGTCCTCGATGAGTTCTACGGCTTTGACTGCTTTCAGCCGTCAACGGATAGATTAATGCCCAAAAAGGACAGCCCGAATCTCAATCGGGTCTCGTAAGTTTTTTACCATTCGTTTTTTCGACACGTGGATTTATACGGTAAAACGGGATTATCGTGGCCCGTCTTCGACTTCCCATCGCTGGTGAGTGGTGCACCATGGTACTGTTCCGTTTCAAATCCATGCACGCATTTCTAAAGGTCGTACGACACTGTTTCGCCATTTCGGACGGATGTTGCACCTTGCACCGTGGATGTTGCACCCTATAGATATCGATTATTCGGACGGCCATAACTTCTGGATCGTTTAGAGTTACGGGAGCCATAACCTGTCAAAACAAAGGCCTCGATGAGTTCTACGGCTTTGACAGCTTTTAGCCGTCAACGGATAGATTAATGCCCAAAAAGCACAACCCGAATATCGACTGGGTCTCGTAAGTTTTTTACCCTTCGTTTTTTAGACACATGGATTTTTACGGTAAAACGGGATTACCGTGGCCCATCTTCGACTTCCCATTGTTGAAGAGTGAATGCACCACGGTACTGTTGCGTTTCAAATCCATGCACGCATTTCTAAAGGTCGTACGGCACTGTTTCGCCATTTCGGACGGATGTTGCACCTTGCAACGCTGATGTTGCACCCTGCAGATATCGATTATTCAGACGGCCATAACTTCTGGCTCGTTTAGAGTTACTGGAGCCATAACCTGTCAAAACGAAGGCCTCGATGAGTTCTACGGTTTTGTCGGCTTTCAGCCGTCAACGGATATATTAATGCCCAAAAAGGACAACCCGAATCTCAATCGGGTCTCGTAAGTTTTTTACCCTTCGTTTTTTCGACACGTGGATTTTTACGGTAAAACGGGATTACCGTGGCCCGTCTTCGACTTTCCATCGCTGAAGAGTGGTGCACCATGGTACTGTTCCGTTTCAAATCCATGCACGCATTTCTAAAAGTCGTACGGCACTGTTTCGCCATTTCGGAAGGATGTTGAACCTTGCAACGTGGATGTTGCACCCTGTAGATATCGATTATTCGGACGGCCATAACTTCTGGATCGTTTAGAGTTACGGAGCCATAACCTGTCAAAACGAAGGCCTCGATGAGTTATATGGCTTTGACCGCTTTCAGCCGTCAACGGATAGATTAATGCCCAAAAAGGACAACCCGAATCTCAATCGGGTCTCGTAAGTTTTTTACCCTTCGTTTTTTCGACACGTGGATTTTTACGGTAAAACGGGATTACCGTGGCCCGTCTTCGACTTCCCATCGCTGGAGAGTGGTGTACCATAGTACTGTTCCGTTTCAAATCCATGCATGCATTTCTAAAAGTCATACGACAAAGTTTCGTCATTTCGGACGGATGTTGCACCTTTCACCGTGGATGTTGCACCCTGTAGATATCTATTATTCGGACGGCCATAACTTCTGGCTCGTTTAGAGTTACGGGAGCCATAACCTATCAAAACGAAGGCCTCGATGAGTTCTACGGCTTTGACAGCTTTCAGCCCTCAACGGATAGACTAATGCCCAAAAAGGACAACCCGAATCTCAATCGGGTCTCGTAAGTTTTTTACCCTTCGTTTTTTCGACACGTGGATTTTTACGGCAAAACGGGATTACGGTCCCCGTTTTCGACTTTCCATCGCTGGAGAGTGGTGCACCATGGTACAGTTCCGTTTCAAATCCATGCACGCATTTCTAAAGGTCGTACGGCACTATTTCGCCATTTCGGACGGATGTTGCACCTTGCACCGTGGATGTTGCACCCTGTAGATATCGATTATTCGGACGACCATAACTTCTGGCTCGTTTAGAGTTACGGGAGCCATAACCTGTCAAAACGAAGGCCTCGATGAGTTTTACGGCTTTGATAGATTTTAGCCGTCAACGGATAGATTAATGCCCAAAAAGGACAACCCGAATCTCGATCGGGTCTCGTAAGTTTTTTACCCTTCGTTTTTTCGACACGTGGATTTTTACGGTAAAATGGGATTACCGTGGCCCGTCTTCGACTTCCCATCGCTGAAGAGTGATGCACCACGATACTGTTCCGTTTCAAATCCATGCACGCATTTCTAAAGGTCGTACGACACTATTTCTCCATTTCGGACGGATGTTGCACCTTGCACCGTGGATGTTGCACCCTGTAGATATCGATTATTCGGACGGCCATAACTTCTGGGTCGTTTAGAGTTACGGGAGCCATGACCTGTCAAAACGAAGGCTTCGATGAGTTCTACGGTTTTGACAGCTTTCAGCCGTCAACGGATAGATCAATGCCCAAAAAGGACAACCCGAATCTCAATCGGGTCTCGTAAGTTTTTTACCCTTCGTTTTTTCGACACGCGGATTTTTACGGTTAAACGGGATTACCGTGGCCCGTCTTCGACTTCCCATCGCTGGAGAGTGGTGCACCATGGTACTGTTCCGTTTCAAATCCATGCACGCATTTCTAAAAGTTATACGGCACTATTTCGCCATTTCGGACGGATGTTGCACCTTGCACCGTGGAAGTTGCACCCTGTAGATATCGATTATTCGGACGGCCATAACTTCTGGCTCGTTTAGAGTTACGGGAGCCATAACCTGTCAAAACGAAGACCTCGATGAGTTCTACGGCTTTGACAGCTTTCAGCCGTCAACGGATAGATTGATGCCCAAAAAGGACAACCCGAATCTCAATCGGGTCACGTATATTTTTTACCCTTCGTTTTTTCGACACGTGGATTTTTACGGTAAAACGGGATTACGGTGGCTGGTCTTCGATTTACCATCGCTGGAGAGTGATGCACCATGGTACTGTTCCGTTTCAAATCCATGCACGCATTTCTAAAGGTCGTACGGCACTGTTTCGCCATTTCGGACGGATGTTGCACCTTGCACCGTGGATGTTGCACCCTATAGATATCGATTATTCAGACGGCCATAACTTCTGGCTCGTTTAGAGTTACGGGAGCCATAACCTGTCAAAACGAAGGCCTCGATGAGTTCTACGGTTTTGACAGCTTTCAGCCGCCAACGGATAGATTAATGTCCAAAAAGGACAATCCGAATCTCAATCGGGTCTCGTAAGTTTTTTACCCTTCGTTTTTTCGACACGTGGATTTTTACGGTAAAACGGGATTACCGTGGCCCGTCTTCGACTTCCCATCGCTGAAGAGTGGTGCACCATGGTACTGTTCCGTTTCAAATCCATACACGCATTTCTAAAAGTCGTACAGCACTATTTCGCCATGTCGGACGGATGTTGCACCTTGCACCGTTGATGTTGCACCCTGTAGATATCGATTATTCCGACGGCCATAACTTCTGGCTCGTTTAGAGTTACGGGAGCTATAACCTATAAAAATGAAGGCCTCGATGAGTTCCACGGTTTTGACAGCTTTCAGCTGTCAACGGATAGATTAATGCCCAAAAAGGACAACCCGAATCTCAATCGGGTCTCGTAAGTTTTTTACCCTTCGTTTTTTCGACACGTGGATTTTTACGGTAAAACGGGATTACCGTGGCACGTCTTCGACTTCCCATCGCTGAAGAGTGGTGCACCATGGTAATGTTCCGTTTCAAATCCATGCATGCATTTCTAAAAGTCGTACGACACTGTTTCGCCATTTCGGACGGATGTTGCACCTTGCACCGTGGATGTTGCACCTTGTAGATATCGATTATTCGGACGACCATAACTTCTGCCTCGTTTAGAGTTTTGGGAGACATAACCTATCAAAATGAAGGCCTCGATGAGTTATATGGCTTTGACAGCTTTCAGCCATCAACGGATAGATTAATTCCCCAAAAGGATAACCCGAATCTCAATCGGGTCTCGTAAGTTTTTTACCCTTCGTTTTTTCGACACGTGGATTTTTATGGTAAAACAGGATTACCGTGGCCCGTCTTCGACTTCCCATCGCTGGAGAGTGATGCACCATGGTACTGTTCCGTTCCAAATCCATGCACGCATTTCTAAAGGTCGTACGGCACTGTTTCTTCATTTCGGACTGATGTTGCACCTTGCATCGTGGATGTTGCACCCTGTAGATATCGATTATTCGGACGGCCATAACTTCTGGCTCGTTTAGAGTTACGGGAGCCATAACTGGTTAAAACGAAGGCCTCGATGAGTTCTACGGCTTTGACAGCTTTCAGCCGTCAACGGATAGATTAATGCCCAAAAAGGACAACCCGAGTCTCAATCGGGTCTCGTAAGTTTTTTACCCTTCGTTTTTTCGACACGTGGATTTTTACGGTAAAACGGGATTAACGTGGCCCGTCTTCGACTTCCCATCGCTGGAGAAAGGTGCACCATGGTACTGTTCCATTTCAAATCCATGCACGCATTTCTAAAAGTCATACGGCATAGTTTCGCCATTTCGGACGGATGTTGCACCTTGCACCGTGGATGTTGCACCCTGTAGATATCGATTATTCGGACGGCCATAACTTCTGGCTCGTTTAGATTTACGGGAGCCATAACCTATCAAAATAAAGGCCTCGATGAGTTCTACGGCTTTGACAGCTTTCAGCCGGTAACGGATAGACTAATGCCCAAAAAGGACAACCCGAATCTCAATCGGGTCTCGTAAGTTTTTTACCCTTCGTTTTTTCGACACGTGGATTTTTACGGCAAAACGGGATTACGGTGCCCCGTTTTTGACTTCCCATCGCTGGAGAGTGGTGCACCATGGTACTGTTCCGTTTCAAATCCATGCACGCATTTCTAAAGGTCGTACGGCACTGTTTCGCCATTTCGGACGGATGTTGCACCTTGCACCGTGGATGTTGCACCCTATAGATATCGATTATTCGGACGGCCATAACTTCTGGCTCGTTTAGAGTTACGGGAGCCATAACCTGTCAAAACGAAGGCCTCCCTGAGTTCTACGGCTTTGACAGCTTTCAGCCATCAACGGATATATTAATGCCCAAAAAGGACAACCCGAATCTCAATCGGGTCTCGTAAGTTTTTTACCCTTCTTTTTTTCGACATGTGGATTTTTACGGTAAAACGGGATTACCGTGGCCAGTCTTCGACTTCCCATCGCTGAAGAGTGGTGCACCATGGAACTGTTCCATTTCAAATCCATGCTCGCATTTCTAAAAGTCGTACGACACTGTTTCGCCATTTCGGACGGATGTTGCAACTTGCACCGTGGATGTTGCACCCTGTAGATATCGATTATTCGGACGGCCATAACTTCTGGCTCGTTTAGAGTTACGGGAGCCATAACCGGTTAAAACGAAGGCCTCGATGAGTTCTACGGCTTTGACAGCTTTCAGCCGTCAACGGATAGATTAATGCCCAAAAAGGACAACCCGAATCTCAATCGGGTCTCGTAAGTTTTTTACCCTTCGTTTTTTCGACACGTGGATTTTTACGGTAGAACGGGATTAACATGGCCCGTCTTCGACTTCCCATCGCTGGAGAGTGGTGCACCATGGTACTGTTCCATTTCAAATCCATGCACGCATTTCTAAAAGTCATACGGCATAGTTTCGCCATTTCGGACGGATGTTGCACCTTGCACCGTGGATGTTGCACCCTGTAGATATCGATTATTCGGACGGCCATAACTTCTGGCTCGTTTAGAGTTACGGGAGCCATAACCTATCAAAATAAAGGCCTCGATGAGTTCTACGGCTTTGACAGCTTTCAGCCGGTAACGGATAAACTAATGCCCAAAAAGGACAACCCGAATCTCAATCGGGTCTCGTAAGTTTTTTACCCTTCGTTTTTTCGACACGTGGATTTTTACGGCAAAACGGGATTACGGTGCCCCGTTTTCGACTTCCCATCGCTGGAGAGTGTTGCACCACGGTACTGTTCCGTTTCAAATCCATGCACGCATTTCTAAAGGTCGTACGGCACTGTTTCGCCATTTCGGACGGATGTTGCACCTTGCACCGTGGATGTTGCACCCTGTAGATATCGATTATTCGGACGGCCATAACTTCTGGCTCGTTTAGAGTTACGGGAGCCATAAACTGTCAAAACGAAGGCCTCCCTGAGTTCTACGGCTTTGACAGCTTTCAGCCATCAATGGATATAATAATGCCCAAAAAGGACAACCCGAATCTCAATCGGGTCTCGTAAGTTTTTTACCCTTCTTTTTTTCGACACGTGGATTTTTACGGTAAAACGGGATTACCGTGGCCAGTCTTCGACTTCCCATCGCTGAAGAGTGGTGTACCATGGTACTGTTCCGTTTCAAATCCATGCACGCATTTCTAAAAGTCGTACGGCACTGTTTCGCCATTTCGGACGGATGTTGCAACTTGCACCATCCGTTTAGAGTTACGGGAGCCATAACCTATCAAAACGAAGGCCTCAATGAGTTCTACGGCTTTGACAGCTTTCAGCCGTCAACGGATAGATTAATGCCCAAAAAGGACAACCCGAATCTCAATCGGGTCTCGTAAGTTTTTTACCCTTCGTTTTTTCGACGCGTGGATTTTTACGGTAAAACGGGATTACCGTGGCCCGTCTTCGACTTTGCATCGCTGGAGAGTGGTGCACCATGGTACTGTTCCGTTTCAAATCCATGCACACATTTTTAAAAGTCATACGGCATAGTTTCGCCATTCCGGACGGATGTTGCACCTTGCACCGTGGATGTTACACCCTGTAAATATCGATTATTCGGATGGCCTTAACTTCTGGCTCGTTTAGAGTTACGGGAGCCATAACCTATCAAAACGAAGGCCACGATGAGTTCTACGGCTTTGACAGCTTTCAGCCATCAACGGATCGATTAATGCCCAAAAAGGACAACCCGAATCTCAATCGGGTCTCGTAAGTTTTTTACCCTTCGTTTTTCCGACACGTGGATTTTTACGGCAAAACGGGATTACGGTGCCCCGTTTTCGACTTCCCATCGCTGGAGAGTGGTGCACCATGGTACTGTTCCGTTTCAAATCCATGCACGCATTTCTAAAGGTCGTACAACACTGTTTCGCCATTTCGGATGGATGTTGCACCTTGCACCGTGGATGTTGCACCATGTAGATATAGATTATTCGGACGGCCATAACTTCTGGCTCGTTTAGAGTTACGGGAGCCATAACCTATCAAAACGAAGGCCTCGATGAGTTCTACGGATTTGACAGGTTTCATCTGGTAACGGATAGACTAATGCCCAAAAAGGACAACCCGAATCTCAATCGGGTCTCGTAAGTTTTTTACCCTTCGTTTTTTCGACACGTGAATTGTTACGGCAAAACGGTATTACGGTGCCCCGTTTTCGACTTCCCATCGCTGGAGAGTGGTGCACCATGGTACTGTTCCGTTTCAAATCCATGCACGCATTTCTAAAGGTCGTACGACACTGTTTCGCCATTTCAGACGGATGTTGCACCTTGCACCGTGGATGTTGCACCCTATAGATATCGATTATTCGGACGGCCATAACTTCTGGATCGTTTAGAGTTACGGGAGCCATAACCTGTCAAAACAAAGGCCTCGATGAGTTCTACGGCTTTGACAGCTTTTAGCCGTCAACGGATAGATTAATGCCCAAAAAGCACAACCCGAATATCGACTGGGTCTCGTAAGTTTTTTACCCTTCGTTTTTTAGACATATGGATTTTTACGGTAAAACGGAATTACCGTGGCCCATCTTCGACTTCCCATCGTTGAAGAGTGATGCACCACGGTACTGTTGCGTTTCAAATCCATGCACGCATTTCTAAAGGTCGTACGACACTGTTTCTCCATTTCGGACGGATGTTGCACCTTGCACCGTGGATGTTGCACCCTATAGATATCGATTATTCGGACGAACATAACTTCTGGCTCGTTTAGAGTTACGGGAGCCATAACCAGTCAAAACGAAGAGCTCGATGAGTTCTACGGCATTGACAGCTTTCAGCCGTCAACGGATAGATTAATGCCCAAAAAGGACAACCCGAATCTCAATCGGGTCTCGTAAGTTATTTACCCTTCGTTTTTTCGACACGTGGATTTTTACGGTAAAACGGGATTACCGTGGCCTGTCTTCGACTTTCCATCGCTGGAGAGTGGTGCACCATGGAACTGTTCCGTTTCAAATCCATGCACGCATTTATAAAAGTCATACGGCACTATTTCGCCATTTCGGACGGATGTTGCAACTTGCACCATGGATGTTGCACCCTGTAGATATCGATTATTCGGACGGCCATAACTTTTGGTTCGTTTAGAGTTACGGGAGCCATAACCTATCAAAACGAAGGCCTCAATGAGTTCTACGGCTTTGACAGCTTTCAGCCGTCAACGGATAGATTAATGCCCAAAAAGGACAACCCGAATCTCAATCGGGTCTCGTAAGTTTTTTACCCTTCGTTTTTTCGACACGTGGATTTTTACGGTAAAACGGGATTACCATGGCCCGTCTTCGACTTCGCATCGCTGGAGAGTGGTGCACCATGGTACTGTTCCGTTTCAAATCCATGCACACATTTTTAAAAGTCATACGGCATAGTTTCGCCATTTCGGACGGATGTTGCACCTTGCACCGTGGATGTTGCACCCTGTAAATATCGATTATTCGGATGGCCTTAACTTCTGGCTCGTTTAGAGTTACGGGAGCCATAACCTATCAAAACGAAGGCCTCGATGAGTTCTACGGCTTTGACAGCTTTCAGCCATCAACGGATCGATTAATGCCCAAAAAGGACAACCCGAATCTCAATCGGGTCTCGTAAGTTTTTTACCCTTCGTTTTTCCGACACGTGGATTTTTACGGCAAAACGGGATTACGGTGCCCCGTTTTCGACTTCCCATCGCTGGAGAGTGGTGCACCATGGTACTGTTCCGTTTCAAATCCATGCACGCATTTCTAAAGGTCGTACAACACTGTTTCGCCATTTCGGACGGATGTTGCAACTTGCACCATGGATGTTGCACCCTGTAGATATCGATTATTCGGACGGCCATAACTTTTGGTTCGTTTAGAGTTACGGGAGCCATAACCTATCAAAACGAAGGCCTCGATGAGTTCTATGGCTTTGACAGCTTTCAGCCGTCAACGGATAGATTAATGCCCAAAAAGGACAACCCGAATCTCAATCGGGTCTCGTAAGTTTTTTACCCTTCGTTTTTTCGACACGTGGATTTTTACGGTAGAACGGGATTACCGTGTCCCGTCTTCGACTTCCCATCGCTGGAGAGTGGTGCACCATGGTACAGTTCCGTTTCAAATCCATGCACACATTTTTAAAAGTCATAAGGCATAGTTTCGCCATTTCGGACGGATGTTGCACCTTGCACCGTGGATGTTGCACCCTCTAGATATCGATTATTCGGACGGCCATAACTTCTGGATCGTTTAGAGTTACGGGAGCCATAACCTGTCAAAAAAAAGGCCTCGATGAGTTCTACGGCTTTGACAGCTTTTAGCCGTCAACGGATAGATTAATGCCCAAAAAGCACAACCCGAATATCGACTGGGTCTCGTAAGTTTTTTACCCTTCGTTTTTTAGACACATGGATTTTTACGGTAAAACGGAATTACCGTGGCCCATCTTCGACTTCCCATCGTTGAAGAGTGATGCACCACGGTACTGTTGCGTTTCAAATCCATGCACGCATTTCTAAAGGTCGTACGACACTGTTTCTCCATCTGGATCGTTTAGAGTTACGGGAGCCATAACCTGTCAAAACGAAGGCCTCCGTGAGTTCTACGGCTTTGACAGCTTTCAGCCGTCAACGGATAGATTAATGCCCAAAAAGGACAGCCCGAATCTCAATCGGGTCTCGTAAGTTTTTTACCCTTCGTTTTTTCGACACGTGGATTTTTACGGCAAAACGGGATTACCGTGGCCCGTCTTCGACTTCGAATCGCTGGAGAGTGGTGCACCATGGTACTGTTCCGTTTCAAATCCATGCACACATTTTTAAAAGTCATACGGCATAGTTTCGCCATTTCGGACGGATGTTGCACCTTGCACCGTGGATGTTGCACCCTGTAAATATCGATTATTCAGATGGCCTTAACTTCTGGCTCGTTTAGAGTTACGGGAGCCATAACCTATCAAAACGAAGGCCTCGATGAGTTCTACGGCTTTGACAGCTTTCAGCCATCAACGGATCGATTAATGCCCAAAAAGGACAACCCGAATCTCAATCGGGTCTCGTAAGTTTTTTACCCTTCGTTTTTCCGACACGTGGATTTTTACGGCAAAACGGGATTACGGTGCCCCGTTTTCGACTTCCCATCGCTGGAGAGTGGTGCACCATGGTACTGTTCCGTTTCAAATCCATGCACGCATTTCTAAAGGTCGTACAACACTGTTTCGCCATTTCGGACGGATGTTGCACCTTGCACCGTGGATGTTGCACCCTGTAGATATCGATTATTCGGACGGCCATAACTTCTGGCTCGTTTAGAGTTACGGAAGCCATAACCTATCAAAACGAAGGCCACGATGAGTTCTACGGATTTGACAGCTTTCAGCTGGTAACGGATAGACTAATGCCCAAAAAGGACAACCCGAATCTCAATCGGGTCTCGTAAGTTTTTTACCCTTCGTTTTTTCGACACGTGAATTGTTACGGCAAAACGGGATTACGGTGCCCCGTTTTCGACTTCCCATCGCTGGAGAGTGGTGCACCATGGTACTGTTCCGTTTCAAATCCATGCACGCATTTCTAAAGGTCGTACGACACTGTTTCGCCGTTTCGGACGGATGTTGCACCTTGCACCGTGGATGTTGCACCCTATAGATATCGATTATTCGGACGGCCATAACTTCTGGATCGTTTAGAGTTACGGGAGCCATAACTTGTCAAAACAAAGGCCTCGATGAGTTCTACGGCTTTGACAGCTTTTAGCCGTCAACGGATAGATTAATGCCCAAAAAGCACAACCCGAATATCGACTGGGTCTCGTAAGTTTTTTACCCTTCGTTTTTTAGACACATGGATTTTTACGGTAAAACGGGATTACCGTGGCCCATCTTCGACTTCCCATCGTTGAAGAGTGATGCACCACGGTACTGTTGCGTTTCAAATCCATGCACGCATTTCTAAAGGTCGTACGACACTGTTTCTCCATTTCGGACGGATGTTGCACCTTGCACCGTGGATGTTGCACCCTATAGATATCGATTATTCGGACGATCATAACTTCTGGCTCGTTTAGAGTTATGGGAGCCATAACCTGTCAAAACTAAGAGCTCGATGAGTTCTACGGCATTGACAGCTTTCAGCCGTCAACGGATAGATTAATGCCCAAAAAGGACAACCCGAATCTCAATCGGGTCTCGTAAGTTATTTACCCTTCGTTTTTTCGACACGTGGATTTTTACGGTAAAACGGGATTACCGTGGCCCGTCTTCGACTTTCCATCGCTGGAGAGTGGTGCACCATGGTACTGTTCCGTTTCAAATCCATGCACGCATTTATAAAAGTCATACGGCACTATTTCGCCATTTCGGACGGATGTTGCACCTTGCACCGTGGATGTTGCACCCTGTAGATATCGATTATTCGGACGGCCATAACTTCTGCCTCGTTTAGAGTTACGGGAGCCAAAACCTGTCAAAACGAAGACCTCGATGAGTTCTACGGCTTTGACAGCTTTCAGCCGTCAACAGATAGATTAATGCCCAAAAAGGACAACCCGAATCTCAATCGGGTCTCGTAAGTTTTTTACCCTTCTTTTTTTCGACATGTGGATTTCTACGGTAAAACGGGATTACCGTGGCTGGTCTTTGATTTACCACCGCTGGAGAGTGGTGCACAATGGTACTTTTCTGTTTCAAATCCATTCACGCATTTCTAAAGGACGTACGGCACTGTTTCGCCATTTCGGACGGATGTTTCACCTTGCACCGTGGATGTTGCACCCTGTAGATATCGATTATTCGGACGGCCATAACTTCTGGCTCGTTAAGAGTTACGGTAGCCATAACCTGTCAAAACGAAGGCCTCGATGAGCTCTACGGCTTTGACAGCTTTCAGCCATCAACGGATAGATTAGTGCCCAAAAAGGACAAGCCGAATCTCAATCGGGTCTCGTAAGTTTTTTACCCTTCGTTTTTTCGACACGTGGATTTTTGCGGTAAAACCGGATTACCGTGGCCCGTCTTCGACTTCCCATCGCTGCAGAGTGGTGAACCATGGTACTGTTCCATTTCAAATCCATGCACGCATTTCCAAAGGTCGTACGACACTGTTTCTCCATTTCGTACGGATGTTGCACCTTGCACCGTGGATGTTGCACCCTGTAGATATCGATTATTCGGACGGCCATAACTTCTGGCTCATTTATAGTTACGGGAGCCATAACCTATCAAAACGAAGTCCTCGATGAGTTCTACGGCTTTGACTGCTTTCAGCCGTCAACGGATAGATTAATGCCCAAAAAGGACAGCCCGAATCTCAATCGGGTCTCGTAAGTTTTTTACCATTCGTTTTTTCGACACGTGGATTTATACGGTAAAACGGGATTATCGTGGCCCGTCTTCGACTTCCCATCGCTGGTGAGTGGTGCACCATGGTACTGTTCCGTTTCAAATCCATGCACGCATTTCTAAAGGTCGTACGACACTGTTTCGCCATTTCGGACGGATGTTGCACCTTGCACCGTGGATGTTGCACCCTATAGATATCGATTATTCGGACGGCCATAACTTCTGGATCGTTTAGAGTTACGGGAGCCATAACCTGTCAAAACAAAGGCCTCGATGAGTTCTACGGCTTTGACAGCTTTTAGCCGTCAACGGATAGATTAATGCCCAAAAAGCACAACCCGAATATCGACTGGGTCTCGTAAGTTTTTTACCCTTCGTTTTTTAGACACATGGATTTTTACGGTAAAACGGGATTACCGTGGCCCATCTTCGACTTCCCATTGTTGAAGAGTGAATGCACCACGGTACTGTTGCGTTTCAAATCCATGCACGCATTTCTAAAGGTCGTACGGCACTGTTTCGCCATTTCGGACGGATGTTGCACCTTGCAACGCTGATGTTGCACCCTGCAGATATCGATTATTCAGACGGCCATAACTTCTGGCTCGTTTAGAGTTACTGGAGCCATAACCTGTCAAAACGAAGGCCTCGATGAGTTCTACGGTTTTGTCGGCTTTCAGCCGTCAACGGGTATATTAATGCCCAAAAAGGACAACCCGAATCTCAATCGGGTCTCGTAAGTTTTTTACCCTTCGTTTTTTCGACACGTGGATTTTTACGGTAAAACGGGATTACCGTGGCCCGTCTTCGACTTTCCATCGCTGAAGAGTGGTGCACCATGGTACTGTTCCGTTTCAAATCCATGCACGCATTTCTAAAAGTCGTACGGCACTGTTTCGCCATTTCGGAAGGATGTTGAACCTTGCAACGTGGATGTTGCACCCTGTAGATATCGATTATTCGGACGGCCATAACTTCTGGATCGTTTAGAGTTACGGGAGCCATAACCTGTCAAAACGAAGGCCTCGATGAGTTCTACGGCTTTGGAAGCTTTCAGCCGTCAGCGGATAGACTAATGCCCAAAAAGGACAACCCGAATCTCAATTGGGTCTCGTAAGTTTTTTACCCTTCGTTTTTTCGGCACGTGGATTTTTACGGCAAAACGGGATTACGGTGGCCGGTCTTCGATTTACCATCGCTGGAGAGTGGTGCACCATTGTACTGTTCCGTTTCAAATCCATGCACGCATTTCTAAAAGTCGTACAGCACTGTTTCGCCATGTGGGACGGATGTTGCACCTTGCACCGTGGATGTTGCACCCTGTAGATATCGATTATTCGGACGACCATAACTTCTGGCTCGTTAAGAGTTACGGGAGCCATAACCTGTCAAAACGAAGGCCTCAATGAGTTCTACGGCTTTGACCACTTTCAGCCGTCAACGGATAGATTAATGCCCAAAAAGGACAACCCGAATCTCAATCGGGTCTCGTAAGTTTTTTACCCTTCGTTTTTTCGACACGTGGATTTTTACGGTAAAACGGGATTACCGTGGCCCGTCTTCGACTTCCCATCGCTGCACAGTGGTGCACCATGGTACTGTTCCGTTTCAAATCCATGCACGCATTTCTAAAAGTCGCACGACACTGTTTCGCCATTTCGGACGGATGTTGCACCTTGCACCGTGGATGTTCCACCCTGTAGATATCGATTATTCGGACGGCCATAACTTCTGGCTCATTTAGAGTTACGGGAGCCATAACCTATCAAAACGAAGGCCTAGATGAGTTATATGGCTTTGACCGCTTTCAGCCGTCAACGGATAGATTAATGCCCAAAAAGGACAACCCGAATCTCAATCGGGTCTCGTAAGTTTTTTACCCTTCGTTTTTTCGACACGTGGATTTTTACGGTAAAACGGGATTACCGTGGCCCGTCTTCGACTTCCCATCGCTGGAGAGTGGTGTACCATAGTACTGTTCCGTTTCAAATCCATGCATGCATTTCTAAAAGTCATACGACAAAGTTTCGTCATTTCGGACGGATGTTGCACCTTTCACCGTGGATGTTGCACCCTGTAGATATCTATTATTCGGACGGCCATAACTTCTGGCTCGTTTAGAGTTACGGGAGCCATAACCTATCAAAACGAAGGCCTCGATGAGTTCTACGGCTTTGACAGCTTTCAGCCCTCAACGGATAGACTAATGCCCAAAAAGGACAACCCGAATCTCAATCGGGTCTCGTAAGTTTTTTACCCTTCGTTTTTTCGACACGTGGATTTTTACGGCAAAACGGGATTACGGTCCCCGTTTTCGACTTTCCATCGCTGGAGAGTGGTGCACCATGGTACAGTTCCGTTTCAAATCCATGCACGCATTTCTAAAGGTCGTACGGCACTATTTCGCCATTTCGGACGGATGTTGCACCTTGCACCGTGGATGTTGCACCCTGTAGATATCGATTATTCGGACGACCATAACTTCTGGCTCGTTTAGAGTTACGGGAGCCATAACCTGTCAAAACGAAGGCCTCGATGAGTTTTACGGCTTTGATAGATTTTAGCCGTCAACGGATAGATTAATGCCCAAAAAGGACAACCCGAATCTCGATCGGGTCTCGTAAGTTTTTTACCCTTCGTTTTTTCGACACGTGGATTTTTACGGTAAAATGGGATTACCGTGGCCCGTCTTCGACTTCCCATCGCTGAAGAGTGATGCACCACGATACTGTTCCGTTTCAAATCCATGCACGCATTTCTAAAGGTCGTACGACACTATTTCTCCATTTCGGACGGATGTTGCACCTTGCACCGTGGATGTTGCACCCTGTAGATATCGATTATTCGGACGGCCATAACTTCTGGGTCGTTTAGAGTTACGGGAGCCATGACCTGTCAAAACGAAGGCTTCGATGAGTTCTACGGTTTTGACAGCTTTCAGCCATCAACGGATAGATCAATGCCCAAAAAGGACAACCCGAATCTCAATCGGGTCTCGTAAGTTTTTTACCCTTCGTTTTTTCGACACGCGGATTTTTACGGTTAAACGGGATTACCGTGGCCCGTCTTCGACTTCCCATCGCTGGAGAGTGGTGCACCATGGTACTGTTCCGTTTCAAATCCATGCACGCATTTCTAAAAGTTATACGGCACTATTTCGCCATTTCGGACGGATGTTGCACCTTGCACCGTGGAAGTTGCACCCTGTAGATATCGATTATTCGGACGGCCATAACTTCTGGCTCGTTTAGAGTTACGGGAGCCATAACCTGTCAAAACGAAGACCTCGATGAGTTCTACGGCTTTGACAGCTTTCAGCCGTCAACGGATAGATTGATGCCCAAAAAGGACAACCCGAATCTCAATCGGGTCACGTATATTTTTTACCCTTCGTTTTTTCGACACGTGGATTTTTACGGTAAAACGGGATTACGGTGGCTGGTCTTCGATTTACCATCGCTGGAGAGTGATGCACCATGGTACTGTTCCGTTTCAAATCCATGCACGCATTTCTAAAGGTCGTACGGCACTGTTTCGCCATTTCGGACGGATGTTGCACCTTGCACCGTGGATGTTGCACCCTATAGATATCGATTATTCAGACGGCCATAACTTCTGGCTCGTTTAGAGTTACGGGAGCCATAACCTGTCAAAACGAAGGCCTCGATGAGTTCTACGGTTTTGACAGCTTTCAGCCGCCAACGGATAGATTAATGTCCAAAAAGGACAATCCGAATCTCAATCGGGTCTCGTAAGTTTTTTACCCTTCGTTTTTTCGACACGTGGATTTTTACGGTAAAACGGGATTACCGTGGCCCGTCTTCGACTTCCCATCGCTGAAGAGTGGTGCACCATGGTACTGTTCCATTTCAAATCCATACACGCATTTCTAAAAGTCGTACAGCACTATTTCGCCATGTCGGACGGATGTTGCACCTTGCACCGTTGATGTTGCACCCTGTAGATATCGATTATTCCGACGGCCATAACTTCTGGCTCGTTTAGAGTTACGGGAGCTATAACCTATAAAAATGAAGGCCTCGATGAGTTCCACGGTTTTGACAGCTTTCAGCTGTCAACGGATAGATTAATGCCCAAAAAGGACAACCCGAATCTCAATCGGGTCTCGTAAGTTTTTTACCCTTCGTTTTTTCGACACGTGGATTTTTACGGTAAAACGGGATTACCGTGGCACGTCTTCGACTTCCCATCGCTGAAGAGTGGTGCACCATGGTAATGTTCCGTTTCAAATCCATGCATGCATTTCTAAAAGTCGTACGACACTGTTTCGCCATTTCGGACGGATGTTGCACCTTGCACCGTGGATGTTGCACCTTGTAGATATCGATTATTCGGACGACCATAACTTCTGCCTCGTTTAGAGTTTTGGGAGACATAACCTATCAAAATGAAGGCCTCGATGAGTTATATGGCTTTGACAGCTTTCAGCCATCAACGGATAGATTAATTCCCCAAAAGGATAACCCGAATCTCAATCGGGTCTCGTAAGTTTTTTACCCTTCGTTTTTTCGACACGTGGATTTTTATGGTAAAACAGGATTACCGTGGCCCGTCTTCGACTTCCCATCGCTGGAGAGTGGTGCGCCATGGTACTGTTCCATTTCAAATCCATGCACGCATTTCTAAAAGTCATACGACACCGTTTCGCCATTTCGGACGGATGTTGCACCTTGCATCGTGGATGTTGCACCCTATAGATATCGATTATTCGGAAGGGCATAACTTCTGGGTCGTTTAGAGTTACGAGAGCCATAACCTGTCGAAACGAAGGCCTCGATGAGTTCTACGGCTTTGACAGCTTTCAGCCATCAACGGATATATTAATGCCCAAAAAGGACAAACCGAATCTCAATCGGGTCTCGTAAGGTTTTTACCCTTCCTTTTTTTCGACACGTGGATTTTTACAGCAAAACGGGATTACCGTGGCTGGTCTTCCATTTACCATCGCTGGAGAGTGGTGCACCATGGTACTGTTCCGTTTCAAATCCATGCACGCATTTCTAAAAGCCGTACGACACTGTTTCTCCATTTCGGACGGATGTTGCACCTTGCACCGTGGATGTTGTACCCTCTAGATATCGATTATTCGGACGGCCATAATTTCTAGCTCGTTTAGATTTACGGGAGCCATAACCTGTCAAAACGAAGGTCACGATGAGTTCTACGGCTTTGACCACTTTCAGCCGTCAACGGATAGATTAATGCCCAAAAAGGACAACCCAAATCTCAATCGGGTCTCGTAAGTTTTTTACCCTTCGTTTTTTCGACACCGGATTTTTACGGTAAAACGGGATTACCGTGCCTCGTCTTCGATTTACCATCGCTGGAGAGTGGTGCACCATGGTACTGTTCCGTTTCAAATCCACGCACGCATTTCTAAAAGTCGTATGATACTGTTTCGCAATTTCGGATGGATGTTGCACCTTGCACCGCGGATGTTGCACCCTGTAGATATCGATTATTCGGACGGCTATAACTTCTAGCTTGTTTAGAGTTACGGAAGCCATAACCTGTCCAAACGAAGGCCACGATGAGTTCTACGGCTTTGACAGCTTTCAGCCATCAACAGATAGATTAATACCCAAAAAGGACAACCTGAATCTCAATCGGGTCTCGTAAGTTTTTTACCCTTCGTTCTTTCGACACCGGATTTTTACGGTAAAACGGGATTACCGTACCTCATCTTCGATTTACCATCACTGGAGAGTGGTGCACCGTGATACTGTTCCATTTCAAATCCATGCACACATTTCTAAAAGTCGTACGACACTATTTCGCCATTTCGGACGGATGTTGCACCTTGCACCGCGGGTGTTGCACCATGTAGATATCGATTATTCGGACGGCCATAACTTCTGGCTCATTGAGAGTTACGGGAGCCATAACCTGTCAAAACGAAGGCCACGGTGAGTTCTATGGCTTTGACAGCTTTTTGCCGTCAATGGATAGATTAATGACCAAAAAGAACAACCTGAATCCAAATCGGGTCTCGTAAGTTTTTTACCCTTCGTTTTTTCGACACCGGATTTTAACGGTAAAACGGGTTTACCGTGGCTCATCTTCGATTTACCATCGCTGGAGAATGGTGCACCGTGGTACTGTTCCGTTTCAAATCCATGCACGAATTTCTAAAAGTCGTACGAGACTGTTTCGCCATTTCGGACGGATGTTGCACCTTGCAATGTGGATGTTGCACCTTGTAGATATCGATTATTCGGACGGCCATAACTTCGGGCTCGTTTATAGTTACGAGAGCCATAACCTGTAAAAATGAAGGACACGGTGAGTTCTACGACTTTGACCGCTTTCAGCCGTCAAAGGATAGATTAATGCCCAAAAAGGACAACCCGAATCTCAATCGGGTCTCGTAAGTTTTTTACCCTTCGTTTTTTCGACACCGGATTTTTACGGTAAAACAGGATTTCCGTGGCTCGTCTTCGATTTACCATCGCTGGAGAGTGGTGCACCATGGTACAGTTCCGTTTCAAATCCATGCACTCATTTCTAAAAGTCGTACGACACTGTTTCGCCATTTCGGACGGATGTTGCACCTTGCACCGCGGATGTTGCACCCTGTAGATATCGATTATTCGGACGGCCATAACTTCTGGCTCGTTTAGAGTTACGGGAGCCATAGCCTGTCAAAACGAAGGCCGCGGTGAGTTCTACGGCTTTGACAGTTTCACCCGTCAACAGATAGATTAATACCCAAAAAGGACAACCCGAATCTCAATCGGGTCTCGTAAGTTTTTTACCCTTCGTTTTTTCGACACCGCATTTTTACGGTAAAACGGGATTACTGTGCCTCGTCTTCGATTTACCATCGCTGGAGAGTGGTGCACCGTGGTACTGTCCCGTTTCAAATCCAGGCACGCATCTCTAAAAGTCGTACGACACTGTTTCGCCATTTCGGACGGATGTTGCACCTTGCACCGCGGATGTTGCACCCTGTAGATATCGATTATTCGGATGGCCATAACTTCTGACTCGTTTAGAGTTACGGCAGCCATAACCTGTCAAAACGAAGGCCACGATGAGTTCTACGGCTTTGACAGCTTTCAGCCGTCAACGGATAGATTAATTCCCAAAAAGAACCACCCGAATCTCAATCGGGTCTCGTAAGTTTTTTACCCTTCGTTTTTTCGACACCGGATTTTTACGGTAAAACGGGATTACCGTGCCTCGCCTTCGATTTACCATCGCTGGAGAATGGTGCCCCATGGTACTGTTCCGTTTCAAATCCATGCACGCATTTCTAAAAGTCGTATGATACTGTTTCTCCATTTCGGATGGATGTTGCACCTTGCACCGCGGATGTTGCACCTTGTAGATATCGATTATTCGGACGGCCATAACTTCTAGCTGTTTAGAGTTACGGAAGCCATAACCTGTCCAAACGAAGGCCACGATGAGTTCTACGGCTTTGACAGCTTTCAGCCGTCAACAGATAGATTAATGCCCATAAAGGACAACCCGAATCTCAATCGGGTCTCGTAAGTTTTTTACCCTTCGTTTTTTCGACACCGGATTTTTACGGTAAAATGGGATTACCGTGCCTCGCCTTCGATTTACCATCGCTGGGGAGTGGTGCACCAGGGTACTGTTCCGTTTCAAATCCATGCACGCATTTATAAAAGTCGTATGCAATGTTTGGCATTTCGGACGGATGTTGCACCTTGCACCGCGGATATTGCACCCTGTAGATATCGATTATTCGGACGGCCATAATTTCTGGCTCGTTTAGAGTTACGGGAGTCGTAACCTATCAAAACGAAGGTCACGATGAGTTCTACGGCTTTGACCGCTTTCAGCCGTCAACGGATAGATTAATGCCCCAAAAGGACAACCCGAATCTCAATCGGGTCTCGTTCGTTTTTTACCCTTCGTTTTTTCGACACCGGATTTTTACGGTAAAACGGGATTACCGTGCCTCGTCTTCGATTTACCATCGCTGGAGAGTGGTGCACCATGGAACTGTTCCGTTTCATATCCATGCACGCATTTCTAAAAGTCGTATGATACTGTTTCGCCATTTCGGACGGATGTTGCACCTTGCACCGCGGATGTTGCACCCTGTAGATATCGATTATTCGGACGGCCATAACTTCTAGCTAGTTTAGAGTTACGGAAGCCATAACCTGTCCAAACGAAGGCCACGTTGAGTTCTACGGCTTTGACAGCTTTCAATCGTCAACGGATAGACTAATGCCCAAAAAGGACAACCCGAATATCAATCGGGTCTCGTAAGTTTTTTACCCTTCGTTTTTTCGACACCGGATTTTTACGGTAAAACGGTATTGCCGTGCCTCCCCTTCGATTTACCATCGCTGGAGAGTGGTGCACCATTTTACTGTTCCGTTTCTAATCCATGCATGCATTTCTAAATGTTGTACGACACTGTTTCGCCATTTCGGACGGATGTTGCACCTTGCACCGCGGATATTGCACCGTGTAGATATCGATTATTCGGACGGCCATAACTTCAGGCTCGTTTAGAGTTACGGGAGCCATAACCTGTCAAAACGAAGGCCACGTTGAGTTCTATGGCTATGACCGCTTTCATCCGTCAACGGATAGATTAATGCCCAAAATGGACAACCCGAATCTCAATCGGGTCTCGTAAGTTTTTTACCCTTCGTTTTTTCGACACCGGATTTTTACGGTAAAACGGGATTACCGTGCCTCGCCTTCGATTTACCATCGCTGGAGAGTGGTGCACTATGGTACTGTTCCGTTTCAAATCCATGCATGCATTTCTAAAGTCGTACGACACTGTTTCGCCATTTCGGACGGATGTTGCACCTTGCACCGCGGATGTTGCACCCTGTAGATGTCGATTATTCGGACGGCCACAACTTCTGGCTCGTTTAGAGTTACGAGAGCCATAACCTGTCAAAACGAAGGCCACGGTGAGTTCTACGGCTTTGACAGCTTTCAGCCTTTAACGGATAGATTAATGCCCAAAAAGGACAGCCCGAATCTCAATCGGGTCTCGTAAGTTTTTTACCCATCGTTTTTTCGACACCGGATTTTTACGGTAAAACGGGATTTCCGTGGCTCGTATTCGATTTACCATAGCTGGAGAGTGGTGCACCATGGTACTGTTCCGTTTCTAATCCATGCACTCATTTCTAAAAGTTGTACGGCACCGTTTCGCCATTTCGGACGGATGTTGCACCTTGCACCGCGGATGTTGCACCCTGTAGATATCGATTATTCGGACGGCCATAACTTCTGGCTCGTTTAGAGTTACGGGAGCCATAACCTGTCAAAACGAAGGCCATGCTGAGTTCTACGGCTTTGACAGCTTTCAGCCGTCAACGGATTGATTAATGCCCAAAAAGGACATCCCGAATCTCAATCGGGCCTAGTAAGTTTTTGCCCTTCGTTTTTTCGACACCGGATTTTTACGCTAAAACGGGATTACCGTGCCTCGTCTTCGATTTACCATCGCTGGAGAGTGGTGCACCGTGGTACTGTTCCGTTTCAATTCCACGCACGCATTTCTAAAAGTCGTAGTTTTTTACCCTTCGTTTTTTCGACACCGGATTTTTACGGTAAAACGGGATTACCATGCCTCGCCATCGATTTACCATTGCTGAAGAGTGATGCACCATGGTATTGTTCCGTTTCAAATCCATGCACGTTTTTCTAAAAGTCGTACGACACTGTTTCGCCATTTCAGACGGATGTTGCACCTTGCACCGCAGATGTTGCACCCTGTAGATATCGATTATTCGGACGGCCATAACTTCTGGCTCGTTTAGAGTTACGGGAGCCATAACCTGTCAAAATCGAAGGTCACGATGAGTTCTACGGCTTTGGCCGCTTTCAGCCGTCAACGGATAGATTAATGCCCAAAAAGGACAACCCGAATCTCAATCGGGTCTCGTAAGTTTTTTACCCTTCGTTTATTCGACACCGGATTTTTACGGTAAAACGGGATTACCGTGCCTCGTCTTCGATTTACCATCGCAGGAGAGTGGTGCACCATGGTACTATTCCGTTTCAAATCCATGCACGCATTTCTAAAAGTCGTACGGCACTGTTTCGCCATTTCGGACGGATGTTGAACCTTGCACCGCGGATGTTGCACCCTGTAGATATCGATTATTCGGACGGCTATAACTTCTGGCTCGTTTAGAGTTACGGGAGCCATAACCTGTCCAAACGAAGGCCACGATGAGTTCTACGGCTTTGATAGCTTTCAGCCATCAACGGATAGATTAATGCCCAAAAAGTACAACCCGAATCTCAATCGGGTCTCGTAAGTTTTTCACCCTTCGTTTTTTCGACACCGGATTTTTACGGTAAAACGGGATTACCGTGGCTCGCCTTCGATTTACCATCGCTGGAGGGTGGCGCACCATGGTACTGTTCCATTTTAAATCCATGCACGCATTTCTAAAAGTCGTACGACACTGTTTCGCCATTTCGGACGGATGTTGCACCTCGCACCGCGGATGTTGCACCCTGTAGATATCGATTATTCGGACGGCCATAACTTCTGGCTCGTTTAGAGTTACGGGAGCCATAACCTGTCAAAACGACGGCCACGATGAGTTCTACGGCTTTGACAGCTTTCAGCCGCCAACGGATTGATTAATGCCCAAAATGGACAACCCGAATCTCAATCGGGTCTCGTAAGTTTTTTACACTTCGTTTTTTCGACACCGGATTTTTACGGTAAAACGGGATTACAGTGCCTCGTCTTCGATTTACCATCACTGGAGAGTGGTGCACCGTGGTACTGTTCCGTTTCAAATCCACGCACGCATTTCTTAAAGTCGTACGGCACTGTTTCGCCATTTCGGACGGATGTTGCACCTTGCACCGCGGATGTTGCACCCTGTAGATATCGATTATTCGGACGGCCATAACTTCTGGCTCGTATAGAGTTACGAAAGCCATAACCTGTCAAAGCGAAGGCCACGGTGAGTTCTACGGCTTTGAAAGCTGTCAGCCGTCAACGGATAGATTAATGCCAAAAAAGGACAACCCTAATCTCAATCGGGTCTCGTAAGTTTTTTAGCCTTCGTTTTTTCGACACCGGATTTTTACGGTAAAACGGGATTACCGTGCCTCGTCTTCGATTTACCATCGCTGGAGAGTGGTGCACCATGGTACTGTTCCGTTTCAAATCCATGCACGCATTTCTAAAAGTCGTATGATACAGTTTCTCCATTTCGGACGGATGTTGCACCTTGCACCGCGGATGTTGCACCCTGTAGATATCGATTATTCGGACGGCCATAACTTCTAGCTCGTTTAGAGTTACGGAAGCCATAACCTGTCCAAACGAAGGCCACGATGAGTTCTACGGCTTTGATAGCTTTCAGCCGTCAACGGATAGATTAATGCCTAAAAAGGATAACCCGAATCTCAATCGGGTCTCGTAAGTTTTTTACCCTTCGTTTTTTCGACACCGGATTTTTACGGTAAAACGGGATTACCGTGCCTCGCCTTCGATTTACCATCGCTGGAGAGTGGTGCATCATGATACTGTTCCGTTTAAAATCCATGCACGCATTTCTAAAAGTAGTGCGACACTGTTTCGCCATTTCGGACGGATGTTGCACCTTGCACCGCAGATATTGCACCCTGTAGATATCGATTGTTCGGACGGCCTTAACTTCTGGCTCATTTAGAGTTACGGGGGCCATAACCTGTCAAAACGAAGGCCACGATGAGTTCTACGGCTTTGACCGCTTTCAGCCGTCAACGGATAGATTAATGCCCAAAAAGGACAACCCGAATCTCAATCGGGTCTCGTAAGTTTTTTACCCTTCGTTTTTTCGACACCAGATTTTTACGGTAAAACGGGATTACCGTGCCTCGCCTTCGATTTACCATCGCTTGAGAGTGTTGCACCATGGTACTGTTCCGTTTCAAATCCATGCACGCATTTCTAAAAGTCGTACGACACTGTTTTGCCATTTCGGACGGATGTTGTACCTTGCACCGCGGTTGTTGCACCCTGTAGATATCGATTATTCGGACGACCATAACTTCTGGCTCGGTTAGAGTTACGGGAGCCATAACCTGTCAAAACGAAGGCCACGGCGAGTTCTACGGCTTTGACAGCTTTCAGCCGTCAACGGATACATTAATGTCCAAAAATGACAACCCGAATCTCAATCGGGTCTCGTAAGTTTTTTACCCTTCGTTTTTTCGACACCGAATTTTTACGGTAAAACGGGATTTCCGTGGCTCGTCTTCAATTTACCATCGTTGGAGAGTGGTGCACCATGGTACTATTCCGTTTCAAATCCATGCACTCATTTCTAAAAGTCGTACGGCACTGTTTCGCCATTTCGGATGGATGTTGCAACTTGCAACGCGGATGTTGCACTCTGTAGATATAGATTATTCGGACGGCCATAACTTCTGGCTCGTTTAGAGTTACGGGACCCATAATCTGTCAAAACGAAGGCCACGATGAGTTCTACGGCTTTGACAGCTTTCAACCGTCAACAGATTGATTAATGCCCAAAAAGGACAACCCGAATCTCAATCGGGTCTCGTATGTTTTTTACCCTTCGTTTTTTCGACACCGGATTTTTACGGTAAAATGGGATTACCGCGCCTCGTCTTCGATTTACCATCGCTGGAGAGTGGTGCACCGTGGTACTGTTCCATTTCAAATGCACGCACGCATTTCTTAAAGTCATACGGCACTGTTTCGCCATTTCGGACGGATGTTGCACCTTGCACCGCGGATGTTGCACCCTGTAGATATCGATTATTCGGATGGCCATAACTTCTGGCTCGTTTAGAGTTACGGGAGCCATAGCCTATCAAAACGAAGGCCACGGTGATTTCTACGGCTTTGACAGTTTCACCCGTCAACGGATAGATTAATGCCCAAAAAGGACAACTCGAATCTCAATCGGGTCTCGTAAGGGGATTACCGTGCCTCGCCTTCGATTTACCATCGCTGGAGAGTGGTTCACCATGGTACTGTTCCGTTTCAAATCCATACACACATTTCTAAAAGTCGTACGACACTGTTTCGCCATTTCGGACGGATGTTGCACCTTGCACCGCGGTTGTTGCACCCTGTAGATATCGATTATTCGGAAGGCCATAACTTCTGGCTCGTTTAGAGTTACGGGAGCCATAAACTGTCAAAACGAAGGTCACGATGAGTTCTACGGCTTTGACCGCTTTCAGCCGTCAACTGATAGATTAATGCCCAAAAAGGACAACTCGAATCTCAATCGGGTCTCGTAAGTTTTTTACCCTTCGTTTTTTCGACACCGGATTTTTACGGTAAAACGGGATTACCGTGCCTCGTCTTCGATTTACCATCGCTGGAGAGTGGTGCACCATGGTACTGTTCCGTTTCAAATCCATGCACGCATTTCTAAAAGTCGTATGATACTGTTTCGCCATTTTGGACGGATGTTGCACCTTGCACCGCGGAAGAGTGATAAGTGTTTTACCCTTCGTTTTTTCGGACGGATGTTTTTTACCGCTGGAGAGTGGTAAGTTTTTTACCCTTCGTTTTTTCGACACCGGATTTTTACGGTAAAACGGGATTACCGTGCCTCGTCTTCGATTTACCATCGCTGGAGAGTGGTGCACCATGGTACTGTTCCGTTTCAAATCCATGCACGCATTTCTAAAAGTCGTATTATACTATTTCGCCATTTCAGACGGATGTTGCACCTTGCACCGCAGATGTTGCACCCTGTAGATATCGATTATTCGGACGGCCATAACTTCTAGCTCGTTTAGAGTTACGGAAGCCATAACCTGTCCAAACGAAGGCCACGATGAGTTGTACAGCTTTGACAGCTTTCAGTCGTCAACGGATAGATTAATGCCCAAAAAGGACAACCTGAATCTCAATCGGGTCTCGTAAGTTTTTTACCCTTCGTTTTTTCGACACCGGATTTTTACGTTAAAACGGGATTACCGTGCCTCGCCTTCGATTTACCATCGCTGGAGAGTGGTGCACCATGGTACTATTTCGTTTTAAATCCATGCACGCATTTCTAAAAGTCGTACGACACTGTTTCGCCATTTCGGACGGATGTTGCACCTTGCACCGCAGATATTGCACCCTGTAGATATCGATTATTCGGACGGCCATAACTTCTGGCTCGTTTAGAGTTACGGGAGCCATAACCTGTCAAAATGAAGGCCACGATGAGTTCTACGGCTTTGACCGCTTTCAGGCGTCAACGGATAGATTAATGCCCAAAAAGGACAACCTGAATCTCAATCGGGTCTTGTAAGTTTTTTACCCTTCGTTTTTTCGACACCGGATTTTTACGGTAAAACGGGATTACCGTGCCTCGCCTTCGATTTACCATCGCTGGAGAGTGGTGCACCATGGTACTGTTCCGTTTCAAATCCATGCACGCATTTCTAAAAGTCGTACGACACAGTTTCGCTATTTCGGACGGATGTTGCACCTTGCACCGCGGTTGTTGCACCCTATAGATATCGATTATTCGGACGGTCATAACTTCTGGCTCGCTTAGAGTTACGGGAGCCATAACCTGTCAAAACGAAGGCCACGGTGAGTCCTACGGCTTTGACAGCTTTCAGCCGTCAACGGATAAATTAATGCACAAAAAGGACAACCCGAATCTCAATCGGGTCTCGTAAGTTTTTTACCCTTCGTTTTTTCAACACCGGATTTTAACGGTAAAACGGAATTTCCATGGCCCGTCTTCGATTTACCATCGCTGGAGAGTGGTGCACCATGGTACTGTTCCGTTTCAAATCCATGCACTCATTTCTAAAAGTCGTACGGCACTGTTTCGCCATTTCGGACGGATGTTGCACCTTGCACCGCGGATGCTGCACCCTGTAGATATCGATTATTCGGATGGCCATAACTTCAGGCTCGTTTAGATTTACGGGAGCCATAACCTGTCAAAACGAAGGCCACGGTGAGTTCTACGGCTTTGACATCTTTCAGCCGTCAACGGATTGATTAATGCCCAAAAAGGACAACCTGAATCTCAATCGGGTCTTGTAAGTTTTTTACCCTTCGTTTTTTCGACACCGGATTTTTACGGTAAAACGGGATTACCATGCCTCGCCTTCGATTTACCATCGCTGGAGAGTGGGGAACCATGGTACTGTTCCGTTTCAAATCCATGCACGCATTTCTAAAAGTCGTACGACACTGTTTCGCCATTTCGGACGGATGTTGCACCTTGCACCGTGGATGTTGCACCCTGTAGATATCGATTATTCGGACGGCCATAACTTCCAGCTCGTTTAGAGTTACGGGAGCCATAACCTGTCAAAACGAAGGCCACGGTGAGTTCTACGGCTTTGACAGCTTTCAGCCGTCAACGGATAGATTAATGCCCAAAAAGGACAACCCGAATCTCAATCGGGTCTCGTAAGTTTTTTACCCTTCGTTTTTTCGACACCGCATTTTTACGGTAAAACGGGATTACCGTGCCTCACCTTCGATTTACCATCGCTGGAGAGTGGTGCACCATGGTACTGTTCTGTTTCAAATCCATGCACGCTTTTCTAAAAGTCGTACGGCACTGTTTCGCCATTTCAGACGGATGTTGCACCTTGCACCGCGGATGTTGCACCCTGTAGATATCGATTATTCGGACGGCCATAACTTCTGGCTCGTTTAGAGTGACGGGAGCCATAACCTGTCATAACGAAGGTCACGATGAGTTCTACGGCTTTAACCGCTTTCAGCCGTCAACGGATAGATTAATGTCCAAAAAGGACAACCCGAATCTCAATCGGGTCGCGTAAGTTTTTTACCCTTCGTTTTTTCGACACCGGATTTTTACGGTAAAACGGGATTACTGTGCCTCGTCTTCGATTTACCATCGCTGGAGAGTGGTGCACCATGGTACCGTTCCGTTTCAAATCCATGCACGCATTTATAAAAGTCGTATGATACTGTTTCGCCATTTCGGACGGATGTTGCACCTTGCACCGCGGATGTTGCACCCTGTAGATATCGATTATTCGGACGGCCATAACTTCTAGCTCGTTTAGAGTTACGGAAGCCATAACCTGTCCAAACGAAGGCCACGATGAGTTCTATGGCTTTGACACCTTTCAGCCGTCAACGGATAGATTTATGCCCAAAAAGGACAACCCGAATCTCAATCGGGTCTCGTAAGTTTTTTACCATTCGTTTTTTCGACACCGGATTTTTACGGTAAAACGGGATTACCGTGCCTCGCCTTCGATTTACCATTGCTGGGGAGTGGTGCACCATGGTACTGTTCCGTTTCAAATCCATGCACGCATTTCTAAAAGTCGTACGACACTGTTTCGCCATTTCGGACGGATGTTGCACCTTGCACCGCGGATATTGCACCCTGCAGATATCGATTATTCGGACGGCCATAACTTCTGGCTCGTTTAGAGTTACGGGAGCCATAACCTGTCAAAACGAAGGCCACGATGAGATCTACGGCTTTGACCGCTTTCAGCCGTCAACGGATAGATTAATGCCCAAAAAGGACAACCCGAATCTCAATCGGGTCTCGTAAGTTTTTTACCCTTCGTTTTTTCGACACCGGATTTTTACGTTAAAACGGGATTACCTTGCCTCGCCTTCGATTTAACATCGCTGGAGAGTGGTGCACCATGGTACTTGTTTGCACCAAAATTGGTCACAACACTCTTCGGGAGTCGTTGAAGAGATAACAGTCAAAAGTATGAACTGAATATGAATATTATCTAACAAAAACTCCAATCAACAGTAAGGAAAATGCGTAGACAAGCGATTTATAGTGGTTCGGCGTGTTGCCTACGTCCACTGTGAAGTTTTTTGATATTTTATTGATTCTCTTTCAATGTTTACAAGTGGTTACAGCGATCAACAGCAAGTGACAACTGGAAATTCGAAATCAGTAGTGAAATTATGATGGAGATATCAATCCGACAGAGTCTGGGCGCTTGAGAGTGAAAAAATCCCGAAGGTCCCCTTTCTGTTGGCTATGGAGCTCTATTTATAGGAGTAGGCTACTGGTATCTTGCTGAAAACTCGGGAGACCACTTCTGGCACGTGAGGGGGCCCACACATACGGTCTCGGGAAGTTTGGGCCCACTTTGGCATCGGTTCGAACTCCATTCGAACCGATCAAGAATTCATCCAATCGAGGTGAAATTTGGCGAGGACATTCTTCAACATGTATGCTAGCATCTATGAAAATTTCATGACATTTGGATCAGTAGATTGGGAGATATGATGGGTTCGAAATAGAGTTCACGGCACGGCTGTTTGGTTCGAAACGATGGTTTCGAATCCATCATGGCACGCGACTTCGTGGTGACGTGGAGCGCAAGTTTCGAATCGATCCGGACTTCGCTCCGTGTTGACCGCTTCGACTCCGTATATCTCGGTGATTTCGAACCGATGGAAGACACGTTGGTTGACCCAGTGGGTTCGAATAAGGCAACACAGGATGGGTTCGAACGTGGCATCATGGATGGGTTCGAACATAACTTCAGGGATGGGTTCGAACGAAGCTTATGGATGGGTTCGAAGCATGCATGTCCGATGGTTTCGAAATGAGGCAGCCGAGTATGGATTCGAATCAGCTACTCTCTGATGGGTTCGAGGTCGAGGCATCCCGAGGGTTTCGAAGGTGATGGTTTCAAACTTGATGGGTTCGAAGTGATGGTTTCGAATGGTGCACGATGATGGGTTCGAAGACACCCATCATGGTGGGTTCGAAACCAGTGTGTTCCCTCCAAGTTGAACCGATCATAACTTGAGCATACGAACTCGGATTGACTTGAAATTCGAAATGCTGACTCCTGTGGCCTTTCTTGCAGTGTCCCATCAATTGTAGCTCATTCTGGACTCGGATAAAATTCAGTGATATCCATGGCGAAAGAAAATACGATCAACCTCTGAGGTGAACGGTCCTTCCTTTTCAATCGCTCTTTTGGTATCGCGGCTTTGCCAAAAAGCGGGATAACATTTTGCCCCCCAAAGTACGTCTTGTGGGAACATGACGTGCTTTGAATAGCTGCCATTTCTATCTGAACAATCATTGCTCTCTTTTTTGTTGAAACTCGTATGCTGTATTGCCGTAACCTTGCGTTGATATGATTGATTGCTGTATAATAGTGCTTAGCCGTTGGCTGTCGCATTTGTAACGGGAATAGTGTTTGATCCCTGTGAATATTCAAAATCGAATTTTAGTCCGACATGTATGCACATATGTTAATTTGGACCTTGTTAACGTCGTGCGTCCACGAGTCGTTGTCAGTTTGGTTTGCTGCAGAATTTCGTATCGATTCTCTCCTGAACCGATTTTGAAATTTGAATTGAGACAACGCTTGGTGGTTGTTGTGGAAATTTCCTCCGTATCGATCCTCTCCTGAACCGATATTGAAGGTTGAAGAAATAGAATTTGTATTGCGCAAGTGTAATGTTTCGAACCGATGCACTTGAGCGTTGATGGGTTCGAAATTCATGTTTGTATGGACGCGGTATGCCCGTGCAATGATGGGTTGTGTGAATATGAGATTTCGAATCGATGCATTGGAGCATTGATGGATTCGAAATTGACATTCGAAACGGTCTGAAAGTATGGAGTATACTTGTGTGGTGATGGGTTCGAAATTGTCATTCGAACCGATGTGAAAGGATGGTTTCGAATTAGTAGTTCGTTTCTGTGGTTTCGAAAATGATCTTCGAATCAATGATTTGGATGGGTACGAAACTATTGTTCACGGCAGTGGTCCGTGTGCTTCACACGATGGAGCCTCAAGCGTATGGGTTCGAAGATTGGTTTCGAAACGACTCTGCATTCTGACCTGTTGCAATCGGTCAACTTCACCGGAACTCGAATCGTCCCGGTCATCACCAACCCTCCATATAAATAGCAGTGGACCTGCTACTTTTTCACTTTTTACTTTTTCACTGCACTCTTCATCGCTTCGAAGCTTCTAAGGAGAAAACACTGCGTCGCGTTTTCGAATCCATCAAGATTTAAGACTTAAATCCCTCGAATCCATTGCTTAAACTAGGTAATTAGCCTCGGATTCAAGCGACGAAGTTATTTCGAACCCATTTCTCTTCATCGATTGCATAGCTTCGAGATTGGCAAAACCAGATCTGGTTTGGGAGGGATTTGAATCGATGTGTGGGCTCGAGTTCGAAGCGATGACGGTGGTGTGTTTCCATTGGATTTCGAATCGATCCTTGGAATGTCCTTGTTGGGATGCGTAGTTCGCACCGATTGGGGGATTCGAGGGATCCTTTCGAATCGATGGATTCGAACCCATAGGCTATCGTTTCGAAGTCCACAACCTCGTATCGATTCGAAGTGGATCGTTTCGAACGCGACCGATGTCAAGTTAAGGGTTTCTGTACCGGTTCGAATTTGTCATTTGGCCATCGTTTCGAAGCGCGCCTGACTGCATGGTTTCGAAACGATGTCAGGATGGGTTCGAACGCATGGGTTCGAAGCACTGTCATGATGGTTTCGAACGCATGGGTTCGAACGAAGTTTGGATGGGTTCGAAGGAAGAGGTGTTCGGTTGGGTTCGAACGAAGCCTCTGTGATGGTTTCGAACCCTATATGATGGATTCCAAAATTTGAAAATTTTCAAGCATAACTCCGACGAGCTTCATTCCTGCATATTTGGACTTGAATATTGAATTGCATATTTGATTGCCTTTTGAAGCTCGTCGATGGAACTATAACAACTTCTATTCGAACCGACTTCCATCATATAAACGATTTAGTGATGACGGTCAGCGATGACGGTCATTATAGCTGAACTTCATAGCTTTGTCGTTTGAATGTTCACTTTAACTCTGCAACATTTGTTCAAGTAATGCATGGCACGGTACCACACACATGCATACACTTTACACTGGGGAACACACGGGTTCTTTGTCGTCTAACGATGGTTTCTCATGAGTTAGCTAGTTATGGAACCTTCAAGTTCACAGCAGCAGGAGATTCAAGGTGCAGCCTCTCCGAGGCTAGAAGTTCCGGATATAGATCCTGAGATCATCGGTCCGGCTCCGGACGAACTTCCTGACGCATCGTTCATTGCCAATCCATCGGATTCCGTTCCATCGAATATCTCTGAAGACATGTTGGGGAGAATATGTTTGAGGCACGGCTTGTCATTGGATGATGCGTTACTACCGGGGCCGAACGACAGACCACATAATCCGCCGGAAGGGTATACAGCGTTTAACCGCCACGCGTGTGCGGCCGGGACACTTCCCCCGTTCAACGAGTATATAAGAGAAGTATTGTCGTTTTTGAGGATCGCCCCATCTCAGCTGCATCCGAACGGATATGCGTCGATCAATAGCTTGTTCATTGCATTTATGGAATGTCTCCATCGACCGCCACTCCCAATCGAAATCAGATACTTGTTCAACTTCAAAACTCGGGGTGATTATCCTTCTTTCACATTTCTGGAAGCGGTGAGAAATTGCCAAGTAGTTACCGGGTCTTGGACCAGGTTGAGTTATTATAGGACAGAATATTTTTATGTCAGATGTCCTCTAGGATTTGCCCGACGATGGTTATTCAGACGTGAGTATAACCGAGTTCTTAAATAGTTACTACGACAATTGCTGCCGAAGTGGAACTTATATTAATTTTTTCTTTTTACAGCAACGATCCCGCGACCCGAAGGTGAAGAGTTTAAGGAGATGGTGCGAGTACTTCGAGAAGTCCCGAGTGAAGATAGGGACATCGAGTTGCTTTTGACCGATAGGAATCTCCGGACTTATGGGCTGATTGAACGAAGGCAGAGTATAAGATTTGAGGTAGCACTAAAGATCGTTCCTAAGAAACGAGTCAAACGCAAGAAGCCCGAAGTTGCCATAGCCGAGGAGGCTGATTCTGAAAGAACTCATACTGATGATGAGCCGCTGACTGAGCCTACGGATGTAGCTTCGGATGTCGCGGAGCAGAGAAAAGGCAAGGCTGCCATGGTTAAGTCAACTAAGCGGGGGAGACGGAAATCGGTTGTCACTGCCCGGCCCTCTTCCGGAGTTAGAATTTCTAAGATGTCTCCTCCGCATACTGAAAGTCTCTACGAAGGGCTTGCCGACCTTCCAATCCCGGAAGATGTGTCTTTTCAACATGATGCCGGGTTAGTGGAGTTCCATCGTAATCTAGAATTGAGCGAGCCTCTTATTACTAGCGAGGTCGACATTTCTGGTTGGTCGGGGGGAATGCATATTCATACGCACTTCACGACACTGCATAACCTTTGACTGTAAACTACCTGATTCGAAGAGTGACTAATTCGATTTTACTTTGCTTTGCAGATACTATGTCTAAACGAGGTTCAATGCTTGGGAGTCTCCGACATGCCCGCAAGTCTTCTTATTATGATTCGCGCAGGCGAGAGGGGGATAGAGATTATGATCAGGGACGCCCTGGGCATTATGACCAGGGACGTTCCGGATATTCTAGTCATGAGAGATACGATTCGGACAGGGGCCATAGGCGTCGATCGCGATCACGCACCCCTCCTCCTTCCAGAGATCCCGTACAACCTCCCGTTCGCGTCCCTCGTGATTCTTCTCGACATGTGTCGGTTTCTCAAGCTTCTAGATCTGAGGTGTCGGCGCCGACAGTTGCGGAGGAACCTCCTACTGAAATCACGGGAGAAGGAGCGATTAGGCTTGCGCAGCTGAAGAGAGAGTTCCCGAATATCTGCTTCGACAATTATGTCTTTCCCCCGAACTTGAAAAGAATCCCAACGGAGGCCGAGCGGTGGGCGCTTGATTACGTGCACGACTTCTACGCACAGTATAAGGTGTGGTATAAGGCGGCTGAAAAAGCATCGGCGCTGGCCTTCGAACGAGCGGCCACCATTGAAAAATTGCAAGCCGAGTTAGCACAAAATGATCGCATCATACAAGTGCTGAATACTGAGGCTGAATCATCCCGTAAATCTGAAATAGAGGCCACTAAAAAAGCCGATGAAGCCCAGGCAATCATGGATAGGATGAAACGCGAACACTACGCCACGGTTGAGGACATGGGTCACCGAAACACATTGGTTACTGCAGAGAGGGACGCAGCCCTGAAGGAGTTGAACGAGCTTAAGTCAAAATTCGCCGAAATCGCCAAGGAAAGGGATGATGCGAATAGCGCAGCTCAGGAGGCGTGTGAACAAGCTGTGATTCTTCGCACCGAAAGGGATGCTGTGGTGGCGAAAGTTCAAGCGGTCGAGTCAGAGGTGGAGGAGAAAGTTCAACAAGCAGAGGCCAGGCTAGAGGCCGATATCGAAGATCTGCTTATAACTTATAACGCCAACGTGTTAAAACACCGAAATTTAGCCTGGCTTCAAGATTATCCTGTTCACCTTCGCAGCGCTTGGGAACGATTGGTCGAGGAAGAGGAGGAAGCGCATACGGGCGAATCGGTTGACCGATTCGAGCTTGAGAACCGGCTATTGACTGAGGATGAAAAGAAGGTCCTTCACGATGCTATCATTGCTCATGAGAAGGAGATGGTGGGTGGTCGTTCCCTGGAAGTTGGAGAGGGATCGGGTGTTGAGCACCATGCGGATGTCACTGAAGTCACTACATCGCCTTTGTCAGTGCCTGTGTCTGCGGTCAGCTTGCCACCTGTTCCTGCTTACGACCCGGAGCAGCCGCACTTATCTCCTATCCATGAGCACACTTCCGAGGTCGTTCAGCCGTCTGCGAGTCAAACTTACGACCCGGAGCTTGCCACCTGTTCCTGCTTTCTAAATAAAGAGTTTGTTTTGAAGAAGTTACTAATAACTTATTGTTTTTGCCTAGTGACGGAGGTTGCGCCGACAGTCATGGATCAAGAATCAAGCCAAAAGGATAAGGCCATCGCCACCGAGACCACTGCGGTAGCTGCGATATCGACCGAGGCGGCACAGGGGAGTGGTTTATCTCTCGAGGAACAGATGGTGAGCGAGCTGCTCGGTGAGCTGGGTGGTTTCTCCACGGACTTACCGTTTATCATCGCCAGTGATCCCCCGCCGACCTCAAGCTCTTCGATGCAAGCTGCGGATGCCCCCAGCCAAGCCCAAGCGACTCGAGAAGAGGAAATTTTGGCTGAAATCAATGCTGAAATAGAAGCTGCGGGGCACAGTGGTAGCGCCGGTGGCAGCGCGACGGCGCATAGTTCAACACCTGCTAGGGTAGTACCATCGGGTGGCACTATCTCAATTTCCGTCACAGATCCAGTCCCCCCTACTCCTCCGGCGGGAAGCCTCCCTATAGGTTCGAGCTCTGAGGAGGACATCGATATCATGCCCCCAGCCGAAGAGTCACCGCCGAAGAGGAGGCACTCAAAAAGAATTTCGGTCGCTAGTGATTCTGATGAAGAACCACTAATAAGGAAGACGAAAAAGAAGAAGAAGTAGACCGACTTTACAAGTAGATGTTATGGTGGATAAGTACTTGTTTTTGTTTTTTATTAGTAAGCCGTGTATAGATGCAGGTTCGGCTCCTGCTAGTAGGGATTGTTTTTGGGAAAACTTTTTCATATGTAAGCCCTCATTTTTAGTTAGTTGAAATAAACTTTAGTTTCTTTGTTTCAACTCTTGCTTTATTTGTGCTTAAGTACTTGCAGTGTCTTGCTCTCGGTCCGGAGTTCTTGTGGTGTTTTTACCGTTTAAGTAGAGATCGTTTCATTTGCCACGCCTGAGAATCTTGGTCACAAGTTGCGATTGATGAATGAGTTGAACTTCGGACGTTGTATCACTTCGGTGAGTGATTGACACTTAGCTTTCGTGCCCCCCAGTCTTGGGGAACAACACTTATATTTTTGGCAGTCGATTGCACTTATTGCAAATCTTAAGCACACATCCGCATTCTAGGGACTTAGGATAATTTGAGATCGATAATCTGCTTTGCACTCCAGGAGTTTGGAGAACTATCGATTGTTTGTAACATGGTTCGCGCTCCGGGAACCTGGAATTGTTGTTTGTACTCTGACTCACGCTTTGGGAATCTGGAGTTAGCATGGATGCTTCGGTTCGCATTGATGGGTTGGTTCGCACTCCGGGAACCTGGAATAGATGTTTATACTCCGATTCACACTCTGGGAAGTTGGAGTTAGCCGATAGATGGTCAGTCACACTTATTTGAGCTTTTGAGGAATTTGTTCGCACTCCGGGAACGATGGATTTGATGTTTATACTCCAATTCACGCTCTGGGAAGTTGGAGTCCGTTCGCACTCTAGGAACGAATTACGGAATGTTTATACTCCAATTCACGCTCTGGGAAGTTGGAGTCCGTTCGTGCTCTGGGAACTAATTATGGAATGTTTATACTCCAATTCGCGCTGTGGGAAGTTGGAGTCCGTTCGCACTCTGGGAACGAATTATGGAATGTTTATACTCCTATTCACGCTGTGGGAAGTTGGAGTCGGCTCTCACTTTGGGAGCAGTGAATTTGTACTCCGGTTCGCGCTCCGGGAACCGAGAGTTGAAGTTTATACTCCAATTCTCACTCTGGGAACTCGGAGTTGGAGGAGGGATTGTCGTGTATCAATCCCTGTGAATGTTAATGTATTGTTCTATCCCCGAGCTCGGGTTTCACTTAGCGAGTGACCGGTCTTATCATAGTCACTCCCTATTTGAATAAATTCCACCGCGCGATGGAACTTAGCTCTCCGTGCGTTGTGATGTTGTATGTCATATTCAGTAAATCACAGCTTTTGCTTGAAGAGACGGCATTTTATTGCTGAAACGAGAAAATATGGCAAAGTCAGTTGCCTTATCACAAATCTAAATCTCGAAATGCTAGAATAAAGTGCAAAGAAATAAATTGACAGAAAATAAACGAGTAAAGTTTTCATATGTAGTAGCGACGAAGACTTTCGCTATTCCAAGCTCTCGGCAAGACATAACCGTCAACCGTTGATAATTTGAACGTGCCATCTCCGAGCTTTTGTGAGATAACATACGGCCCTTCCCAATTTGGCTTCATATGCGAAGGGACCGGATAAACCCTTTTGAGTACGAGGTCACCAAGTTCGAAGGTTCGCGGACGGACCTTAGCATTATACAGCCGGGCGACTCGACTCCGATATGCGGCTGCCCTCAAATCCGCCTCTTCACGCCTCTCATCCAGTAAATCCAGAGATTGAGCGAGCAATATAGCATTGGTCTTCGGATCATAATACGTCGCACGATGAGAGCGCACTTCCAATTCGACTGGAATAACGGCCTCTGAGCCATATGACAGAGAAAACGGAGTGTGACCAGTTGCAGTTTTGTGAGTTGTTCTATAGGCCCATAATGCCATAGGGAGTTCGTCGACCCACTTGCCTCCGGCCTTTTCCAGTCGTTTCTTCAGTATAGACTTTATAACTTTATTAACAGCTTCGACCTGACCGTTTGCTTGAGGGTGTGCCACTGCGGAAAACTTCTTATTTATGCGAAATCGTTGGCAGAAATTTTTGAACTCGGTACTGTCGAATTGAGCTCCATTATCTGTGATGATAGTATGAGGGAGACCGAATCGGCAGATGATGTTGCGCACCACGAAGTTGATCACTTTCTTCGTTGTGATCGTTGCAAGAGGCTCCGCTTCGGCCCATTTAGTGAAGTAATCAACCGCGACGATGGCGTATTTCGCGCCACCTTTGGCTAGAGGCAACGCTCCAATTATATCGATCCCCCATACTGCGAATGGCCAGGGGCTAACCATTTGGGTTATCTCGGTAGGTGGGGCTCTAGGAATCCGAGCATATTTCTGGCATTTGTCGCATTTTTTGGCGTAGTCTGATGCGTCTCGATTAACGGTAGGCCAGTAATATCCGTATCGAAGTACCTTCTTGGCGAGTGTCTGCCCCCCAATGTGATCGCCACATTCTCCCTCGTGGACTTCGTGTAACACTCGTTTGATTTCGTCGTGCGCGATACATCGGAGTAGAGGGACAGAGTATCCCCTTCTGTACATAACTCCATTTTGGATGATAAACCGTGAGGCCTTTCGAAGGACCGGCCTCTTCTCACTTCTGCACTCAGGCAGCGTCCCATGTTCAATATAGTCTCGATAGGGGATCATCCATGACTCCCTATCGGTGGTAGCCTCGAATGCATGGTTGACCTCATTTTGATCGATGCTCGGGGAAGATAGGGTTTCAACAGGAACAAGCCCCAACTGTTGGGCTTCGCCCGTACTTGCCAACTTCGCCAACGAATCGGCCTTCTTATTGTGCTCCCGAGGAATATAGAAAATGGCATAGTAATCGAAATGATCAAGAATTTCCCTGACTTTAGATAAATAAGCCGCTAGTCTCCGATCCTTAGCTTGATATTCACCTCGGACTTGGCATACGATTAATTGGGAGTCACAATACACCTCCACAGCGGCAATTCTCAGGTCGTAGGCCAACTTCAACCCAGTGAGTAAAGCTTCATATTCAGCCTCGTTATTAGTTGCACGGAACTCGAACTTCTGGGCGTAGCATATAGATCGGCCTTCAGGAGTTTGAAGCACTACCCCTGCTCCCGAACACCGTTCATTGGAGGCGCCGTCAGTATATAACTTCCATATGTGTGTAGGGGGTTCGCTACTCTCAGGTAATTCCTCGGATATAGTGAATTCAGCAACGAAGTCTGCCAGAACTTGACCATGTATGGCCCTTCTTGGAGTATAAGCAATGTCAAACTGGCTCAATTCAATATTCCATTTCAATAACCTACCAGACGTCTCAGGCCGCGTGAGGACCTGTCGTAACGGCTGGTCGGTGTACACGGTGATAGGATGAGCCTGGAAATATGGACGGAGCTTTCTCGAGGCAACAACTAGACAATATGCCAACTTTTCCAGCTTTGGATAGTTCCTCTCGGCTCCGGTCAACCGCTTACTCACGTAATATACCGGTTTTTGCACTCGATCTTCCTCCCGGATTAATTCCGCACTGATTGCGCTTTCAGATACCGCCAAGTAAAGATATAATTGCTCGTGATCAATAGGCTTCGAAAGAATCGGCGGTGTAGAAAGATGTTGAACCAGTGACTGAAACGCACCTTCACATTCTGCGGTCCATTCGAAGTTTCGTTTCCCTTTTCGGATCAGATCGAAGAAGGGGATGCATTTGTCAGTTGACTTCGAGATGAACCTACTCAATGCAGCGACTTTCCCATTAAGGCTCTGAACTTGCTTTATTGTCCTTGGAGTTTGAAGATTTCTGATGGCCCAAATCTTCTCGGGGTTAGCCTCTATCCCTCGGGCGTTGACGATGAACACAAGGAATTTTCCGGACGCAACTCCAAAATGGCATTTCAGCGGATTGAGCTTCATCCCATATCTCCGGAGGATATCAAACATTGATCCTAAGTCCTTTACATGATCAACAGAATGTCGTGAATTTACTAACATGTCATCTACGTAAACTTCCATGGTCTTCCCAATCTGATCAGAAAACATCCGGTTAACCAAACGTTGATAGGTTGCGCCGGCATTTTTTAACCCAAAAGGCATGACTTTGTAGCAATATAGTCCCAGATCAGTCACAAAGCTCGTATGTTCTTGGTCGGGCACATGCATGGGTATTTGATTGTAGCTCGAGTAAGCGTCCATAAAGGATAACAATTCGTGTCCGGCGGTTGAATCAACAAGCTGATCGATTCGAGGAAGTGGAAAACTGTCCTTCGGGCAGGCCTTGTTCAAATCGGAATAATCGATACACGTTCTCCATTTCCCATTTGGTTTCCGGACAAGTACCGGGTTTGACACCCACTCCGGGTACAAAGCATCTCTAATGAACCCGTTCGTTTTCAACTTATCCACCTCCTCCTTAAGGGCGGCAGATCTCTCTGGATCCATACCATGCCTTTTCTGTTTGACAGGGATATACCGCGGGTCAATGTTCAAAGTGTGGCTCGCGATCTCCGGCGAGATCCCACACATGTCGGAATGCGTCCAGGCGAACACATCAAGATTCGCCCGGAGGAATTCAACCAATTCCTGTTGTGCCCCCTGGCTCAATTGAGACCCAACTTTTAACATTCTCGAATCATCGCCATCATCTTCGATCGGGACATTGATAGTTAGCTCAGCCGGAGAAGCCTGACTTTCTGTAGATTTTTCATTGCTGTCGTCGTCCCTTGGGTCAAGGTCTTTATGGAATTGGTTGGGGTGCCCGGGCCGAGGCCCGAGCACCAATTGTCAATCATCGGCAGAACGGACGCAAAGAGATTCCTCTACGCCCTTACCTTTCTCCCTTCGCTGCGCCTCTCGCAGCTCCGCAACATAACAGGCTCTTCCAGCAGCCTGATCTCCATGAATCACACCGATACCACAATCAGTTGGAAATTTCAAAGTCAAACACCACGGGGCGATCGCTGCCCGAAATTCAGCAAGGGCTGGTCGGCCCAGGAATGCGTTGTACGGTGAATGTATGTCCAAAACAACAAATTGCACGATGCGTACTCTTCTGCACTCACCGATCCCCAACTCCACGGGTAACTCCACAACCCCTGTGGGTATATTAGCACTTCCATCGAAGCCGTGAATCTTGGACTGACAGGGCTTCAGATCTTTGGCTTCCATTTTCATCTGATCGTAAGCTATCTTGAACAAAATATTGACTGAACTCCCACTATCCACCAGTATCCTCTTCATCCAAGCAGGACCAACCTGGGCGGATATAACAAGTGGGTCAATGGTTGGGGCTTCGACCTTGTCTGCATCACGGTTCCGGAACACGATGTCATCTGCCATCGTCTTTTGTTGTTTTGCCGGAGCCCCTTCGTCGTAACTACTGCAACATTCGAAATTCATATGCCTAACCGAGCTAGCATATGACTCCATCTCTTTCCAACTCGTACCTGCCGGATGAGGACCACCACTAACGGTGTTTATCACTAGCCTTCCGCCTGTTCGGGCGGGTTCTTCTTGCCTTGGCTGATTTTGCCGATTGTTCTGGTTCGACGGACCCGCACCGCCAGACTGCGGCGCCCGTACAAATTGATCCAATTTTCTTTCCCTGATCAACTTCTCAATTAAATCCTGCAAGTGTCTGCACTCGTTGGTGTTGTGGCCGTAACTGTCATGAAATCTACAAAACTTGCCTGTTTGAATCTGTCTCTCCGACGACGGCTTCGGAGTAGGCTTCTTGTATTGCATGGCGTTGCAAGTTTGTAGATACACATTCTCCAGCGATGTATTCAGCGGAGTATAATTGTCGAACATAGGGGCCCTACGCCTCGGCCCACGGTTCTGATCCCGCCTTCTGTTCTGATTCCCATTATTCTTTGGTTGTGATTGCTTGTTCTGGATATTTAGCTGCACTTTCCCGGAACTCTCTCCTGATTGTTTAACAGCCACATTACTTTGAATCCCCACTCCACTAGGTCCTGCATCGTCCTGTTTCCTAGACTGCTTCGCGTCCTCGCGCCTCAAGAACTGAGCGGCTTTGGAGTAGAAGCGGTCCAACGACGCAGGATGTTTTCCTGCTAACCAATTTCCAAAATCCGAGTCAGGGTCAATCCCTTTCATCAACGCCATCAGAATCGAGTTATCATTGGGGTTAGTGATTTCCACACAAGCCTTATGGAATCTTTCCAAATAGTGTCTAAGAGTCTCTCCTCGAGCTTGGGTAACGCTAGATAAAGTGTTGACGTCCTTAGGCCTTGCAACATGCATGCGAAACTGTTCTACGAATTTTCTGGCCAACTGATTGAACGAAGAGATAGAACGGGGTGGCAATCGCGTGAACCACATCGTAGCAATACCTCCCAAAGAGATAGGAAAACTCCTACACTTGACCGCATCGTCTGCTCTAGCGGCGCTCATGGACCATTCATACTTCAATATGTGTTGATTGGGGTCTGAGTTCCCCTCGTACATCGGTAACGCGGGCATTCTAAATCGCCGAGGGGGTTCGGCATACAGAATCTCGTCTGTGAATGGGGTGTGACTCCGGGAGATTCCCCAATCGTCGTTAGTAAACCCCTGACTTTCACGGATCATCTGCCTGATCATTTCTGGAATATCTGTTACAGCTGCGTTCTGGGCATGTTGAACCAAGGTGTGGTCGGGTTCCACAATGCAGGACTGGACCGGATGTTGTCGATGGTCCGGATCTCGCCTCCTTGGTTCGACATTCTCTGGTACATACGGCTCAGGAGTTTGCCGTCGTCGGTGATGGTTCTGATCTGACAAAGTATGGATGTCCGCCCCTGGCTCCGTAGCGATGGTTGCAGGACGGTTGTCGATAGTGTGTTGAGGAGCAGCGCCTCCCCGGGAGGAAGGCCCTGTGTGGAAGCTAGCAGATGGGCCGACTCGTATTTGCCCAACCGTCAATGCCGGAATGTCTCTAGTAGCCTGTGCATAATTCCCGTCCATTCGGGGTCGCGAAGGTCTGCGATGATAATCAGTGGAAGCCGAACTCTCCGTGGAGGACTGGGATGTGTAATCCCTCCTCGACCGCCTACGCTTATGACTGTGTAGCTGGCGGGTTAATTCAGCGTTAGCGCGTAGTTGTTCCGTCAACTGCTGCCGACTCTGGGTCAGCTCCTGGAGCGACGTTTGAAACTCTTGCCTTGTCACCGGTCCAGATGACTCCGAGGGCCCGGCGACATCCTGGGTAGATGGTAGCTGCTCGGGATCTGGTCTATCCCGGTCTTCCTGGTTACCAAGGTTAGAAGTGGTTCTGGTGCTCACCATTATGAACAATAAGATTCCTTTCCCTAGACTTTTGCAAATCTGAATAGAATGGAAGGAATTTGAATTCAAAGATCTGGATCTCTCTCTTAGATTTGTTCAATCCGGTATCGATGATAGATCCAACGAGCAGGAGAAAAGCTGGGTTTTCTCAGTGAAAGCACCAAAGTGTTTGCACCAAAATTGGTCACAACACTCTTCGGGAGTCGTTGAAGAGATAACAGTCAAAAGTATGAACTGAATATGAATATTATCTAACAAAAGCTCCAATCAACAGTAAAGAAAATGCGTAGACAAGCGATTTATAGTGGTTCGGCGTGTTGCCTACGTCCACTGTGAAGTTTTTTGATATTTTATTGATTCTCTTTCAATGTTTACAAGTGGTTACAGCGATCAACAGCAAGTTACAACTGGAAATTCGAAATCAGTAGTGAAATTATGATGGAGATATCATTCCGACAGAGTCTGGGCGCTTGAGAGTGAAAAAATCCCGAAGGTCCCCTTTCTGTTGGCTATGGAGCTCTATTTATAGGCGTAGGCTGCTGGTATCTTGCTGAAAACTCGGGAGACTACTTCTGGCACGTGAGGGGGCCCACACGTACGGTCTCGGGAAGTTTGGGCCCACTTTGGCATCGGTTCGAACTCCATTCGAACCGATCAAGAAATCATCCAATCGAGGTGAAATTTGGCGAGGACATTCTTCAACATGTATGCTAGAATCTGTGAAAATTTCATGACATTTGGATCAGTAGATTGGGAGATATGATGGGTTCGAAATAGAGTTCACGGCACGGCTGTTTGGTTCGAACCCATGGTTTCCAATCCATCATGGCACGCGACTTCGTGGTGACGTGGAGCGCAAGTTTCGAATCGATCCGGACTTCGCTCCGTGTTGACCGCTTCGACTCCGTATATCTCGGTGATTTCGAACCGATGGAAGACACGTTGGTTGACCCAGTGGGTTCGAATAAGGCAACACAGGATGGGTTCGAACGTGGCATCATGGATGGGTTCGAACATAACTTCAGGGATGGGTTCGAACGAAGCTTATGGATGGGTTCGAAGCATGCATGTCCGATGGTTTCGAAATGAGGCAGCCGAGTATGGATTCGAATCAGCTACTCTCTGATGGGTTCGAGGTCGAGGCATCCCGAGGGTTTCGAAGGTGATGGTTTCGAACTTGATGGGTTCGAAGTGATGGTTTCGAATGGTGCATGATGATGGGTTCGAAGACACCCATCATGGTGGGTTCGAAACCAGTGTGTTCCCTCCAAGTTGAACCGATCATAACTTGAGCATACGAACTCGGATTGACTTGAAATTCGAAATGCTGACTCCTGTGGCCTTTCTTGCAGTGTCCCATCAATTGTAGCTCATTCTGGACTCGGATAAAATTCAGTGATATCCATGGCGAAAGAAAATACGATCAACCTCTGAGGTGAACGGTCCTTCCTTTTCAATCGCTCTTTTGGTATCGCGGCTTTGCCAAAAAACAGGATAACGGTACTGTTTCGTTTTAAATCCATGCACGCATTTCTAAAAGTCGTACGACACTGTTTCGCCATTTCGGACGGATGTTGCACCTTGCACCGCAGATATTGCACCCTGTAGATATCGATTATTCGGACGGCCATAACTTCTGGCTCGTTTAGAGTTACGGGAGCCATAACCTGTCAAAATGAAGGCCACGATGAGTTCTACGGCTTTGACCGCTTTCAGGCGTCAACGGATAGATTAATGCCCAAAAAGGACAACCCGAATCTCAATCGGGTCTCGTAAGTTTTTTACCCTTCGTTTTACCGATACCGGATTTTTACGGTAAAACGGGATTACCGTGCCTCGCCTTCGATTTACCATCACTGGAGAGTGGTGCACCATGGTACTGTTCCGTTTCAAATCCATGCACGCATTTCTAAAAGTCGTACGACACTGTTTCGCCATTTCGGACGGATGTTGCACCTTGCACCACGGTTGTTAAACCCTGTAGATATCGATTATTCGGACGGCCATAACTTCTGGCTCGTTTAGAGTTACGGGAGCCATAACCTATCAAAACGAAGGCCACGGTGAGTCCTACGGCTTTGACAGCTTTCAGCCGTCAACGGATAAATTAATGCACAAAAAGGACAACCCGAATCTCAATCGGGTCAAGTTTTTTACCCTTCGTTTTTTCAACACCGGATTTTAACGGTAGAACGGAATTTCCGTGGCTCGTCTTCGATTTACCATCGGTGGAGAGTGGTGCACCATGGTACTGTTCCGTTTCAAATCCATGCACTCATTTCTAAAAGTCGTACGCCACTGTTTCGCCATTTCGGACGGATGTTGCACCTTGCACCGCGGATGCTGCACCCTGTAGATATCGATTATTCGGACGGCCATAACTTCTGGCTCGTTTAGAGTTACGGGAGCCATAACCTGTCAAAACGAAGGCCACGGTGAGTTCTACGGTTTTGACAGCTTTCAGCCGTCAACGGATTGATTAATGCCCAAAAAGGACAACCTGAATCTCAATCGGGTCTTGTAAGTTTTTTACCCTTCGTTTTTTCGACACTGGATTTTTACGGTAAAACGGGATTACCGTGCCTCGCCTTCGATTTACCATCGCTGGAGAGTGGGGCACCATGGTACGGTTCCGTTTCAAATCCATGCACGCATTTCTAAAAGTCGTACGACACTGTTTCGCCATTTCAGACGGATGTTGCAACTTGCACCGCGGATGTTGCACCCTGTAGATATCGATTATTCGGACGGCCATAACTTCCGGCTCGTTTAGAGTTACGGGAGCCATAACCTGTCAAAACGAAGGCCACGGTGAGTTCTATGGCTTTGACAGCTTTCAGCCGTCAACGGATAGATTAATGCCCAAAAAGGACAACCCGAATCTCAATCGGGTCTCGTAAGTTTTTTACCATTCGTTTTTTCGACACCGCATTTTTACGGTAAAACGGGATTACCGTGCCTCGCCTTCGATTTACCATCACTGGAGAGTGGTGCACCATGGTACTGTTCCGTTTCAAATCCATGCACGCTTTTCTAAAAGTCATACGGCACTGTTTCGCCATTCAGACGGATGTTGCACCTTGCACCGCGGATGTTGCACCCTGTAGATATCGATTATTCGGACGGCCATAACTTCTGGCTCGTTTAGAGTGACGGTAGCCATAACCTGTCATAATGAAGGTCACGATGAGTTCTACGGCATTGACCGCTTTCAGCCGTCAACGGATAGATTAATGTCCAAAAAGGACAACCCGAATCTCAATCGGGTCTCGTAAGTTTTTTACCCTTCGTTTTTTCGACACCGGATTTTTACGGTAAAACGGGATTACTGTGCCTCGTCTTCGATTTACCATCGCTGGAGAGTGGTGCACCATGGTACTGTTCCGTTTCAAATCCATGCACGCATTTCTAAAAGTCGTATGATACTGTTTCGCCATTTCGGACGGATGTTGCACCTTGCACCGCAGATGTTGCACCCTGTAGATATCGATTATTCGGACGGCCATAACTTCTAGCTCGTTTAGAGTTACGGAAGCCATAACCTGTCCAAACGAAGGCCACGATGAGTTCTACGGCTTTGACACCTTTCAGCCGTCAACGGATAGATTAATGCCCAAAAAGGACAACCCGAATCTCAATCGGGTCTCGTAAGTTTTTTACCATTCGTTTTTTCGACGCCGGATTTTTATGGTAAAACGGGATTACCGTGCCTTGCCTTCGATTTACCATTGCTGGAGAGTGGTGCACCATGGTATTGTTCCGTTTTAAATCCATGCACGCATTTCTAAAAGTCGTACGACACTGTTTCGCCATTTCGGACGGATGTTGCACCTTGCACCACGGATATTGCACCCTGTAGATATCGATTATTCGGGCGGCCATAACTTCTGGCTCGTTTAGAGTTACGGGAGCCATAACCTGTCAAAACGAAGGCCACGATGAGTTCTACGGCTTTGACTGCTTTCAGCCGTCAACGGATAGATTAATGCCCAAAAAGGACAACCCAAATCTTAATCGGGTCTCGTAAGTTTTTTACCCTTCGTTTTTTCGACACCGGATTTTTACGGTAAAACGGGATTACCGTGACTCGCCTTCGATTTACCATCGCTGGAGAGTGGTGCACCATGGTACTGTTCCATTTCAAATCTATGCACGCATTTCCAAAAGTCGTACGACACTGTTTCGCCATTTCGGACGGATGTTGCTCCTTGCACCGCGGATGTTGCACCCTGTAGATATCGATTATTCGGACGGCCATAACTTCTGGCTCGTTTAGAGTTACGGGAGCCATAACCTGTCAAAACGTAGGCCACGGTGAGTTCTACGGCTTTGACAGCTTTTAGCCGTCAACGGATAGATTAATGCCCAAAAAGGACAACCCGAATCTCAATCGGGTCTCGTAAGTTTTTTACCCTTCGTTTTTTCGACACCGGATTTTTACGGTTAAACGGGATTTCCGTGCCTCGTCTTCGATTTACCATCGCTGGAGAGTGGTGCACCATGGTACTGTTCCGTTTCAAATCCATGCACGCATTTCTAAAAGTCGTATGGTACTTTTTCGCCATTTCGGACGGATGTTGCACCTCGCACCGCGGATGTTGCACCCTGTAGATATCGATTATTCGGACGGCCATAACTTCTAGGTCGTTTAGAGTTACGGAAGCCATGACCTGTCCAAACGAAGGCCACGATGAGTTCTACGGCTTTGACAGCTTTCAGCCGTCAACGAATAGATTATTACCCGAAAAGGACAACCCGAATCTCAATCGGGTCTCGTAAGTTTTTTACCCTTTGTTTTTTCGACACCGGATTTTTACGGCAAAAACGGGATTACTGTGCCTCGACTTCGATTTATCATCGCTGGAGAGTGGTGCACCATGGTACTGTTCCGTTTCAAATCCATGCACGCAATTCTAAAATTCGTACGATACTGTTTCGCAATTTCGAACGGATGTTGCACCTTGCACCGCGGATGTTGCACCCTGTAGATATCGATTATTCGGACGGCCATAACTTCTGGCTCGTTTAGAGTTACGTGAGCCATAACCTGTCAAAACGAAGGCCACGGTGAGTTCTACGACTTTGACAGCTTTCAGCCGTCAACGGATAGATAAGTACCCGAAAAGGACAACCCGAATCTCAATCGGGTCTCGTAAGTTTTTTACCCTTCGTTTTTTCGACACCGGATTTTTACGGTAAAACGGGATTACCGTGCCTCGCCTTCAATGTACCATCACTGGAGAGTGATGCACCATGGTACTGTTCCGTTTCAAATCCCTGCACGCTTTTCTAAAAGTCGTACGGCATTGTTTCGCCATTTCAAACGGATGTTGCACCTTGCACCGCGGATGTTGCACCCTATAGATATCGATTATTCGGACGACCATAACTTCTAGCTGTTTAGAGTTACGGAAGCCATAACCTGTCCAAACGAAGGCCACGATGAGTTCTACGGCTTTAACAGCTTTCAACCGTCAACAGATAGATTAATGCCCATAAAAGACAACCCGAATCTCAATCGGGCCTCGTAAGTTTTTTACCCTTCGTTTTTTCGACACCGGATTTTTACGGTAAAACGGGATTACCGTGCCTCGCCTTCGATTTACCATCGCTGGAGAGTGGTGCACCAGGGTACTGTTCTATTTCAAATCCATGCACGCATTTCTAAAAGTTGTATGCAATGTTTGGCATTTCGGACGGATGTTGCACCTTGCACCGCGGATATTGCGCCCTGTAGATATCGATTATTCGGACGGCCATAACTTCTGGCTCGTTTAGAGTTACGGGAGCCATAACCTGCCAAAACGAAGGTCACGATGAGTTCTACGGCTTTGACCGCTTTCAGCCGTCAACGGATAGATTAATGCCCAAAAAGGACAACCCGAATCTCAATCGGGTCTCGTAAGTTTTTTACCCCTCGTTTTTTCGACACCGAATTTTTACAGTAAAACGGGATTACCGTACCTCGCCTTCGATTTACCATCGCTGGAGAGTGGTGCACTATGGTACTGTTACGTTTCAAATCCATGCACGCTTTTCTAAAAGTCGTACGGCGCTGTTTCGCCATTTCAGACGGATGTTGCACCTTGCACCGCGAATGTTGCACCCTGTAGATATCGATTATTCGGACGGCCATAAATTCTGGCTCGTTTAGAGTTACGGGAGCCATAACCTGTCAAAACGAAGGTCACGATGATTTCTACGGCTTTGATCGCTTTCAGCCGTCAAAGGATAGATTAATGCCCAAAAGGGACAACCCGGATCTCAATGGGTCTCGTAAGTTTTTTACCCCTCGTTTTTTCGACACCAGATTTTTACAGTAAAACGGGATTACCGTGCCTCGTCTTCGATTTACCATCGCTGGAGAGTGGTGCACCATGGTACAGTTCCTTTTCAAATCCATGCACGCATTTCTAAAAGTCGTATGATACTGTTTCGCCATTTCGGACGGATGTTGCACCTTGCACCGCGGATGTTGCACCCTGTAGATATCGATTATTCAAACGGCCATAACTTCTGGCTCGTTTAGAGTTACGGGAGCGATCACCTATCAAAACGAAGGCCACGATGAGTTCTACGGCTTTGACCGCTTTCATCCGTCAACGGATAGATTAATGCCCAAAAAGGACAACCCGAATCTCAATCAGGTCTCGTAAGCTTTTTACCCTTTATTTTTTCGACACCGGATTTTTACGGTAAAACGGGATTACCGTGCCTCGTCTATGATTTACCATCGCTGGAGAGTGGTGCACCATGGTACTGTTCCGTTTCAAATCCATGCACACATTTCTAAAAGTCGTATGATACTATTTCGCCATTTCGGACGGATGTTGCACCTTGCACCGCGGATGTTGCACCCTATAGATATCGATTATTCGGACGGCCATAACTTCCGGCTCGTTTAGAGTTATGGGAGCCATAACATGTCAAAACGATGGCCACGGTGAGTTCTACGGCTTTGACAGCTTTCAGCCGTCAATGGATAGATTAATGCCCAAAAAGGATAACCCAAATCTCAATCGGGTCTCGTAAGTTTTTTACCCTTCGTTTTTTCGACACCGCATTTTTACGGTAAAACGGGATTACCGTGCCTCGCCTTCGATTTACCATCGCTGGAGAGTGTTGCACCGTGGTACTGTTCCGTTTCAAATCCATGCACGCTTTTCTAAAAGTCGTACGGCACTATTTCGCCATTTTAGACGGATGTTGCACCTTGCACCGCGGATATTGCACCCCGTAGATATCGATTATTTGGACGGCCATAACTTCTGGCTCGTTTAGAGTTACGGGAGCCATAACCTGTCAAAACGAAGGCCACGATGAGTTCTACGGCTTTGACCGCTTTCAGCCGTCAACGGATAGATTAATGCCCAAAAAGGACAACCCGAATATCAATCGGGTCTCGTAAGTTTTGTACCCTTCGTTTTTTCGACACCGGATTTTTACGGTAAAACGGGATTACCGTGCCTCGCCATCGATTTACCATCGCTGGAGAGTGGTGCACCATGGTACTGTTCTGTTTCAAATCAATGCACGCATTTCTAAAAGTCGTACGACAATGTTTCGCCATTTCGGACGGATGTTGCACCTTGCACCGCGGATGTTGCACCTTGCACCGCGGATGTTGCACCCTGTAGATATCGATTATTCGGACGGCCATAACTTCTGGCTCGTTTAGAGTTACGGGAGCCATAACCTGTCAAAACGAAGGCCACGGTGAGTTCTACGGCTTTGACAGCTTTCAGCCATCAACGGATAGATTAATGCCCAAAAAGGACAACCCGAATCTCAATCGGGTCTCGTATGTTTTTTACCCTTCGTTTTTTCGACACCGGATTTTTACAGTAAAACGGGATTTCCGTGGCTCGTCTTCGATTTACCATCGCTGGAGAGTGGTGCACCATGGTACTGTTCCGTTTCAAATCCATGCACTCATTTCTAAAAGTTGTACGGCACTGTTTCGCCATTTCGGACAGATGTTGCACCTTGCACCGCGGATGTTGCACCCTGTAGATATCGATTATTCGGATGGCCATAACTTCTGGCTCGTTTAGAATTACGGGAGCTATAACCTATCAAAACGAAGGCCAGGGTGAGTTCTACAGCTTTGACAGCTTTCAGCCGTCAACGGATTGATTAATGCCCAAAAAGGACAACCTGAATCTCAATCTCAATCGGGTCTCGTAAGTTTATTACCCTTCGTTTTTTCGACACCGGATTTTTACGGTAAAACGGGATTACCGTGCCTCGTCTTCGATTTTCCATCGCTGGGGGGTGGTGCACCATGGTACTGTTCCGTTTCAAATCCACGCACGCATTTCTAAAAGTCGTACGGCACTGTTTCGGCATTTCGGACGGATGTTGCACCTTGCACCGCGGATGTTGCACCCTGTAGATATCGATTATTCGGACGGCCATAACTTCTGGCTCGTTTAGAGTTATGGGAGCCATAACCTGTCAAAACGAAGGCCAAATGCTTAGTTCTACGGCTTTGACAGCTTTCATCCGTCAACGGATAGATTAATGCCAAAAAAGGACAACTCGAATCTCAATCGGGTCTCGTAAGTTTTTTACCATTCGTTTTTTCGGCACTGGTTTTTTACGGTAAAACGGGATTACCGTGCCTCGCCTTCGATTTACCATCGCTGGAGAGTAGTGCACCATGGTACTGTTCCGTTTCAAATCCATGCACGCATTTCTAAAAGTCGTACGGCACTGTTTCGCTATTTCGGACGGATGTTGCACCTTGCACCGCGGATATTGCACCCTGTAGATATCGATTATTCGGACGGCCATAACTTCTGGCTCGTTTAGAGTTACGGGAGCCATAACCTGCCAAAACGAAGGTCACGATGAGTTCTACGGTTTTGACCGCTTTCAGCCGTCAACGGATAGTTTAATGCCCAAAAAGGACAACCCGAATCTCAATCGGGTCTCGTAAGTTTTTTACCCCTCGTTTTTTCGACACCGAATTTTTACGGTAAAACGGGATTACCGTGCCTCGCCTTCGATTTACCATCGCTGGAGAGTGGTACACCATGGTACTGTTCCGTTTCAAATCCATGCACGCATTTCTAAAAGTCATACGACACTGTTTCGCCATTTCGGACGGATGTTGCACCTTGCACCGCGGATGTTGCACCCTGTACATATCGATTATTCGGACGACCATAACTTCTGGCTCGTTTAGAGTTACGGGAGCCATAACCTGTCAAAACGAAGGCCACGATGAGTTCTACGGCTTTGACCGCTTTCATCCATCAACGGATTGATTAATGCCCAAAAAGGACAACCCGAATCTCAATCGGGTCACGTAAGTTTTTTACCCTTTGTTTTTTCGACACCGGATTTTTACGGTAAAACGGGATTACCGTGCCTCGCCTTCAATTTACCATCGCTGGAGAGTGGTGCACCATGGTACTGTTCAGTTTCAAATCCATGCATGCATTTCTAAAAGTCGTACGACACTGTTTCGCCAATTCAGACGGATGTTGCACCTTGCACCGCGGATGTTGCACCCTGTAGATATCGATTATTCGGACGGCCATAACTTCTGGCTCGTTTAGAGTTACGGAAGCCATAACCTGTCCAAATGAAGGCCATGATGAGTTCTACGGCTTTGATAGCTTTCAGCCGTCAACGGATAGATTAATATCCAAAAAGGACAACCCGAATCTCAATCTGGTCTCACAAGTTTTTTACCCTTCGTTTTTTCGACACCGGGTTTTTACGGTAAAACGGTATTACCGTGCCTCGTCTTCGATTTACCATCGCTGGAGAGTGGTGCACCATGGTACTGTTCCATTTCAAATCCATGCACGCATTTCTAAAAGTCGTACGACACTGTTTCGCCATTTCGGACGGATGTTGCACCTTGCACCGCGGATGTTGCACCCTGTAGATATCGATTATTCGGACGGGCGTAACTTCTGGCTCGTTTAGAGTAACGGGAGCCATAACCTGTCAAAACGAAGGCCAAACGCTTAGTTCTATGGCTTTGACAGCTTTCATCCGTCAACGGATAGATTAATGCCAAAAAAGGACAACCCGAATCTCAATCGGGCCTCGTAAGTTTTTTACCATTCGTTTTTTCGACACTGGTTTTTTACGGTAAAACGGGATTACCGTGCCTCGCCTTCGATTTACCATCGCTGGAGAGTAGTGCACCATGGTACAGTTCCTTTTCAAATCCATGCACGCATTTCTAAAAGTCGTATGATACTGTTTCGCCATTTCGGACGGATATTGCACCTTGCACCGCGGATATTGCACCCTGTAGATATCGATTATTCGGACGGCCATAACTTCTGGCTCGTTTAGAGTTACGGGAGCCATAACCTGCCAAAACGAAGGTCACGATGAGTTCTACGGCTTTGACCGCTTTCAGCCGTCAACGGATAGATTAATGCCCAAAAAGGACAACCCGAATCTCAATCGGGTCTCGTAAGTTTTTTACCCCTCGTTTTTTCGACACCGAATTTTTACGGTAAAACGGGATTGCCGTACCTCACCTTCGATTTACCATCGCTGGAGAGTGGTGCACTATGGTACTGTTCCGTTTCAAATCCATGCACGCTTTTCTAAAAGTCGTACGGCACTGTTTCGCCATTTCAGACGGATGTTGCACCTTGCACCGCGGATGTTGCACCCTGTAGATATCGATTATTCGGACGGCCATAAATTCTGGCTCGTTTAGAGTTACGGGAGCCATAACCTGTCAAAACGAAGGTCACGATGATTTCTGTGGATTTGATCGCTTTCAGCAGTCAACGGATAGATTAATGCCCAAAACGGACAACCCGAATCTCAATCGGGTCTCGTAAGTTTTTTACCCTTCGTGTTTTCGACACCGGATTTTTACGGTAAAACGGGATTACCGTGCCTCGCCTTCGATTTACCATCGCTGGACAGTGGTGCACCATGGTACTGTTCCGTTTCAATCCATGCACGCATTTCTAAAAGTCGTACGACACTGTTTCGCCATTTCGGACGGATGTTGCACCTTGCACCGCGGATATTGCACCCTGTAGATATCTATTATTCAAACGGCCATAACTTCTGGCTCGTTTAGAGTTACGGGAGCCATCACCTGTCAAAACGAAGGCCACGATGAGTTCTACGGCTTTGACCGCTTTCATCCGTCAACGGATAGATTAATGCCCAAAAAGGACAACCCAAATCTCAATCAGGTCTCGTAAGCTTTTTACCCTTTGTTTTTTCGACACCGGATTTTTACGGTAAAACGGGATTACCATGTATCGTCTATGATTTACCATCGCTGGAGAGTGGTGCACCATGGTACTGTTCCGTTTCAAATCCATGCACACATTTCTAAAGGTCGTATGATACTGTTTCGCCATTTCGGACGGATGTTGCACCTTGCACCGCGGATGTTGCACCCTATAGATATCGATTATTCGGATGGCCATAACTTCCGGCTCGTTTAGAGTTATGGGAGCCATAACATGTCAAAACGATGGCCACGGTGAGTTCTACGGCTTTGACAGCTTTCAGCCGTCAACGGATAGATTAATGCCCAAAAAGGATAACCCGAATCTCAATCGGGTCTCGTAAGTTTTTTACCCTTCGTTTTTTCGACACCGCATTTTTACGGTAAAACGGGATTACCGTGCCTCGCCTTCGATTTACCATCACTGGAGAGTGTTGCACCATGGTACTGTTCCGTTTCAAATCCATGCACGCTTTTCTAAAAGTCGTACGGCACTGTTTCGCCATTTTAGACGGATGTTGCACCTTGCACCGCGGATGTTGCACCCCGTAGATATCGATTATTCGGACGACCATAACTTCTGGCTCGTTTAGAGTTACGGGAGTCATAACCTGTCAAAACGAAGGCCACGATGAGTTCTACGGTTTTGACCGCTTTCAGCCGTCAACGGATAGATTAATGCCCAAAAAGGACAACCCGAATATCAATCGGGTCTCGTAAGTTTTTTACCCTTCGTTTTTTCGACACCGGATTTTTACGGTAAAACGGGATTACCGTGCCTCGCCATCGATTTACCATCGCTGGAGAGTGGTGCACCATGGTACTGTTCTGTTTCAAATCAATGCACGCATTTCTAAAAGTCGTACGACAACGTTTTGCCATTTCGGACGGATGTTGCACCTTGCACCGCGGATGTTGCACCTTGCACCGCGGATGTTGCACCCTGTAGATATCGATTATTCGGATGGCCAAAACTTCTGGCTCGTTTAGAGTTACGGGAGCCATAACCTGTCAAAACGAAGGCCACGGTGAGTTCTACGGCTTTGACAGCTTTCAGCCATCAACGGATAGATTAATGCCCAAAAAGGACAACCCGAATCTAAATCAGGTCTCGTATGTTTTTTACCCTTCGTTTTTTCGACTCCGGATTTTTACGGTAAAACGGGATTTCCGTGGCTCGTCTCGATTTACCATCGCTGGAGAGTGGTGCACCATGGTACTGTTCCGTTTCAAATCCATGCACTCATTTCTAAAAGTTGTACGGCACTGTTTCGCCATTTCGGACGGATGTTGCACCTTGCACCGCGGATGTTGCACCCTGTAGATATCGATTATTCGGACGGCCATAACTTCTGGCTCGTTTAGAATTACGGGAGCTATAACCTGTCAAAACGAAGGCCAGGGTGAGTTCTACAGCTTTGAAAGCTTTCAGCCGTCAACGGATTGATTAATGCCCAAAAAGGACAACCTGAATCTCAATCTCAATCGGGTCTCGTAAGTTTATTACCCTTCGTTTTTTCGACACCGGATTTTTACGGTAAAACGGGATTACCGTGCCTCGTCTTCGATTTTCCATCGCTGGAGAGTGGTGCACCGTGGTACTGTTCCATTTCAAATCCACGCACGCATTTCTAAAATTCGTACGGCACTGTTTCGGCATTTCGGACGGATGTTGCACCTTGCACCGCGGATGTTGCACCCTGTAGATATCGATTATTCGGACGGCCATAACTTCTGGCTCGTTTAGAGTTATGGGAGCCATAACCTGTCAAAACGAAGGCCAAACGCTTAGTTCTACGGCTTTGACAGCTTTCATCCGTCAACGGATAGATTAATGCCAAAAAAGGACAACCCGAATCTCAATCGGGTCTCGTAAGTTTTTTACCATTCGTTTTTTCGGCACTGGATTTTTACGGTAAAACGGGATTACCGTGCCTCGCCTTCGATTTACCATCGCTGGAGAGTAGTGCACCATGGTACTGTTCCGTTTCAAATCCATGCACGCATTTCTAAAAGTCGTACGGCACTGTTTCGCCATTTCGGACGGATGTTGCACCTTGCACCGCGGATGTTGCACCCTGTAGATATCGATTATTCGGACGGCCATAACTTCTAGCTCGTTTAGAGTTACGGGAGCCATAACCTGTCAAAACGAAGGCCACGATGAGTTCTACGGCTTTGACCACTTTCAGCCGTCAACGGATAGAATAACGCCCAAAAAGGACAACCCGAATCTAATTCGGGTTTCGTAAGTTTTTTACCCTTCGTTTTTTCGACACCGGATTTTTACGGTAAAACGGGATTATCGTGCCTCGCTTCGATTTACCATCGCTGGAGAGTGGTGCCCCATGGTACTGTTCCATTTCAAATCTATGCACGCATTTCTAAAAGTCGTACGACAATGTTTCGCCATTTCGGACGGATGTTGCACCTTGCACCTCGGATGTTGCACCCTGTAGATATCGATTATTTGGACGGCCATAACTTCTGGCTCGTTTAGAGTTACGGGAGCCATAACCTGTCAAAACGAAGGCCACGATGAGTTCTACGGTTTGACCTCTTTCAGCCGTCAACGGATATTTTAATGCCCAAAAAGGACAACCCGAATCTCAGTCGGGTCTCGTAAGTTTTTACCCTTCGTTTTTTCGACACCGGATTTTTACGGTAAAACGGGATTACCGTGCCTCGTCTTCGTTTTACCATCGCGGGAGAGTGGTGCACCATGGTACTGTTCCGTTTCAAATCTATGCACGCATTTCTAAAAGTCGTACGACAATGTTTCGCCATTTCGGACGGATGTTGCACCTTGCACCTCGGATGTTGCACCCTGTAGATATCGATTATTTGGACGGCCATAACTTCTGGCTCGTTTAGAGTTACGGAAGCCATAACCTGTCAAAACGAAGGCCACGATGAGTTCTACGGCTTTGACAGCTTTAAACCGTCAACGGATAGATTAATGCCCAAAAAGGACAACCCGAATCTCAATCGGGTCCCGTAAGTTTTTTACCCTTCGTTTTTTCGACACCGGATTTTTATGGTAAAACGGGATTACCGTGCCTCGCCTTCGATTTACCATCGCTGGAGAGTGCTGCACCATGGTACTGTTCCGTTTCAAATTCATGCACGCTTTTCTAAAAGTCGTACGACACTGTTTCGCCATTTCAGACGGATGTTGCACCATGCACCGCGGATGTTGCACCCTGTAGATATCGATTATTCGGACGGTCATAACTTCTGGCTCGTTTAGAGTTACGGGAGACATAACCTGTCAAAACGAAGGCCACGATGTGTTCTACGGCTTTGGCAGCTTTATGCCGTCAACGGATGGATTAATTCCCAAAAAGGACAACCCGAATCTCAATCGGGTCTCGTAAGTTTTTTACCCTTCGTTTTTTCGACACCGGATTTTTACGGTAAAACGGGTTACCGTGCCTCGTCTTTGATTTACCATTGCTAGAGAGTGGTGCACCATGGTACTGTTTCGTTTCAAATCCATGCACGCATTTTTAAAAGTCGTACGATACTGTTTCGCCATGTCGGACGGATGTTGCACCTTGCACCGCGGATGTTGAACCCCGTAGATATCGATTATTCGGACGGCCATAACTTCTAGCTCGTTTAGAGTTACGGAAGCCATAACCTGTCCAAACGGAGGCCACGATGAGTTCTATGGCTTTGACAGCTTTCAGCCGTCAACGGATAGATTAATGCCAAAAAAGGACAACCCGAATCTCAATCGGGTCTCGTAAGTTTTTTACCCTTCGTTTTTTCGACACCGGATTTTTACGGTAAAACGGGATTACCGTGCCTCGCCTTCGATTTACCATCGCTGGAGAGTGGTGCACCATGGTACTGTTTCGTTTCAAATCCATGCACGCATTTCTAAAAGTCGTACGACATTGTTTCGCCATTTCGGACGGATGTTGCACCTTGCACCGCGGATGTTGCACCCTGTAGATATCGATTATTCGGACGGCCATAACGTCTGGCTGGTTTAGAGTTACGGGAGCCATAATCTGTCAAAACGAAGGCCACGATGAGTTCTACGGCTTTGACCGCTTTCAGCCGTCAACGGATAGATTAATGCCCAAAAAGGACAACCTGAATCTCAATCGGGTCACATAAGTTTTTTACCCTTCGTTTTTTCGACACCGGATTTTTACGGTAAAACGGGATTACCGTGCCTCGCCTTCGATTTACCATCGCTGGAGAGTGGTACACCATGGTACTGTTCCGTTTCAAATCCATGCACGCATTTCTAAAAGTCGTACGACACTGTTTCGCCATTTCGGATGGATGTTGCACCTTGCACCGCGGATGTTGCACCCTGTAGATATCGATTATTCGGACGACCATAACTTCTGGCTCGTTTAGAGTTACGGGAGCCATTACCTGTCAAAACGAAGGCCACGATGAGTTCTACAGCTTTGACTGCTTTCATCCATCAACGGATTGATTAATGCCCAAAAAGGACAACCCGAATCTCAATCGGGTCACGTAAGTTTTTTACTCTTTGTTTTTTCGACACCGGATTTTTACGGTAAAACGGGATTACCGTGCCTCGCCTTCAATTTACCATCGCTGGAGAGTGGTGCACCATGGTACTGTTCCATTTCAAATCCATGCACGCATTTCTAAAAGTCGTACGACACTGTTTCGCCAATTCAGACGGATGTTGCACCTTGCACCGCGGATGTTGCACCCTGTAGATATCGATTATTCGGACGGCCATAACTTCTGGCTCGTTTGGTGTTACGGAAGCCATAACCTGTCCAAATGAAGGCCATGATGAGTTCTACGGCTTTGACAGCTTTCAGCCGTCGACGGATAGATTAATATCCAAAAAGGACAACCCGAATCTCAATCTGGTCTCGCAAGTTTTTTACCCTTCGTTTTTTCGACACCGGATTTTTACGGTAAAACGGTATTACCGTGCCACGTCTTCGATTTACCATCGCTGGAGAGTGGTGCACCATGGTACTGTTCCATTTCAAATCCATGCACGCATTTCTAAAAGTCGTACGACACTGTTTCGCCATTTTGGACGGATGTTGCACCTTGCACCGCGGATGTTGCACCCTGTAGATATCGATTATTCGGACGGGCGTAACTTCTGGCTCGTTTAGAGTAACGGGAGCCATAACCTGTCAAAACGAAGGCCACGCTGAGTTCTATGGCTTTGACAGCTTTCAGCCGTCAACGGATAGATTAATGCCCAAAAAGGACAACCCGAATCTCAATCGAGTCTCGTAAGTTTTTTACCCTACGTTTTTTCGACACCGGATTTTTACGGTAAAACGGGATTACCGTGCCTCGCCTTCGATTTACCATTGCTGGAGATTGGTGCACCATGGTACTGTTCCGTTTCAAATCCATGCACGCTTTTCTAAAAGTCAAAAGACACTGTTTCGCCATTTCGGACGGATGTTGCACCTTGCACCGTGGATGTTGCACCCTGTAGATATCGATTATTCGGACGGCTATAAATTCTGGCTCGTTAAGAGTTACGGGAGCCATAACCTGTTAAAACGAAGGCCTCGATGATTTCTACGGCTTTGATAGCTTTCAGCCATCAACGGATATATTAATGCCCAAAAAGGACAACTCGAATCTCAATCGGGTCTCGTAAGCTTTTTACCCTTCGTTTTTTCGACACGTGGATTTTTACGGTAAAACGGGATTACCGTGCCTCGCCTTCGATTTACCATTGCTGGAGATTGGTGCACCATGGTACTGTTCCGTTTCAAATCCATGCACGCTTTTCTAAAAGTCAAACGACACTGTTTCGCCATTTCGGACGGATGTTGCACCTTGCACCGCGGATGTTGCACCCTGTAGATATCTATTATTCGGACGGGCGTAACTTCTGGCTCGTTTAGAGTTACGGGAGCCATAACCTGTCAAGACGAAGGCCACGGTGAGTTCTACAGCTTTGACAGCTTTCAGCCGTCAACGGATAGATTAATGCGCAAAAAGGTCAACCCGAATCTCAATCGGGTCTCGTAAGTTTTTTACCCTTCGTTTTTTCGACACCGAATTTTTACGGTAAAACGGGATTACCATGCCTCGCCTTCGATTTACCATCGCTGGAGAGTGGTGCACCATGGTACTGTTCCGTTTCAAATCCATGCACGCTTTTCTAAAAGTCGTACGGCACTGTTTCGCCATTTCAGACGGATGTTGCACCTTGCACCGCGGATGTTGCACCCTGTAGATATCGATTATTCGGACGGCCATAACTTCTGGCTCGTTTAAAGTTACGGGAGCCATAACCTGTCAAAACGAAGGCCACGATGAGTCTACGGCGTTGACCGCTTTCAGCCGTCAACGGATAGATTAATGCCCAAAATGGACAACCCGATTCTCAATCGGGTCTCGTAAATTTTTTACCCTTCGTTTTTTCGATACCGGATTTTTACGGTAAAACGGGATTACCGTGCCTCGCCTTCGATTTACCATCGCTGGATGCACGCTTTAATAAAAGTCGTACGGCACTGTTTCGCCATTTCAGACGGATGTTGCACCTTGCACCGCGGATGTTGCACCCTGTAGATATCGATTATTCGGACGGCCATAACTTCTGGCTCGTTTAGAGTTACGGTAGCCATAACCTGTCAAAACGAAGGTCACGATGAGTTCTACGGCTTTGACCGCTTTCATCCGTCAACGGAAAGATTAATGCCCAAAAAGGACAACCCGAATCTCAATCGGGTCTCGTAAGTTTTTTACCCTTCGTTTTTTCGACGCTGGATTTTTACGGTAAAACGGGATTACCGTGCCTCGCCTTCGGTTTACCATCGCTGGAGAGTGGTGCACCATGGTACTGTTCCGTTTCAAATCCATGCACGCATTTCTAAAAGTCGTACGACACTGTTTCGCCATTTCAGACGGATGTTGCACTTTGCACCGCGGATGTTGCACCCTGTAGATATCGATTATTCGAACGGCCATAACTTCTGGCTCGTTTAGAGTTACAGAAGCCATAACCTGTCCAAACGAAGGCCACAATGAGTTCTACGGCTTTGACAGCTTTCATCCGTCAACGGATAGATTAACGCCCAAAAAGGACAAACCGAATTTCAATCAGGACCCGTAAGTTTTTTACCCTTCGTTTTTTCGACACCGGATTTTTACGGTAAAACGGGATTACCGTGCCTCGTCTTCGATTTACCATCGCTGGAGAGTGGTACACCATGGTACTGTTCCGTTTCAAATCCATGCACGCATTTCTAAAAGTCGTACGACACAGTTTCGCCATTCCGGACGGATGTTGCACCTTGCACCGCGGATGTTGCACCCTGTAGATATCGATTATTCGGACGGACGTAACTTCTGGCTCGTTTAGAGTAACGGGAGCCATAACCTATCAAAACGAAGGCCACGCTGAGTTCTATGGCTTTGATAGCTTTCAGCCGTCAACGGATAGATTAATGCCCAAAAAGGACAACCCGAATATCAATCGGGTCTCCTAAGATTTTTACCCTTCGTTTTTTCGACACCGGATTTTTACGGTAAAACGGGATTACCGTGCCTCGCCTTCGATTTACCATCGCTAGAGAGTGGTGCACCATGGTACTGTTCCATTTCAAATCCATGCACGCATTTCTAAAAGTCGTACGACACTGTTTCGCCATTTCAGACGGATGTTGCACCTTACACCGCAGATGTTGCACCCTGTAGATATCGATTATTCGGACGGCCATAACTTCTGGCTCGTTTAGAGTTACGGGAGCCATAACCTGTCAAAACGAAGGTTACGATGAGTTCTACGGATTTGACCGCTTTCAGCCGTTAATGGTTAGATTAATGCCCAAAAAGGACAACCCGAATATCAATCGGGTCTCGTAAGTTTTTTACCCTTCGTTTTTTCGACACCGGATTTTTACGGTAAAACGGGATTGCCATGCCTCGCCTTCGATTTACCATCGCTGGAGACTGCTGCACCATGATACTGTTCCGTTTCAAATCCATGCACGCTTTTCTAAAAGTCGTACGGCACTGTTTCGCCATTTCAAACGGATGTTGCACCTTGCACCGCGGATGTTGCACCCCGTAGATATCGATTATTCGGACGGCCATAACTTCTGGCTCGTTTTGAGTTACGGGAGCCATAACCTGTCAAAACGAAGGCCACGATGAGTTCTACGGCTTTGACCGCTTTCAGCCGTCAACGGATAGATTAACGCCCAAAAAGGACAATCCGAATCTCAATCGGGTTTCGTAAGTTTTTTACCCTTCGTTTTTTCGACACCGGATTTTTACGGTAAAACGGGATTACCGTGTCACGCCTTCGATTTACCATCGCTGGAGAGTGGTGCACCATGGTACTGTTCCGTTTCAAATCCATGCATGCATTTTTAAAAGTCGTACGACACTGTTTCGCCATTTCATACGGATGTTGCACCTTGCACCGCGGATGTTGCACCATGTAGATATCGATTATTCGGACGACCATAACTTCTGGCTCGTTTAGATTTACGGGAGCCATAACCTATCAAAACGAAGGTCACGATGAGTTTTACGGCTTTGACCGCTTTCAGCCGTCAACGAATAGATTATTGCCCAAAAAGGACAACCCGAATATCAATCGGGTCTCGTAAGTTTTTTACCCTTCGTTTTTTCGACACCGGATTTTTACGGTAAAACGGGATTACCGTACCTCGCCTTCGATTTACCATCGCTGGAGAGTGGTGCACCATGGTACTGTTCCGTTTCAAATACATAAACGCTTTTCTAAAAGTCGTACGGCACAGTTTCGCCATTTCAGACGGATGTTGCACCTTGCACCGCGGATGTTGCACCCTGTAGATATCGACTATTCAGACGACCATAACTTCTGGCTCGTTTAGAGTTACGGAAGACATAACCTGTAAAAACAAAGGCCACGATGAGTTATACGGCTTTGACAGCTATCAGCCGTCAACGGATAGATTAATGCCCAAAAAGGACAACCCGAATCTCAATCGGGCCTCGTAAGTTTTTTACCCTTCGTTTTTTCGACACCGGAATTTTATGGTAAAACGGGATTACCGTGTCTCGCCTTCGATTTACCATCGCCGGAGAGTGGTGCACCATGGTACTGTTCCGCTTCAAATCCATGCACGCATTTCTAAAAGTCGTACGACACTGTTTCGCCATTTCAGACGGATGTTGCACCTTGCACCGCGGATGTTGCACCCTATAGATATCGATTATTCGGACGGCCATAACTTCTAGCTCGTTTAGAGTTACGGGAGCCATAACCTGTCAAAACGAAGGTCACGATGAGTTCTACGGCTTTGACCGCTTTCAGCCGTCAACGGATAGATTAATGCCCAAAAAGGACAACTCGAATATCAATCGGGTCTCGTAAGTTTTTTACCCTTTGTTTTTTCGACACCGGATTTTTACGGTAAAACGGGATTACCGTGCCTCGCCTTCGATTTACCATCGCTGGAGAGTGGTGCACCATGGTACTGTTCGGTTTCAAATCCATGCACACTTTTCTATAAGTCGTACGGCACTTTTTCGCCATTTCAGACGGATGTTGCACCTTGCACCGCGGATGTTGCACCCTGTAGATATCGATTATTCGGACGGCCATAACTTCTGGCTCCTTTAGAGTTACGGGAGCCATAACCTGTCAAAACGATGGTCACGATGAGTTCTACGGCTTTGACCGCTTTCAGCCATCAACGGATAGATTGATGCCCAAAAAGGACAACACAAATCTCAATCGGGTCTCGTAAGTTTTTTACCCTTTGTTTTTTCGACACCGGATTTTTACGGTAAAACGGGATTACCATGCCTCACCTTCGATTTACCATCGCTGGAGAGTGGTGCTCCATGGTTCTGTTCCGTTTCAAATCCATGCACGCATTTTTAAAAGTCGTACAACACTGTTTCGCCATTTCAGACGGATGTCGCACCTTGCACCGCGGATGTTGCACCATATAGATATCGATTATTCGGACGGCCATAACTTCTGGCTCGTTTAGAGTTACGGGGGCCATAACCTGTCAAAATGAAGGCTACGATGAGTTTTACGGCTTTGACCGCTTTCAGCCGTCAACGGATAGATTAATGCCCAAAAAGGACAACCCGAATCTCAATCGGGTCTCGTAAGTTTTTTACCCTTCGTTTTTCGACACCGGATTTTTACGGTAAAACGGGATTACCATGCCTCGTCTTCGATTTACCATCGCTGGAGAGTGGTGCACCATGGTACTATTCCGTTTCAAATCCATGCACGCATTTCTAAAAGTCGTACGACACTGTTTCGCCATTTCAGACGGATGTTGCACCCTGTAGATATCGATTATTCGGACGACCATAACTTCTGCCTCGTTTAGAGTTACGGGAGCCATAACCTGTCAAAACGGAGGTCACGATGAGTTCTACGGCTTTGACCGCTTTCAGCCGTCAACGGATAGATAAATGCCCAAAAATGACAGCCCGAATCTTAATCTGGGTTCGTAAGTTTTTTACCCTTCGGTTTTTCAACACCGGATTTTTACGGTAAAACGGGATTACCGTATCTCGTCTTCGATTTACCATCGCTGGAGAGTGGTGCACTGTGGTACTGTTCCGTTTCAAATCCATGCACGCATTTCTAAAAGTCATAAGGCACTGTTTCGCCATTTCGGACGGATGTTGCACCTTGCACCGCGGATGTTGCACCCTGTAGATATCGATTATTCGGATGACCATAACTTCTGGCTCGTTTAGAGTAACAGGACCCATAATCTGTAAAAACGAAGGTCACGGTGAGTTCTACGGCTTTGACACCTTTCAGCCGTCAACGGATAGATTAATGTCCAAAAATGACAACGCGAATCTCAATCTGGTCTCGTAAGTTTTTTACCCTTCATTTTTTCGACACCGGATTTTTACGGTAAAACGGGATTACGGTGCCTCGTCTTCGATTTACCATCGTTGGAGAGTGGTGCACTGTGGTACTGTTCCGCTTCAAATCCAAGCACGCATTGCTAAAAGTCATACGACACTGTTTCGCCATTTCGGACGGATGTTGCACCTTGCACCGCGGATGTTGCACACTGTAAATATCGATTATTCGGACGGCCATAACTTATGCCTCGTTTAGAGTTACGGGAGCCATAACCTGTCAAAACGAATGCCATGGTGAGTTCTACGGGTTTGACAGCTTTTAGCCGTCAACGGACAAATTAATTCTCTAAAAGGACAACCCGAATCTCAATCGGGTCTCGTAAGTTTTTTACCCATCGTTTTTTTGACACCGGATTTTTACGGTAGAACGGGATTACCGTGCCTCGCCTTCGATTTACCATCACTGGAGAATGGTGCACCATGGTACCGTTCCATTTCAAATCCATGCACGCATTTCTAAAAGTTGTACGGCAATGTTTCGCCATTTCGGATGGATGTTGCACCTTGCACCGCGGATGTTGCACCCTGTAGATATCGATTATTCGGACGGCCATAACTTCTGGCTCGTTTAGAGTTACGGGAGCCATAACCTGTCAAAACGAAGACAGCAGTGAGTTCTACGGCTTTGACAGCTTTCAGCCGTCAACGGATAGATTAATGCCCAAAATGGACAACCCGAATATCAATCGGGTCTCGTAAGTTTTTAACCCTTCGTTTTTTCGACATCGGATTTTAACGGTAAAACGGGATTACCGTGGCTCGTCTTCGATCTACCATCGCTGGAGAGTGGTGCACCGTGGTACTATTCCGTTTCATATCCATGCACGAATTTCTAAAAGTCGTGCGGCACTGTTTCGCCATTTTGGATGGATGTTGCACCTTGCACCGCGTATGTTGCACCCTGTAGATATCGATTATTCGGACGGCCATAACTTCTGGCTCGTTTAGAGTTACGGGAGCCATAACCTGTCAAAACGAAGGCTAGGGAGAGCTCCACGGCTTTGACAGCTTTCACCGTCAACGGATAGATTAATGCCCAAAAAGGACAACCCGAATCTCAATCGAGTCTCGTAAGTTTTTTACCCTTCGTTTTTTCGACATCGGATTTTTACGGTAAAACGGGATTTCCGTGGCTCGTCTTCGATTTACCATCGCTGGAGAGTGGTGCACCATAGTACTGTTCCATTTCAAATCCATGCACTCATTTCTAAAAGTCGTACGGCACTGTTTCGCAATTTCGGACGAATGTTGCACCTTGCACCGCGGATGTTGCACCCTGTAGTTATCGATTATTCGGACGGCCATAACTTCTGGCTCGTTTAGAATTATGGGAGCCATAACTTGTCAAAACGAAGGCCACGGTGAGTTCTACGGCTTTGACCGCTTTCATCCGTCAACGGATAGATTAATGCCCAAAAAGGACAACCCGAATCTCAATCGGGTCTCGTAAGTTTTTTACCCTTCGTTTTTTCGACACCGGATTTTTACGATAAAACGGGATTACCGTGCCTCGTCTTCGATTTACCATCGCTGGAGAGTGGTGTACCGTGGTACTTTTCCATTTCAAATCCATGCACGCATTTCTAAAAGTCGTACGGCACTGTTTCGCCATTTCGGACGGATGTTGCACCTTGCACCGTGGATGTTGCACCCTGTAGATATCGATTATTCGGACGGGCATAACTTCCGGCTCGTTTAGAGTGACGGGAGCCATAACCTGTCAAAACAAAGGCCACAATGAGTCCTACGGCTTTGACAGCTTTCAGCCGTCAACGGATTGATTAATGCCCAAAAAGGACAACTCGAATCTCAATCGGGTCTCGTAAGTTTTTTACCCTTCGTTTTTTCGACACCGGATTTTTACGGTAAAACAGGATTACCGTGCCTCGCCTTCAATTTACCATCGCTGGAGAGTGGTGCACCATGGTACTGTTCCGCTTCAAATCCATGCACGCATTTCTAAAAGTCGTACGACACTGTTTCGCCATTTCAGACGGATGTTGCACCTTGCACCGCGGATGTTGCACCCTGTAGATATCGATTATTCGGACGGCCATAACTTCTAGCTCGTTTAGAGTTATGGGAGCCATAACCTGTCAAAACGAAGGTCACGATGAGTTCTACGGCTTTGACCGCTTTCAGCCGTCAACGGATAGATTAATGCCCAAAAAGGACAACCCGAATATCAATCGGGTCTCGTTCGTTTTTTACCCTTCGTTTTTTCGACACCGGATTTTTACGGTAAAACGGGATTACCGTGCCTCGCCTTCGATTTACCATCGCTGGAGAGTGGTGCACCATGGTACTGTTCTGTTTCAAATCCATGCACGCTTTTCTAAAAGTCGTACGACACTGTTTCGCCATTTCAGACGGATGTTGCACCTTGCACCGCGGATGTTGCACCCTGTAGATATCGATTATTCGGACGGCCATAACTTCTGGCTCGTTTAAAGTTACGGGAGCCATAACCTGTCAAAACGAAGGCCACGATGAGTTCTACGGCTTTGACCGCTTTCAGCCGTCAATGGATAGATTAATTCCCTAAAACGATGAGTTCTACGGCTTTTAACCATCTTTGGAGAGTGGTGCACTGTGGTACTGTTCCGTTTCAAATCCATGCACGCATTTCTAAAAGTCATACGACACTGTTTCGCCATTTCGGACGGATGTTGCACCGTGCACCGCGGATGTTGCACCCTGTAGATATCGATTATTCGGACGGCCATTACTTATGCCCCGTTTAGAGTTATGGTAGCCATAACCTGTCAAAACGAAGGCCACGGTGAGTTCTACGGTTTTGACAGCTTTCAGCCGTCAACGGACAAATTAATTCCCTAAAAGGACAACCCGAATCTCAATCGGGTCTCGTAAGTTTTTTACCCTTCGTTTTTTTGACACAAGATTTTTACGGTAGAACGGGATTACCGTGCCTCGCCTTCGATTTTCCATCACTGGAGAATGGTGCACCATGGTACTGTTCCATTTCAAATCCATGCACGCATTTCTAAAAGTCGTACGACACTGTTTCGCCATTTCAGATGGATGTTGCACCTTGCACCGCGGATGGTGCACCCTGTAGATATCGATTATTCGGACGGCCATAACTTCTGGCTCGTTTAGAGTTACGAGAGCCATAACCTGTCAAAACGAAGACAACGGTGAGTTCTACGGCTTTGACAGCTTTCAGCCGTCAACGGATAGATTAATGCCCAAAATGGACAACCCGAATATCAATCGGGTCTCGTAAGTTTTTTACCCTTCGTTTTTTCGACATCGAATTTTAACGGTAAAACGGGATTACCGTGGCTCGTCTTCGATTTACCAACGCTGAAGAGTGGTGCACCGTGGTACTATTCCGTTTCAAATCTATGCATGAATTTCTAAAAGTCGTGTGGCACTGTTTCGCCCTTTTGGACGGATGTTGCACCTTGCACCGCGGATGTTGCACCCTGTAGATATCGATTATTCGAACGGCCATAACTTCTGGCTCGTTTAGAGTTACGGGAGCCATAACCTGCCAAAACGAAGGCCACGGTGAGCTCTACGGCTTTGACAGCTTTCAGCCATCAACGGATAGATTAATGCCCAAAAAGGACAACCCGAATCTCAATCGAGTCTCGTAAGTTTTTTACCCTTCGTTTTTTCGACATCGGATTTTTACCGTAAAACGGGATTTCCATGGCTCGTCTTCGATTTACCATCGCTGGAGAGTGGTGCACCATGGTACTGTTCCGTTTCAAATCCATGCACTCATTTCTAAAAGTCGTACGGCACTGTTTCGCCATTTCAGACGGATGTTGTACCATGCACCGCGGACGTTGCACCCTGTAGATATCGATTATTCGGACGGCCATAACTTCTGGCTCGTTTAGAGTTACGGGAGCCATAACCTATCAAAACGAAGGCCACGGTGAGTTCTACGGCTTTGACAGCTTTCAGCCATCAACGGATAGATTAATGCCCAAAAAGGACAACCCGAATCTCAATCGAGTCTCGTAAGTTTTTTACCCTTCGTTTTTTCGACATCGGATTTTTACGGTAAAACGGGATTTCCGTGGCTCGTCTTCGATTTACCATCGCTGGAGAGTGGTGCACCATAGTACTGTTCCGTTTCAAATCCATGCACTCATTTCTAAATGTCGTACGGCACTGTTTCGCCATTTCGGACGGATGTTGCACCTTGCACCGTGGATGTTGCACCCTATAGATATCGATTATTCGGAAGGTCATAACTTCTGCCTCGTTTAGAGTTACGGGAGCCATAACCCATCAAAACGAAGGCCACGGTGAGTTCTACGACTTTGACACCTTTCATCCGTCAACGGATAGATTAATGCCCAAAAAGGACAACCCGAATCTCAATCGGGTCTCGTAATTTTTTACCCTTCGTTTTTTCGACACCGGATTTTTACGGTAAAACGGGATTACGGTGCCTCGTCTTCGATTTACCATCATTGGAGAGTGGTGCACTGTGGTACTGTTCTGCTTCAAATCCAAGCACGCATTGCTAAAAGTCATACGACACAGTTTCGCCATTTCGGACGGATGTTGCACCTTGCACCGCGGATGTTGCACACTGTAGATATCGATTATTCGGACTGCCATAACTTATGCCTCGTTTAGAGTTACGGGAGCCATAACCTGTCAAAACGAATGCCATGGTGAGTTCTACGGGTTTGACAGCTTTTAGCCGTCAATGGACAAATTAATTCCCTAAAAGGACAACCCGAATCTCAATCGGGTCTCGTAAGTTTTTTACCCTTCGTTTTTTTGACACCGGATTTTTACGGTAGAACGGGATTACCGTGCCTCGCCTTCGATTTACCATCACTGGAGAATGGTGCACCATGGTACTGTTCCATTTCAAATCCATGCACGCATTTCTAAAAGTCGTACGGTAATGTTTCGCCATTTTGGATGGATGTTGCACCTTGCACCGCGGATGTTGCACCCTGTAGATATCGATTATTCGGACGGCCATAACTTCTGGCTCGTTTAGAGTTACGGGAGCAATAACCTGTCAAAACGAAGACAATAGTGAGTTCTACGGCTTTGACAGCTTTCAGCCGTCAACGGATAGATTAATGCCCAAAATGGACAACCCAAATATCAATCGGGTCTCGTAAGTTTTTAACCCTTCGTTTTTTTGACATCGTATTTTAACGGTAAAACGGGATTACCGTGGCTCGTCTTCGATCTACCATCGCTGGAGAGTGGTGCACCGTGGTACTATTCCATTTCAAATCCATGCACGAATTTCTAAAAGTCGTGCGGCACTGTTTCGCCATTTTGGACGGATGTTGCACCTTGCACCGCGTATGTTGCACCCTGTAGATATCGATTATTCGGACGGCCATAACTTCTGGCTCGTTTAGAGTTACGGGAGCCATAACTAGTCAAAACGAAGGCTAGGGTGAGCTCTACGGCTTTGACAGCTTTCACCGTCAACGGATAGATTAATGCCCAAAAAGGACAACCCGAATCTCAATCGAGTCTCGTAAGTTTTTTACCTTTCATTTTTTCGACATCGGATTTTTACGGTAAAACGGGATTTCCGTGGCTCATCTTCGATTTACCATCGCTGGAGAGTGGTGCACCATGGTACTGTTCCATTTCAAATCCATGCACTCATTTCTAAAAGTCGTACGGCACTGTTTCGCAATTTCGGACGGATGTTGCACCTTGCACCGCGGATGTTGCACCCTGTAGTTATCGATTATTCGGACGGCCATAACTTCTCGCTCGTTTAGAATTATGGGAGCCATAACTTGTCAAAACGAAGGCCACGGTGAGTTCTACGGCTTTGACAGCTTTCAGCCATCAACGGATAGATTAATGCCAAAAAAGGACAACCCGAATCTCAATCGGGTCTCGTAAGTTTTTTACCCTTCGTTTTTTCGACACCGGATTTTTACGATAAAACGGGATTACCGTGCCTCGTCTTCGATTTACCATCGCTGGAGAGTGGTGCACCGTGGTACTGTTCCATTTCAAATCCATGCACGCATTTCTAAAAGTCGTACGGCACTGTTTCGCCATTTCGGACGGATGTTGCACCTTGCACCGCGGATGTTGCACCCTGTAGATATCGATTATTCGGACGGCCATAACTTCTGACTCGTTTAGAGTTACGGGAGCCATAACCTGTCAAAACGAAGGCCACGGTGAGTTCTACAGCTTTGACAGCTTTCATCCGTCAACGGATTGATTAATGCCTAAAAAGGACAACCCGAATCTCAAACGGGTCTCGTAAGTTTTTTACCCATCGTTTTTTCGACACCGGATTTTTACGGTAAAACGGGATTACCGTGCCTCGCCTTCGATTTACCATCGCTGGAGAGTGATGCACCATGGTACTGTTCCGCTTCAAATCCATGCACGCATTTCTAAAAGTCGTACGACACTGTTTCGCCATTTCAGACGGATGTTGCACCTTGCACCGCGGATGTTGCACCCTGTAGATATCGATTATTCGGACGGCCATAACTTCTAGCTCGTTTAGAGTTACGGGAGCCATAACCTGTCAAAACGAAGGTCACGATGAGTTCTACGGCTTTGACCGCTTTCAGCCGTCAACGGATAGATTAATGCCCAAAAAGGACAACCCGAATATCAATCGGGTCTCGTAAGTTTTTTACCCTTCGTTTTTTCGACACTGGATTTTTACGGTAAAACGGGATTACCGTGCCTCGCCTTCGATTTACCATCGCTGGAGAGTGGTGCACCATGATACTGTTCTGTTTCAAATCCATGCACGCTTTTCTAAAAGTCGTACGGCACTGTTTCGCCATTTCAGACGGATGTTGCACCTCGCACCGCGGATGTTGCACCCTGTAGATATCGATTATTCGGACGGCCATAACTTCTGGCTCCTTTAGAGTTACGGAAGCCATAAACTGTCAAAACGAAGGTCATGATGAGTTCTACGGCTTTTACCGCTTTCAGCCATCAACGGATAGATTAATGCCCAAAAAGGACAACACGAATCTCAATCGGGTCTCGTAAGTTTTTTACCCTTCGCTTTTTCGACACCGGATTTTTACGGTAAAACGGGATTACCGTGCCTCGCCTTCGATTTACCATCGCTGGAGAGTGGTGCACCATGGTGCTGTTCCGTTTCAAATCCATGCACTCATTTCAAAAAGTCGTACGACACTGTTTCGCCATTTCGGACGGATGTTGCACCTTGCACCGCGGATGTTGCACCCTGCAGTTATCGATTATCCGGACGGCCATAACTTCTGGCTCGTTTAGAGTTATGGGAGCCACAACTTGTCAAAACGAAGGCCACGGTGAGTTCTACGGCGTTGACAACTTTCAGCCGTTAACGTATAGATTAATGCCAAAAAAGGACAACCCAAATCTCAATCGGGTCTCGTAAGTTTTTTCCCTTTCGTTTTTTCGACACCGGATTTTTACGATAAAACGGGATTACCGTGCCTCGTCTTCGATTTACCGTCGCTGGAGAGTGGTGCAACGTGGTACTGTTCCATTTCATATCCATGCACGCATTTCTAAAAGTCGTACGGCACTGTTTCGCCATTTCGGACGGATGTTGCACCTTGCACCGCGGATGTTGCACCCTGTAGATATCGATTATTCGGACGGTCATAACTTCTGGCTCGTTTAGAGTTACGGGAGCCATAACCTGTCAAAACGAAGGCCACGGTGAGTTCTACGGCTTTGACAGCTTTCAGCCGTCAACGGATTGATTAATGCCCAAAAAGGACAACCCGAATCTCAATCGGGTCTCGTAAGTTTTTTACCCTTCGTTTTTTCGACACCGGATTTTTACGGTAAAACGGGATTACCGTGCCTCGCCTTCGATTTACCATCGCTGGAGAGTGGTGCACCATGGTACTGTTCCGCTTCAAATCCATGCACGCATTTCTAAAAGTCGTACGACACTGTTTCGCCATTTCCGACGGATGTTGCACCTTGCACCGCGGATGTTGCACCCTGTAGATATCGATTATTCGGACGGCCATAACTTCTGGCTCGTTTAGAGTTACGGGAGCCATAACCTGTCAAAACGAAGGCCACGGTGAGTTCTACAGCTTTGACAGCTTTCAGCCGTCAACGGATAGATTAATGCAGTAAAAGGACAACCCGAATATCAATCGGGTCTCGTAAGTTTTTTACCCTTCGTTTTTTCGACACCGGATTTTTACGGTAAAACGGGATTACCGTGCCTCGCCTTCGATTTACCATCGCTGGAGAGTGGTGCACCACGGTACTGTTCTATTTCAAATCCATGCACGCTTTTCTAAAAGTCGTACGGCACTGTTTCGCCATTTCAGACGGATGTTGCACCTTGCACCGCGGATGTTGCACCCTGTAGATATCGATTATTCGGACGGCCATAACTTCTGGCTCCTTTAGAGTTACGGGAGCCATAACTTGTCAAAACGAAGGTCATAATGAGTTCTACGGCTTTGACCGCTTTCAGCCATCAACGGATAGATTAATGCCCAAAAAGGACAACACGAATCTCAATCGAGTCTCGTAAGTTTTTTACCCTTCGTTTTTTCGACACCGGATTTTTACGGTAAAACGGGATTACCGTGCCTCGCCTTCGATTTACCATCGCTGGAGAGTGGTGCACCATGGTACTGTTCCGTTTCAAATCCATGCACGCATTTTTCAAAGTTGTACAACACTGTTTCGCCATTTCAAACGGATGTTGCACCTTGCATCGAGGATGTTGCACCATGTAGATATCGATTATTCGGACGGCCATAACTTCTGGTTCGTTTAGAGTTACGGGAGCCATAACCTGTCAAAACGAAGGCCACGATGAGTTCTACGGCTTTGACCGCTTTCAGCCGTCAACGGATAGATTAATGCCCAAAAAGGACAACCCGAATCTCAATCGGGTCTCGTAAGTTTTTTACCCTTCGTTTTTCGGCACCGGATTTTTACGGTAAAACGGGATTACAGTGCCTCGCCTTCGATTTACCATCGCTGGAGAGTGGTGCACCATGGTAGTGTTCCGTTTCAAATCCATGCACGCATTTCTAAAAGTCGTACGACACTGTTTCTCCATTTCAGACGGATGTTGCACCTTGCACCGCGGATGTTGCACCCTGTAGATATCGATTATTCGGACGGCCATAACTTCTGTCTCGTTTAGAGTTACGGGAGCCATAACCTGTCAAAACAAAGGTCACGATGAGTTCTACGGCTTTGACCGCTTTCAACCGTCAACGGATAGATAAATGCCCAAAAAGGACAGCTCGAATCTCAATCTAGGTTCGTTAGTTTTTTACCCTTCGTTTTTTCGACACAGGATTTTTACGGTAAAACGGGATTACCGTATCTCATCTTCGATTTACCATCGCTGGAGAGTGGTCCACCATGGTACTGTTTCGTTTCAAATCCACGCACGCGTTTCTAAAAGTCGTACGGCGCTATTTCGCCATTTCGGACGGATGTTGCACCTTGCACCGCGGATGTTGCACCCTGTAGATATCGATTATTCGGACGACCATAAATTCTGGCTCCTTTAGAGTAACAGGAGCCATAACCTGTAAAAACGAAGGTCACGGTGAGTTCTACGGCTTTGACAGCTTTCAGCCGTCAACGGATAGATTAATGCCCAAAAATGACAACGCGAATCTCAATCGGGTCTCGTAAGTTTTTTACCCTTCATTTTTTCGACACCGGATTTTTACGGTAAAACGGGATTACCGTGCCTCGTCTTCGATTTACCATCTTTGGAGAGTGGTGTACTGTGGTACTGTTCCGTTTCAAATCCATGCACGCATTTCTAAAAGTCATACGACACTGTTTCGCCATTTCAGACGGATGTTGCACCTTGCACCGCGGATGTTGCACCCTGTAGATATCGATTATTCGGACGGCCATAACTTATGCCCCGTTTAGAGTTACGGGAGCCATAACCTGTCAAAACGAAGGCCACGGTGAGTTGTACGGTTTTGACAGCTTTCAGCCGTCAACGGACAAATTAATTCCCTAAAAGGACAACCCGAATCTCAATCGGGTCTTGTAAGTTTTTTACCCTTCGTTTTTTTGACACCGGATTTTTACGGTAGAACGGGATTACCGTGCCTCGCCTTCGATTTACCATCACTGGAGAATGGTGCACCATGGTACTGTTCCATTTCAAATCCTTGCACGCATTTCTAAAAGTCGTACGACACTGTTTCGCCATTTCGGATGGATGTTGCACCTTGCACCGCGGATGTTGCACCCTGTAGATATCGATTATTCGGACGGCCATAACTTCTGGCTCGTTTAGAGTTACGGGAGCCATAACCTGTCAAAACGAAGACAACGGTGAGTTCTACGGCTTTGACAGCTTTCAGCCGTCAACGGATAGATTAATGCCCAAAATGGACAACCCGAATATCAATCGGGTCTCGTAAGTTTTTTACCCTTCGTTTTTTCGACATCGGATTTTAACGGTAAAACGGGATTACCGTGGCTCGTCTTCGATTTACCAACGCTGGAGAGTGGTGCAACGTGGTACTATTCCGTTTCAAATCCATGCATGAATTTCTAAAAGTCGTGTAGCACTGTTTCGCCATTTTGGACGGATGTTGCACCTTGCACCACGGATGTTGCACCCTGTAGATATCGATTATTCGGACGGCCATAACTTCTGGCTCGTTTAGAGTTACGAGAGGCATAACCTGTCAAAACGAAGGCCACGGTGAGCTCTACGGCTTTGACAGCTTTCAGCCATCAACGGATAGATTAATGCCCAAAAAGGACAACCCGAATCTCAATCGAGTCTCGTAAGTTTTTTACCCTTCGTTTTTTCGACATCGGATTTTTACGGTAAAACGGGATTTCCGTGGCTCGTCTTCGATTTACCGTCGCTGGAGAGTGGTGCACCATGGTACTGTTCCGTTTCAAATCCATGCACTCATTTCTAAAAGTCGTACGGCACTGTTTCGCCATTTCGGACGGATGTTGCACCTTGCACCGCGGATGTTGCACCCTGTAGTTATCGATTATTCGGACGGCCATAACTTCTGGCTCGTTTAGAGTTATGGGAGCCATAACTTGTCAAAACGAAGGCCACGGTGAGTTCTACGGCTTTGACAACTTTCAGCCGTTAACGGATAGATTAATGCCAAAATAGGACAACCCAAATCTCAATCGGGTCTCGTAAATTTTTTTCCCTTTCGTTTTTTCGACACCGGATTTTTACGATAAAACGGGATTACCGTGCCTCATCTTCGATTTACCATCGCTGGAGAGTGGTACAACGTGGTACTGTTCCATTTCAAATCCATGCACGCATTTCTAAAAGTCGTACGGCACTGTTTCGCCATTTCGGACGGATGTTGCACCTTGCACCGCGGATGTTGCACCCTGTAGATATCGATTATTCGGACGGTCATAACTTCTGGCTCGTTTAGAGTTACGGGAGCCATAACCTGTCAAAACGAAGGCCACGGTGAGTTCTACAGCTTTGACAGCTTTCAGCCTTCAATGGATAGATTAATGCCCGAAAAGGACAACCCGAATCTCAATCGGGGTTCGTAAGTTTTTTACCCTTCGTTTTTTCGACACCGGATTTTTACGGTAAAACAGGATTACCGTGGCTCGTCTTCGATTTACCATCGTTGAAAAGTGGCGCACCAGGGTACTGTTCCGTTTCAAATCCATGCACGCATTTCTAAAAGTCGTACGGCGCTGTTTCGCCATTTCGGACGGATGTTGCACCTTGCACCGCGGATGTTGCACCCTGTATATATCGATTATTCGGACAGCCATAACATCTGGCTCGTTTAGATTTACGGGAGCCATAACCTGTCAAAACGAAGGCCACGGTGAGTTCTACAGCTTTGAAAGCTTTCTGCCATCAACTGATAGATTAATGCCCGAAAAGGACAACCCGAATCTCAATCGGGGTTCGTAAGTTTTTTACCCTTCGTTTTTTGGACACCGGATTTTTACGGTAAAACGGGATTACCGTGGCTCGTCTTCGATTTACCATTGCTGGAGAGTGGTGCACCATGGTACTGTTCCGTTTCAAATCCATGCACGCTTTTCTAAAAGTCGTACGGCACTGTTTCGCTATTTCAGACGGATGTTGCACCTTGCACCGCGGATGTTGCACCCTGTAGATATCGATTATTCGGACGGCCATAACTTCTGGCTCGTTTAGAGTTACGGGAGTCATAACTTGTCAAAACGAAGGCCACAATGAGTTCTATGGCTTTGACGGCTTTCAGCCGTCAACGGATAGATTAATGCCCAAAAAGGACAACCCGAATCTCGATCGAGTCTCGTAAGTTTTTTACCCTTCGTTTTTTCGACACCGGATTTTTACGGTAAAACGGGATTACCGTGCCTCGTCTTCGATTTACCATCACTGGAGAGTGGTGCACCATGGTATTGTTCCGTTTAAAATCCATGCACGCATTTCTAAAAGTCGTACGTGTTGGGCGAATTCTCACCCAGAAGATCTCGAGACCAAGGAGTCACAGTTTCACCCGGGCTCGCAACCTCCACTTCGTTCGATAAGCACCAGGCTCAATACAAGCATAGAAGTCCATCCAGCCCAAAGCCCATTCGACATTCCCACATGAAGCCTCATTCGGCAATACAAGCACATGGTCATTCGGTAAAACTCATTCGGTAGCCAACGTGCCACCAGACCAAGGCCTCTTCCACACAACCGGTCCAAAGGCTCCCCCAGGCATTGCCGAACCAAGCACGCACCTACCGGATCAACCTTACTATCGGACCAGCCACAACGGTCCATCACAACACTCCTACCACCGGACCAGATTGGTACCGGACCAAGGTCCTACCGGTCCAAACGCCACCGGTCCAACTGCCGAGGCGACCAAGACCGAACCAGAGCTTCGCCGAACCAGATATTTGCCAGTCCAGATTGCTTCAGCCCGGGCCCACCAGCAGCTATATACATCCAAGACCCCTGCCCCCTACCTCACTCTATAAATAGAGGGGCAGGGGTACAACAATGGCAGACAAGTTTGAGAGCTCAAGCACGGAAGGAACTTTCAAACTACTTTCATATACTTGTACACAAAGCATTGTACTTGTAATCTGAAACAAAGAAGATAATAACATATAAAGTGGACGTAGGCTCGTTCTGGCCGAACCACTATAAATCTGTGTGTCTTTTACATTTCAGCCCCTGCTTTTTTCATATTTACATAACTCATCTAAATCATTAAGAATCACATAAAATCAACTAAATCACACGACTTGGAGGTGTTTGCCCATTTTTTGCGCAAACATTTTTGGTGCTTTCACTGAGAAATTCGAAATCGAAGCTTCAGCTTCCCTCATTCAACCTTCTTTCCCAATAGCACCCTTCATTGCCTAGGAAACATGACTTCCAGGCCAAGAAAAGACGCCAACAAGGGAAAGAACGTTGCAACTAGCAGCGCTCCAAATCCAGTGGATCCAGATCAAGAGAACCATCCTACTACAGCAGCAGTGCCACATGTAGATCAGGAAATTCCAACAGCCCATGCCGCGGAACAACCGGCAGTAATCACTAGAGCAGACCTAGACAGAGTTGTGGTGGAAGTGACTAACCGCTTCGCATCCCAACAAGAAGCTTTGGTGAACCAACTCATGTCACGCTTGAGGGATGTCGAAGAATCCAACCGCAACAATGAATCATGGGATGAATCTCAATCTGGAGGATCTCGGAGACAGCAAAGGTCTTCTCTCTTCGAGGAAGCCATCAACAGGAACAACAATGATAGGGGCCGCGCCCGGACTCAGCCCGAACTCCGACTCGAGGAAGCGCTTGGAACCGAACCCAGCGGGGGAGGCGCCAGGCGAGGGTCGGATGTAGCTGAGCCAGTCATGCCACCTAATCATAGAAACCCCGCTGAACGGAGCCGAGCTAGAACCCAGCCCGAAGTTGACCCCATGGAAATGCTCGAAACAGAACCCCACAGGGGAAGATCAAGGCAGGGGGCAACTGTAGCTGGTCCTAGCATGCATCCGAGCAGCCAGAGGCAACCACTGGATAACGTCAGAAGTGATAGACTATACCATCCCTACAGGTCATCTGGACGAGATCGATCCCGTAGGGAAGAACCAAGTTCATTTCTATCCGCTCCAAATTCTGATGAAAGAATGGCACGATTATTCAGAGAATGCGTCCAACGGGAGCAAAGGGACCGAGGAATAGGCGCTACGGTCACCAGCCCCTTCACCCACAATATCGAAACTGCCATCACCCCCCGGGAATGGAAAATGCCAACCATGGAACCTTAAAAGGGAACTTCCGACCCCATCGTACACTTACAAAGATACACCCAGCATATGCTCATGAGCGGAGCAACAGAAGGGGTGCTGTGTAAATGCTTTCCGCTATTCCTAGCAGATCTAGCTACCTCCTGGTTCTGCCATCTACCCCAAGGATCTATCATCTCATGGGAGATGTTGAAAGAAAGGTTCATTAGCCAGTTCCGCATCCATGTAGAAAAACCCAAGGATGCTTATTCTCTATCCAATGTCAAACAGAAATCCGGAGAGACACTGCAACAATATCTAACCCGGTTCAACGCCGCAGCGGCCGCAGTCCAAGATGCCGATGAGAAGCTCACCCTAATGGCCCTCTGTAGTGGTGTACACCCAGATACCAAGTTCGCTAGAAGACTAACTAAGGAAAAACCAGCTACTTTACCTGATTTCTTCCATGAAGCTGGAAAGTATATGAGACTTGAAGACGCCGCCACTGAGAGGCAGTCAGGGCAACAAGGTAAGACAACTTCGAACAAGGTTCCCGCTGCAGCTAAGGACACTCGAAGAAATGAATCTAGAGACAATGCTGGGGGCAGGAAGGTCGAAAAATGCCAATATCGACCAGGACCAAGATTTGACTCCTACACTCCTTTGAATGAAACAATCGAAAACATCTTTCTAGCCACTCAGGGCAAACTCGGATACAAGCGCCCCCCGCACAAGAAAGAATCTGATAACGCACTCAAGTCTGGAAAGTTCTGCCGCTTCCACGAATCCCATGGACATGACACCAATGAATGCCACCATCTTCGGGACTTGATCGAAGAACACATCAGAAGAAGAAGGCTGGAGCGCTATGTGAAAGGTCAGAACATGACTCCAACTCCTGCCAATGAGAACTCAAAGCGACCCCTCCCAGAAGTAGGCGGAGGGAATCGCAACACCAGTGGCTCTAGTCAAGAGAAGATAGTGGTCCATACCATCTCGGGAGGACCGCACATCGCAGACAGAAGCTGGGCAGAGATGGAAAGATACGGCAAGTCACTTAGAAATGCTGAAGGCTATGTTAACTCGATTATGGAAGAACGCCACCCGAAACGGAAAGAGAGCGACGACATCGTATTCAATAGGCGTGATTTAGAAGGAAGACAGTATCCGCATATGGATACCATGGTCATCTCTGCCTGGTCCGGTCCAGCTAAAGTTTTCCGAATTCTAATAGACACAGGAAGCTCCGTAAATATCCTATTCAAGCATGCTTTCGACAAAATGAAGCTGTCAATGAAGGATGTGTCTCCCTGCAACAAACCCCTGCAGGTTTCACTGGAGATGCGAAAATGCCGCTCGGGCAACTTGACCTCTTCGTCGAAATAGGAAGTCATCCCCGCTCCGTTGTGCGAAAAAAAACGTTCGTACTAATAGAAAACCACTCGGCCTACAACGCCTTCTTGGGAAGACCAGCCTTGTCTGACTTCCAAATTGTCCTAGCCCCGTGGTGCCTAAAGATGAAATTCCCAACAGATAACGGAATAGGAGAAGTTGAAGGAGATCAAGACGCCGCTCGAGATTGCTATGTAACTAAACTTCGCAATAACCGTAGAAAGAATAAAGGGAAAGATGCAGAGACTACTCTCTGCATGAAAAGCTTGGAAGCATAGCAACTAAAGAAAGCCCCTCCTCTTCGATACACCAGCGATCCTTTCAATGAACTAGACCCCAGGGATAAGGAGGAGGAGGCTACCGCTGAGCCTGCGGAGGCCATGGAATTCGTATCTGTAGACAAACATGATTCAAGTAGACTATTAAAAATAGGATCTCAGCTAAAAACAGAATTGAAGGATCAACTCATTGACTTTTTCCGCCACAACTTAGATGTATTTGCGTGGACACATGCCGATATGACAGGAATCTCTCCAGACATAGCATGCCACATGCTGAACGTCGATCCCACCAAGGTACCGATAAAGCAGAAAAAGAGAAGCATGCGAGCAGAACGATCAGCAGACCTCGATGAGGAAGTAAAGAACCTACTTGCTAATGACTTCATACGAGAAGCCATATACCCAGAATGGATCGCTAACCCAGTGCTAGTAAAGAAAGCTAATGGGAAGTGGCGAACATGCATTGATTTCTCCAACTTAAATGACGCTTGCCCGAAAGACTGCTTCCCGCTCCCCCGAATCGATCAGCTTGTGGACAGCACTGCCGGGCACGAACTTTTATCTTTTATGGATGCATACTCCGGATAAAACCAGATTCCCATGCACGCTCCTGATCAAGACCACACTAGCTTCATCACTGACCGGGGATTATATTGTTACAAAGTCATGCCTTTTGGACTCAAAAATGCCGGAGCTACCTATCAGCGCCTCGTCAACAAGATGTTCGCGGAATTAATAGGACGAACTATGGAAGTATATGTGGATGACATGTTGGTAAAGTCCAGAAGAGCCGACGATCATGTAAGCCACCTGAGCGAGATGTTTCAGGTACTTCGCCAATATGGAATGAAGCTGAATCCTCTAAAGTGCTCCTTCGGAGTGTCATCGGGAAAATTCTTAGGATTCATCGTCCATGCCAGAGGAATTGAAGCAAACCCTGAACAAATCCGGGCTCTAAAAGAAATAAGGATACCTTCCACTCGAAAAGAAATGCAGAGCCTAAACGGAAAGGTGGCCGCCCTAAGCAGATTCATTTCCAAAGCAACTGACAAGTGCGTCCCTTTCTTCGAAGCTCTCAAGAAAGGCAAAGGAAAGTTCGAGTGGACCGATGAATGCTTAAAAGCCTTCCTTAACCTGATCGAACACCTTCAGAAACCACCAGTACTCTCAACTCCAAACGAAGGCGAAGAGCTATACCTATATCTCGCTGTATCATCTCATGCTCTAAGCGCTGCCCTGGTAAGAGAAGAAGACCGCACACAACGCCCGTTGTACTTTATAAGTAAGAGATTTACAGGGGCAGAAACCAGATATCCTAAACATGAGAAATTGGCATATTGTTTATTGATCGCGTCACGAAAACTGCGACACTAATTCCAATCTCACTCCATCAGAGTTCTAACCGATCAGCCACTAAGACAGGTGCTCCATCGTCTCGACACTTCTGGACGACTCCTCAAATGGTGCATTGAACTAAGTCAGTATGACGTCACCTACCATCCTCGCACCGCTATCAAGGGGCAAGCCATGGCCGATTTCATTGCCGAATTCACTACCAACGAAGGCAAGGATCAGTTTGAAATAGCAAAAAACATCAAGTGGAACCTCTTTGTAGATGGAGCATCAAACGAACAAGGCTCGGGGGCAGGTATTGTGATAATCACCCCCAGGGGAAGAAAGCTGTACTATGCATTAAGGTTGGAATTCGCGGCCACTAACAACGATGCGGAGTATGAGGCAGTAATAGCGGGATTGGAGCTTGCCTTAGAAATTGGAGTCAATTCTTTATGTCTTCATAGTGATTCTCAACTTATCGTAAACCAAGTACTAGGAGAATTCCAGACACGAGGAGAACGACTCACAGCATATCTAAAGAAAACCAAACTGCTGCTCGACCAATTGGACCATTATCTAATCAAACATATTCCTCGAGAAGATAACCAAGAGGCCGATGAACTAGCAAAGCAAGCTAGTACGAAGAATAGCACCATTTCCGGGGCACTAGCCATCTCAAGGCAGCTAGCCCCAAGTTTCGAACAAGTGAATCTAATAACTGCAATTGAAGAAGCAACTTGGATGACTCCTATCCGGAAATATTTGCAGGACGGCACACTACCAGACGAACGTGATGAAGTCAGGAGAATTTTTAGGAAAGCTCCCCACTACACAATACAAGAAGGCATCCTCTATCGGCGTTTCTTCTCTAGCCCCTTATTCAGATGCGTCGCTGGAAGGGAAGCCAAGGAAATCTTATTCAACATCCATCAAGGAAGTTGCGGATATCACACTGGAGGACAGACTCTGGCGAAAAAGATACTCCGATATGGATATTACTGGCCCACACTAAACAAAGACGCCTTAGACTTCGTCAAGAGATGCGACAGATGTCAGAAATTTGCCAAGATTCCTCGACTACCCACAAATGAGATTACTCAAATGACCAGCCCTTGGCCCTTTGCTGTATGGGGAATTGATTTAATTGGCGAACTGCCAACGGGCAGGGGCGGAGCCAAATATGCTATAGTGGCAGTCGATTATTTCACCAAATGGGTGGAAGCGGAACCCCTAAATAAAATATCTTCAGCAAAAGTTATCAACTTCTTGATCAAAAATATTCTGTGCAGGTACGGAGTACCACTCAAGATCATATCGGACAACGGACTCCAATTTGACAGCGAAGAATTCGCCGACTGGTGCCAAGAGCATGGAATTCATAAAAGCTTCTCATCAGTAGCTTATCCTCAGGCAAACGGGCAAGTCGAAGCTGTCAACAAAATTCTCAAAACCCTAATCAAGAAGAAACTTGAAAAGTCAAAAGGCGCTTGGGTGGACGAACTTCCCACGGCACTTTGGGCCTACCGCACATCTTTCAGAACATCAACGGGACATACTCCTTTCTCTTTGGCATACGGATCGGAGGCAATGCTCCCTGTTGAGACTATTGTTCCTTCCCACCGTAGGATCCACTACAATCCAGAAGAAAATGAAGAACTCCTCCTCATGTCTTTGGATCTGATTGAGGAAAGGAGAAACGATGCAGCACTCAAAGCAGCAGCTCACAAACAAAAAGTGGCAGCACTATACAACTCCAAAGTCAAGCATCGCACCTTACAAGAAGGAGATCTTGTTCTCAGGCGAATCTTTCCGCGCCCCGGGGCACTGGACCCCATCTGGGACGGACCATATGTAATTCATAAAGATCTCCACAACGGAGCTTATATTTTGTCAACAGCGGACGGAGAGGTGTTCCAGAGGGCATGGAACATCCGACACCTCCGTCGATACTTTTCTTAACTTGTACTGCCCATATGAAGTGAATTAACAAAGAGAATCAGTGGACGTAGGCATTTTCATGCCGAACCACTTTAAAAAATCTTGTCTCTTTTTAACTTGTTCCTTTATATCTTGGCTGCTTGTTAAGCTTTATCCTTTTCTGTTGAACAAAATCTTATGGCATCTCCACTCAAGACGTACCACGGCCTCATCAGGACAAGGCCTAACAGGTACGCTACGATTCTATGCACTCGCCAATGAGACTATTTTGCTCCAGCATCCCTCTACTGCGGGTTAACTCATTGCTCGCGCCTGCCCTCAAAGCCAACTGTAATGAGCCGATTATAAGTCATCATAAAGGCCGACTATAGCCGATGGCAGCTCATTACGGCATTCGGCTCGCCGGCAACTGTGAACCTACTTTAAGCCCCAACATAAGGTCTGGCCAGCCAGGGGTAGTTCACGGCCAACGGCACCCACGCTAGCCGGCCACGGTAAATCGAATAATACCCACGATTACGGACCATAATGGTTCGGGTAGTTACCGTGCGCGATCTCGGCTTCGATGTGTCTTAAGTGCGGCTGGTAAAAAAAGAAAACTCCCCACGGAGGCGTAAAATGGGTGACAAATGTCTCCAAGACCCACAGCTAGGGAAAGTGACTACAAAACCCGTTTGCCACGAACTTAAGCACATCGACGGCCTTCCGTGACTGGAAGTTTTACTCTTTCTATATTTTCATTTCATTTAAATACTTTTCTCCTATCCTGTATAACAAACTCTAAAGTACAGGAAACCAAATAGGGAGCATTCACTCATAAGAATCTAAGCCTGCGTATTGGGTGGCAAGGTACTCAGATATATTCATGATCAGTTACACAAGACGCTCAAAACTACCGCCTGCAAATAAAACATGAAGGACGGTACTCTCTCCTCTTGTACATAAAAACATAACTATAGCTTATTCATACATCACACTAACATTGCAAAACATGAAATTATATTTCAAGCAAAGGCTTAACATCAAACACAACTAAAATCACAGGCATATACATGGTTATACTTCTCACGCAGCACATCAAAATGACAACAACATTTAAACATAACAAAATCAGCTTATATTATAAAATCACACAAAGTTATTCTCTGCAAATAATATTATTACAGCCACATCAATGTTTTGGACTAACGTAAACAACAGTAAAAAGAAATAAAAAGCGACCGAATCCGGACAAGTAACCAGCTGCGTCCACACTCCATCACCAACTTCCCAAGCCTATTTGGCCGCAGGGCCGGAACCCCTAGCATGTTGATCGGAAGTTCCACCTGTCCAATTCAGAAGAGGAATCCATTAAACAAACGATAAACGATGAAGTTATGGAAATCCAGAAAGAAAAGGAAAAGAGAAGAATAACTCACCATCGTCCGCTGCTTGATCATCATCCTCCAGTTGCACACCCGCTTCCTCCGCAGCAAGCAACCGCATCCCCTCCTTCACTGCCGCTTGCTCCTCTTTCGAGAACTGAGCAGTGACCACATCCAGACTAAAAGCCGTCCACCTTCCTTACCCGCATCGACCCTGGCCTCCTCTAAAGCCCGAAGATATATCTTGGCCATGACCCGGGGATAGTCATCCATCCAAGACAAGCTGCCCTCCTTCCAAGTGCGGAAGTACATGTCCTGCAGCATCTCGTCCATCATCCCCTCATTCTCCTCGAACTCCCTCACCCGGGCCTCGGAAGCCTGCAACTTGGCGACAGCAACATCCCTCTCTGATCGGTATCTCGAGCAGTCAGCCTGGAGATACCTCCTCATCTCCTCCATCTCCTCCTTTAACTTGACTTGAGCCATCTCCGCAGCCTCAAGCCTTCCAGACAACTCCTCTACCTGCTCGAGATCCGCATTCCGAACCTCATCCACTGTCGCAATGGCCATGTCGATCCGCTCCTTACAGGCAGCCTCCATCTTCCGTAATTCCGCCCTACTAGCCTTTTCCATGGTCTCTTTCAGACGCCTGGAGGCTTCCTCGTGCCGAGAAATCTGAACGGCTTGACCGGCAAGCTGTTCGGCCTGATCAGCAACCTTCAGCCGCAACCGAATATTAGCACTCCCAATCTCCTCCCCGGCCTTGACCAATTGAGCATGATACTTCATTAACTTCTTGGTCTCTTCAACCACCCGATCGATATTAGCCTTGGCCTCGTCTCCCATGGTAACTACCCGAGTGGTAAGAAGATCAAGATCTAGGGACTTAGCCTCGTCTAACACTCGTACCATGGGGTTGCGGGGAAGGAGGTGTTCACCCGTGGCCTCATCAAATGAAATATCCCGAGAGCTTGGATCTAAATCAGGATGACCGGCAAAGGGGTCACGAGGCACGTCAGGACGCCTTATACGGATAACTGTGGGATTCTTGGAAGGAGGTGGAGGGGGGATAAACTCCGTGCTCTCCTCCGTGGCATCACGAGGAGGCTGAACAGGAAGCTGCGGACCAGGGGAAGGCTCAAATAAAGAACGACTCCTCTTCTTTTTCTGAATGCTCTCTTCGATGACCCCAAGAAGAGGACGGTATTTGACCACGTCCCCAGTACGACCAGTGGGAGGCTTCGCAGAAGCTCTCATCAACTTGAATTGTTCGAGGCGGTGTCGAATGTCTGACGTTTTAACCACCTGGCCTGCCCCTGGAATAAAGAACAAATGTTACGAACATACAATGGTCCACAATTCAGGAAACATATTAAGTAAAAAGAAAGAAAAGTGAGAAGGCACGTCTATTATACAAAACCTGCGGAGGAGTGGGGTACTGCAATAAGTCCTGAATATCATTCCAGGACGGAAGTGAAGCACAAAATATTTCTAAGTCCTTATCGAAAATGGAATCGACAGAGGACAAAAGTTCACCTTGCACCGCCGAAGTCACCCTGGCTGAGGAACCCCTGCGGGATAGATCGGCACCAGCCCCGACCTTGCCAGTCTCCTCTGCCTTCTCCGCTCCCGATTCCCCTTCCGATTCCCCGAAGGCCTGGCGGAGGGCCTCATCCAGCTCAGAGTCTTGCCCAGAAGTTAAGCCACCAGCACCACTACCACCCTGACCATCTCCTCCGCCCTCCGACTCTCCTTCCATATCGCCTCCTTCGCCCTCTTCCACACCTTCCTCCTCCGGAATGATCGGGCAAGTACTAGGAGAGGGGCCCTCCGACTCTTTAAGCTTCTTGCCCCCCGCGACGGGATGCTGTGCAAAGGGTTTTCTCTTGCCACTCTTCACCGTGGCCCCCTCCTTAGCTTTAGCAGCCTTCTCCTCAGCCGTGTCCCTCTGCTTAACCACGGACTGGTGCGGCTGGATCAAATTGTACTCCAGGAGGGTAGCGTTCCTGATCAGGAACGAAGCCGACATGTCCCGTGCGGGAATGGCCTTTATTCCAGCAGCCATCCGTGCCAAAGAATCATCTTCCACGACAGCAATGCCACATGTCGCTAGCAAGAAATAGAAGCGTGTCAGAAGAAGCACTACAGTCAGAACATGGAAAATATAAATGAAATTAATCCTACAACCGGAAGTGAAAAGGCGGAAAGAAACAGAATCCTCCTTGATAAAAAACCATTCCTTCTTGAACATGGTGAACTTTGAATATAAGTCCAAGACCGGTTTGAAGGGCACGGCCGCTTCCAGACTAATATACGGAGACCCCTTCTTGTAGCCTCTCAGGTTATACAAGTATCGAATTTCCCGGTTAGAAGGAGGGCGCCCGTACCTCCTCTGGAAGATAACGAAAAGGCTCACCAGAATGGCATAAGAGTTCGGCTGAAGTTGGAATGGAGCCACTTTCAAGTATGTGGTAAAACTAACTATCCAGGCATTGATAGGAGGGATAGCACCACACATGCAATGATATCTACTGTAAGCAAAGTAGCCTTCGGGGGGATTGTACGGCATCACTCCATCCCCCGGCAACAGCATGCGAGCCCTGTCTATCCCGAAGGAACGGGATATAACATCAAGTTGCTCCTCCTTTAGGGAGCTAGGAAAGCAGTCGGGAGGGGAGACCAGAAGTTCCTGAGGACCGTACCCGTCCACTAACGACCTCGGAACAGGCCCATGTTGCACCGGCCCTGGTTGGGCCGGGGGCACGGAAGAAGACACTCCTCCATCCTTGGGTTTTCGTCTGTCTGATCGTATTTCCGCCTTGCGAGACATTTATCTGCATACACAAAAGCAAAAAGACAGGTTGTTAAAACAAAGAATACAAAGATGTAAGCAAAAAAGAATGCATGAGTCCAGAAGTCCACTAAAATATTAAGTTCATTCGGCATTGAAAGTGTATGGCCATTCGGCACTAAAATCTCAAGTTCATTCGGCACTAAAATATTATGCTCATTCGGCATTAAGATTTGATTCGGTATACATATCATTCGGCTAAAGTTTGATTCGGTATAGTATTGGTTCGGCGCTTGTTGATTCGGTGAAGAAAACCTAAGGGGGTGTAGCCCCTATATATAGACTGGAGGAACACCACCGGACCAGATGATTCGGCATACCGGACCAACCTCCAACCGAATGAAAACCTATACCTACTCGAAGCCGAATGAAACTGTCTCTACCAGCAGAAACCAGAAACAGGGGGGCATGCAAGGCACCGCATTCAGATAAGTACTGGACTCTAGAACCGACTGATAAAATAAAAATTATGATAACAATGAATAAGTAGTAAATCTTTCACTGGCATAGGTTAATCATTTACACATGTACACGACCACGAACGGTCCACAGGCATGCTCTAAATGACCATTAACCCTATCGTCGTGAAAATTTACACTTTGACATCATTTTTTAAGCTCATCGGTTAAATGGATATTTGATTCTGATAATTATGAAATGGCTAAGCTACTTACACATGTACGGGGTCGCGAACGATCCCTAAGCATGCTCTGAGCTGGCGATAAAGCACCTTGACAAACGATCCAGGGACCCACTCTGACGTTACCTGGCATCGATAATGTTAAGCCCCCTCGGGGCACACCTCTCGCCCCGAACGGCGCGATTCACTTTGTCTCAAATGTTTCGATCCTGAACGGTCGTTATCTGAAGTCACACTAAAACTGTAAATTCGTTTGCAGGACATCAACAGGATATGAACATCCAGCCCATGGCATTACAAAACAAGCCTTCATACCACAAGGAAACAAAGCGCGACACATGCAAGCACATGCCCCACTTTGGGGGGCAAATGTTGGGCGAATTCTCACCCAGAAGATCTCGAGACCAAGGAGTCACAGTTTCACCCGGGCTCGCAACCTCCACTTCGTTCGATAAGCACCAGGCTCAATACAAGCATAGAAGTCCATCCAGCCCAAAGCCCATTCGGCATTCCCACATGAAGCCTCATTCGGCAATACAAGCACATGGTCATTCGGTAAAACTCATTCGGTAGCCAACGTGCCACCAGACCAAGGCCTCTTCCACACAACCGGTCCAAAGGCTCCCCCAGGCATTGCCGAACCAAGCACGCACCTACCGGATCAACCTTACTATCGGACCAGCCACACCGGTCCATCACAACACTCCTACCACCGGACCAGATTGGTACCGGACCACGGTCCTACCGGTCCAAACGCCACCGGTCCAACTGCCGAGGCGACCAAGACCGAACCAGAGCTTCGCCGAACCAGATATTTGCCAGTCCAGATTGCTTCAGCCCGGGCCCACCAGCAGCTATATACATCCAAGACCCCTGCCCCCTACCTCACTCTAAAAATAGAGGGGCAGGGGTACAACAATGGCAGACAAGTTTGAGAGCTCAAGCACGGAAGGAACTTTCAAACTACTTTCATATACTTGTACACAAAGCATTGTACTTGTAATCTGAAACAAAGAAGATAATAACATATAAAGTGGAGGTAGGCACGTTCTGGCCGAACCACTATATATCTGTGTGTCTTTTACATTTCAGCCCCTGCTTTTTTCATATTTACATAACTCATCTAAATCATTAAGAATCACATAAAGTCAACTAAATCACACGACTTGGAGGTGTTTGCCCATTTTTTGCGCAAACAGTACGGTACTGTTTCGCCATTTCGGACGGATGTTGCACCTTGCACCGCGGATGTTGCACCCTGTAGATATCGATTATTCGGACGGCCATAACTTCTGGCACGTTTAGAGTTACGGGAGCCATAACCTGTCAAAACGAAGGCCCCGGTGAGTTCTACGGCTTTGAAAGCTTTCAGCCATCAACGGATAGATAAATGCCCAAAAAGGAGAACCCGAATCTCAATCGGGTCTCGTAAGTCTTTTACCCTTCGTTTTTTCGACACCGGATTTTTACGGTAAAACGGGATTACCGTGCCTCGTCTTTGATTTACCATCGCTGGAGAGTGGTGCACCATGGTAATGTTCCGTTTCAAATCCATGCACGCATTTCCAAAAGTCGTAAGGCACAGTTTCGCCATTTCGGACGGATGTTGCACCTTGCACCGCGGATGTTGCACCTTGTAGATATCGATTATTTGTACGGCCATAACTTCTGCCTCGTTTAGAGTTACGGGAGCCATAACCTGTCATAACGAAGGCCACGGTGAGTTCTATGGCTTTGAAAGCTTTCAGCCATCAACGTATAGATTAATGCCCAAAAAGGAGAACCCGAATCTCAATCGGGTCTCGTAAGTTTTTTCACCCTTCGTTTTTTCGACACCGGATTTTTACGGTAAAACGGGATTACCGTGCCTCGTCTTCGATTTACCATCGCTGGAGAGTGGTGCACCACGGTATTGTTCCGTTTCAAATCCATGCACACATTTCTAAAAGTCGTACGGCACTGTTTCCCCATTTCGGACGGATGTTGCACTTGCGCCGTGGATGTTGCACCCTGTATATATCGATTATTCAGACGGCCATAACTTCTGGCTCATTTAGATTTACGGGAGCCATAACCTGTCAAAACGAAGGCCACGGTGAGTTCTGCGGCTTTGACAGCATTCAGCCGTCAGCGGATAGATTAATGTCCAAAAAGGACAACCCGAATCTCAATCGGGTCTCCTAAGTTTTTTACCCTTCGTTTTTTCGACACCGGATTTTTATGGTAAAACGGGATTACCGTGCCTCATCTTCGATTTTCCATCGCTGGAGAGGGGTGCACCATGGTACTGTTCTGTTTCAAATCCATGCATGCCTTTCTAAAAGTCGTACGACACTGTTTCGCCATTTCGGACGGATGTTGCACCTTACACCGCGGATGTTGCACCTTATGGATATCGATTATTCGAACGGCCATAACTTCTGGCTCGTTTAGAGTTACGGGAGCCATAACCTGTCAAAACGAAGGCTACGGTGAGTTCTACGGCTTTGACAGCTTTCAGCCGTCAACAGATAGATTGGTGCCCAAAAAGGACAACCCGAATCTCAATCGGGTCTCGTAAGTTTTTTACCCTTCGTTTTTTCGACACCGGATTTTTACGGTAAAACGGGATTGCCGTGCCTCGCCTTCGATTTACCATCGCTGGAGAGTGATGCACCATGGTACGGTTCCGTTTCAAATCCATGCACGCTTTTTTAAAAGTCGTACAGTACAGTTTCGCCATTTTAGACGGATGTTGCACCTTGCACCGCGGATGTTGCACCCTGTAGATATCGATTATTCCGACGGCCATAACTTCTGGCTCGTTTAGAGTTACGAGGGCCATAACCTGTCAAAACGAAGGCCACAATGAGTTCTACGGCATTGACAGCTTTTAGCCGTCAAGGGATAGATTAATGCCCAAAAAGGATAACCCGAATCTCAATCGAGTCTCGTAAGTTTTTTACCCTTTGTTTTTTCGACACCGGATTTTTACGGTAAAACGGGATTACCGTGCCTCGCCTTCGATTTACCATCGTTGGAGAGTGGTGCACCATGGTACTGTTCCGTTTCAAATCCATGCACGCATTTCTAAAAGTCGTACGGCACTGTTTCGCCATTTCAGACGGATGTTGCACCTTGCACCGCGGATGTTGCACCCTGTAGATATCGATTATTCGGACGGTCATAACTTCTGGCTCGTTTAGAGTTACGGGAGGCATAACCTGTCAAAACGAAGGCTACGATGAGTTCTACGGCTTTGACAGCTTTTAGCCGTCAACGGATGGATTAATGCCTAAAATGGACAACCCGAATCTCAATCGAATCTCGTAAGTTTTTTACACTTCGTTTTTTCGACACCGGATTTTTACGGTAAAACGGGATTACCGTGCCTCTCCTTCGATTTACCATCGCTGGAGAGTGGTGCACCATGGTACTGTTCCGTTTCAAATCCATGTACGCATTTCTAAAAGTCGTACGGCACTGTTTCGCCATTTCGGACGGATGCTGCACCTTGCACCGCGGATGTTGCACCCTGTAGATATCGATTATTCGGACGGTCATAACTTCTGGCTCGTTTAGAGTTACGGAAGCCATAACCTGTCAAAACGAAGGCCACGGTGAGTTCTACAGATTTGACAGCTTTCAGCCGTCAACGGATAGAATAATGCCTGAAAAGGACCACCCGAATCTCAATCGGGATTCGTAAGTTTTTTACCCTTCATTTTTTCGACACTGGATTTTTACGGTAAAACGGGATTACCGTGGCTCGTCTTCGATTTACCATCGCTGGAGAGTGGTGCACCATGGTACTGTTCCGTTTCAAATCCATGCACGCATTTCTAAAAGTCGTACGGCACTGTTTCGCCATTTCGGACGGATGTTGCACCTTGCACCGCGGATCCTGCACCCTGTAGATATCGATTATTCGGAAGATCATAACTTCTGGCTCGTTTAGAGTTACGGGAGCCATAACCTGTCAATACGAAGGCCACGATGAGTTCAACGGATTTGACAGCTTTAAGCCGTGAACGGATAGATTAATGCCCAAAAAGGACAACCCGAATCTCAATCGGGTCTCGTAAGTTTTTTACCCTTCGTTTTTTCGACACCGGATTTTTACGGCAAAATGGGATTACCGTGTCTCGCCTTCGATTTACCATCGCTGGAGAGTGATGCACCATGGTACTGTTCCGTTTCAAATCCATGCACGCTTTTCTAAAAGTCGTACGGCACTGTTTCGCCATTTCAGACGGATGTTGCACCTTGCACCGCGGATGTTGCACCCTGTAGATATCGATTATTCGGACGGCCATAACTTCTGGCTCGTTTAGAGTTAGGGAGTCATAACTTGTCAAAACGAAGGCCACAATGAGTTCTACGGTTTTGACGGCTTTTAGCCGTCAATGGATAGATTAATGCCCAAAAAGGACAACCCGAATCTCAATCGGGTCTCGTAAGTTTTTTACCCTTCGTTTTTTCGACACCGGATTTTTACGGTAAAACGGGATTACCGTGCCTCGTCTTCGATTTACCATCGTTGGAGAGTGGTGCACCATGGTATTGTTCCGTTTAAAATCCATGCACGCATTTCTAAAAGTCGTACGGTACAGTTTCGCCATTTCGGATGGATGTTGCACCTTGCACCGCGGATGTTGCACCCTGTAGATATCGATTATTCGAACGGCCATAACTTCTGGCTCGTTTAGAGTTACGAAATCCATAGCCTGTCAAAACGAAGGCCACAGTGAGTTCAACGGCTTTGAAAGCTTTCAGCCATCAACGGATAGATAAATGCCCAAAAAGGAGAACCCGAATCTCAATCGGGTCTCGTAAGTTTTTTACCCTCCGTTTTTTCGACACCGGATTTTTACGGTAAAACGGGATTACCGTGCCTCGTCTTCGATTTACCATCGCTGGAGAGTGGTGCACCATGGTAATGTTCCGTTTCAAATCCATGCACGCATTTCTAAAAGTCGTACGGCACTATTTCGCCATTTTGGACGGATGTTGCACCTTGCACCGCGGATGTTGCACCTTGTAGATACCGATTATTTGGACGGTCATAACTTCTGGCTCGTTTAGAGTTACGGGAGCCATAACCTGTCAAAACGAAGGCCACGGTGAGTTCTACGGCTTTGAAAGCTTTCAGCCATCAACGTATAGATTAATGCACAAAAAGGAGAACCCGAATCTCAATCGGGTCTCGTAAGTTTTTTCACCCTTTGTTTTTTCGACACCGGATTTTTACGGTAAAACGAGATTAACGTGCCACATCTTCGATTTACCATCGCTGGAGAGTGGTGCACCACAGTATTGTTCCGTTTCAAATCCATGCACACATTTCTAAAAGTTGTACGGCACTGTTTCTCAATTTCGGACGGATGTTGCACTTGCACCGTGGATGTTGCACCCTGTATATATCGATTATTCAGACGGCCATAACTTCTGGCTCGTTTAGAGTTACGGGAGCCATAACCTGTCAAAATGAAGGCCACGGTGAGTTCTGTAGCTTTGACAGCATTCAGCCGTCAGCAGATAGATTAATGTCCAAAAAGGACCACCCGAATCTCAATCGGGTCTCGTAAGTTTTTTACCCTTCGTTTTTTCGACACCGGATTTTTACGGTAAAACGGGATTACCGTGCCTCATCTTCGATTTACCATCGCTGGAGAGTGGTGCACCATGGTATTGTTCCGTTTCAAATCCATGCACGCATTTCTAAAAGTCGTACGGCACTGTTTCGCCATTTCGGACGGATGTTGCACCTTGCACCGCGGATGTTGCACCCTATAGATATCGATTATTCGAACGGCCATAACTTTTGGCTCGTTCAGAGTTACGGGAGCCATAACCTGTCAAAACGAAGGCCACGGTGAGTTCTACGGCTTTGACAGCTTTCAGCCGTCAACGGATAGATTAATGCCCAAAAAGGACAACCCGAATCTCAATCGGGTCTCGTAAGCTTTTTACCCTTCGTTTTTTCGACACCGGATTTTTACGGTAAAACGGGATTACCGTGCCTCGCCTTTGATTTACCATCGCTGGAGAGTGATGCACCATGGTACTATTCCGTTTCAAATCCATGCACGCTTTTCTGAAAGTAGTACATCACTGTGTCTCCATTTTAGACGGATGTTGCACATTGCACCGCGGATGTTGCACCCTGTAGATATCGATTATTCCGACGGCCATAACTTCTGGCTCGTTTAGAGTTACGGGAGCCATAACCTGTCAAAACGAAGGCCACAATGAGTTCTACGGCTTTGACAGCTTTCAGCCATCAACGGATAGATTAATGCCCAAAAAGGACAACCCGAATCTCAATCGAGTCTCGTAAGTTTTTTACCCTTTGTTTTTTCGACACCGGATTTTTACGGTAAAACGGGATTACCGTGCCTCGCCTTCGATTTACCATCGCTGGAGAGTGGTGCACCATGGTACTGTTCCATTTCAAATCCATGCACGCATTTCTAAAAGTCGTACGGCACTATTTCGCCATTTCGGACGGATGTTGCACCTTGCACCGCGGATGTTGCACCCTGTAGATATCGATTATTCGGACGGGCATAACTTCCGGCTCGTTTAGAGTAACGGGAGCCATAACCTGTCAAAACGAAGGCCACGATGAGTCCTACGGCTTTGACAGCTTTCAGCCGTCAACGGATAGATTAATGCCCGAAAAGGACCACCCGAATCTCAATCGGGGTTCGTAAGTTTTTTGCCCTTCGTTTTTTCGACACCGGATTTTTACGGTAAAACGGGATTACCGTGGCTCGTCTTCGATTTACCATCGCTGGTGAGTGGTGCACCAGGGTACTGTTCCGTTTCAAATCCGTGCACGCATTTCTAAAAGTCGTACCGCACTGTTTCGCCATTTCGGACGGATGTTGCACCTTGCACCCCGTATATATCGATTATTCGGACGGCCATAACTACTGGCTCGTTTAGAGTTACGGGAGCCATAACCTGTCAAAACGAAGGCCACGGTGAGTTCTGCGGCTTTGACAGCATTCAGCCATCAGCGGATAGATTAATGTCCAAAAAGGGCAACCCGAATCTCAATAGGGTCTCCTAAATTTTTTACCCTTCGTTTTTTCGACACCGGATTTTTACCGTAAAATGGGATTACCATGCCTCATCTTCGATTTACCATCGCTGGAGAGTGGTGCACCATGGTACTGTTCCGTTTCAAATCCATGCACGCATTTCTAAAAGCCGTACGGCACTGTTTCGCCATTTCGGACGGATGTTGCACCTTGCACCGCAGATGTTGCACCCTATAGATATCGATTATTCGAACGACCATAACTTCTGGCTCGTTTAGAGTTACGGGAGCCATAACCTGTCAAAACGAAGGCCACGGTGAGTTCTATGGCTTCGACAGCTTTTAGCTGTCAACGGATAGATTAATGCCCAAAAAGGACAACTCGAATCTCTATCGGTTCTCGTAAGTTTTTTACCCTTCGTTTTTTCGACACCGGATTTTTACGGTAAAACGGGATTACCGTGCCTCGCCTTCGATTTACCATCGCTGGAGAGTGATACACCATGGTACTGTTCCGTTTCAAATCCATGCACGCTTTTCTAAAAGTCGTACGACATTGTTTCACCATTTCAGACGGATGTTGCACCTTGCACCGCGGATGTTGCACCCTGTAGATATCGATTATTCGGACGGCCATAACTTCTGGCTCGTCTAGAGTTACGGGAGACATAACCTGTCAAAACGAAGGCCACAATGATTTCTACGGCTTTGACAGCTTTCAGCCGTCAACGGATAGATTAATGCCCAAAAAGGACAACCCAAATCTCAATCGAGTCTCGTAAGTTTTTTACCCTTCGTTTTTTCGACACCGGATTTTTACGGTAAAACGGGATTACCGTGCCTCGCCTTCGATTTACCATCGCTGGAGAGTGATACACCATGGTACTGTTCCGTTTCAAATCCATGCACGCTTTTCTAAAAGTCGTACGACATTGTTTCACCATTTCAGACGGATGTTGCACCTTGCACCGCGGATGTTGCACCCTGTAGATATCGATTATTCGGACGGCCATAACTTCTGCCTCGTTTAGAGTTACGGGAGACATAACCTGTCAAAACAAAGGCCACGATGAGTTCTACGGCTTTGACGGCTTTCAGCCGTCAACGGATAGATTAATGCCCAAAAAGGACAACCCGAATCTCAATCGAGTCTCGTAAGTTTTTTACCCTTCGTTTTTTCGACACCGAATTTTTACGGTAAAACGGGATTACTGTGCCTCGCCTTCGATTTACCATCGCTGGAGAGTGGTGCACCATGGTACTGTTCCGCTTCAAATCCATGCACGCATTTCTAAAAGTCGTACGGCACTGTTTCGCCATTTCGGACGGATGTTGCACCTTGCACCGCGGATGTTGCACCCTGTAGATATCGATTATTCGGACGGCCATAACTTCTAGCTCGTTTAGAGTTACGGGAGCCATAACCTGTCAAAACGAAGGCCTCGATGAGTTCTACGTCTTTGACAGCTTTCAGCCGTCAACGGATAGATTAATGCCCAAAATGGACAACCCGAATCTCATTCGGGTCTCGTAAGTTTTTTACCCTTCATTTTTTCGACACGTGGATTTTTACGGAAAAACGGGATTACGGTTACTGGTCTTCTATTTACCATCGCTGGAGAGTGGTGCCCCATGGTACAGTTCCGTTTCAAATCCATGCATACATTTCTAGAAGTCCTACGGCACTGTTTCGCCATTTCGGACGGATGTTGCACCTTGCACCGTGGACGTTGCGCCCTGTAGATATCGATTATTCGGACGGCCATAACTTCTGGCTCGTTTAGAGTTAGAAAAGACAAAACTTGCCAAAATGAAGGTCTCGATGAGTTCTACGGCTTTGACTGCTTTCAGCCGTCAACGGATAGATTAATGCCCAAAAAGGACAACCCGAATCTCAATCGGGTCTCCTAAGTTTTTTCCCTTCGTTTTTTCGACACGTGGATTTTTAAAGTAAAACGGGATTACCGTGGCCCGTCTTCGACTTCCCATCGTTGGAGAGTGGTGCACCATGGTACTATTCGGTTTCAAATCCATGCACGAATTTTTAAAAGTCGTACGACACTGTTTCTCCATTTCGGACGGATGTTGCACCTTGCACCGTGGACGTCGCACCCTGTGGATATCGATTATTCAGACGGCCATAACTTCTGGCTCGTTTAGAGTTACAGGAGCCATAACCTGTCAAAACGAAGGCCTCGATGAGTTCTACGACTTTGACAGCTTTCAGCCGTCAACGGATAGATTAATGCCCAAAAAGGACAACCCGAATCTCAATCGGGTCTCGTAAGTTTTTTACCCTTCGTTTTTTCGACACGTGGATTTTTACGGTAAAACGGGATTACCGTGGCCCGTCTTCGACTTACCATCGCTGAAGAGTGGTGCACCATGGTACTGTTCCGTTTCAAATCCACGCACGCATTTCTAAATGTCGTACGGCACTGTTTCGCCATTTCGGACGGATGTTGCGCCTTGCACCGTGGACGTTGCACCCTGTAGATATCGATTATTCGGACGGCCATAACTTCTGGCTCATTTAGAGTTACGGGAGCCATAACCTGTCAAAACGAAGGCCACGATGAGTTCTACGACTTTGACAGCTTTCAGCCGTCAACGGATAGATTAATGCCCAAAAAGGACAACCCGAATCTCAATCGGGTCTCGTAAGTTTTTTACCCTTCGTTTTTTTGACACGTGGATTTTTACGGTAAAACGGGATTACCGTGGCCCGTCTTCGACTTCCCATCGCTGAAGAGTGGTGCACCATGGTACTGTTCCGTTTCAAATCCTTGCACGCATTTCTAAAGGTCGTACGGCACTGTTTCGCCAGTTCGGACGGATGTTGCACCTTGCACCATGGATGTTGCACTCTGTAGATATCGATTATTCGGACGGCCATAACTTCTGGCTCGTTTAGAGCTATGGGAGCCATAACCTGTCAAAACGAAGGCCTCGATGAGTTCTACGGCTTTGACAGCTTTCATCCGTCAACAGATAGCTTAATGCCCAAAAAGGACCCGAATCTCAATCGGGTCACGTAAGTTTTTTGCCCTTCGATTTTTCGACACGTGGATTTTTACGTTAAAACGGGATTACCGTGGCTGGTCTTCGGTTTACCATCGCTGGAGAGTGGTGCTCCATGGTACTGTTCCGTTTCAAATCCATGCACGCATTTGTAAAAGACATACGACACTGTTTCGCCATTTCGGACGGATGTTGCACCTTGCACCGTGGATGTTGCACCCTGTAGATATCGATTATTCGGACGGGCATAACTTCTGGCTCGTTTAGAGTTACGGGAGCTATAACCTGTCAAAACGAAGGCCTCGATGAGTTCTACGGCTTTGACAGCTTTCATCCATCAACGGATATATTAATGCCCAAAAAGGACAACCCGAATCTCAATCGGGTCTCGTAAGTTTTTTACCCTTCGTTTTTTCGACACGTGAATTTTTACGGCAAAACGGGATTACGGTGGCTGGTCTTCGATTTACCATCGCTGGAGAGTGGAGCACCATGGTACTGTTCCATTTCAAATCCATGCACGCATTTCTAAAAGTCGTACGGCACTGTTTTGCCATGTCGGACGGATGTTGCACCTTGCACCGTGGATGTTGCACCCTGTAGATATCGATTATTCGAACGGCCATAACTTTTGGCTCGTTAAGAGTTATGGGAGTCATAACCCTGTCAAAATGCATGGATTCGAAACGGAACAGTACCATGGTGCACCACTCTCCAGCGATGGTAAATCGAAGACGAGGCACGGTAATCCCGTTTTACCGTAAAAATCCGGTGTCGGAAAAAAGAAGGGTAAAAAACTCACGAGACCCGATAGAGATTCAGGTTGTCCTTTTTGGGCATTAATCTATCCGTTGACGGCTGAAAGCGGTCAATGCCGTAGAACACACCGTGGCCATCGTTTTGACAGGTTATGGCTCCCGTAACTCTAAACGAGCCAGAAGTTATGGCCGTCCGAATAATTGATATCTACATGGTGCAACATCCGCGGTGCAAGGTGCAACATCCGTCCGAAATGGCGAAACAGTGGCGTACGACTTTTAGAAATGCGTGCATGGATTTGAAACGGAACAGTACCATGGTGCACCACTCTCCAGCGATGGTAAATCGAAGGCATGGCACGGTAATCCCGTTTTACCGTAAAAATCCGGTGTCGAAAAAACGAAGAGTAAAAAACTTATGAGACCCGATTGAGATTCGGGTTGTCCTTTTCGGGCATTAATCTATCCGTTGATGGCTGAAAGCTATCAAAGCCGTAGAACTCACCGAGGCCTTCGTTTTGACAGGTTTTGGCTCCCGTAACTCTAAACGAGCCAGAAGTTATGGTCGTCCGAATAATCGATATCTACCGGGTGCAACATCCGCGGTGCAAGGTGCAACATCCGTCCGAAATGGAAAAACAGTACCGTACGACTTATAGAAATGCGTGCATGGAGTTGAAACGGAACAGTACCATGGTGCACTACTCTCCAACGATGGTAAATCGAAGACGAGGTGCGGTAATCCCGTTTTACCATAAAAATCCGGTGTCGAAAAAACGAAGGGTAAAAAACTTACGAGACCCGATTGAGATTCGGGTTGTCCTTTTCGGGCATTAATCTATCCATTGACGGGTGAAAGCGGTCAAAGCCGTAGAACTCACCGTGGCGTTCGTTTTAACAGGTTATGGCTCCCGTAACTCTAAACGACCCAGAAGTTATGGCCGTCCGAATAATCGATATCTACAGGGTGTGACATTCGTCCGAAATGGAGAAACAGTGTCGTACGACTTTTAGAAATGCGTGCAAGGATTTGAAATGGAACAGTACCATGGTGCACCACTCTCCAGCGATGGTAAATCGAAGACGAGCCACGGTAATCCCATTAAAATCCGGCGTCGAAAAAACGAATGGTAGAAAACTTCCAAGACCCGATTGAGATTCGGGTTGTCCTTTTTGGGCATTAATCTATCCGTTGATGGCTGAAAGCTGTAAAAGTCGCAGAACTCACCGTGCCCTTCGTTTTGATAGGTTATGGCTCACGTAACTCTAAACAAGCCAGAAGTTATGACCGTCCGAATAATCAATATCTACAGGGTGCAGCATCCGCGGTGCAAGGTGCAACATCCGTCCGAAATGGAGAAACAGTGTCGTATGACTTTTAGAAATGCATGCATGGATTTGAAACGGAACAGTACCATGGTGCACCACTCTCCAGCGATGGTAAATCGAAGACGAGGCACGGTAATACCGTTTTAACGTAAAAATCCGGTGTCGAAAAAACAAAGGGTAAAAAACTTACGAGACCCGATTAAGATTCGGGTTGTCCTTTTTGGGCATTAATCTATCCGTTGACGGCTGAAAGTGGTCAAAGCCGTAGAACTCACCGTAGCCTTCGTCTTGATAGGTTATAGCTCCCGTAACTCTAAACGAGCCAGAAGTTATGGCCGTCCGAATAATCGATATCTACAGGGTGCAACATCCGCGGTGCAAGGTGCAAAATTCGTCCGAAATGGCGAAACAGTGTCGCACGACTTTTAGAAATGCATGCATGGATTTGAAATGGAATAGTACCATGGTGCACCATTCTCCAATGATGGTAAATCGAAGACGAGCCACGGTAATTCCGTTTTGCCATAAAAATCCGATGTCGAAAAAACGAAGGGTAAAAAACTTACGAGCCCCGATTGAGATTCGGGTTGTCCTTTTCAGGCATTAATCTATCCGTTGATGTCTGAAAGCTGTCAAAGCCGTAGAACTCACCGTGGCCTTCGTTTTGACAGGTTATGGCTCCCATAACTCTAAACGAGCCAGAAGTTATGGCCGTCCGAATAATCAATATCTACTGGGTGCAACATCCGCGGTGCAAGGTGCAACATCCGTCAGAAATGGCGAAACAGTGCCGTACGACTTTTAGAAATGTGTGCATGGATTTGAAACAGAACAGTACCACGGTGCACCCCTCTACAGCGATGGTAAATCAAAGACGAGCCACGGTAATCCCGTTTTACCGTAAAAATCCGGTGTCGAAAAAGCGAAGGGTAAAAAACTTACGAGACCCGATTGAGATTTGGGTTGTCCTTTTCGGGCATTAATCTATCCGTTGACGGCTGAAAGCTGTCAAAGCCGTAGAACTCACCTTGGCCTTCGGTTTGACAGGTTATGGCTCCCGTAACTCTAAACGAGCCAGAAGTTATGGCCGTCCGAAAAATCGATATCTACAGGGTGCAACATCCGAGGTGCAAGGTGCAACATCCGTCCGAAATGGCGAAACTGTGCCGTACGACTTTTAGAAACGCGTGCATGGATTCGAAATGGAACGGTACCAGGGTGCACCACTCTCCAACGATGGTAAATCGAAGACCAGCCACAGTAATCCCGTTTTACCGTTAAAATCCGTTGTCGAAAAAACGAAGGGTAAAAAACTTACGAGACCCGATTAAGATTCGGGTTGTCCTTATTGGGCATTAATCTATCCGTTGACGGCTGAAAGCTGTCAAAGCTGTAGAACTCACCGTGGCCTTCGTTTTGACAGGTTATGGCTTCCGTAACTCTAAACGAGCCAAAAGTTATGACCGTCCGAATAATCGACATCTACAGGGCTCAACATCCGCGGTGCAAGGTGCAACATCCGTCCGGAATGGTAAAAGAGTGCCGTACGACTTTTAGAAATGCGTACATGGATTTGAAACAGAACAGTACCATGGTGCACCACTCTCCAGCGATGGTAAATCGAAGACGAGGCACGGTAATCCCGTTTTACCGTAAAAATCCGGTGTCGGAAAAACGAAGGGTAAAAAACTCACGAGACCCGATTGAGATTCGGGTTGTCCTTTTTGGGCATTAACCTATCCGTTGACGGCTGAAAGCTGTCAAATCCATAGAACTCACCGTGGCCTTCATTTTGACAGGTTATGGCTCCTGTAAATCTAAACGAGCCAGAAGTTATGGCTGTCCGAATAATCGATATCTACATGGTGCAACATCCGCGGTGCAAGTTGCAAAATCCGTCCGAAATGGCGAAACAGTGGCGTACGACTTTTAGAAATGCGTGCATGGATTTGAAAAGGAATAGTACCATGGTGCACCAATCTCTAGCAATGGTAAATCGAAGGCATGGCATGGTAATCCCGTTTTACCGTAAAAATCCAGTGTCGAAAAAACGAAGGGTAAAAAACTTACGAGACCCGATTGAGATTCGGGTTGTCCTTTTCGGGCATTAATCTATCTGTTGACGGCTGAAAGCTGTCAAAGCCGTAGAACTCACCGTGGCCTTCGTTATGACAGGTTATGGCTTCCGTAACTCTAAACGTGCCAGAAGTTATGGCCGTCCGAATAATCGATATCTACAGGGTGCAACATCCACGGTGCAAGGTGCAACATCCGTCTGAAATGGCGAAACAGTGTCGTACGACTTTTAGAAAGGCGTGCATGGATTTGAAACAGAACAGTACCATGGTGCACCACTCTCCAGCGATGGTAAATCGAAGGCGAGGCACGGTAATCCCGTTTTACCGTAAAAATCCGGTGTCGAAAAAACGTAGGGTAAAAAACTTACGAGACCCGATTGAGATTCGGGTTGTCCTTTTCGGGCATTAATCTGTCCGTTGACGACTGAAAGCTGTCAAAGCTGTAGAACTCACCTTGGCCTTCGTTTTGACAGGTTATGGCTCCCGTAAATCTAAACGAGCCAGAAGTTATGGCCGTCCGAATAATCGATTTCTACATGGTGCAACATTCGCGGTGCAAGGTGCAACATCCGTCCGGAATGGCGAAACAGTGGCGTACGACTTTTAGAAATGCGTGCATGGATTTGAAACGGAACAGTACCATGGTGCACCACTCTCTAGCGATGGAAAATCGAAGGCATGGCACGGTAATCCCGTTTTACCGTAAAAATCCGGTGTCGAAAAAACGAAGGGTAAAAAACTTACGAGACCCGATTGAGATTCGGGTTGTCCTTTTCGGGCATTAATTATCCGTTGATGTCTGAAAGTTGTCAAAGCCGTAGAACTCACCGTGGCCTTCGTTTTAACAGGTTATGGCTCCCGTAACTCTAAACGAGCCAGAAGTTATGACCGTCCGAATAATCGATATCTACAGAGTGCAACATCCGCGGTCCAAGGTGCAACATCCGTTCGGAATGGTAAAAGAGTGCCGTACGACTTTTAGAAATGCGTACATGGATTTGAAACAGAACAGTACCATGGTGCACCACTCTCCAGCGATGGTAAATCGAAGACGAGGCACGGTAATCCCGTTTTACCGTAAAAATCCGGTGTCGGAAAAAGAAGGGTAAAAAACTCACGAGACCCGATTGAGATTCGGGTTGTCCTTTTTGGACATTAACCTATCCATTGACGGCTGAAAGCGGTCAAATCCGTAGAACTCACCGTGGCCTTCGTTTTGACGGGTTATGGCTCCTGTAAATCTAAACGAGCCAGAAGTTATGGCTGTCCGAATAATCGATATCTACATGGTGCAACATCCGCGGTGCAAGTTGCAAAATCCGTCCGAAATGGCGAAACAGTGGCGTACGACTTTTAGAAATGCGTGCATGGATTTGAAACGGAATAGTACCTTGGTGCACCACTCTCTAGCGATGGTAAATCGAAGGCATGGCATGGTAATCCCGTTTTACCGTAAAAATCCGGTGTCGAAAAAACGAAGGGTAAAAAACTTACGATTGAGATTCGAGTTGTCCATTTCGGGGAATTATCTATCCGTTGATGGCTGAAAGCTGTGAAAGCCGTAGAACTCACCTTGGCCTTCGTTTTGACAGGTTATGGCTCCTGTAACTCTAAACGAGCCAGAAGTTATGGCCGTCCGAATAATCGATATGTACAGGGTGCAACATCCGCGGTGCAAGGTGCAACATTCGTCCGAAATGGCGAAACAGTGTCGTACAACTTTTAGAAATGTGTGCATGGATTTTAAGCGGAATAGTACCATGGTGCACCACTCTCTAGCGATGGTAAATAGAAGACGAGCCACGGTAATCCTGTTTTACCGTTAAAATCCGGTGTCGAAAAAACGAAGTGTTAAAAAACTTGCGAGACCCGATTGAGATTCGGGTTGTCCTTTTCGGGCACTAATCTATCTGTTGACGGCTGAAAGCTGTCAAAGCCGTAGAACTCACCGTGGCCTTCGTTTTGACAGGTTATGGCTCCGTAACTCTAAACGAGCCAGAAGTTATGGCCGTCCGAATAATCGATATCTACATGGTGCAACATCCGCGGTGCAAGGTGCAACATCCGTCCGAAATGGCGAGACAGTGCCGTACGACTTTTAGAAATGCGTGCATGGATTTGAAACGGAACAGTACCATGGTGCACCACTCTCCAGCGATGGTAAATCGAAGACGAGGCACGGTAATTCCGTTTTACCGTAAAAATCCGGTGTCGAAAAACGAAGGGTAAAAAACTCACGAGACCCGATAGAGATTCGGGTTGTCCTTTTTGGGCATTAATCTATCCGTTGACGGCTGGAAGCGGTCAATGCCGTAGAACACACCGTGGCCTTCGTTTTGACAGGTTATGGCTCCCGTAACTCTAAACGAGCCAGAAGTTATGGCCGTCCGAATAATCGATATCTACATGGTGCAACATCCGCGGTGCAAGGTACAACATCCGTCCGAAATGGCGAAACAGTGGCGTACGACTTTTAGAAATGCGTGCATGGATTTGAAACGGAACAGTACCATGGTGCACCACTCTCCAGCGATGGTAAATCGAAGGCGTGGCACGGTAATCCCGTTTTACCGTAAAAATACGGTGTCGAAAAAACGAAGGGTAAAAAACTTACGAGACCCGATTGAGATTCGGGTTGTCCTTTTCGGGCATTAATCTATCCGTTGACGGCTGGAAGCTGTCAAAGCCGTAGAACTCACCGTGGCCTTCGTTTTGACAGGTTATGGCTCCCGTAACTCTAAACAAAACTGAAGTTATGGCTGTCCGAATAATCGATATGTACAGGGTGCAACATCCGCGGTGCAAGGTGCAACATCCGTCCGAAATGGCGAAACAGTGTCGTACGACTTTTAGAAATGCGTGCATGGATTTGAAACGGAACAGTACCATGGTGCACCACTTTCCAGCAATGGTAAATCGAAGGCGTGGCACGGTAATCCCGTTTTGCCATAAAAATCCGGTGTCGAAAAAACGAAGGGTGAAAAACTTACGAGACCCAATTGAGATTAGGGTTGTCCTTTTCGGGCATTAATCTATCCGTTGACGGCTGAAAGCTATCAAAGCCATAGAACTCACTGAGGCCTTCGTTTTGACAGGTTTTGGCTCCCGTAACTCTAAACGAGCCAGAAGTTACGGTCGTCCGAATAATCGATATCTACCGGGTGCAACATCCGCGGTGCAAGGTGCAACATCCGTCCGAAATGGAAAAACAGTACCGTACGACTTTTAGAAATGCGTGCATGGATTTGAAACGGAACAGTACCATGGTGCACTACTCTCCAACGATGGTAAATCGAAGACGAGGCACGGTAATCCCATTTTACCGTAAAAATCCGATGTCGAAAAAACGAAGGGTAAAAAACTTACGAGACCCGATTGAGATTCGGGTTGTCCTTTTCGGGCATTGATCTATCCGTTGACGGCCGAAAGCTGTCAAAACCGTAGAACTCACCGTGGCCTTCGTTTTGACAGGTTATGGCTCCCGTAACTCTAAACGACCCAGAAGTTATGGCCGTCCGAATAATCGATATCTACATGGTGCAACATCCGCGGTGCAAGGTGCAACATCCGTCCGAAATGGCGAAACAGTGCCGTACGACTTTTAAAAATGCGTGCATGGATTTGAAACGGAACAGTACCATGGTGCACCACTCTCCAGCGATGGTAAGTCGAAGGCGTGGCACGGTAATCACGTTTTACCGTAAAAATCCGGTGTCGAACAAACGAAGGGTAAAAAACTTACAAGACCCGATTGAGATTCGGGTTGTCCTTTTCGGGGAATTATCTATCCGTTGATGGCTGAAAGCTGTGAAAGCCGTAGAACTCACCTTGGCCTTCGTTTTGACAGGTTATGGTTCCTGTAACTCTAAACGAGCCAGAAGTTATATCCGTCCGAATAATCGATATGTACAGGGTGCAACATCCGCGGTGCAAGGTGCAACATTCGTCCGAAATGGCGAAACAGTGTCGTACAACTTTTAGAAATGTGTGCATGGATTTTAAACGGAACAGTACCATGGTGCACCACTTTCCAGCAATGGTAAATCGAAGGCGTGGCACGGTAATCCCGTTTTGCCATAAAAATCCGGTGTCGAAAAAACGAAGGGTGAAAAACTTACGAGACCCAATTGAGATTAGGGTTGTCCTTTTCGGGCATTAATCTATCCATTGACGGATGAAAGCTTTCAAAGCCGTAGAACTCACCGAGGCCTTCGTTTTGACAGGTTTTGGCTCCCGTAACTCTAAACGAGCCAGAAGTTATGGTCGTCCGAATAATCGATATCTACCGGGTGCAACATCCGCGGTGCAAGGTGCAACATCCGTCCGAAATGGAAAAACAGTACCGTACGACTTTTAGAAATGCGTGCATGGATTTGAAACGGAACAGTACCATGGTGCACTACTCTCCGACGATGGTAAATCGAAGACGAGGCACGATAATCTCGTTTTACCGTAAAAATCCGATGTCGAAAAAACGAAGGGTAAAAAACTTAGGAGACCCGATTGAGATTCGGGTTGTCCTTTTCGGGCATTGATCTATCCGTTGACGGCCGAAAGCTATCAAAGCCGTAGAACTCACCGTGGCCTTCGTTTTGATAGGTTATGGCTCCCGTAACTCTAAACGACCCAGAAGTTATGGCCGTCCGAATAATCGATATCTACATGGTGCAACATCCGCGGTGCAAGGTGCAACATCCGTCCGAAATGGCGAAACAGTGCCGTACGACTTTTAAAAATGCGTGCATGGATTTGAAACGGAACAGTACCATGGTGCACCACTCTCCAGCGATGGTAAGTCGAAGGCGTGGCACGGTAATCACGTTTTACCGTAAAAATCCGGTGTCGAACAAACGAAGGGTAAAAAACTTACAAGACCCGATTGAGATTCGGGTTGTCCTTTTCGGGGAATTATCTATCCGTTGATGGCTGAAAGCTGTGAAAGCCGTAGAACTCACCTTGGCCTTCGTTTTGACAGGTTATGGCTCCTGTAACTCTAAACGAGCCAGAAGTTATGGCCGTCCGAATAATCGATATGTACAGGGTGCAACATCCGCGGTGCAAGGTGCAACATTCGTCCGAAATGGCGAAACAGTGTCGTACAACTTTTAGAAATGTGTGCATGGATTTTAAACGGAACAGTAACATGGTGCACCACTCTCTAGCGATGGTAAATAGAAGACGAGCCACGGTAATCCTGTTTTACCGTTAAAATCCGGTGTCGAAAAAACGAAGGGTTAAAAAACTTGCGAGACCCGATTGAGATTCGGGTTGTCCTTTTCGGGCACTAATCTATCTGTTGACGGCTGAAAGCTGTCAAAGCCGTAGAACTCACCGTGGCCTTCGTTTTGACAGGTTATGGCTCCCGTAACTCTAAACGAGCCAGAAGTTATGGCCGTCCGAATAATCCATATCTACATGGTGCAACATCCGCGGTGCAAGGTGCAACATCCGTCCGAAATGGCGAGACAGTGCCGTACGACTTTTAGAAATGCGTGCATGGATTTGAAACGGAACAGTACCATAGTGCACCACTCTCCAGCGATGGTAAATCGAAGACGAGGCACGGTAATCCCGTTTTACCGTAAAAATCCGGTGTCGAAAAACGAAGGGTAAAAAACTCACGAGACCCGATAGAGATTCGGGTTGTCCTTTTTGGACATTAATCTATCCGTTGACGGCTGGAAGCGGTCAATGCCGTAGAACACACCGTGGCCTTCGTTTTGACAGGTTATGGCTCCCGTAACTCTAAACGAGCCAGAAGTTATGGCCGTCCGAATAATCGATATCTACTTGGTGCAACATCCGCTGTGCAAGGTGCAACATCCGTCCGAAATGGCGAAACAGTGGCGTACGACTTTTAGAAATGCGTGCATGGATTTGAAACGGAACAGTACCATGGTGCACCACTCTCCTGCGATGGTAAATCGAAGGCGTGGCACGGTAATCCCGTTTTACCGTAAAAATCCGGTGTCGAAAAAACGAAGGGTAAAAAACTTACGAGACCCGATTGAGATTCGGGTTGTCCTTTTCGGGCATTAATCTATCCGTTGACGGCTGGAAGCTGTCAAAGCCGTAGAACTCACCGTGGCCTTCGTTTTGACAGGTTATGGCTCCCGTAACTCTAAACGAAACTGAAGTTATGGATGTCCGAATAATCGATATGTACAGGGTGCAACATCCGCGGTGCAAGGTGCAACATCCGTCCGAAATGGCGAAACAGTGTCGTACGACTTTTAGAAATGCGTGCATGGATTTGAAACGGAACAGTACCATGGTGCACCACTTTCCAGCAATGGTAAATCGAAGGCGTGGCACGGTAATCCCGTTTTGCCATAAAAATCCGGTGTCGAAAAAACGAAGGGTGAAAAACTTACGAGACCCAATTGAGATTAGGGTTGTCCTTTTTGGGCATTAATCTATCCATTGACGGATGAAAGCTATCAAAGCCATAGAACTCACCGAGGCCTTCGTTTTGACAGGTTTTGGCTCCCGTAACTCTAAACGAGCCAGAAGTTATGGTCGTCCGAATAATCGATATCTACCGGGTGCAACATCCGCGGTGCAAGGTGCAACATCCGTCCGAAATGGAAAAACAGTACCGTACGACTTTTAGAAATGCGTGCATGGATTTGAAACGGAACAGTACCATGGTGCACTACTCTCCAACGATGGTAAATCGAAGACGAGGCACGGTAATCCCGTTTTACCATAAAAATCCGGTGTCGAAAAAACGAAGGGTAAAAAACTTACGAGACCCGATTGAGATTCGGGTTGTCCTTTTCGGGCATTAATCTATCCATTGACGGCTGAAAGCAGTCAAAACCGTAGAACTCACCGTGGCCTTCGTTTTGACAGGTTATGGCTCCCGTAACTCTAAACGACCCAGAAGTTATGGCCGTCCGAATAATCGATATCTACATGGTGCAACATCCGCGGTGCAAGGTGCAACATCCGTCCGAAATGGCGAAACAGTGCCGTACGACTTTTAGAAATGCGTGCATGGATTTGAAACGGAACAGTACCATGGTGCACCACTATCCAGCGATGGTAAGTCGAAGGCGTGGCACGGTAAACACGTTTTACCGTAAAAATCCGGTGTCGAACAAACGAAGGGTAAAAAACTTACAAGACCCGATTGAGATTCGGGTTGTCCTTTTCGGGGAATTATCTATCCGTTGATGGCTGAAAGCTGTGAAAGCCGTAGAACTCACCTTGGCCTTCGTTTTGACAGGTTATGGCTCCTGTAACTCTAAACGAGCCAGAAGTTATGGCCGTCCGAATAATCGATATGTACAGAGTGCAACATCCGCGGTGCAAGGTGCAACATTCGTCCGAAATGGCGAAACAGTGTCGTACAACTTTTAGAAATGTGTGCATGGATTTTAAACGGAACAGTACCATGGTGCACCACTCTCTAGCGATGGTAAATAGAAGACGAGCCACGGTAATCCTGTTTTACCGTTAAAATCCGGTGTCGAAAAAACGAAGGGTTAAAAAACTTGCGAGACCCGATTGAGATTCGGGTTGTCCTTTTCGGGCACTAAACTATCTGTTGACGGCTGAAAGCTGTCAAAGCCGTAGAACTCACCGTGGCCTTCGTTTTGACAGGTTATGGCTCCCATAACTCTAAACGAGCCAGAAGTTATGGCCGTCCGAATAATCGATATCTACATGGTGCAACATCCGCGGTGCAAGGTGCAACATCCGTCCGAAATGGCGAGACAGTGCCGTACGACTTTTAGAAATGCGTGCATGGATTTGAAACGGAACAGTACCATGGTGCACCACTCTCCAGCGATGGTAAATCGAAGACGAGGCACGGTAATCCCGTTTTACCGTAAAAATCCGGTGTCGAAAAACGAAGGGTAAAAAACTCACGAGACCCGATAGAGATTCGGGTTGTCCTTTTTGGGCATTAATCTATCCGTTGACGGGTGGAAGCGGTCAATGCCGTAGAACACACCGTGACCTTCGTTTTGACAGGTTATGGCTCCCGTAACTCTAAACGAGCCAGAAGTTATGGCCGTCCGAATAATCGATATCTACATGGTGCAACATCCGCGGTGCAAGGTGCAACATCCGTCCGAAATGGCGAAACAGTGGCGTACGACTTTTAGAAATGCGTGCATGGATTTGAAACGGAACAGTACCATGGTGCACCACTCTCCAGCGATGGTAAATCGAAGGCGTGGCACGGTAATCCCGTTTTACCGTAAAAATCCGGTGTCGAAAAAACGAAGGGTAAAAAACTTACGAGACCCGATTGAGATTCGGGTTGTCCTTTTCGGGCATTAATCTATCCGTTGACGACTGTAAGCTGTCAAAGCCGTAGAACTCACCGTGGCCTTCGTTTTGACAGGTTATGGCTCCCGTAACTCTAAACGAAACTGAAGTTATGGCTGTCCGAATAATCGATATGTACAGGGTGCAACATCCGCGGTGCAAGGTGCAACATCCGTCCGAAATGGCGAAACAGTGTCGTACGACTTTTAGAAATGCGTGCATGGATTTGAAACGGAACAGTACCATGGTGCACCACTTTCCAGCAATGGTAAATCGAAGGCGTGGCACGGTAATCCCGTTTTGCCATAAAAATCCGGTGTCGAAAAAATGAAGGGTGAAAAACTTACGAGACCCAATTGAGATTAGGGTTGTCCTTTTCGGGCATTAATCTATCCGTTGACGGCTGAAAGCTATCAAAGCCATAGAACTCACCGAGGCCTTCGTTTTGACAGGTTTTGGCTCCCGTAACTCTAAACGAGCCAGAAGTTATGGTCGTCCGAATAATCGATATCTACCGGGTGCAACATCCGCGGTGCAAGGTGCAACATCCGTCCGAAATGGAAAAACAGTACCGTACGACTTTTAGAAATGCGTGCATGGAATTGAAACGGAACAGTACCATGGTGCACCACTCTCCAGCGATGGTAAGTCGAAGGCGTGGCACGGTAATCACGTTTTACCGTAAAAATCCGGTGTCGAACAAACGAAGGGTAAAAAACTTACAAGACCCGATTGAGATTCGGGTTGTCCTTTTCGGGGAATTATCTATCCGTTGATGGCTGAAAGCTGTGAAAGCCGTAGAACTCACCTTGGCCTTCGTTTTGACAGGTTATGGCTCCTGTAACTCTAAACGAGCCAGAAGTTATGGCCGTCCGAATAATCGATATGTACAGGGTGCAACATCCGCGGTGCAAGGTGCAACATTCGTCCGAAATGGCGAAACAGTGTCGTACAACTTTTAGAAATGTGTGCATGGATTTTAAACGGAACAGTAACATGGTGCACCACTCTCTAGCGATGGTAAATAGAAGACGAGCCACGGTAATCCTGTTTTACCGTTAAAATCCGGTGTCGAAAAAACGAAGGGTTAAAAAACTTGCGAGACCCGATTGAGATTCGGGTTGTCCTTTTCGGGCACTAATCTATCTGTTGACGGCTGAAAGCTGTCAAAGCCGTAGAACTCACCGTGGCCTTCGTTTTGACAGGTTATGGCTCCCGTAACTCTAAACGAGCCAGAAGTTATGGCCGTCCGAATAATCCATATCTACATGGTGCAACATCCGCGGTGCAAGGTGCAACATCCGTCCGAAATGGCGAGACAGTGCCGTACGACTTTTAGAAATGCGTGCATGGATTTGAAACGGAACAGTACCATGGTGCACCACTCTCCAGCGATGGTAAATCGAAGACGAGGCACGGTAATCCCGTTTTACCGTAAAAATCCGGTGTCGAAAAACGAAGGGTAAAAAACTCACGAGACCCGATAGAGATTCGGGTTGTCCTTTTTGGACATTAATCTATCCGTTGACGGCTGGAAGCGGTCAATGCCGTAGAACACACCGTGGCCTTCGTTTTGACAGGTTATGGCTCCCGTAACTCTAAACGAGCCAGAAGTTATGGCCGTCCGAATAATCGATATCTACTTGGTGCAACATCCGCTGTGCAAGGTGCAACATCCGTCCGAAATGGCGAAACAGTGGCGTACGACTTTTAGAAATGCGTGCATGGATTTGAAACGGAACAGTACCATGGTGCACCACTCTCCAGCGATGGTAAATCGAAGGCGTGGCACGGTAATCCCGTTTTACCGTAAAAATCCGGTGTCGAAAAAACGAAGGGTAAAAAACTTACGAGACCCGATTGAGATTCGGGTTGTCCTTTTCGGGCATTAATCTATCCGTTGACGGCTGGAAGCTGTCAAAGCCGTAGAACTCACCGTGGCCTTCGTTTTGACAGGTTATGGCTCCCGTAACTCTAAACGAAACTGAAGTTATGGATGTCCGAATAATCGATATGTACAGGGTGCAACATCCGCGGTGCAAGGTGCAACATCCGTCCGAAATGGCGAAACAGTGTCGTACGACTTTTAGAAATGCGTGCATGGATTTGAAACGGAACAGTACCATGGTGCACCACTTTCCAGCAATGGTAAATCGAAGGCGTGGCACGGTAATCCCGTTTTGCCATAAAAATCCGGTGTCGAAAAAACGAAGGGTGAAAAACTTACGAGACCCAATTGAGATTAGGGTTGTCCTTTTTGGGCATTAATCTATCCATTGACGGATGAAAGCTATCAAAGCCATAGAACTCACCGAGGCCTTCGTTTTGACAGGTTTTGGCTCCCGTAACTCTAAACGAGCCAGAAGTTATGGTCGTCCGAATAATCGATATCTACCGGGTGCAACATCCGCGGTGCAAGGTGCAACATCCGTCCGAAATGGAAAAACAGTACCGTACGACTTTTAGAAATGCGTGCATGGATTTGAAACGGAACAGTACCATGGTGCACTACTCTCCAACGATGGTAAATCGAAGACGAGGCACGGTAATCCCGTTTTACCATAAAAATCCGGTGTCGAAAAAACGAAGGGTAAAAAACTTACGAGACCCGATTGAGATTCGGGTTGTCCTTTTCGGGCATTAATCTATCCATTGACGGCTGAAAGCAGTCAAAACCGTAGAACTCACCGTGGCCTTCGTTTTGACAGGTTATGGCTCCCGTAACTCTAAACGACCCAGAAGTTATGGCCGTCCGAATAATCGATATCTACATGGTGCAACATCCGCGGTGCAAGGTGCAACATCCGTCCGAAATGGCGAAACAGTGCCGTACGACTTTTAGAAATGCGTGCATGGATTTGAAACGGAACAGTACCATGGTGCACCACTATCCAGCGATGGTAAGTCGAAGGCGTGGCACGGTAAACACGTTTTACCGTAAAAATCCGGTGTCGAACAAACGAAGGGTAAAAAACTTACAAGACCCGATTGAGATTCGGGTTGTCCTTTTCGGGGAATTATCTATCCGTTGATGGCTGAAAGCTGTGAAAGCCGTAGAACTCACCTTGGCCTTCGTTTTGACAGGTTATGGCTCCTGTAACTCTAAACGAGCCAGAAGTTATGGCCGTCCGAATAATCGATATGTACAGGGTGCAACATCCGCGGTGCAAGGTGCAACATTCGTCCGAAATGGCGAAACAGTGTCGTACAACTTTTAGAAATGTGTGCATGGATTTTAAACGGAACAGTACCATGGTGCACCACTCTCTAGCGATGGTAAATAGAAGACGAGCCACGGTAATCCTGTTTTACCGTTAAAATCCGGTGTCGAAAAAACGAAGGGTTAAAAAACTTGCGAGACCCGATTGAGATTCGGGTTGTCCTTTTCGGGCACTAAACTATCTGTTGACGGCTGAAAGCTGTCAAAGCCGTAGAACTCACCGTGGCCTTCGTTTTGACAGGTTATGGCTCCCATAACTCTAAACGAGCCAGAAGTTATGGCCGTCCGAATAATCGATATCTACATGGTGCAACATCCGCGGTGCAAGGTGCAACATCCGTCCGAAATGGCGAGACAGTGCCGTACGACTTTTAGAAATGCGTGCATGGATTTGAAACGGAACAGTACCATGGTGCACCACTCTCCAGCGATGGTAAATCGAAGACGAGGCACGGTAATCCCGTTTTACCGTAAAAATCCGGTGTCGAAAAACGAAGGGTAAAAAACTCACGAGACCCGATAGAGATTCGGGTTGTCCTTTTTGGGCATTAATCTATCCGTTGACGGGTGGAAGCGGTCAATGCCGTAGAACACACCGTGACCTTCGTTTTGACAGGTTATGGCTCCCGTAACTCTAAACGAGCCAGAAGTTATGGCCGTCCGAATAATCGATATCTACATGGTGCAACATCCGCGGTGCAAGGTGCAACATCCGTCCGAAATGGCGAAACAGTGGCGTACGACTTTTAGAAATGCGTGCATGGATTTGAAACGGAACAGTACCATGGTGCACCACTCTCCAGCGATGGTAAATCGAAGGCGTGGCACGGTAATCCCGTTTTACCGTAAAAATCCGGTGTCGAAAAAACGAAGGGTAAAAAACTTACGAGACCCGATTGAGATTCGGGTTGTCCTTTTCGGGCATTAATCTATCCGTTGACGACTGTAAGCTGTCAAAGCCGTAGAACTCACCGTGGCCTTCGTTTTGACAGGTTATGGCTCCCGTAACTCTAAACGAAACTGAAGTTATGGCTGTCCGAATAATCGATATGTACAGGGTGCAACATCCGCGGTGCAAGGTGCAACATCCGTCCGAAATGGCGAAACAGTGTCGTACGACTTTTAGAAATGCGTGCATGGATTTGAAACGGAACAGTACCATGGTGCACCACTTTCCAGCAATGGTAAATCGAAGGCGTGGCACGGTAATCCCGTTTTGCCATAAAAATCCGGTGTCGAAAAAATGAAGGGTGAAAAACTTACGAGACCCAATTGAGATTAGGGTTGTCCTTTTCGGGCATTAATCTATCCGTTGACGGCTGAAAGCTATCAAAGCCATAGAACTCACCGAGGCCTTCGTTTTGACAGGTTTTGGCTCCCGTAACTCTAAACGAGCCAGAAGTTATGGTCGTCCGAATAATCGATATCTACCGGGTGCAACATCCGCGGTGCAAGGTGCAACATCCGTCCGAAATGGAAAAACAGTACCGTACGACTTTTAGAAATGCGTGCATGGAATTGAAACGGAACAGTACCATGGTGCACTACTCTCCAACGATGGTAAATCGAAGACAAGGCACGGTAATCCCGTTTTACCATAAAAATTCGGTGTCGAAAAAACGAAGGGTAAAAAACTTACGAGACCCGATTGAGATTCGACTTGTCCTTTTCGGGCATTAATCCATCCAATGACGGCTGAAAGCGGTCAAAGCCGTAGAACTCACCGTGGCCTTCGTTTTGACAGGTTATGGCTCCCGTAACTCTAAACGACCCAGAAGTTATGGCCGTCCGAATAATCGATATCTACAGGGTGTGACATCCGTCCGAAATGGAGAAACAGTGCCGTACGACTTTTCGAAATGCGTGCATGGATTTGAAATCGAACAGTACCATGGTGCACCACTCTCCAGCGATGGTAAATCGAAGACGAGCCACGGTAATCCCGTTAAGATCCGGCGTCGAAAAAACGAAGGGTAGAAAACTTACGAGACCCGATTGAGATTCGGGTTGTCCTTTTTGAGCACTAATCTATCCGTTGATGGCTGAAAGCTGTAAAAGTCGCAGAACTCACCGTGGTCTTCGTTTTGATAGGTTATGGCTCCCGTAACTCTAAACGAGCCAGAAGTTATGACCGTCCGAATAATCGATATCTACAGGGTGCAGCATCCGCGGTGCAAGGTGCAACATCCGTCCGAAATTGCGAAACAGTGTCGTATGACTTTTAGAAATGCGTGCATGGATTTGAAACGGAACAATACCATGGTGCACCACTCTCCAGCGATGGTAAATCGAAGACGAGGCACGGTAATCCCGTTTTAACGTAAAAATCCGGTGTCGAAAAAACGAAGGGTAAAAAACTTACGAGACCCGATTGAGATTCGGGTTGTCCTTTTTGGGCATTAATCTATCCGTTGACGGCTGAAAGTGGTCAAAGCCGTAGAACTCACCGTCGCCTTCGTTTTGATAGGTTATAGCTCCCGTAACTCTAAACGAGCCAGAAGTTATGGCCGTCCGAATAATCGATATCTACAGGGTGCAACATCCGCGGTGCAAGGTGCAAAATCCGTCCGAAATGGCGAAACAGTGTCACACGACTTTTAGAAATGCATGCATGGATTTGAAATGGAATAGTACCATGGTGCACCACTCTCCAACGATGGTAAATCGAAGACGAGCCACGGTAATCCCGTTTTGCCGTAAAAATCCGGTGTCGAAAAAACGAAGGGTAAAAAACTTACGAGCCCCGATTGAGATTCGGGTTGTCCTTTTCGGGCATTAATCTACCCGTTGATGGCTGAAAGCTGTCAAAGCCGTAGAACTCACCGTGGCCGTCGTTTTGACAGGTTATGGCTCCCATAGCTCTAAACGAGCCAGAAGTTATGGCCGTCCGAATAATCAATATCTACTGGGTGCAACATCCGCGGTGCAAGGTGCAACATCCGTCCGAAATGGCGAAACAGTGTCGTACGACTTTTAGAAATGCGTGCATGGATTTGAAACAGAACAGTACCACGGTGCACCCCTCTGCAGCTATGGTAAATCGAAGACGAGCCACGGTAATCTCGTTTTACCGTAAAAATCCGGTGTCGAAAAAGCGAAGGGTAAAAAACTTACGAGACCCGATTGAGATTCGGGTTGTCCTTTTCGGGCATTAATCTATTCGTTGACGGTTGAAAGCTGTCAAAGCCGTAGAACTCACCTTGGCCTTCGGTTTGACAGGTTATGGCTCCCGTAACTCTAAACGAGCCAGAAGTTATGGCCGTCCGAAAAATCGATATCTACAGGGTGCAACATCCGCGTTGCAAGGTGCAACATCCGTCCGAATTGGCGAAACTATGCCGTACGACATTTAGAAACGCGTGCATGGATTCGAAATGGAACAGTACCAGGGTGAACCACTCTCCAACGATGGTAAATCGAAGACGAGCCACAGTAATCCCGTTTTACCGTTTAAATCCGGTGTCGAAAAAATGAAGGGTAAAAAACTTACGAGACCCGATTGAGATTCGGGTTGTCCTAATTGGGCATTAATCTATCCGTTGACGGCTGAAAGCTGTCAAAGCTGTAGAACTCACCGTGGCCTTCGTTTTGACAGGTTATGGCTTCCGTAACTCTAAACGAGCCAGAAGTTATGACCGTCCGAATAATCGGTATCTACAGGGTCCAACATCCGCGGTGTAAGGTGCAACATCCGTCCGGAATGGTAAAAGAGTGCTGTACGACTTTTAGAAATGCGTGCATGGATTTGAAACAGAACAGTACCATGGTGCACCACTCTCCAGCGATGGTAAATCGAAGACGAGGCACGGTAATCCCGTTTTACCTTAAAAATCCGGTGTCGGAAAAACGAAGGGTAAAAACTCACGAGACCCGTTTGAGATTCGGATTGTCCTTTTTGGGCATTAACCTATCCGTTGACGGCTGAAAGCTGTCAAATCCGTAGAACTCACCGTGGCCTTCGTTTTGACAGGTTATGGTTCCTGTAAATCTAAACGAGCCAGAAGTTATGGCTGTCCGAATAATCGATATCTACATGGTGCAACATCCGCGGTGCAAGGTGCAAAATCCGTCCGAAATGGCAAAACAGTGGCGTACGACTTTTAGAAATGCGTGCATGGATTTGAAACGGAATAGTACCATGGTGCACCACTCTCTAGCGATGGTAAATCGAAGGCATGGCATGGTAAACCCGTTTTACCGTAAAAATCCGGTGTCGAAAAAACGAAGGGTAAAAAACTTACGAGACCCAATTGAGATTCGGGTTGTCCTTTTCGGGCATTAATCTATCTGTTGACAGCTGAAAGCTGTCAAAGCCGTAGAACTCACCGTGGCCTTCGTTTTGACAGGTTATGGCTTCCGTAACTCTAAACGTGCCAGAAGTTATGGCCGTCCGAATAATCGATATCTACAGGGTGCAACATCCACGGTGCAAGGTGCAACATCCGTCCGAAATGGCGAAACAGTGTTGTACGACTTTTAGAAATGCGTGCATGGATTTGAAACGGAACAGTACCATGGTACACCACTCTCCAGCGATGGTAAATCGAAGGCGAGGCACGGTAATCCCGTTTTACCGTAAAAATACGGTGTCGAAAAAACGTAGGGTAAAAAACTTACGAGACCCGATTGAGATTCGGGTTGTCCTTTTCGGGCATTAATCGATCCGTTGATGACTGAAAGCAGACAAAGCTATAGAACTCACCTTGGCCTTCGTTTTGACAGGTTATGGCTCCCGTAAATCTGAACGAGCCAGAAGTTATGGCCGTCCGAATAATCGATATCTACATGGTGCAACATTCGCGGTGCAAGGTGCAACATCCATCCGGAATGGCGAAACAGTGGCGTACGACTTTTAGATATGCGTGCATGGATTTGAAACGGAACAGTAACATGGTGCAACACTCTCCAGCGATGGTAAATCGAAGGCAGGGCACGGTAATCCCGTTTTACCGTAAAAATCCGTTGTCGAAAAAACGAAGGGTTAAAAAACTTGCGAGACCCGATTGAGATTCGGGTTGTCCTTTTCGTGCACTAATCTATCTGTTGACGGCTGAAAGCTGTCAAAGCCGTAGAAGTCACCATGGCCTTCGTTTTGACAGGTTATGGCTCACGTAACTCTAAACGAGCCAGAAGTTATGGCCGTCCGAATAATCGATATCTACAGGGTGCAACATCCGCGGTGCAAGGTGCAACATCCGTCCGAAATGGTGAAACAGTGGCGTGCGACTTTTAGAAATGCGTGCATGGATTTGAAACGGAACAGTACCATGGTGCACCACTCTCCAGCGATGGTAAATCGAAGGCGTGGCACGGTAATCTCGTTTTACCGTTAAAATTCGGTGTCGAAAAAGCGAAGGGTAAAAAACTTACGAGACCCGATTGAGATTCGGGTTGTCCTTTTTGGGCATTAATCTATCCGTTGACGGCTGAAAGCTGTCAAAGCCGTAGAACTCACCTTGGCCCTCGTTTTGATAGGTTATGGCTCCCGTAACTCTAAACGAGCCCGAAATTATGGCCGTCCGAATAATCGATATCTACATGGTGCAACATCCGTGGTGCAAGGTGCAACATCCGTCCGAAATGGAGAAACAGTGGCGTACGACTTTTAGAAATGCGTGCACGGATTTGAAACGGAACAGTACCATGGTGCACCACTCTCTAGCGATGGTAAATCGAAGGCATGGCACGGTAATCCCGTTTTACCGTAAAAATCCGGTGTCAAAAAAACGAAGGGTAAAAAACTTACGAGACCCGATTGAGATTCGGGTTGTCCTTTTCGGGCATTAATCTATCTGTTGACGGCTGAAAGTTGTCAAAGCCGTAGAACTTACTGTGGACTTCGTTTTGATAGGTTATGGCTCCCGTAACTCTAAACGAACCAGAAGTTATGGCCGTTCGAATAATCGATATCTACAGGGTGCAACATCCACGGTGCAAGGTGCAACATCCGTCCGAAATGGCGAAACAGTGTCGTATGACTTTTAGAAATGCGTGCATGGATTTGAAACAGAACGGTACCGTGGTGCACCACTCTTCAGCGATGGTAAATCGAAGGCGAGGCACGGTAATCCCGTTTTACCGTTAAAATCCGGTGTCGAAAAACTGAAGGGTAAAAAACTTACGAGACCCGATTGAGATTCGGGTTGTCCTTTTCGGGCATTAATCTATCCGTTGACGGCTGAAAGCTGTCAAAGCTGTAGAACTCACCTCGGCCTTCGTTTTGACAGGTTATGGCTCCCGTAACTCTAAACGAGCCTGAAGTTATGGCCGTCCGAATAATCGATATCTACATGGTGCATCATCCGCGGTGCAAGGTGCAACATCCGTCCGAAATGGCGAAACAGTGGCGTACGACTTTTAGAAATGCATGGATGGATTTGAAACGGAACAGTACCATGGTGCACCACTCTCTAACGATGGTAAATCGAAGGCGTGGCACGGTAATCCCGTTTTACCGTAAAAATCCGGTGTCGAAAAAACGAAGGGTAAAAAACTTACGAGACCCGATTGAGATTCGGGTTTTCCTTTTCGGGCATTAATCTATCCGTTGATGGCTGAAAGCTGTCAAAGCCGTAGAACTCACCGTCGCCTTCGTTTTGACAGGTTATGGCTCCCGTAACTCTAAACGAGCCAGAAGTTATGGCCGTCCGAATTATCGATATGTACAGGGTGCAACATCTGCGGTGCAAGGTGCAACATCCGTCCGAAATGGCAAAACAGTGTCGTACGACTTTTAGAAATGCGTGCATGGATTTGAAATGGAACAGTAACATGGTGCACCACTCTCCAGCGATGGTAAATCGAAGGAGTGGCACGGTAATCCCATTTTACCGTAAAAATCCGGTGTCGAAAAAACGAAGGGTAAAAAACTTACGAGACCCGATTGAGATTCGGGTTGTCCTTTTCGGGCATTGATCTATCCGTTGACGGCCGAAAGCTATCAAAGCCGTAGAAATCAGCGTGGCCTTCGTTTTGACAGGTTATGGCTTCCGTAACTCTAAACGAGCCAGAAGTTATGGCCGTCCGAATAATCGATATGTACATGGTGCAACATCCGCGGTGCAAGGTGCAACATCCGTCCGAAATGGCGAAAAAGTGGCGTACGACTTTTAGAAATACGTGCATGGATTTGAAACAGAACAGTACCATGGTGCACCACTCTCCAGCGATGGTAAGTCGAAGGCGTGGCACGGTAATCACGTTTTACCGTAAAAATCCGTTGTCGAACAAACGAAGGGTAAAAAACTTACAAGACCCGATTGAGATTCGGGTTGTCCTTTTCGGGCAATTATCTATCCGTTGACGGCTGAAAGCTGTCAAAGCCGTAGTACTCACCGTGCCCTTCGTTTTGACAGGTTATGGCTCCCGTAACTCTAAACGAGCCAGAAGTTATGGCCGTCCGAATAATCGATATGTACAGGGTGCAACATCCGCGGTGCAAGATGCAACATCCTTCCGAAATGGCGAAACAGTGTCGTACGACTTTTAGAAATGCGTGCATGGATTTGAAACGGAACAGTACCATGGTGCACCACTCTCTAGCGATGGTAAATAGAAGATGAGCCACGGTAATCCTGTTTTACCGTTAAAATCCGGTGTCGAAAAAACAAAGGGTTAGAACACTTATGAGGCCCGATTGAGATTCGGGTTATCCTTTTCGGGCATTAATCTGTCTGTTGACGGCTGAAAGCTGTCAAAGCCGTAGAACTCACCGTGGCCTTCGTTTTGACAGGTTATGCCTCCCGTAAATCTAAACGAGCCAGAAGTTATGGCCGTCCGAATAATCGATATCTACATGATGCAACATCCGCGGTGCAAGGTGCAACATCCGTCCGAAATGGCGAAACAGTGCCGTACGACTTTTAGAAATGCGTGCATGGATTTGAAACGGAACAGTACCATGGTGCACTACTCTCCAGCGATGGTGAATCGAACACGAGGCAAAGGTAATCCCGTTTTACCGTAAAAATCCGGTGTCGAAAAAACGAAGGGTAAAAAACTTATGAGACAGGATTGAGATTCGGGTTGTCCTTTCCGGGCATTAATCTATCCGTTGACGGCTGAAAGCTGTCAAAGCCATAGAACTCACCGTGCCCTTCGTTTTGACAGGTTATGGCTCCCGTAACTCTAAACGAGCCAGAAGTTATGGCCGTCCGAATAATCGATATCTACAGGGTGCAACATCCGCGGTGCAAGGTGCAACATCCGTCCGAAATGGCGAAACAGTGGCGTACGACTTTTAGAAATGCATGCATAGATTTGAAACGGAACGGTACCATGGTGCACCACTCTCCAGCGATGGTAAATAGAAGGCGTGGCTCGGTAATCCCGTTTTACCGTAAAAATCCGGTGTTGAAAAAATGAAGGGTAAAAAACATACAAGACCCGATTGAGATTCGGGTTGTCCTTTTCGGGCATTAATCTATCCGTTGATGGCTGAAAGCTGTCGAAGTCGTAGAACTCACCGTGGCCTTTGTTTTGACAGGTTATGGCTCCCGTAACTCTAAACGAGCCAAAAGTTATGGCCGTCCGAATAATCGATATCTACACGGTGCAACATCCGCGGTGCAAGGTGCAACATCCGTCCCAAATGGAGAAAAAGTGGCGTACGACTTTTAGAAATGCATACATGGATTTGAAACGGAACAGTACTATGGTGCACCACTCTCCAGCGATGGTAAATCGAAGGCGTGGCACGGTAATCCCGTTTTACCGTTAAAATCCGGTGTCGAAAAAACGAAGGGTAAAAAACTTACGAGACCCGATTGAGATTCGGGTTGTCCTTTTCGGGCATTAATCTATCTGTTGACAGCTGAAAGCTGTCAAAGCCGTATAACTCACAGTGGCCTTCGTTTTGACAGGTTATAGCTCCCGTAACTCTAAACCAGCCAGAAGTTATGGCCGTCCGAATAATCGATATATAAAGGGTGCAACATCCGCGGTGCAAGGCGCAACATCCGTCCGAAATGGCGAAACAGTATCGTACGACTTTTAGAAATACGTGCATGGATTTGAAACGGAACAGTACCATGGTGCACCACTCTCCAGCGATTGTAAATCGAAGACGAGGCACGGTAATCCCGCTTTACCGTAAAAATCCGATGTCGAAAAAAGTAGGGGTAAAAAACTTACGAGACCCGATTGAGATTCGGGTTGTCCTTTTTGGGCATTAATCTATCCGTTGACGGCTGAAAGCTATCAAAGCCGTAGAACTCACCTTGGCCTTCGTTTTGACAGGTTATGCCTCCCGTAACTCTAAACGAGCCAGAAGTTATGGCCGTCCGAATAATCGATATCTACATGGTGCAACATCCGCGGTGCAAGGTGCAACATCCGTCCGAAATGGCGAAACAGTAGCTTACGACTTTTAGAAATGCGTACATGGATTTGAAATGGAACAGTACCATGGTGCACCACTCTCTAGCGATGGTAAATCGAAGGCGTGGCACGGTAATCCCGTTTTACCGTTAAAATCCGGTGTCGAAAAAACGAAGGGTAAAAAACTTACGACACCCGATTGAGATTCGAGTAGTCCTTTTCGGGCATTAATCTATCCGTTGACTACTGAAAGCTATCAAAGCCGTAGAACTCACCGTGGCCTTCGTTTTGACAGGTTATGGCTCCCGTAACTCTAAACGAGCCAGAAGTTATGGCCGTCCGAATAATCAATATATACAGGGTGCAACATCCGCGGTGCAAGGCACAACATCCGTCCGAAATGGCGAAACAGTGTCGTTCGACTTTTAGAAATACGTGCATGGATTTGAAACGGAACAGTACCATGGTGCACCACTCTCCAGCGATGGTAAATCGAAGACGAGGCACGGTAATCCCGCTTTACCGCAAAATCCGATGTCGTAAAAAACGAGGGGTAAAAACTTACGAGACCCGATTGAGATTCGGGTTGTCCTTTTTGGGCATTAATCTTTCCGTTGACGGCTGAAAGCGGTCAAAGCCGTAGAACTCACCGTGGCCTTCATTTTGACAGGTTATGCTCCCGTAACTCTAAACGAGCAAGAAGTTATGGCCGTCCGAATAATCGATATCTACAGGGTGCAACATCCGCGGTGCAAGGTGCAACATTCGTCCGAAATGGCGAAACAGTGTCGTACGACTTTTAGAAATGCATGCATGGATTTGAAACGGAACAGTACCATGGTGCACCACTCTCCAGCGATGGTAAATCGAAGACGAGCCACGGTAATCCCGTTTTACCGTAAAAATACGGTGTCGAAAAACGAAGGGTAAAAAACTTACGAGACCCGATTGAGATTCCGTTTGTTCTTTTTGGGCATTAATCTATCCGTTGACGGCCGTTAAAGCCGTAGAACTCATCGTGGCCTTCGTTTTGACAGGTTATGGCTCCCGTAACTCTAAACGAGCCAGAAGATATGGCCGTCCGAATAATCGATATCTACACGGTGCAACATCCGCGGTGCAAGGTGTAACATCCGTCCAAAATGGCGAAACAGTGGCGTACGACTTTTAGAAATGCATGCATGGATTTGAAACAGAACAGTACCATGGTGCACCACTCTCCAAAGATGGTAAATCGAAGGCATGGCACGGTAATCCCGTTTTACCGTTAAAATCCGGTGTCGAAAAAACGAAGGGTAAAAAACTTACGAGACCCGATTGAGATTCGGGTTGTCCTTTTCGGGCATTAATCTAACCGTTGACAGCTGAAAGCTGTCAAAGCCATAGAACTCACAGTGGCCTTCGTTTTGACAGGTTATGGCTCCTGTAACTCTAAACGAGCCAGAAGTTATGGCCGTCCGAATAATCGATATCTACATGGTGCAACATCCGCGGTGCAAGGTGCAACATCCGTCCAAAATGGCGAAACAGTGGCGTACGACTTTTAGAAATGCATGCATGGATTTGAAACGGAACAGTACCATGGTGCACCACTCTCCAGCGATGGTAAATCGAAGGCATGGCACGGTAATCCCGTTTTACCGTTAAAATCCGGTGTCGAAAAAACGAAGGGTAAAAAACTTACGAGACCCGATTGAGATTCGGGTTGTCCTTTTCGGGCATTAATCTATCCGTTGATGGCTGAAAGCTGTCAAAGCCGTAGAACCCATCGTGGCCTTTGTTTTGACAGGTTATGGCTCCCGTAACTCTAAACGAGCCAGAAGTTATGGCCGTCCGAATAATCGATATATACAGGGTGCAACATCCGCGGTACAAGGCGCAACATCCGTTCGAAATAGCGAACCAGTGCCGTACGACTTTTAGAAATACGTGCATGTATTTGAAATGGAACAGTACCATGGTGCACCACTCTCCAGCGATGGTAAATCGAAGACGAGGCACGGTAATCCCGCTTTACCGTAAAAATCCGATGTCGAAAAAACGAAGGGTAAAAAACTTACGAGACCCGATTGAGATTCGGGTTGTCCGTTTTGGGCATTAATCTATCCGTTGACGGCTGAAAACGGTCAAAGCCGTAGAACTCACCGTGGCCTTCGTTTTGACAGGTTATGCTCCCGTAACTCTAAACGAGCAAGAAGTTATGGCCGTCCGAATAATTGATATCTACATGGTGCAACATCCGTTGTGCAATGTCCAACATCCGTCCGAAATGGCGAAACAGTGGCGTACGACTTTTAGAAATGCATGCATGGATTTGAAACGGAACAGTACCATGGTGCACCACTCTCCAGCGATGGTAAATCGAAGATGAGCCACGGTAATCCCGTTTTACCATAAAAATACGGTGTCGAAAAACGAAGGGTAAAAAACTTACGAGACCCGATTGAGATTCGGGTTTTTCTTTTTGGGCATTAATCTATCCGTTGACAGCTGAAAGCTGTTAAAGCCGTAGAACTCATCGTGGCCTTTGTTTTGACAGGTTATGGCTCCCGTAACTCTAAACGAGCCAGAAGTTATGGCCGTCTGAATAATCGATATCTACAGGGTGCAACATCCGCGGTGCAAGGTGCAACATCCGTCCGAAATGGCGAAACAGTGGCGTACGACTTTTAGAAATGTGTCCATGGATTTGAAACGGAACAGTACCATGGTGCACCACTCTCCAGCGATGGTAAATCGAAGACGAGGCACGGTAATCCCGTTTTACCGTAAAAATCCGGAGTCGAAAAAACGAAGGGTAAAAAACTTACGAGACCCAATTGAGATTCGGGTTGTCCTTTTTGGGCATTAATCTATCCGTTGACGGCTAAAAGCTGTCAAAGCCGTAGAACTCATCGTGGCCTTTGTTTTGACAGGTTATGCCTCCCGTAACTCTAAACGAGCCAGAATTTATGGTCGTCCGAATAATCGATATCTACATGGCGCAACATCCGCGGTGCAAGGTGCAACATCCGTCCGAAATGGCGAAACAGTGGCGTACGACTTCTAGAAATGCATACATGGATTTGAAACGGAACAGTACGATGGTGCACCACTCTCCAGCGATGGTAAATCGAAGGCGTGGCACGGTAATCCCGTTTTACCGTTAAAATCCGGTGTCGAAAAAACGAAGGGTAAAAAACTTACGAGACCCGATTGAGATTCGGGTTGTCCTTTTCGGGCATTAATCTATCTGTTGACAGCTGAAAGCTGTCAAAGCCGTAGAACTCACAGTGGCCTTCGTTTTGACAGGTTATAGCTCCCGTAACTCTAAACCAGCCAGAAGTTTTGGCCGTCCGAATAATCGATATATAAAGGGTGCAACATCCGCGGTGCATGGTGCAACATCCGTCCAAAATGGCGAAACAGTGGCGTACGACTTTTAGAAATGTGTGCATGGATTTGAAACGGAACAGTACCATGGTGCACCATTCTCTAGCGATGGTAAATCGAAGGCATGGCACGGTAATCCCGTTTTACCGTAAAAATCCGATGTCGAAAAAACGAAGGGTAAAAAACTTACGAAACCCGATTGAGATTCGGGTTGTCCTTTTCGTGCATTAATCTATCCGTTGACGGCTGAAAGTTGTCAAAGCCGTAGAACTCACCGTGGCCTTCGTTTTGACAGGTTATGGCTCCCGCAACTCTAAACGCGCCAGAAGTTATGGCCGTTCGAATAATCGATATGTACATGGTGGAACATCCGCGGTGCAACATCAATCCGAAATCGCGAAATAGTGTCGTACGACTTTTATAAATGCGTGCATGGATTTGAAACAAAACAGTACCATGGTGCACCACTCTCCAGCGATGGTAAATCGAAGGCGAGGCACGGTAATCCTGTTTTACCGTAAAAATCCGGTGTCGTAAAAACGAAGGGTAAAAAACTTACGAGACCCGATTGAGATTCGGGTTGTCCTTTTTGGGCATTAATCTATCCGTTGACGGCTGAAAGCTGTCAAAGCTGTAGAACTCATCGTGGCCTTCGTTGTGACAGGTTATGGCCTCCGTAACTCTAAACGAGCCAGAAGTTATGGCCGTCCGAATAATCGATATCTACAGGGTGCAACATCCGCGGTGCAAGGTGCTACATCCGTCCGAAATGGCGAAACAGTGGCGTACGACTTTTAGAAATGCGTGCATGGATTTGAAACGGAACAGTACCATGGTGCAGCACTCTCCAGCGAGGGTAAATCGAAGACGAGCCACGGTAATCCCGTTTTACCGTAAAAATCCGGTGTCGAAAAAACAAAGGGTAAAAAACTTACGAGACCCGATTGAGATTCGTGTTGTCCTTTTCGGGCATTAATCTATCCGTTGATGGCTGAAAGCTGTCAAAGCCGTAGAACTCACTATGGCCTTCGTTTTGACAGGTTATGGCTCCCGTAACTCTAAACGAGTCAGAAGTTATGGCCGTCCGAATAATCGATATGTACAGGGTGCAAGATCCGCGTTGCAAGGCGCAACATCCGTCCGAAATGGCGAAACAGTTCGTACGACTTTTAAAAATGCGTGCATGGATTTGAAACGGAACAATACCATGGTGCACCACTCTCTAGAGGTGGTAAATCGAAGGCATGGCACGGTAATCCCGTTTTACCGTAAAAATCCGGTGTCGAAAAAACGAAGGGTAAAAAACTTACGAGACCCGATTGAGATTCGGGTTGTCCTTTTCGGGCATTAATCTATCCGTTGACAGCTGAAAGCTGTCAAAGCCGTAGAACTCACCGTGGCCTTCATTTTGACAGGTTATGGCTCCTGTAACTCTAAACGAGCCAGAAGTTATGGCCGTCCGAATAATCGATGTCTACATGGTGCAACATCCGGGGTGCAAGGTGCAACATCCGTCCGAAATGGCGAAACAGTGGCGTACGACTTTTAGAAATGTGTGCATGGATTTGAAACGGAACAGAACCACGGTGCACCATTCCCTAGCGATGGTAAATCGAAGGCGTGGCACGGTAATCCCGCTTTACCGTAAAAATCCGATGTCGAAAAAATGAAGGGTAAAAAACATACGAGACCCGATTGAGATTCGGGTTGTCCTTTTCGGGCATTAATCTATCCGTTGACGGCTGAAAGCTGTCAAAGCCGTAGAGCTCACCATGGCCTTCGTTTTGACAAGTTATGGCTTCCGTAACTCTAAACGAGCCAGAAGTTATGGTCGTCCAAATAATCGATATCTACATTGTGCAACATCCACGGTGCAAGGTGCAACATCCGTCCAAAATGGCGAAACAGTGGCGTACGACTTTTAGAAATGCATGCATGGATTTGAAACAGAACAGTACCATGGTGCACCACTCTCCAACGATGGTAAATCGAAGGCGTGGCACAGTAATCCCGTTTTACCGTTAAAATCCGGTGTCGAAAAAATGAAGGGTAAAAAACTTACGAGACCCGATTGAGATTCGGGTTGTCCTTTTCGGGCATTGATCTATCCGTTGACAGCTGAAAGCTGTCAAAGCCGTAGAACTCACCGTGGTCTTCGTTTTGACAGGTTATGACTCCCGTAACTCTAAACGAGCCAGAAGATATGGCCGTCCGAATAATCGATATATACAGGGTGCAACATCCACGGTGCAAGGCGCAACATCCGTCCGAAATGGCGAAACAGTGTCGTACGACTTTTAGAAATACGTGCATGGATTTGAAACGGAACAGTACCAATGGCACCACTCTCCAGCGATGGTAAATCGTAGACGAGGCACGGTAATCCCGCTTTACCGTAAAAATCCGATGTCGAAAAAACGAAGGGTAAAAAACTTACGAGACCCGATTGAGATTCGGGTTGTACTTTTTGGACATTAACCTATCCGTTGACGGCTGAAAGCGGTCAAAGCCGTAGAACTCACCGTGGCCTTCGTTTTGACAGTTTATGCTCCCGTAACTCTAAACAAGCAAGAAGTTATGGTCGTCCGAATAATCGATATCTACAGGGTGCAACATCCGCGGTGCAAGGTGCAACATCCGTCCGAAATGGCGAAACAGTGCCGTACGACTTTTAGAAATGCTTGCATGGATTTGAAACGGAAGAGTACCATGGTGCATCACTCTCCAGCGATGGTAAATCGAAGACGAGCCACGGTAATCCCGTTTTACCGTAAAAATACGGTGTCGAAAAACGAAGGGTAAAAAACTTACGAGACCCGATTGAGATTCGGTTTGTTCTTTTTGGGCATTAATCTATCCGTTGACGGCTGAAAGACGTTAAAGTCGTAGAACTCATCGTGGCCTTCGTTTTGACAGGTTATGGCTCCCTTAACTCTAAACGAGCCAGAAGTTATGGCCGTCTGAATAATCGATATCTATAGGGTGCAATATCCGCGGTGCAAGGTGCAACATTGGTCCGAAATGGCGAAACAGTGCCGTACGACTTTTAGAAATGCATGCATGGATTTGAAACGGAACAGTACCATGGTGCACCACTCTCCAGCGATGGTAAATCGAAGGCGAGGCACGGTAATCCCGGTTTACCGCAAAAATCCGGTGTCGAAAAAACGAAGGGTAAAAAACTTACGAGACCCGATTGAGATTCGGGTTGTCCTTTTTGGGCATTAATCTATCTGTTGACGTCAGAAAGATGTCAAAGCCGTAGAACTCATCGTGGCCTTTGTTTTGACAGGTTACGGCTCCCGTAAATCTAAACGAGCCAGAAGTTATGGCCCTTCGAATAATCGATATCTACAGGGTGCAACATCCGCGGTGCAAGGTGCAACATCCGTCCGAAATGGCGAAACAGTGGCGTACGTCTTTTAGAAATGCGTGCATGGATTTGAAACGGAACATTACCATGGTGCACCACTCTCCAACGATGGTAAATCGAAGACGAGGCACGATAATCCCGTTTTACCGTAAAAATCCGGTGTCGAAAAAACGAAGGGTAAAAAACTTACGAGACCCGATTGAGATTCGGGTTGTCCTTTTTGGGCATTAATCTATCCGTTGACAGTTGAAAACTGTCAAAGCCGTAGAACTCATCGTGGCCTTCGTTTTGACAGGTTATGGCTCCCGTAACTCTAAACGAGGCAGAAGTTATGGCCGTCCGAATAATCGATATCTACATGCTGCAACATCCGCGGTGCAAGGTGTAACATCCATCCGAAATGGCGAAACAGTGGCGTACGACTTTTAGAAATGCGTGCATGGATTTGAAATGGAACAGCTCCATGGTGCACCACTCTCTAGCGATGGTAAATCGAAGGCGTACGAGACCCGATTGAGATTCGGGTTGTCCTTTTCGGGCATTAATCTATCTGTTGACGGCTAAAAGCTGACAAAGCCGTAGAACTCATCGTGGCCTTCTTTTTGACAGGTTATGGCCTCCGTAACTCTAAACGAGCCAGAAGTTATGGCCGTCCGAATAATCGATATCTACATGGTGCAACATCCGCGGTGCATGGTGCAACATCCATCCGAAATGGCGAAACAGTGGCGTACGACTTTTAGAAATGTGTGCATGGATTTGAAACGGAACAGTACCATGGTGCACCACTCTCTAGCGATGGTAAATCGAAGGTGTGGCACGGTAATCCCGTTTTACCGTAAAAATCCGATGTCGAAAAAACGAAGGGTAAAAAACTTACGAGACCCGATTGAGATTCGGGTTGTCCTTTTCGGGCATTAATCTATCCGTTGACGGCTGAAAGTTGTCAAAGCCATAGAACTCACCGTGGCCTTCGTTTTGACAGGTTATGGCTCCCGTAACTCTAAACGAGCCAGAAGTTATGGCCGTCCGAATAATCGATATGTACATGGTGCAACATCCGCGGTGCAAGGTGCAACATCCATCCGAAATGGCGAAACAGTGTCGTACGACTTTAATAAATGTGTGCAAGGATTTGAAACAAAATAGTACCATGGTGCACCACTCTCCAGAGATGGTAAATTGAAGGCGAGACACGGTAATCCCGTTTTACCGTAAAAATCCGGTGTCGTAAAAACGAAGGGTAAAAAACTTACGAGACCCGATTGAGATTCGGGTTGTTCTTTTTGGGCATTAATCTATCCGCTGATGGCTGAAAGCTGTAGAACTCATCGTGGCCTTCGTTTTGACAGGTTATGGCCTCCGTAACTCTAAACGAGCCAGAAGTTATGGCCGTCCGAAAAATCGATATCTACAGGGTGCAACATCCGCGGTGCAAGGTGCTACATCCGTCCGAAATGGCGAAACAGTGGCGTACGACTTTTAGAAATGCGTGCATGGATTTAAAACGGAACAGTACCATGGTGCAGCACTCTCCAGCGATGGTAAATCGAAGACGAGCCACGGCAATCCCGTTTTACCGTAAAAATCCGGTGTCAAAAAAACGAAGGGTAAAAAACTTACGAGACCCGATTGAGATTCGGGTTGTCCTTTTCGGGTATTAATCTATCCGTTGATGGCTGAAAGCTGTCAAGCCGTAGAACTCACCGTGGCCTTCGTTTTGACAGGTTATGGCTCCCGTAACTCTAAACGAGCCAGAAGTTATGGCCGTCCGAATAATCGATATGTACAGGGTGCAACATCCGCGGTGCAAGGTGCAACATCCGTCCGAAATGGCGAAACAGTGTCGTACGACTTTTAAAAATGCATGCATGGATTTGAAACGAAACAGTACCATGGTGCACCACTCTCTAGCGATGGTAAATCGAAGGCATGGCACGGTAATCCCGTTTTACCGTAAAAATCCGGTGTCGAAAAAACGAAGGGTAAAAGATTTACGAGACCCGATTGAGATTCAGGTTGTCCTTTTCGGGCATTAATCTATCCATTGACAGCTGAAAGTTGTCAAAGCCGTAGAACTCATCGTGGCCTTCGTTTTGACAGGTTATGGCTCCCGTAACTCTAAACGAGCCAGAAGTTATGGCCGTCCGAATAATCGATATCTACATGGTGCAACATCCGCGGTGCAAGGTGTAACATCCATCCGAAATGGCGAAACAGTGGCGTACGACTTTTAGAAATGCGTGCATGGATTTGAAATGGAACAGCTCCATGGTGCACCACTCTCTAGCGATGGTAAATCGAAGGCGTACGAGACCCGATTGAGATTCGGGTTGTCCTTTTCGGGCATTAATCTATCTGTTGACGGCTAAAAGCTGTCAAAGACGTAGAACTCATCGTGGCCTTCTTTTTGACAGGTTATGGCCTCCGTAACTCTAAACGAGCCAGAAGTTATGGCCGTCCGAATAATCGATATCTACATGGTGCAACATCCGCGGTGCAGGGTGCAACATCCGTCTGAAATGGCGAAACAGTGGCGTACGACTTTTAGAAATGTGTGCATGGATTTGAAATGGAACAGTACCATGGTGCACCACTCTCTAGCTATGGTAAATCGAAGGCGTGGCACGGTAATCCCGTTTTACCGTAAAATCCGATGTCGAAAAAACGAAGGGTAAAAAACTAACGAGACCCAATTGAGATTCGGGTTGTCCTTTTTGGGCATTAATCTATCCGTTGACGGCTGAAAGCTGTCAAAGCCGTAGAACTCAACGTGGTCTTTGTTTTGACAGGTTATGGCTCCCGTAACTCTAAACGAGCCAGAAGTTATGGTCGTCCGAATAATCGATATCTACATGGTGCAACATCCGCGGTGCAAGGTGCAACATCCATCCGAAATGGCGAAACAGTGGCGTACGACTTTCAGAAATGCGTGCATGGATTTGAAATGGAACAGTACCATGGTGCACCACTCTCTAGCAATGGAAAATCGAAGGCGTGGCACGGTAATCCCGTTTTACCGTAAAAATCCGGTGTCGAAAAAACGAAGGGTAAAAAACTTACGAGACCCGATTGAGATTCGGGTTGTCCATTTCGGGCATTAATCTATACGTTGACGGCTGAAAGCTGTCAAAGCCTTAGAACTCATCGTGGCCTTTGTTTTGACAGGTTATGGCCTCTGTAACTCTAAACGAGCCAGAAGTTATGGCCGTCCAAATAATCGATATCTACATGGTGCAACATCCATGGTGCAAGGTGCAACATCCGTCCGAAATGGCGAAACAGTGGCGTACGACTTTTAGAAATGTGTGCATGGATTTGAAACGGAACAGTACCATGGTGTACCACTCTCTAGCGATGGTAAATCGAAGGCGTGGCACGGTAATCCCGCTTTACCGTAAAAATCCGATGTCAAAAAAACGAAGGGTAAAAAACTTACGAGACCCGATTGAGATTCGGGTTGTCCTTTTCGGGCATTAATCTATCCGTTGATGGCTGAAAGCTGTCAAAGCCGTAGAGCTCACCATGGCCTTCGTTTTGACAGGTTATGGCTCCCGTAACTCTAAACGAGGCAGAAGTTATGGCCGTCCAAATAATCGATATCTACATTGTGCAACATCCGCTGTGCAAGGTGGAACATCCGTCCAAAATGGCGAAACAGTGGGGTACGACTTTTAGAAATGCATGCATGGATTTGAAACAGAACAATACCATGGTGCACCACTCTCCAACGATGGTAAATCGAAGGCGTGGCACGGTAATCCCGTTTTAACGTTAAAATCCGGCGTCGAAAAAACGAAGGGTAAAAAACTTACGAGACCCGATTGAGATTCGGGTTGTCCTTTTCGGGCATTAATCTATCCGTTGACAGCTGAAAGCTGTCAAAGCCGTAGAACTCACCGTGGCCTTCGTTTTGACAGGTTATGACTCTCGTAACTCTAAACGAGCCAGAAGATATGGCCGTCCGAATAATCGATATATACAGGGTGCAACATCCGCGGTGCAAGGCGCAACATCCGTCCGAAATGGCGAAACAGTGCCGTACGGCTTTTAGAAATACGTGCATGGATTTGAAACGAAACAGTACCATGGGAACCACTCTCCAGCGATGGTAAATCGTAGACGAGGCACGGTAATCCCGCTTTACCGTAAAAATCCTATGTCGAAAAAACGAAGGGTAAAAAACTTACGAGACCCGATTGAGATTCGGATTGTCCTTTTTGGACATTAATCTATCCGTTGACGGCTGAAAGTGGTCAAAGCCGTAGAACTCACCGTGGCCTTCGTTTTGACAGGTTATGCTCCCGTAACTCTAAACAAGCAAGAAGTTACGGTCGTCCGAATAATCGATATCTACAGGGTGCAACATCCGCGGTGCAAGGTGCAACATCCGTCTGAAATGGCAAAACAGTGCCTTACGACTTTTAGAAATGCTTGCATGGATTTGAAACGGAAGAGTAGCATGGTGCACCACTCTCCAGCGATGGTAAATCGAAGACGAGCCACGGTAATCCCGTTTTACCATAAAAATACGGTGTCGAAAAACGAAGGGTAAAAAACATACGAGACCCGATTGAGATTCGGTTTGTTCTTTTTGGGCATTAATCTATCCGTTGAAGGCAGAAAGCTGTCAAAGCCGTAGAACTCACCGTGGCCTTCATTTTGACAGGTTATGGCTCCCGCAACTCGAAACGAGCCAGAAGTTGTGGCCGTCCGAATAATCGATATGTACAGGGTGCAACATCCGCGGTGCAAGGTGCAACATTCGTCTGAAATGGCGAAACAGTGCCGTACGACTTTTAGAAATGCATGCATGGAATGGTGCACCACTCTCTAGCGATGGTAAATCGAAGGCGAGGCACGGTAATCCCGTTTTACCGTAAAAATCCGGTGTCGAAAAAACGAAGGGTAAAAAACTTACGAGACCCGATTGAGATTCGGGTTGTCCTTTTTGGGCATTAATCTATCCGTTGACGGCAGAAAGCTGTCAAAGCCGTAGAACTAATCGTGGCCTTTCTTTTTGATAGGTTATGGCTCCCGTAACTCTAAACGAGTCAGAAGTTATGGCCCTCCGAATAATCGATATCTACAGGGTGCAACATCCACGGTGCAAGGTGCAACATCCGTCCGAAATGGCGAAACAGTGGCGTACGTCTTTTAGAAATGCGTGCATGGATTTGAAACGGAACAGTACCATAGTGCACCACTCTCCGGCGATGGTAAATCGAAGACGAGGCACGGTAATCCCGTTTTACCGTAAAAATCCGGTGTCGAAAAAATGAAGGGTAAAAAACTTACGAGACCCGATTGAGATTCGGGTTGACCTTTTTGGGCATTAATCTATCCGTTGACAGTTGAAAGCTGTCAAAGCCATAGAACTCATCGTGGCCTTCGTTTTGACAGGTTATGGCTCCCGTAACTCTAAACGAGCCAGAAGTTATGGCCGTCCGAATAATCGATATCTACATGGTGCAACATCCGCGGTGCAAGGTGCAACATCCATCCGAAATGGCGAAACAGTGGCGTGCGACTTTTAGAAATGTGTGCATGGATTTGAAATGGAACAGCTCCATGGTGCACCACTCTCTAGCGATAGTAAATCGAAGGCGTGGCACGGTAATCCCGTTTTACCGTAAAAATCCAGTGTCGAAAAAACGAAAGGTAAAAGACTTACGAGACCCGATTGAGATTCGGGTTAACCTTTTCGGGCATTAATCTATCAGTTGACGGCTAAAAGCTGTCAAAGCCGTAGAACTCATCGTGGCCTTCTTTTTGACAGGTTATGACCTCCGTAACTCTAAACGAGCCAGAAGTTATGGTCGTCCGAATAATCGATATCTACATGGTGCAACATCCGCGGTGCATGGTGCAACATCCGTCCGAAATGGCGAAACAGTGGCATACGACTTTTAGAAATGTGTGCATGGATTTGAAACGGAACAGTACCATGGTGCACCACTCTCTAGTGATGGTAAATCGAAGGCGTGGCACGGTAATCCCGTTTTACCGTAAAAATCCGATGTCGAAAAAACGAAGGGTAAAAAACTTACGAGACCCGATTGAGATTCGGGTTGTCCCTTTCGGGCATTAATCTATCCGTTGACGGCTGAAAGCTGTCAAAGCCGTAGAACTCACCGTGGCCTTCATTTTGACAGGTTATGGCTCCCGTAATTCTAAACGAGCCAGAAGTTATGGCCGTCCGAATAATCGATATGTACATGGTGCAACATCCGCGGTGCAAGGTGCAACATCCATCCGTAATGGCGAAACAGTGTTGTACGACTTTTATAAATGCATGCATGGATTTGAAACAAAACAGTACCATGGTGCACCACTCTCCAGCGATGGTAAATCGAAGGCGAGGCACGGTAATCCCGTTTTACCGTAAAAATCCGGTGTCGTAAAAACGTAGGGTAAAAAACTTACGAGACCCGATTGAGATTCGGGTTGTCCTTTTTGGGCATTAATCTATCCGTTGACGGCTGGAAGCTGTCAAAGCTGTAGAACTCATCGTGGCCTTCGTTTTGACAGGTTATGGCCTCCGTAACTCTAAACGAGCCAGAAGTTATGGCCGTCCGAATAATCGATATCTACAGGGTGCAACATCCGCGGTGCAAGGTGCTACATCCGTCCGAAATGGCGAAACAGTGGCGCACGACTTTTAGAAATGCGTGCATGGATTTGAAACGGAACAGTACCATGGTACAGCACGCTCCAGCGATGGTAAATCGAAGACGAGCCACAGTAATCCCGTTTTACCGTAAAAATCCGGTGTCGAAAAAACGAAGGGTAAAAAACTTACGAGACCCGATTGAGATTCGGGTTGTCCTTTTCGGGCATTAATCTATCCATTGACGGCTGAAAGCTGTCAAAACCGTAGAACTCACCGTGGCCTTCGTTTTGACAGGTTATAGCTCCCGTAACTCTAAACGAGCCAGAAGTTATGGCCGTCCGAATAATCGATATGTACAGGGTGCAACATCCGCGGTGCAAGGTGCAACATCCGTCCGAAATGAAGAAACAGTGTCGTACGACTTTTAAAAATGTGTGCATGGATTTGAAACGGAACAGTACCATGTTGCACCACTCTCTAGCGATGGTAAATCGAAGGCAAGGCACGGTAATCCCGTTTTACCGTAAAAATCCGGTGTCGAAAAAATGAAGGGTAAAAAACTTACGAGACCCGATTAAGATTCAGGTTGTCCTTTTCGGGCATTAATCTATCCGTTGACGGCTGAAAGCTGTCAAAGCCGTAGAACTCATCGTGGCCTTCGTTTTGACAGGTTATGTCCTCTGCAACTCTAAACGAGCCAGAAGTTATGGCCGTCCGAATAATCGATATCTACATGGTGCAACATCCGTGGTGCAAGGTGCAACATCCGTCCGAAATGGCGAAACAGTGGCGTACGACTTTTAGAAATGTGTGCATGGATTTGAATCGGAACAGTACCATGTTGCACCACTCTCTAGTGATGGTAAATCGAAGGCGTGGCACGGTAATCCCGTTTTACCGTAAAAATCCGATGTCAAAAAAACGAAGGGTAAAAAACTTACGAGACCAAATTGAGATTCGTGTTGTCCTTTTCGGGCATTAATCTATCCGTTGATGGCTGAAAGCTGTCAAAGCCGTAGAGCTCACCGTGGCCTTCGTTTTGACCGGTTATGGATCCCGTAACTCTAAACGAGCTAGAAGTTATGGCCGTCCGAATAATCGATATCTACATGGTGCAACATCCGCGGTGCAAGGTGCAACATCCGTCCAAAATGGCGAAACAGTGGCGTACGACTTTTAGAAATGCATGCATGGATTTGAAACAGAACAGTACCATGGTGCACCGCTCTCCAACGATGGTAAATCGAAGGCGTGGCACGGTAATCCCGTTTTACCGTTAAAATCCGGTGTCGAAAAAACGAAGGGTAAAAAACTTACGAGACCGGATTGAGATTCGGGTTGTCCTTTTCGGGCATTAATCTATCCGTTGACAGCTGAAAGCTGTCACAGCCGTAGAACTCACAGTTGCCTTCGTTTTGACAGGTTATGACTCCCGTAACTCTAAACGAGCCAGAAGATATGGCCGTCCGAATAATCGATATATACAGGGTGCAACATCCGCGGTGCAAGGCGCAACATCCGTCCGAAATGGCGAAACAGTGTCGTACGACTTTTAGAAATATGTGCATGGATTTGAAACGGAACAGTACCATGGTGCACCACTCTCCAGCGATGGTAAATCGCAGACGAGGCACGGTAATCTCGTTTTACCGTAAAAATCCGATGTCGAAAAAACGAAGGGTAAAAAACTTACGAGACCCGATTGAGATTCGGGTTGTCCTTTTTGGGCATTAATCATCCGTTGACGGCTGAAAGCGGTCAAAGCCGTAGAACTCACCATGGCCTTTGTTTTGACAGGTTATGCTCCCGTAACTATAAACGAGCAAGAAGTTTTGGCCGTCCGAACAATCGATATCTATAGGGTGCAACATCCGCGGTGCAAGGTGCAACATCCGTCCGAAATGGCGAAACAGTGCCGTACGACTTTTAGAAATGCATGCATGGATTTGAAACGGAACAGTACCATGGTGCACCACTCTCCAGCGATCGTAAATCGAAGACGAGCCACGGTAATCCCGTTTTACCGTAAAAATACGGTGTCGAAAAACGAAGGGTAAAAAACTTACGAGACCCGATTGAGATTCAGTTTGTTCTTTTTGGGAATTAATCTATCCGTTGACGGCTGAAAGCCATTAAAGCCGTAGAACTCATCGTGGCCTTCGCTTTGACAGGTTATGGCTCCCTTAACTCTAAACGAGCCAGAAGTTATGGTCGTCCGAATAATCGATATCTACAGGGTGCAACATCCGCGGTGCAAGGTGCAACATCCGTCTGAAATGGCGAAACCGTGCCGTACGACTTTTAGAAATGCGTGCATGGATTTGAAACGGAACAGTACCATTGTGCACCACTCTTAAGCGATGGTAAATCGAAGGCGAGGCACGGTAATCCCGTTTTACCGTAAAAATCCGGTGTCGAAAAAACGAAGGGTAAAAAACATACGAGACCCGATTGAGATTCGGGTTGTCCTTTTTGGGCATTAATCTATCCGTTGACGGCTGAAAGCTGTCAAAGCCGTAGAACTCATCGTGGCCTTTGTTTTGACAGGTTATGGCTCCCGTAACTCTAAACGAGCCAGAAGTTATGGCCCTCCGAATAATCCATATCTACAGGGTGCAACATCCGCGGTGCAAGGTGCAACATCCGTCCGAAATGGCGAAACAGTGGCGTACGTCTTTTAGAAATGCGTGCATGGATTTGAAACGGAACAGTACCATGGTGCACCACTCTCCAGTGATGGTAAATCGAAGACGAGCCACGGTAATCCCGTTTTACCGTAAAAATCCGGTGTTGAAAAAACGAAGGGTAAAAAACTTACGAGACCCGATTGAGATTCGGGTTGTCCTTTTTGGGCATTAATCTATTCGTTGACGGCTGAAAGGTGTCAAAGCCGTAGAACTCATCGTGGCCTTCGTTTTGACAGGTTATGGCTCCCATAACTCTAAACGAGCCAGAAGTTATGGCCGTCCGAATAATCGATATCTACATGGTGCAACATCTGCGGTGCAAGGTGCAACATCCGTCCGAAATGGCAAAACAGTGGCGTACAACTTTTAGAAATGCATGCATGGATTTGAAATGGAACAGTACTATGGTGCACCACTCTCTAGCGATGGTAAATCGAAGGCGTGGCACGGTAATCCCGTTTTACCGTAAAAATCCGATGTCGAAAAAACGAAGGGTAAAAAACTTACGAGACCCGATTGAGATTCGGGTTGTCCCTTTCGGGCATTAATCTATCCGTTGACGGCTGAAAGCTGTCAAAGCCGTAGAACTCACCGTGGCCTTCATTTTGACAGGTTATGGCTCCCGTAATTCTAAACGAGCCAGAAGTTATGGCCGTCCGAATAATCGATATGTACATGGTGCAACATCCGCGGTGCAAGGTGCAACATCCATCCGTAATGGCGAAACAGTGTCGTACGACTTTTATAAATGCATGCATGGATTTGAAACAAAACAGTACCATGGTGCACCACTCTCCAGCGATGGTAAATCGAAGGCGAGGCACGGTAATCCCGTTTTACCGTAAAAATCCGGTGTCGTAAAAACGTAGGGTAAAAAACTTACGAGACCCGATTGAGATTCGGGTTGTCCTTTTTGGGCATTAATCTATCCGTTGACGGCTGGAAGCTGTCAAAGCTGTAGAACTCATCGTGGCCTTCGTTTTGACAGGTTATGGCCTCCGTAACTCTAAACGAGCCAGAAGTTATGGCCGTCCGAATAATCGATATCTACAGGGTGCAACATCCGCGGTGCAAGGTGCTACATCCGTCCGAAATGGCGAAACAGTGGCGCACGACTTTTAGAAATGCGTGCATGGATTTGAAACGGAACAGTACCATGGTACAGCACGCTCCAGCGATGGTAAATCGAAGACGAGCCACGGTAATCCCGTTTTACCGTAAAAATCCGGTGTCGAAAAAACGAAGGGTAAAAAACTTACGAGACCCGATTGAGATTCGGGTTGTCCTTTTCGGGCATTAATCTATCCATTGACGGCTGAAAGCTGTCAAAACCGTAGAACTCACCGTGGCCTTCGTTTTGACAGGTTATAGCTCCCGTAACTCTAAACGAGCCAGAAGTTATGGCCGTCCGAATAATCGATATGTACAGGGTGCAACATCCGCGGTGCAAGGTGCAACATCCGTCCGAAATGAAGAAACAGTGTCGTACGACTTTTAAAAATGTGTGCATGGATTTGAAACGGAACAGTACCATGTTGCACCACTCTCTAGCGATGGTAAATCGAAGGCAAGGCACGGTAATCCCGTTTTACCGTAAAAATCCGGTGTCGAAAAAATGAAGGGTAAAAAACTTACGAGACCCGATTAAGATTCAGGTTGTCCTTTTCGGGCATTAATCTATCCGTTGACGGCTGAAAGCTGTCAAAGCCGTAGAACTCATCGTGGCCTTCGTTTTGACAGGTTATGTCCTCTGCAACTCTAAACGAGCCAGAAGTTATGGCCGTCCGAATAATCGATATCTACATGGTGCAACATCCGTGGTGCAAGGTGCAACATCCGTCCGAAATGGCGAAACAGTGGCGTACGACTTTTAGAAATGTGTGCATGGATTTGAATCGGAACAGTACCATGTTGCACCACTCTCTAGTGATGGTAAATCGAAGGCGTGGCACGGTAATCCCGTTTTACCGTAAAAATCCGATGTCAAAAAAACGAAGGGTAAAAAACTTACGAGACCAAATTGAGATTCGTGTTGTCCTTTTCGGGCATTAATCTATCCGTTGATGGCTGAAAGCTGTCAAAGCCGTAGAGCTCACCGTGGCCTTCGTTTTGACCGGTTATGGATCCCGTAACTCTAAACGAGCTAGAAGTTATGGCCGTCCGAATAATCGATATCTACATGGTGCAACATCCGCGGTGCAAGGTGCAACATCCGTCCAAAATGGCGAAACAGTGGCGTACGACTTTTAGAAATGCATGCATGGATTTGAAACAGAACAGTACCATGGTGCACCGCTCTCCAACGATGGTAAATCGAAGGCGTGGCACGGTAATCCCGTTTTACCGTTAAAATCCGGTGTCGAAAAAACGAAGGGTAAAAAACTTACGAGACCGGATTGAGATTCGGGTTGTCCTTTTCGGGCATTAATCTATCCGTTGACAGCTGAAAGCTGTCACAGCCGTAGAACTCACAGTTGCCTTCGTTTTGACAGGTTATGACTCCCGTAACTCTAAACGAGCCAGAAGATATGGCCGTCCGAATAATCGATATATACAGGGTGCAACATCCGCGGTGCAAGGCGCAACATCCGTCCGAAATGGCGAAACAGTGTCGTACGACTTTTAGAAATATGTGCATGGATTTGAAACGGAACAGTACCATGGTGCACCACTCTCCAGCGATGGTAAATCGTAGACGAGGCACGGTAATCTCGTTTTACCGTAAAAATCCGATGTCGAAAAAACGAAGGGTAAAAAACTTACGAGACCCGATTGAGATTCGGGTTGTCCTTTTTGGGCATTAATCATCCGTTGACGGCTGAAAGCGGTCAAAGCCGTAGAACTCACCATGGCCTTTGTTTTGACAGGTTATGCTCCCGTAACTATAAACGAGCAAGAAGTTTTGGCCGTCCGAACAATCGATATCTATAGGGTGCAACATCCGCGGTGCAAGGTGCAACATCCGTCCGAAATGGCGAAACAGTGCCGTACGACTTTTAGAAATGCATGCATGGATTTGAAACGGAACAGTATCATGGTGCACCACTCTCCAGCGATCGTAAATCGAAGACGAGCCACGGTAATCCCGTTTTACCGTAAAAATACGGTGTCGAAAAACGAAGGGTAAAAAACTTACGAGACCCGATTGAGATTCAGTTTGTTCTTTTTGGGAATTAATCTATCCGTTGACGGCTGAAAGCCATTAAAGCCGTAGAACTCATCGTGGCCTTCGCTTTGACAGGTTATGGCTCCCTTAACTCTAAACGAGCCAGAAGTTATGGTCGTCCGAATAATCGATATCTACAGGGTGCAACATCCGCGGTGCAAGGTGCAACATCCGTCTGAAATGGCGAAACCGTGCCGTACGACTTTTAGAAATGCGTGCATGGATTTGAAACGGAACAGTACCATTGTGCACCACTCTTAAGCGATGGTAAATCGAAGGCGAGGCACGGTAATCCCGTTTTACCGTAAAAATCCGGTGTCGAAAAAACGAAGGGTAAAAAACATACGAGACCCGATTGAGATTCGGGTTGTCCTTTTTGGGCATTAATCTATCCGTTGACGGCTGAAAGCTGTCAAAGCCGTAGAACTCATCGTGGCCTTTGTTTTGACAGGTTATGGCTCCCGTAACTCTAAACGAGCTAGAAGTTATGGCCCTCCGAATAATCCATATCTACAGGGTGCAACATCCGCGGTGCAAGGTGCAACATCCGTCCGAAATGGCGAAACAGTGGCGTACGTCTTTTAGAAATGCGTGCATGGATTTGAAACGGAACAGTACCATGGTGCACCACTCTCCAGTGATGGTAAATCGAAGACGAGCCACGGTAATCCCGTTTTACCGTAAAAATCCGGTGTTGAAAAAACGAAGGGTAAAAAACTTACGAGACCCGATTGAGATTCGGGTTGTCCTTTTTGGGCATTAATCTATTCGTTGACGGCTGAAAGGTGTCAAAGCCGTAGAACTCATCGTGGCCTTCGTTTTGACAGGTTATGGCTCCCATAACTCTAAACGAGCCAGAAGTTATGGCCGTCCGAATAATCGATATCTACATGGTGCAACATCTGCGGTGCAAGGTGCAACATCCGTCCGAAATGGCAAAACAGTGGCGTACAACTTTTAGAAATGCATGCATGGATTTGAAATGGAACAGTACTATGGTGCACCACTCTCTAGCGATGGTAAATCGAAGGCGTGGCACGGTAATCCCGTTTTACCGTAAAAATCCGGTGTCGAAAAAACGAAGGGTAAAAGACTTACGAGACCCGATTGAGATTCGGGTTGTCCTTTTCGGGCATTAATCTATCTGTTGACGGCTGAAAGCAGTCAAAGCCGTAGAACTCATCGTGGCCTTCGTTTTGACAGGTTATGGCCTCTGTAACTCTAAACGAGCCAGAAGTTATGGCCGTCCGAATAATCGATATCTACATGGTGCAACATCCGTGGTGCGAGGTGCAACATCCGTCCGAAATGGCGAAACAGTGGTGTACGACTTTTAGAAATGTGTGCATGGATTTGAAACGGAACAGTACCATGGTGCATCACTCTCTAGCGATGGTAAATCGAAGGCGTGGCACGGTAATCCCGTTTTACCGTAAAACTCCGATGTCGAAAAAACGAAGGGTAAAAAACTTACGAGACCCGATTGAGATTCGGGTTGTCCTTTTCGGGCATTAATCTATCCGTTGACGGATGAAACCTGTCAAAGCCGTAGAACTCACCGTGGCCTTCGTTTTGACAGGTTATGGCTCCCGTAACTCTAAACGAGCCATATGGCCGTCCGAATAATCGATATGTACATGGTGCAACATCCGCGGTGCAAGGTGCATCATCCGTCCGAAATGGCGAAACAGTGTCGTACGACTTTTATAAATGCATGCATGGATTTGAAACGAAATAGTGCCATGGTGCACCACTCTCCAGGGATGGTAAATCGATGGCGTGGCACGGTAATCCCGTTTAACCGTAAAAATCCGGTGTCGAAAAAATGAAGGGTAAAAAACTTACGAGACCCGATTGAGATTCGGGTTGTCCTTTTCGGGCATTAATCTATCCGTTGACGGCTGAAAGCTGTCAAATCCGTAGAACTCATCGTGGCCTTCGTTTTGACAGGTTACGGCTCCCGTAACTCTAAACAAGCCAGAAGTTATGGCCGTCCGAATAATCGATATCTACATGGTGCAACATCCGCGGTGCAAGGTGCAACATCCGTCCGAAATGGTGAAACTATGGCGTACGACTTTTAGAAATGCGTGCATGGATTTGAAACGGAACAGTACCACGGTGCACCACTATCCAGCGATGGTAAATCGAAGGCGTGGCACGGTAATCCCGTTTTATCGTTAAAATCCGGTGTCGAAAAAACGAAGGGTAAAAAATTTACGAGACCCGATTGAGATTCGGGTTGTCCTTTTCGTGCATTAATCTATCCGCGGTGCAAGGTGCAACATCCACGGTGGAAGGTGCAACATCCGTCCGAAAAGGCGAAACAATGTCGTACGACATTTAGAAATGCGTGCATCGATTTGAAACGGAAAAGTACCATGGTGCACCACTATCCAGCGATGGTAAATAGAAGACGAGCCACAGTAATCCTGTTTTACCGTTAAATCCGGTGTCAAAAAAACGAAGGGTAAAAAACTTACGAAACCCGATTGAGATTCGGGTTGTCCTTTTCTGGCATCAATCTATCCACTGACGGTTGAAAGCTGTCAAAGCCGTAGAACACACCGTGGCCTTCGTTTTGACAGGTTATGGCTCTCGTAACTCTAAACGAGCAAGAAGTTATGGTCGTCCGAATAATCGATATCTACAGGGTGCAACATCCGCGGTGCAAGGTGCAACATCCGTCTGAAATGGCGAAACAGTGTCGTACGACTATTAGAAATGCGTGCATGGATTTGAAACGGAATAGTACCATGGTGCACCACTCTCCAGCGATGGTAAATCGAAGGCGTGGCACGGTAATCCCGTTTTACCGTAAAAATCTGGTGTCGAAAAAATGAAGGGTAAAAAACTTACGAGACCCGATTGAGATTCGGGTTGTCCTTTTTGGGCTTTAATCTATCCGTTGACGGCTGAAAGCGGTCAAAGCCGTAGAACTCACCGTGGCCTTCGTTTTGACAGGTTATGGCTCCCGTAACTCTAAATGAGCCAGAAGTTATGGCCGTCCGAATAATCGATATCTACATGGTGCAACATCCGTCCAAAATGGCGAAACAGTGGCGTACGACTTTTAGAATTGCATGCATGGATTTGAAACGGAACAGTACCGTGGTGCACCACTCTCCAGCGATGGTAAATCGAAGGCGTGGCACGGTAATCCCGTTTTACCGTTAAAATCCGGTGTCGAAAAAACGAAGGGTAAAAAACTTACGAGACGCGATTGAGATTCGGGTTGTCCTTTTCGGGCATTGATCTATCCATTGACAGCTGAAAGCTGTAAAAGCCGTAGAACTCACCGTGGCCTTCGTTTTGACAGTGTGTGGATCCCGTAACTCTAAACGAGCCAGAAGTTATAGCCGTCCGAATAGTCGATATATATAGGGTGCAACATCCGCGGTGCAAGGCGCAACATCCGTCCGAACTGGCGAAACAGTGTTGTACGACTTTTAGAAATACATGCATGGATTTGAAACGGAACAATACCATGGTGCACCACTCTCCAGCGATGGTAAATCGAAGACGAGGCACGGTAATCCCGCTTTACCGTAAAAATCCGATGTCGAAAAAATGAAGGGTAAAAAACTTACGAGACCCGATTGAGATTCGAGTTGTCCTTTTTGGGCATTAATCTATCCGTTGACGGCTGAACGCTGTCAAAGCCGTAGAACTCATCGTGGCCTTCGTTTTGACAGGTTATGGCTCCCGTAACTCTAAACGAGCCAGAAGTTATGGCCGTCCGAATAATCGATATCTACAGGGTGCGACATCCGCGGTGCAAGGTGCAACATCCGTCCGTAATGGCGAAACAGTGTCGTACGACTTTTAGAAATGCGTGCATGGATTTGAAATGGAATAGTACCATGGTGCACCACTCTCTAGCGATGATAAATCGAAGGCGTGGCACGGTAATCCCGTTTTATCGTAAAAATCCGGTGTCGAAAAAACGAAGGTTAAAAAACTTACGAGACCCGATTGAGATTCGGGTTGTCCGTTTCGGGCATTAATCTATCCGTTGACGGCTGAAAGCTGTCAAAGCCGTAGAACTCATCGTGGCCTTCGTTTTGACAGGTTATAGCCTCCGTAACTCTAAACGAGCCAGAAGTTATGGCCGTCCGAATAATCGATATATACATGGTGCAACATCCGCGGTGCAAGGTGCAACATCCGTCCGAAATGGCGAAACAGTGGCGTACGACATTTAGAAATGTGTGCATGGATTTGAAACGGAACAGTACCATGGTGCACCACTCTCTAGCGATGTTAAATCGAAGGCATGGCACGGTAATCCCGTTTTACCGTAAAAATCCGATATCGAAAAAACGAAGGGTAAAAAACTTACAAGACCCGATTGAGATTCGGGTTGTCCTCTTCGGGCATTAATCTATCCATTGACGGCTGAAAGCTGTCAAAGCCGTAGAACTCACCGTGACCTTCGTTTTGACAGGTTATGGCTCCCGTAACTCTAAACGAGCCAGAAGTTATGACCGTCCGAATAATCGATATGTACAGGGTGCAACATCCGCAGTGCAAGGTGCAACATCCGTCCAAAATGGCGAAACAGTGTCGTACGACTTTTATAAATGCGTGCATGGATTTGACACGAAACAGTACCATGGTGCACCACTCTTTAGTGATGGTAAATCGAAGGCGTGGCACGGTAATCCCGTTTTACCGTAAAAATCCGGTGTCGAAAAAACGAAGGGTAAAAAACTAACGAGACCCGATTGAGATTCAGGTTATCCTTTTCGGGCATTAATCTATCCGTTGACGGGTGAAAGCTGTCAAAGCCGTAGAACTCATCGTGGCCTTCGTTTTGACAGGTTATGGCTCCCGTAACTCTAAACGAGCCAGAAGTTATGGCCGTCCGAATAATCGATATCTACATGGTGCAAGATCCGCGGTGTAAGGTGCAACATCCGTCCGAAATGGCGAAATAGTGGCGTACGACTTTTAGAAATGCGTGCATGGATTTGAAACGGATCAGTACCCTGGTGCACCACTCTCCAGCGATGGTAAATCGAAGGCGTGGCACGGTAATCCCGTTTTACCGTAAAAATCCGGTGTCGAAAAAATAAAGGGTAAAAAACTTACTAGACCCGATTGAGATTCGGGTTGTCCTTTTCGGGCATTAATCTGTCCGTTGACGGCTGAAAGCAGTCAAAGCCGTAGAGCCCACCGTGGCCTTCGTTTTGACAGGATATGGCTCCCGCAACTTTAAACGAGCCAGAAGTTATGGCCGTCCGAATAATCGATATGTATAGGGTGCAACATCCGCGGTGCAAGGTGCAACATCCGTCCGAAATGGCGAAACAATGTCGTACGACTTTTAGAAATGCGTGCACGGATTTGAAACGGAAAAGTAGCATGGTGCACCACTCTCCAGCGATGGTAAATAGAAGACGAGCCACGGTAATCCTGTTTTACCGTTAAAATCCGGTGTCGAAAAAACGAAGGGTAAAAAACTTACGAGACCCGATTGAGATTTGGTTTGTCCTTTTCGGGCATTAATCTATCCGCTGACGGCTGAAAGCTGTCAAAGCCGTAGAACACACCGTGGCCTTCGTTTTGACAGGTTATGGCCCCCGTAACTCTAAACGAGCCAGAAGTTATGGCCGTCTGAATAATTGATATCTACATGGTGCAACATCCGCGGTGCAAGGTGCAACATCCGTCCGAAATGGCGAAACAGTGGCGTACGACTTTTAGAAATGCGTGCATGGATTTGAAACGGAACAGTACCACGGTGCACCACTCTCCAGCGATGGTAAATCGAAGGCGTGGCACGGTAATCCCGTTTTATGGTTAAAATCCGGTGTCGAAAAAACGAAGGGTAAAAAATTTACGAGACTCGATTGAGATTTGGGTTGTCCTTTTCGGGCATTAATCAATCTGCGGTGCAAGGTGCAACATCCGCGGTGCAAGGTGCAACATCCGTCCGAAAAGGCAAAACAATGTCATACGACTTTTAGAAATGCGTGCATCGATTTGAAACGGAAAAGTACCATGGTGCACCACTCTCCAGCGATGGTAAATAGAATACGAGCCACGGTAATCCTGTTTTACCGTTAAAATCCGGTGTCGAAAAAACGAAGGGTAAAAAACTTACGAGACCCGATTGAGATTCGGTTTGTCCTTTTCGGGCATCAATCTATCCACTGACGGTTGAAAGCTGTCAAAGCGGTAGAACACACCGTGGCCTTCGTTTTGACAGGTTATGGCTCCCGTAACTCTAAACGAGCAAGAAGTTATGGTCGTCCGAATAATCGATATCTAAAGGGTGCAACATCCGCGGTGCAAGGTGCAACATCCGTCCGAAATGGCGTAACAGTGCCGTACGACTTTTAGAAATGCGTGCATGGATTTGAAACGGAACAGTACCATGGTGCACCACTCTCCAGCGATGGTAAATCGAAGGCGTGGCACGGTAATCCCGTTTTACCGTAAAAATCTAGTGTCGAAAAAATGAAGGGTAAAAAACTTACGAGACCCGATTGAGATTCGGTTTGTCCTTTTCGGGCATTAATCTATCCGTTGAAGGCTGAAAGCGGTCAAAGCCGTAGAACTCACCGTGGCCTTCGTTTTGACAGGTTATGGCTCTCGTAACTCTAAACGAGCCAGAAGTTGCGGCCGTCCGAATAATCGATATCTACATGGTGCAACATCCGCGGTGCAAGGTGCAACATCCGTCCAAAATGGAGAAACAGTGGCGTACGACTTTTAGAAATGCATGCATGGATATGAAACGGAACAGTACCATGGTGCACCACTCTGCAGCGATGGTAAATCGAAGGCGTGGCACGGTAATCCCGTTTTACCGTTAAAATCCGGTGTCGAAAAAACGAAGGGTAAAAAACTTACGAGACCCGATTGAGATTCGGGTTGTCCTTTTCGGGCATTAATCTATCCATTGAGAGCTGAAAGCAGTAAAAGCCGTAGAACTCACCGTGGCCTTCGTTTTGACAGTGTATGGATCCCGTAACTCTAAACGAGCCAGAAGTTATAGCCGTCCGAATAGTCGATATATACAGGGTGCAACATCCGCGGTGCAAGGCGCAACATCCGTCCGAAATGGCGAAACAGTGCCGTACGACTTTTAGAAATACATGCATGGATTTGAAACGGAACAATACCATGGTGCACCACTCTCCAGCGATGGTAAATCGAAGACGAGGCACGGTAATCCCGCTTTACCGTAAAAATCCGATGTCGAAAAAATGAAGGGTAAAAAACTTACGAGACCCGATTGAGATTCGGGTTGTCCTTTTTGGGCATTAATCTATCCGTTGACGGCTGAAAGCTGTCAAAGCCGTAGAACTCATCGTGACCTTCGTTTTGACACGTTATGGCTCCCGTGACTCTAAACGAGCCAGAAGTTATGGCCGTCCGAATAATCGATATCTACGGGGTGCGACATCCGCGGTGCAAGGTGCAACATCCGTCCGAAATGGCGAAACAGTGACGTACGACTTTTAGAAATGCGTGCATGGATTTGAAATGGAATAGTACCATGGTGCACCACTCTCTAGCGATGATAAATCGAAGGCGTGGCACGGTAATCCCGTTTTATCGTAAAAATCCGGTGTCGAAAAAACGAAGGTTAAAAAACTTACGAGACCCGATTGAGATTCGGGTTGTCCGTTTCGGGCATTAATCTATCCGTTGACGGCTGAAAGCTGTCAAAGCCGTAGAACTCATCGTGGCCTTCGTTTTGACAGGTTATGGCCTCCGTAACTCTAAACGAGCCAGAAGTTATGGCCGTCCGAATAATCGATATCTACATGGTGCAACATCCGCGGTGCAAGGTGCAACATCCGTCCGAAATGGCGAAACAGTGGCGTACGACTTTTAGAAATGTGTGCATGGATTTGAAACGGAACAGTACCATGGTGCACCACTCTCTAGCGATGTTAAATCGAAGGCGTGGCACGGTAATCCCGTTTTACCGTAAAAATCCGATATCGAAAAAACGAAGGGTAAAAAACTTACAAGACCCGATTGAGATTCGGGTTGTCCTCTTCGGGCATTAATCTATCCGTTGACGGCTGAAAGCTGTCAAAGCCGTAGAACTCACCATGACCTTCGTTTTGACAGGTTATGGCTCCCGTAACTCTAAACGAGCCAGAAGTTATGACCGTCCGAATAATCGATATGTACAGGGTTCAACATCTGCGGTGCAAGGTGCAACATCCGTCCGAAATGGCGAAACAGTGTCGTGCGACTTTTATAAATGCGTGCATGGATTTGACACGAAACAGTACCATGGTGCACCACTCTTCAGTGATGGTAAGTCGAAGGCGTGGCACGGTAATCCCGTTTTACCGTAAAAATCCGGTGTCGAAAAAACGAAGGGTAAAAAACTTACGAGACCCGACTGAGATTCGGGTTGTCCTTTTCGGGCATTAATCTATCCATTGACGGCTGAAAGCTACCAAAGCCGTAGAACTCATCGTGGCCTTCGTTTTGACAGGTTATGGCTCCCGTAACTCTAAACGAGCCAGAAGTTATGGCCGTCTGAATAATCGATATCTACATGGTGCAAGATCCGCGGTGTAAGGTGCAACATCCGTCCGAAATGGCGAAACAGTGGCGTACGACTTTTAGAAATGCGTGCATGGATTTGAAACGGAACAGTACCATGGTGCACCACTCTCCAGCGATGGTAAATCGAAGGCGTGGCACGGTAATCCCGTTTTACCGTAAAAATCCGGTGTCGAAAAAATGAAGGGTAAAAAACCTACTAGACCCGATTGAGATTCGGGTTGTTCTTTTCGGGCATTTATCTGTCCGTTGACGGCTGAAAGCTGTCAAAGCCGTAGAGCCCACCCTGGCCTTCGTTTTGACAGGATATGGCTCCCGCAACTCTAAACGAGCCAGAAGTTATGGCCGTCCGAATAATCGATATGTATAGGGTGCAACATCCGCGGTGCAAGGTGCAACATCCGTCCGAAATGGCGAAACAATGTCGTACGACTTTTAGAAATGCGTGCATGGATTTGAAACGGAACAGTACCATGCTGCACCACTGTCCCGCGATGGTAAATCGAAGGCGAGGCACGGTAATCCCGTTTTTCCGTAAAAATCCGGTGTCGAAAAAACGAAGGTTAAAAAACTTACGACCTCGATTGAGATTCGGGTTGTCCTTTTCGGGCATTAATCTATCCATTGATGGCTGAAAGCTTTCAAAGCCGTAGAACTTACCGTGGCCTTCGTTTTGACATGTTATGGCTCCCGTAACTCTAAACGAGCCAGAAGTTATGGCCGTCTGAATAATCGATATCTACAGGGTGCAACATCCGCGGTGCAAGATGCAATATCCGTCCGAAATGGCGAAACTGTGTCGTACGACTTTTGGAAATGCGTGCATGGATTTGAAACGGAATAGTACCATGGTGAACCACTCTCCAACGATGGTAAATTGAAGACGAGGCACGGTAATCCCGTTTTACCGTAAAAATCCGGTGTCGAAAAAACGAAGGGTAAAAAACTTACGAGACCCGATTGAGATTCGGGTTGTCCTTTTCGGGCATTAATCTATCCGTTGACGGCTGAAAGCGGTCAAATTCGTAGAACTCACCATGGCCTTCGTTTTGACAGGTTATGGCTCCCGTAACTCTAAACGAGCCAGAAGTTATGGCCGTCCGAATAATCGTTATCTACAGGGTGCGACATCCGTCCGAAATGGCAAAACAGTGTGGTACGACTTTTAGAAATGCGTGCATGGATTTGAAATGGAATAGTACTATGGTGCACCACTCTTCAGCGATGGTAAGCCGAAGACGAGCCACGGTAATCCCGTTAAAATCCGGTGTCGAAAAAACGAAGGGTAAAAAACTTACGAGACCCGATTGAGATTCGGGTTGTCCTTTTTGGGCACTAATCTATCTGTTGATGGCTGAAAGCTGTCAAAGACGTAGAACTCACCGTGGCCTTCATTTTGATAAGTTATGGCTCCCATAACTCTAAACGAGCCAGAAGTTATGACCGTCCGAATGATCGATATCAACAGGGTGCAACATCCGCGGTGCAAGGTGCAACATCCGTCCGAAATGGCGAAACAGTGCCTATGACTTTTAGAAATGCGTGCATGGATTTGAAATGGAACAGTACCATGGTGCACCACTCTCTAGCGATGGTAAATCGAAGACGAGGCACGGTAATCCCGTTTTACCGTAAAAATCCGGTGTCGAAAAAACGAACGGTAAAAAACTTACGAGACCCGATTGAGATTCGGGTTGTCCTTTTTGGGCATTAATCAATTCGTTAACGGCTGAAAGCGGTCAAAGCCATAGAATTCACCGTAGCCTTTGTTTTGATAGGTTATGGCTTCCGTAACTCTAAACGAGCCAGAAGTTATGGCCGTCCGAATAATCAATATCTACAGGGTGCAACATCCGCGGTGCAAGGTGCAACATCCGTCCGAAATGGCGAAACAGTGCCGTACGACTTTTAGAAATGCATGCATGGATTTGAAACGGAATAGTACCATGGTGCACAACTCTCCAGCGATGGTAAATCGAAGACGAGCCACGGTAATCCCGTTTTACCGTAAAAATCCGGTGTTGAAAAAACGAAGGGTAAAAAATTTACGAGACCCGATTGAGATTCGGGTTGTCCTTTTCGGGCATTAATCTATCCATTGACGGCTAAAAGCTGTCAAAGCCGTAGAACTCACCGTGGCCTTCGTTTTGACAGGTTATGGCCTCCGTAACTCTAAACGAGCCAGAAGTTATGGCCGTCCGAATAATCGATATCTATAGGGTGCAACATCCGCGGTGCAAGGTGCAACATCCGTCCGAAATGGCGAAACAGTGCCGTAGGACTTTTATAAATGCGTGCATGGATTTGAAACAGAACAGTACCATGGTGCACCACTCTCCAGCGATGGTAAATCGAAGACGAGCCATAGTAATCCCGTTTTATCGTAAAAATCCGGTGTCGAAAAAACGAAGGGTAAAAAACTTACGAGACCCGATTGAGATTCGGGTTGTCCTTTTCGGGCATTAATCTATCCGTTGACAGCTGAAAGCGGTCAATGCCGTAGAACTCACCGTGGCCTTCGTTTTGACAGGTTATGGCCTCCGTAACTCTAAACGAGCCAGAAGTTATGGCCGTCCGAATAATCGTTATCTACATGGTGCAACATCCGCGGTGCAAGGTGCAACATCCGTTCGAAATGGCGAAATAGTGGCGTACGATTTTTAGAAATGTGTGCATGGATTTGAAACGGAACAGTACCATGGTGCACCACTCTCGAGCGATGGTAAATCGAAGGCGTGGCACGGTAATCCCGTTTTACCGTAAAAATCCGATGTCGAAAAAATGAAGGGTAAAAAACTTACGAGACCCGAATGAGATTCGGTTTGTCCTTTCAGGCATTAATCTATCCGTTGACGGCTTAAAGCTGTCAAAGCCGTAGCACTCACCATGGCCTTCTTTTTGACAGGTTATGGCTCCCGTAACTCTAAACGAGCCAGAAGTTATGGCCGTCCGAATAATCGATATGTACAGGGTGCAATATCCGCGGTGCAAGGTGCAACATCCGTCCGAAATGGCGAAATCGTATTGTACGACTTTTAAAAATGCGTGCATGGATTTGAAACGGAACAGTACCATGGTGCACCACTCTCCAGCGATGGTGAATCGAAGGCGTGGCACGGTAATCTCGTTTTACCGTAAAAATCCGTTGTCCAAAAAACGAAGGATATAAAACTTACGAGACCCGATTGAGATTCGGGTTGTTCTTTTCGGGCTTTAATCTATCCGTTGACGGCTGAAAGCTGTCAAAGCCGTAGAACTCACCGTGGCCTTCATTTTGACAGGTTATGCCTCCCGTAACTCTAAACGAGCCAGAAGTTATGGCCGTCCGAATAATCGATATGCATAGGGTGCAACATCCACGGTGCAAGGTGCAACATCCGTCCGAAATGGCGAAACAGTGTCGTACGACTTTTGGAAATGCGTGCATGGATTTGAAACAGAACAGTTCCATGGTGCACCACTCTCCAGCGATGGTGAATAGAAGACGAGCCACGGTTATCCTGTTTTACCATTAAAATCCGGTGTCGAAAAAACGAAGGGTAAAAAACTTACGAGACCCGATTGAGATTCGGGTTGTCCTTTTCGGGCATTATCTATCCGCTGACGGCTGAAAGCTGTCAAAGCCGTAGAGCACACCGTGGCCTTCGTTTTGACAGAAGTTATGGTCGTCCGAATAATCGATATCTACATGGTGCAACATCCGCGGTGCAAGGTGCAACATCCGTCCGAAATGGCGAAAAGTGGCGTACGACTTTTAGAAATGTGTGCATGGATTTGAAACGGAACAGTACCATGGTGCAATACTCTCTAGCGATGGTAAATCGAAGGCGTGGCACGGTAATCCCGTTTTACCGTAAAAATCCGATGTCGAAAAAACGAAGGGTAAAAAACTTACGAGACCCGATTGAGATTCGGGTTGTCCTTTTCGGGCATTAATCTATCCGTTGACGAATGAAAGCTATCAAAGCTGTAGAACTCACCGTGGCCTTCTTTTTGACAGGTTATGGATCCCGTAACTCTAAACGAGCCAGAAGTTATGGCCGTCCCAATAATCGATATGTATAGGGTGCAACATCCGCGGTGCAAGGTGCAACATCCGTCCGAAATGGCGAAACAGTGTCGTACGACTTTTACAAATGCGTGCATGGATTTGAAACGGAACACTACCATGGTGCACCACTCTCCAGCGATGGTAAATAGAAGACGAGCCACGTAATCCTGTTTTACCGTTAAAATCCGGTGTCGAAAAAACGAAGGGTAAAAAACTTACGAGACCCGATTGAGATTCGGGTTGTCCTTTTCGGGCATTAATCTATCCGTTGACGACTGAAAGCTGTCAAAGCCGTAGAACTCAGCGTGGCCTTCGTTTTGACAGGTTATGGCTCCCGTAACTCTAAACGAGCCAGAAGTTATGGCCGTCCGAATAATCGATACGTACAGGGTGCAACATCCGCGGTGCAAGGTGCAACATCCGTCCGAAATGGCGAAACAGTGTCGTACGACTTTTAAAAATACGTGCATGGATTTGAAACGGAACTGTACCATGGTGCACCACTCTCCAGCGTCGGTAAATCGAAGGCGTGGCACGGTAATCCCGTTTTACCGTAAAAATCCGGTGTCGAAAAAACTAAGGTTAAAAAACTTACGAACCTCGATGGAGATTCGGGTTGTCCTTTTCGGGCATTAATCTATCCGTTGACGGCTGAAAGCTGTCAAAGCCGTAGAACTCACCATGGCCTTCGTTTTGACAGGTTATGGCTCCCGTAACTCTAAACGAGCCAGAAGTTATCGCCGTCCGAATAATCGATATCTACAGGGTGCAACTTTCGCGGTGCAAGGTGCAACATCCGTCCGAAATGGCGAAACAGTGTCGTACGACTTTTAGAAATGCGTGCATGGATTTGAAATGAAACAGTACCATGGTGCACCACTCTCCAACGATGGTAAATCGAAGATGAGGCACGGTAATCCCGTTTTACCGTTAAAATCCGGTGTCGAAAAAACGAAGGATAAAAAACTTACGAGACCCGATTTAGATTCGGGTTGTCCTTTTCGGGCATTAATCTATCCATTGATGGCTGAACGCGGTCAAAGCCGTAGAACTCACTATGGCCTTCGTTTTGACAGGTTATGGCTCCCGTAACTCTAAACGAGCCAGAAGTTATGGCCGTCCGAATAATCGATATCTACAGGGTGCGACATCCGTCCGAAATGGCGAAACACTGTCGTACGACTTTTAGAAATGCGTGCATGGATTTTAAATGGAACAGTACCATAGTGCACCACTCTCCAGCGATGGTAAATCGATGACGAGCCACGGTAATCCCGTTAAAATCCGGCGTCGAAAAAACGAAGGGTAAATAACTTACGAGACCCGATTGAGATTCGGGTTGTCCGTTTTGGGCATTAATCTATCTGTTGACGGATGAAAGCTGTCGAAGTCGTAGAACTCACCGTGGCCTTCTTGTTGATAGGTTATGGCTCCCGTAACTCGAAACGAGCCAGAAGTTATGACCGTCCGAATGATCGATATCTACAGGGTGCAACATCCGCGGTGCATGGTGCAACATCCGTCCGAAATGGCGAAACAGCGCCGTATGACTTTTAGAAATGCGTGCATGGATTTGAAACGAAACTTTACCTTGGTGCACCACTCTCCAGCGATGGTAAATCGAAGACGAAGCACGGTAATCCCGTTTTACCGTAAAAATCCACGTGTCGAAAAAACGAAGGGTAAAAAACTTACGAGACCCGATTGAGATTCGGGTTGTCCTTTTTGGGCATTAATCTATCCGTTGATGGCTGAAAGTGGTCAAAGCTATAGAACTCACCGTAGCCTTCGTTTTGGCAGGTTATGGCTCCCGTAACTCTAAACGAGCCAGAAGTTATGGTCGTCCGAATAATCGATATCTACAGGGTGCAACATCCGCGGTGCAAGGTGCAACATCCGTCCGAAATGGCGAAACAGTGTCGTACGACTTTTACAAATGCGTGCATGGATTTGAAACGGAACACTACCTTGGTGCACCACTCTCCAGCGATGGTAAATAGAAGACGAGCCACGTAATCCTGTTTTACCGTTAAAATCCGGTGTCGAAAAAACGAAGGGTAAAAAACTTACGAGACCCGATTGAGATTCGGGTTGTCCTTTTCGGGCATTAATCTATCCGTTGACGGCTGAAAGCTGCCAAAGCCGGAGAACTCACCGTGGCCTTCGTTTTGACAAGTTATGGCTCCCGTAACTCTAAACGAGCCAGAAGTTATGGCCGTCCGAATAATCAATATCTACAGGGTGCAACATCCGCGGTGCAAGGTGCTACATCCGTCCAAAATGGCGAAACAGTGTCGTACGACTTTTAGAAATGCATGCATGGATTTGAAACGGAACAGTACCATGGTGCACCACTCTCCAGCGATTGTAAATCGAAGACGGGCCACGGTAATCCCGTTTTACCGTAAAAATCCGGTGTCGAAAAAGCGAAGGAAAAAAAACTTACGAGACCCGATTGAGATTCGGGTTTTCCTTTTCGGGCATTACTCTATCCGTTGACGGCTGAAAGCTGTCAAAGCCGTAGAACTCACCTTGTCCTTCGTTTTGACAGGTTATGCCTCCCGTAACTCTAAACGAGCCAGAAGTTATGGCCTTACGAAAAATCGATATCTACAGGGCGCAACATCCGCAGTGCAAGGTGCAACATCCGTCCGAAATGGCGAAACTGTGTCGTACGACTTTTAGAAAAGCGTGTATGGATTTGAAATGGAACAGTACCATGGTGCACACACTCTCCAGCGATGGTAAATCGAAGACGAGCCACAGTAATCCCGTTTTACCGTTAAAATCCGGTGTCGAAAAACGAAGGGTAAAAAACTCACGAGACCCGATTGAGATTTGAGCTGCCCTTTTCAGGCATTAATCTATCCGTTGACGGCTGAAAGCTGTCAAATCCGTAGAACTCACCGTGGCCTTCGTTTTGACAGGTTATGGCTCCCGTAACTCTATACGAGCAAAAAGTTATGGCCGTCCGAATAATCGATATGCACAGGGTGCAACATCCGCGGTGCAAGGTGCAACATCCGTCCGAAATTGCGAAACAGTGTCGTACGACTTTTAGAAATGCATGCAAGGATTTGAAACGGAACATTACCATGGTGCACCACTCTCCAGCGATGGTAAATCGAAGGCGTGGCATGGTAATCCCGTTTTACCGTAAAAATCCGGTGTCGAAAAAACGAAGGGTAAAAAACTTACGAGACCCGATTGAGATTCGGGTTGTCCTTTTCGGGCATTAATCTATCAGTTGACGGCTGAAAGCTGTCAAAGCCGTAGAACTCACCGTGGCCTTCGTTTTGACAGGTTATGGCTTCCGTAACTCTAAACGAACCAGAAGTTATGGCCGTCTGAATAATCGATATGTACAGGGTGCAACATCCACGGTGCAAGGTGCAACATCCGTCCGAAATGGCGAAACAGTGTCGTACGACTTTTAGAAATGCGTGCATGGATTTGATACAGAACAGTACCATGGTGTACCACTCTCCAGCGATGGTAAATCGAAGGCGTGGCACGGCAATCCCGTTTTACCGTAAAAATCCGGTGTCGAAAAAACGAAGGGTAAAAAATTTACGAGACCCGATTGAGATTCGGGTTGTCCTTTTCGGGCATTAAACTATCCATTGACGGCTGAAAGCTGCCAAAGCCGTAGAACTCACCTTGGCCTACGTTTTGACAGGTTATGGCTCCCGTAACTCTAAACGAGCCAGAAGTTATGGCCGTCCGAATAATCGATATCTACATGGTGCAACATCCGCGGTGCAAGGTGCAACATCCGTCCGAAATGGCGAAACAGTGGCGTACGACTTTTAGAAATGCATGCATGGATTTGAAACGGAACAGTACCATGGTGCACCACTATCCAGCGTTGGTAAATCGAAGGCGTGGCACGGTAATCCCGTTTTACCGTAAAAATCCGGTGTCGAAAAAACGAAGGGTAAAAAACTTACGAGACCCGATTGAGATTCGGGTTGTCCTTTTCGGGCATTAATCTATCCGTTGACGGCTGAAAGCTATCAAAGCGGTAGAACTCATCGTGGTCTTCGTTTTGACAGGTTATGGCTCCCGTAACTCTAAACGAGCCAGAAGTTATGGCCGTCCGAATAATCGATATCTACATGGTGCAACATCCGCGGTGCAAGGTGCAACATCCGTCCGAAATGGCGAAACAGTGGCGTACGACTTTTAGAAATGCGTGCATGGATTTGAAACGGAATAGTACCATGGTGCACCACTCTCCAGCGATGGTAAATCGAAGGCGTGGCACGGTAATCCCGTTTTACCGTAAAAATCCGATGTCGAAAAACCGAAGGGTAAAAAACTTACGAGACCCGATTGAGATTCGGGTTGTCCTTTTCGGGCATTAATCTATCCGTTGGCGACTGAAAGCTATCAAAGCTGTAGAACTCACCGTGGCCTTCGTTTTGACAGGTTATGGCTCCCGTAACTCTAAACGAGCCAGAAGTTATGGCCGTCCCAATAATCGATATGTATAGGGTGCAACATCCGCGGTGCAAGGTGCAACATCCGTCCGAAATGGCGAAACAGTGTCGTACGACTTTTACAAATGCGTGCATGGATTTGAAACGGAACACCACCATGGTGCACCACTCTCCAGCGATGGTAAATAGAAGACGAGCCACGTAATCCAGTTTTACCGTTAAAATCCGGGTGTCGAAAAAACGAAGGGTAAAAAACTTACGAGACCCGATTGAGATTCGGGTTGTCCTTTTCGGGCATTAATCTATCCGCTGACGGCTGAAAGCTGCCAAAGCCGTAGAACTCACCGTGGCCTTCGTTTTGACAAGTTATGGCTCCCGTAACTCTAAACGAGCCAGAAGTTATGGCCGTCCGAATAATCAATATCTACAGGGTGCAACATCCGCGGTGCAAGGTGCTACATCCGTCCAAAATGGCGAAACAGTGTCGTACGACTTTTAGAAATGCGTGCATGGATTTGAAACGGAACAGTACCATGGTGCACCACTCTCCAGCGATTGTAAATCGAAGACGGGCCACGGTAATCCCGTTTTACCGTAAAAATCCGGTGTCGAAAAAGCGAAGGGAAAAAAACTTACGAGACCCGATTGAGATTCGGGTTGTCCTTTTTGGGCATTACTCTATCCGTTGATAGCTGAAAGCTGTCAAAGCCGTAGAACTCACCTTGGCCTTCGTTTTGACAGGTTATGCCTCTCGTAACTCTAAACGAGCCAGAAGTTATGGCCGTCCGAAAAGTCGATATCTACAGGGCGCAACATCCGCGGTGCAAGGTGCAACATCCGTCCGAAATGGCGAAACTGTGTCGTACGACTTTTAGAAAAGCGTGTATGGATTTGAAATGGAACAGTACCATGGTGCACACACTCTCCAGCGATGGTAAATCGAAGGCGTGGCACGGTAATCCCGTTTTACCGTAAAAATCCGATGTCGAAAAACCGAAGGGTAAAAAACTTACGAGACCCGATTGAGATTCGGGTTGTCCTTTTCGGGCATTAATCTATCCGTTGACGACTGAAAGCTATCAAAGCCGTAGAACTCACTATGACCTTCGCTTTGACAGGTTATGGCTCCCGTAACTCTAAACGAGCCAGAAGTTATGGCCGTCCGAATAATCGATATCTACAGGGTGCGACATCCGTTCGAAATGGCGAAACACTGTCGTACGACTTTTAAAAATGCGTGCATGGATTTTAAATGGAACAGTGCCATAGTGCACCACTCTCCAGCGATGGTAAATCGATGACGAGCCACGGTAATCCCGTTAAAATCCGGCATCGAAAAAACGAAGGGTAAAAAACTTACGAGACCCGATTGAGATTCGGGTTGTCCGTTTTGGGCATTAATCTATCTGTTGACGGATGAAAGCTGTCAAAGTCGTAGAACTCACCGTGGCCTTCGTATTGATAGGTTATGGCTCCCGTAACTCTAAACGAGCCAGAAGTTATGACCGTCCGAATGATCGATATCTATAGGGTGCAACATCCGCGGTGCAAGGTGCAACATCCGTCCGAAATGGCGAAACAGTGCCGTATGACTTTTAGAAATGCGTGCATGGATTTGAAACGGAACAGTACCATGGTGCACCACTCTCCAGCGATGGTAAATCGAAGACGAGGCACGGTAATCCCGTTTTACCGTAAAAATCCACGTGTCGAAAAAACGAAGGGTAAAAAACTTACGAGACCCGATTGAGATTCGGGTTGTCCTTTTTGGGCATTAATCTATCCGTTGATGGCTGAAAACGGTCAAAGCTATAGAACTCACCGTAGCCTTCGTTTTGACAGGTTATTGCTCCCATAACTCTAAACGAGCCAGAAGTTATGGTCGTCCGAATAATCGATATCTACAAGGTGCAACATCCGCGGTGCAAGGTGCAACATCCGTCCGAAATGGCGAAACAGTTTTGTACGACTTTTAGAAATGCATGCATGGATTTGAAACGGAATAGTACCATGGTGCACCACTCTCCAGCGATGGTAAATCGAAGACGAGCCACGGTAATCCCGTTTTACCGTAAAAATCCGGTGTCGAAAAAACGAAGGGTAAAAAACTTACGAGACCCGATTGAGATTCGGGTTGTCCTTTTCGGGCATTAATCTATCCGTTGACGGCTGAAAGCTGCCAAAGCCGTAGAACTCACTGTGGCCTTCGTTTTGACAAGTTATGGCTCCCGTAACTCTAAACGAGCCAGAAGTTATGGCCGTCCGAATAATCAATATCTACAGGGTGCAACATCCGCGGTGCAAGGTGCTACATCCGTCCAAAATGGCGAAACAGTGCCGTACGACTTTTAGAAATGCGTGCATGGATTTGAAACGGAACAGTACCATGGTGCACCACTCTCCAGCGATTGTAAATCGAAGACGGGCCACGGTAATCCCGTTTTACCGTAAAAATCCGGTGTCGAAAAAGCGAAGGGAAAAAAACTTACGAGACCCGATTGAGATTCGGGTTGTCCTTTTCGGGCATTACTCTATCCGTTGACGGCTGAAAGCTGTCAAAGCCGTAGAACTCACCTTGGCCTTCGTTTTGACAGGTTATGCCTCCCGTAACTCTAAACGAGCCAGAAGTTATGGCCGTCCGAAAAATCGATATCTACAGGGCGCAACATCCGCGGTGCAAGGTGCAACATCCGTCCGAAATGGCGAAACCGTGTCGTACGACTTTTAGAAATGCGTGTATGGATTTGAAATGGAACAGTACCATGGTGCACACACTCTCCAGCGATGGTAAATCGAAGACGAGCCACAGTAATCCCGTTTTACCGTTAAAATCCGGTGTCGAAAAAACGAAGGGTAAAAAACTTACGAGACCCGATTGAGATTCGGGTTGTCCTTTTTGGGCATTAATCTATCCGTTGATGGCTGAAAGCTGTCAATGCTGTAGAACTCACTGTGGCCTTCGTTTTGGCAGGTTATGGCTCCAGTAACTCTAAACGAGCCAGAAGTTATGACCGTCCGAATAATCGATTTCTACAGGGTGCAACATCCGCGGTGCAAGGTGCAACATCCGTCCGAAATGGCAAAACAGTGCCGTACGACTTTTAGAAATGCGTGCATGGATTTGAAACGTAATAGTACCATGGTGCACCACTCTCCAACGATGGTAAATCGAAGACGAGGCAAGGTAATCCCGTTTTACCGTAAAAATCCGGTGTCGGAAAAACGAAGGGTACAAAACTCACGAGACCCGATTGAGATTCGAGTTGTCCTTTTTGGGCATTAATCTATCCGTTGACGGCTGAAAGCTATCAAATCCGTAGAACTCACCGTGGCCTCCGTTTTGACAGGTTATGGCTCCTGTAACTCTAAATGAGCCAGAAGTTATGGCCGTCCGAATAATCGATATCTACATGGTGCAACATCCACGGTGCAAGGTGCAAAATCCGTCCGAAATGGCGAAACAGTTGCGTACGACTTATAGAAACGCGTGCATGGATTTGAAACGGAACAATACCATGGTGCACCACTCTCTAGCGATGGTAAATCGAAGGCGTGGCACGGTAATCCCCTTTTACCGTAAAAATTCGGTGTCGAAAAAACGAAGGGAAAAAAACTTACGAGACCCGATTGAGATTCGGGTTGCCCTTTTCGGGCATTAATCTATCCGTTGACGGCTGAAAGCTATCAAATCCGTAGAACTCACCGTGGCCTTCGTTTTGACAGGTTATGGCTCCCGTAACTATATACGAACAAAAAGTTATGGCCGTCCGAATAATCGATATGCACAGGATGCAACATCCGCGGTGCAAGGTGCAACATCCGTCCGAAATGGCGAAACAGTGTCGTACGACTTTTAGAAATGCGTGCAAGGATTTGAAACGGAACAGTACCATGGTGCACCACTCTCCAGCGATGGTAAATCGAAGGCGTGGCATGGTAATCCCGTTTTACCATAAAAATCCGGTGTCGAAAAAACGAAGGGTAAAAAACTTACGAGACCCGATTGAGATTCGGGTTGTCCTTTTCGGGCATTAATCTATCCGTTGACGGCTGAAAGCTGTCAAAGCCGTAGAACTCACCGTGGCCTTCATTTTGACAGGTTATGGCTCGCGTAACTCTAAACGAACCAGAATTATGGCCGTCTGAATAATCGATATGTACAGGGTGCAACATCCGCGGTGCAAGGTGCAACATCCGTCCGAAATGGCGAAACAGTGTCGTACGAGTTTTAGAAATGCGTGCATGGATTTGATACAGAACAATACCATGGTGTACCACTCTCCAGCGATGGTAAATCGAAGGCGTGGCACGGCAATCCCGTTTTACCGTAAAAATCCGGTGTCGAAAAAACGAAGGGTAAAAAATTTACGAGACCCGATTGAGATTCGGTTGTCCTTTTCGGGCATTAAACTATCCATTGACGGCTGAAAGCTGTCAAAGCCGTAGAACTCACCTTGGCCTACGTTTTGACAGGTCATGGTTCCCGTAACTCTAAACGAGCAAGAAGTTATGGCCGTCCGAATAATCGATATCTACATGGTGCAACATCCGCGGTGCAAGGTGCAACATCCGCGGTGCAAGGTGCAACATCCGTCCGAAATGGCGAAACAGTGGCGTACGACTTTTAGAAATGCATGCATGGTTTTGAAACGGAACAGTACCATGGTGCACCACTCTCCATCGATGGTAAATCGAAGGCGTGGCACGGTAATCCTGTTTTACCGTAAAAATCCGGTGTCGAAAAAACGATATGTACAGGGTAATCCCGTTTTACCGTAAAAATCCGGTGTTGAAAAATCCGGTGTCGAAAAAACGAAGGGTAAAAAATTTACGAGACCCGATTGAGATTCGGGTTGTCCTTTTCGGGCATTAAACTATCCATTGACGGCTGAAAGCTGTCAAAGCAGTAGAACTCACCTTGGCCTTCGTTTTGACAGGTTATGGCTCCCGTAACTCTAAACGAGCCAGAAGTTATGGCCGTCCGAATAATCGATATGTACAGGGTGCGTCATCCGCGGTGCATGGTTCAACATCCGTCCGAAATGGCGAAACAGTGTCGTACGACTTTTAGAAATGCGTGCATGGATTTGAAACGGAACAGTACCATGGTGCACCACTCTCCAGCGATGGTAAATAGAAGACGAGCCACGGTAATCCTGTTTTACCGTTAAAATCCGGTGTCGAAAAAACGAAGGGTTAAAAAACTTACGAGACCCGTTTGAGATTCGGGTTGTCCTTTTCGGGAATTAATCTATCCGTTGACGGCTGAAAGCTGTCAAAGCCGTAGAACTCACCGTGGCCTTTGTTTTGACAGGTTATGGCTCCCGTAACTCTAAACGAGCCAGAAGTTATGGCCGTCCGAATAATCGATATCTACATGGTGCAACATCCGCGGTGCAAGGTGCAACATCGGTCCGAAATTGCGAAACAGTGTCGTACGACTTTTAGAAATGCGTGCATGGATTTGAAACGGAACAGTACCATGGTGCACCACTCTCCAGCGATGGTAAATCGAAGGCATGGCACGGTAATCCCGTTTTACCGTAAAAATCCGGTGTCGAAAAAAAGAAGGGTTAAAAAACTTGCGAGACCCGACTGAGATTCGGGTTGTCCTTTTCGGGCATTAATCTATCCGTTGAAGGTTGAAAGCTGTCAAAGCCGTAGAACTCACCGTGGCCTTTGTTTTGACAGGTTATGGCTCCCGTAACTCTAAACGAGCCAGAAGTTATGGCCGTCCGAATAATCGATATCTACATGGTGCAACATCTGCGGTGCAAGGTGCAACATCCGTCCGAAATGGCGAAACAGTGGCCTACGACTTTTAGAAATGCGTGCATGGATTTGAAATGGAACAGTACCATGGTGCACCACTCTCCATCGACGGTAAATCGAAGGCGTGGCACGGTAATCCCGTTTTACCGTAAAAATTCGGTGTCGAAAAAACGAAGAGTAAAAATCTTCCAAGACCCGATTGAGATTCGGGTTGTCCTTTTCGGGCATTAATCTATCCGTTGATGGCTGAAAGCTGTCAAAGCCGTAGAACTCACCTTGGCCTTCGTTTTGACAGGTTATGGCTCCCGTAACTCTAAACGAGCCAGAAGTTATGGCCGTCCGAATAATCGATATCTACAGGGTGCAACATCCGCGATGCAAGGTGCAACATCCGTCCGAAATGGCGAAACAGTATCGTACGACTTTTAGAAATGCGTGCATGGATTTGAAACAGAACAGTACCATGGTGCACCACTCTCCAGCGATGGTAAATAGAAGACGAGCCACGGTAATCCTGTTCTACCGTTAAAATCCGGTGTCGAAAAAACGAAGGGTTAAAAACTTACGAGACCCGATTGAGATTCGGGTTGTCCTTTTCGGGCATTAATCTATCCGTTGACGGCTGAAAGCTGTCAAAGCCGTAGAACTCACCGTGGCCTTTGTTTTGACAGGTTACGGCTCCCGTAACTCTAAACGAGCCAGAAGTTATGGCCGTCCGAATAATCGATATCTACATGGTGCAACATCCGCGGTGCAAGGTGCAACATCCGTCCGAAATGGCGAAACATTGTCGTACGACTTTTAGAAATGCGTGCATGGATTTGAAACGGAACAGTACCATGGTGCACCACTCTCCAGCGATGGTAAATAGAAGACGAGCCACGGTAATCCTGTTTTACCGTTAAAATCCGGTGTCGAAAAAACGAAGGGTTAAAAAACTTACGAGACCCGATTGAGATTCGGGTCGTCCTTTTCGGGCATTAATCTTTCCGTTGACGGCTGAAAGCTGTCAAAGCCGTAGAACTCACCGTGGCCTTTGTTTTGACAGGTTATGGCTCCCGTAACTCTAAACGAGCCAGAAGTTATGGCCGTCCGAATAATCGATATCTACATGGTGCAACATCTGCGGTGCAAGGTGCAACATCCGTCCGAAATGGCAAAAAAGTGGCGTACGACTTTTAGAAATGCGTGCATCGATTTGAAACGGAACAGTACCATGGTGCACCACTCTCTAGCTATGGTAAATCGAAGGCATGGCACGGTAATCCCGTTTTACCGTAAAAATCCGGTGTCGAAAAAACGAAGGGTAAAAAACTTACGAGACCCGATTGAGATTCGGGTTGTCCTTTTCGGGCATTAATCTACCCGTTGACGGCTGAAAGCTGTCAAATCCGTAGAACTCACCGTGGCCTTCATTTTGACAGATTATGGCTCCCGTAACTCTAAACGAGCAAAAAGTTATGGTCGTCCGAATAATCGATATGTACAGGGTGCAACATCCGCGGTGCAAGGTGCAACATCCGTCCGAAATGGCGAAACAGTGTCGTACGACTTTTAGAAATGCGTGCAAGGATTTGAAACGGAATAGTACCATGGTGCACCACTCTCCAGCGATGGTAAATCGAAGGCGTGGCACGGTAATCCCGTTTTACCGTAGAAATCCGGTGTCGAAAAAACGAGGGGTAAAAAACTTACGAGACCCGATTGAGATTCGGGTTGTCCTTTTCGGGCATTAATCTATCCTTTGACGGCTGAAAGCTGTCAAAGCCGTAGAACTCATCGTGGCCTTCGTTTTGACAGGTTATGGCTCCCGTAACTATAAACAAGCCAAAAGTTATGGTCGTCCGAATAATCGATATCTACATGGTGCAACATCCGCGGTGCAAGGTGCAACATCCGTCCGAAATGGCGAAACAGTGCCGTACGACTTTTAGAAATGCGTGCATGGATTTGAAACGGAACAATACCATGGTGCACCACTCTCTTGCGATGGTAAATCGAAGGTGAGCCACGGCAATCCCATTTTACCGTAAAAATCCGGTGTCGAAAAAATGAAGGGTAAAAAACTTACGAAACCCGATTGAGATTCGGTTGTCTTTTTCAGGCATTAATCGATCCGTTGACGGCTGAAAGCTGTAAAAGCCGTAGAACTCACCGTGGCCTTTGTTTTGACAGGTAATGGCTCCCGTTACTCTAAACGAACCAGAAGTTATGGTCGTCCGAATAATCGATATGTACAGGGTGCAACATCCGCGGTGCAAGGTGCAACATCCGTCCGAAATGGCAAAACAGTGTCGTACGACTTTTAGAGATGCGTGCATGGATTTGAAATGGAACAGTATCATGGTGCACCACTTTCCAGCGATGGTAAAGCGAAGGCGTGGCACGATAATCCCGTTTTACCGTAAAAATCCGGTGTCGATAAAACGAAGGGTAAAAACCTTACGAGACCCGATTGAGATTCGGGTTGTTCTTTTCGGGCATTAATCTATCCGTTGACAGCTGAAAGCTGTCAAAGCCGTAGAAATCACCTTGGCCTTCGTTTTGACAGGTTATGGCTCCCGTAACTTTAAACGAGTCAGAAGTTATGGCCGTCCGAATAATCGATATCTACATGGTGCAACATCCGCGGTGCAAGGTGCAACATCCGTCCGAAATGGCGAAACAGTGGCGTACGACTTTTAGAAATGCGTGCATGGATTTGATACGGAACAGTACCATGATGCACCACTCTCTAGCGATGGTAAATCGAAGGCGTGGCACGGTAATCCCGTTTTACCGTAAAAATCCGGTGTCGAAAAAACGAAGGGTTAAAAAACTTACGAGACTCGATTGAGATTTGGGTTGTCGTTTTCGGGAATTAATCTATCCGTTGACGGTCGAAAGCTGTCAAAGCCGTAGAACTCACCGTGGCCTTCGTTTTGACAGGTTATGGCTCCCGTAACTCTAAACGAGCCAGAAGTTATGGCCGTCCGAATAATCGATATCTACAGGGTGCAACATCCGCGGTGCAAGGTGCAACATCCGTCCGAAATGGCGAAACAGTGGCGTACGACTTTTAGAAATTCGTGCATGGATTTGAAACGGAACAGTACCATGGTACACCACTCTCCAGCGATGGTAAATCGAAGGCGTGGCACGGTAATCCCGATTTACCGTAAAAATCCGGTGTCGAAAAAACGAAGGGTAAAAAACTTACGAGACCCGATAAAGATTCGGGTTGTCCTTTTTGGGCATTAATCTATCCGTTGACGGCTGAAAGCTATCAAAGCCGTAGAACTCACCTTGGCGTTCGTTTTGATAGGTTATGGCTTCCGTAACTCTAAACGAGCCAGAAGTTATGGCCGTCCGAATAATTGATATCTACATGGTGCAACATCTGCGGTGCAAGGTGCAACATCCGTCCGAAATGGCAAAAAAGTGGCGTACGACTCTTAGAAATGCGTGCATGGATTTGAAACGGAACAGTACCATGGTGCACCACTCTCTAGCTATGGTAAATCGAAGGCATGGCACGGTAATCCCGTTTTACCGTAAAAATCCGGTGTCGAAAAAATGAAGGGTAAAAAACTTACGAGACCCGATTGAGATTCGGGTTGTCCTTTTCGGGCATTAATCTATCCGTTGACGGCTGAAAGCTGTCAAATCCGTAGAACTCACCGTGGCCTTCATTTTGACAGGTTATGGCTACCGTAACTCTAAACGAGCAAAAAGTTATGGCCGTCCGAATAATCGATATGTACAGGGTGCAACATCCGCGGTGCAAGGTGCAACATCCGTCCGAAATGGCGAAACGGTGTCGTAGGACTTTTAGAAATGTGTGCAAGGATTTGAAACGGAACAGTACCATGGTGCACCACTCTCCAGCGATGGTAAATCGAAGGCGTGGCACGGTAATCCCGTTTTACCGTAGAAATCCGGTGTCGAAAAAACGAGGGGTAAAAAACTTACGAGACCCGATTGAGATTCGGGTTGTCCTTTTCGGGCATTAATCTATCCTTTGACGGCTGAAAGCTGTCAAAGCCGTAAAACTCATCGTGGCCTTCGTTTTGACAGGTTATGGCTCCCGTAACTCTAAACAAGCCAGAAGTTATGGTCGTCCGAATAATCGATATCTACATGGTGCAACATCCGCGGTGCAAGGTGCAACATCCGTCCGAAATGGCGAAACAGTGCCGTATGACTTTTATAAATGCGTGCATGGATTTGAAACAGAACGGTACCATGATGCACCACTCTCCAGCGATGGTAAATCGAAGGTGAGCCACGGTAATTATGTTTAACCGTTAAAATCCGGTGTCGAAAAAACGAGGGGTAAAAAACTTACGAGACCCGATTGAGATTCGGGTTATCCTTTTCGGGCATTAATCTATCCGTTGACGGCTGAAAGCTGTCAAATCCGTAGAACTAACCGTGGCCTTCATTTTGACAGGTTTTGGCTCCCGTAACTCTAAACGAGCAAAAAGTTATGGCCGTCCGAATAATCGATATGTACAGGGTGCAACATCGGCGGTGCAAGGTGCAACATCCGTCCGAAATGGCGAAACAGTGTCGTACGACCTTTAGAAATGCGTGCAAGGATTTGAAACGGAACAGTACCATGGTGCACCACTCTCCAGCGATGGTAAATCGAAGGCGTGGCACGGTAATCCCGTTTTACCGTAGAAATCCGGTGTCGAAAAAACGAGGGGTAAAAAACTTACGAGACCCGATTGAGATTCGGGTTGTCCTTTTCGGGCATTAATCTATCCTTTGACGGCTGAAAGCTGTCAAAGCCGTAGAACTCATCGTGGCCTTTGTTTTGACAGGTTATGGCTCCCGTAACTCTAAACAAGCCAGAAGTTATAGTCGTCCGAATAAACGATATCTACATGGTGCAACATCCGCGGTGCAAGGTGCAACATCCGTCCGAAATGGCGAAATAGTGGCGTACGACTTTTAGAAATGCGTGCAAGGATTTGAAACGGAACAGTACCATGGTGCACCACTCTCCAGCGATGGTAAATCAAAGGCGTGGCATGGTAATCCCGTTTTACCGTAGAAATCTGGTGTCGAAAAAACGAGGGGTAAAAAACTTACGAGACCCGATTGAGATTCGGGTTGTCCTTTTCGGGCATTAATCTATCCTTTGACGGCTGAAAGCTGTCAAAGCCGTAGAACTCATCGTGGCCTTCGTTTTGACAGGTTATGGATCCCGTAACTCTAAACAAGCCAGAAGTTATGGCCGTCCGAATAATCGATATATACAGGGTGCAACATCCGCGGTGCAAGGTGCGACTTCCGTCCGAAATGGCGAAACAGTGGCATACGACTTTTAGAAATGCATGCATGGATTTGAAATGGAACAGTACCATGGTGCACCACTCTCCAGCGATGGTAAATCGAAGTGGACGCACGGTAATGCTGTTTTACCGTAAAAATCCGGTGTCGAAAAAACGAAGGGTAAAAAACTTACGAGACCCGATTGAGATTCGGGTTGTCCTTTTTGGGCATTAATCTATCCGTTGACGGCTCAAAGCTATCATATCCATAGAACTCACCATGGCCTTCGTTTTGACAGGTTATGGCTCCTGTAACTCTAAACGAGTGAGAAGTTATGGCCGTCCGAATAATCAATATCTACATGGTGCAACATCTGCGGTGCAAGGTGCTAAATCCGTCCGAAATGGCGACACAGTGGCATACAACTTTTAGAAATGTGTGCATGGATTTGAAACGGAACAGTACCATGGTGCACCACTCTCTAGCGATGGTAAATCGAAGGCGTGGCACGGCAATCCCATTTTACCGTAAAAATCCGGTGTCGAAAAAACGAAGGGTAAAAAACTTACGAGACCCGATTGAGATTCAGTTGTCTTTTTCGGGCATTAGTCTATCCGTTGACGGCTGAAAGCTGTAAAAGCCGTAGAACTCACCGTGGCCTTTGTTTTGACAGGTTATGGATCTCGTTACTCTAAACGAACGAGAAGTTATGGTCGTCCGAATAATCGATATGTACAGGGTGCAACATCCGCGGTGCAAGGTGCAACATCCGTCCGAAATGGCAAAACAGTGTCGTACGACTTTTAGAGATGCGTGCATGGATTTGAAACGGAACAGTACCATGGTGCACCACTTTCCAGCGAGGTAAAGCGAAGGCGTGGCACGATAATCGCGTTTTACCGTAAAAATCCGGTGTCGAAAAAACGAAGGGTAAAAACCTTACGAGACCCGATTGAGATTCGGGTTGTTCTTTTCGGGCATTAATCTATCCGTTGACAGCTGAAAGCTGTCAAAGCCGTAGAACTCACCTTGGCCTTCGTATTGACAGGTTATGGCTCCCGTAACTTTAAACGAGCCAGAAGTTATGGCCGTCCGAATAATCGATATCTACATGGTGCAACATCCGCGGTGCAAGGCGCAACATCCATCCGAAATGGCGAAACAGTGGCGTACGACTTTTAGAAATGCGTGCATGGATTTGATACGGAACAGTACCATGGTGCACCACCCTCTAGCGATGGTAAATCGAAGGCGTGGCACGGTAATCCTGTTTTACCGTAAAAATCCGGTGTCGAAAAAACGAAGGGTTAAAAAACTTACGAGACCCGATTGAGATTTGGGTTGTCGTTTTCGGGAATTAATCTATCCGTTGACGGTCGAAAGCTGTCAAAGCCGTAGAACTCACCGTGACCTTCGTTTTGACAGGTTATGGCTCCCGTAACTCTAAACGAGCCAGAAGTTATGGCCGTCCGAATAATCGATATCTACAGGGTGCAACATCCGCGGTGCAAGGTGCAACATCCGTCCGAAACGGAGAAACAGTGGCGTACGACTTTTTGAAATTCGTGCATGGATTTGAAACGGAACAGTACCATGGTGCACCACTCTCCAGTGATGGGAAATCAAAGGCGTGGCACGGTAATCCCGATTTACCGTAAAAATCCGGTGTCGAAAAAACGAAGGGTAAAAAACTTACGAGACCCGATAAAGATTCGGGTTGTCCTTTTCGGGCATTAATCTATCCGTTGACGGCTGAAAGCTGTCAAAGCCGTAGAACTCACCTTGGCCTTCATTTTGACAGGTTATGGCTCCCGTAACTCTAAACGAGCCAGAAGTTATGGCCGTCCGAATAATCGATATCTACATGGTGCAACATCTGCGGTGCAAGGTGCAACATCCGTCCAAAATGGCAAAAAAGTGGCGTACGACTTTTAGAAATGCGTGCATGGATTTGAAACGGAACAGTACCATGGTACACCACTCTCTAGCTATGGTAAATCGAAGGCATGGCACGGTAATCCCGTTTTACCGTAAAAATCCGGTGTCGAAAAAACGAAGGGTAAAAAACTTACGAGACCCGATTGTGATTCGGGTTGTCCTTTTCGGGCATTAATCTATCCATTGACGGCTGAAAGCTGTCAAATCCGTAGAACTCACCGTGGCCTTCATATTGACAGGTTATGGCTCCCGTAACTCTAAACGAGCAAAAGGTTATGGCCGTCCGAATAATCGATATGTACAGGGTGCAACATCCGCGGTGCAAGGTGCAACATCCGTCTAAAATGGCAAAACGGTGTCGTACGACTTTTAGAAATGCGTGCAAGGATTTGAAACGGAACAGTACCATGGTGCACCACTCTCCAGCGATGGTAAATCGAAGGCGTGGCACGGTAATCCCGTTTTACCGTAGAAATCCGGTGTCGAAAAAACGAGGGGTAAAAAACTTACAAGACCCGATTGAGATTCGGGTTGTCCTTTTCGGGCATTAATCTATCTTTTGACGGCTGAAAGCAGTCAAAGCCGTAGAACTCACCGTGACCTTCGTTTTGACAGGTTATGGCTCCCGTAACTCTAAACAAGCCAGAAGTTATGGTCGTCCGAATAATCGATATCTACATGGTGCAACATCCGCGGTGCAAGGTGCAACATCCGTCCGAAATGGCAAAACAGTGCCGTATGACTTTTAGAAATGCGTGCATGGATTTGAAATGGAACGGTACCATGGTGCACCACTCTCCAGCGATGGTAAATCGAAGGTGAGCCACGGTAATTATGTTTTACCGTTAAAATCCGGTGTCGAAAAAACGAGGGGTAAAAAACTTACGAGACCCGATAGAGATTCGGGTGGTACTTTTCGGGCATTAATCTATCCGTTGACGGCTGCAAGCTGTCAAATCCGTAGAACTCACCGTGGCCTTCATTTTGACAGGTTATGGCTCCCGTAACTCTAAACGAGCAAAAAGTTGTGGCCGTCCGAATAATCGATATGTACAGGGTGCAACATCGGCGGTGCAAGGTGCAACATCCGTCCGAAATGGTGAAACAGTGTCGTACGACTTTTAGAAATGCGTGCAAGGATTTGAAACGGAACAGTACCATGGTGCACCACTCTCCAGCGATGGTAAATCAAAGGCGTGGCACGGTAATCCCGTTTTACCGTAGAAATCCGGTGTCGAAAAAACGAGGGGTAAAAAACTTACGAGACCCGATTGAGATTCGGGTTGTCCTTTTCGGGCATTAATCTATCCTTTGACGGCTGAAAGCTGTCAAAGCCGTAGAACTCATCGTGGCCTTCGTTTTGACAGGTTATGGCTCCCGTAACTCTAAACACGCCAGAAGTTATGGTCGTCCGAATAATCGATATCTACAGGGTGCAACATCCGCGGTGCAAGGTGCAATATCCGTCCGAAATGGCGAAACAGTGTCGTACGACTTTTAGAAATGCGTGCAAGGATTTGAAACGGAACAGTACCATGGTGCACCACTCTCCAGCGATGGCAAATCGAAGGCGTGGCACGGTAATCCCGTTTTACCGTAGAAATCCGGTGTCGAAAAAATGAGGGGTAAAAAACTTACGAGACCCGATTGAGATTCGGGTTGTCCTTTTCGGGCATTAATCTATCCGTTGACGGCTGAAAGCTGTCAAAGCCGTAAAACTCACCGTGGCCTTCGTTTTAACAAGTTATGGCTCCCGTAACTCTAAACGAGCCAGAAGTTATGGCCGTCCGAATAATCGATATATACAGGGTGCAACATCCGCGGTGCAAGGTGCAACTTCCGTCCGAAATGGCGAAACAGTGGCATACGACTTTTAGAAATGCGTGCATGGATTTTAAATGGAACAGTACCATGGTGCACCACTCTCCAGCGATTGTAAATCGAAGAGGAGGCACGGTAATCCCATTTTACCGTAAAAATCCGGTGTCGAAAAAACGAAGGGTAAAAAACTTACGAGACCCGATTGAGATTCGGGTTGTCCTTTTTGGGCATTAAACTATCTGTTGACGGCTAAAAGCTATCAAATCCGTAGAACTCTCCATGGCCTTCGTTTTGACAGGTTATGGCTCCTGTAACTCTAAACGAGCGAGAAGTTATGGCCGTCCGAATAATCGATATCTACATGGTGCAACATCCGTGGTGCAAGGTGCAAAATCCGTCTGAAATGGCGACACAGTGGCATACGATTTTTAGAAATGCGTGCATGGATTTGAAAAGGAACAGTACCATGGTGCACCACTCTCTAGTGATGGTAAATCGTAGGCGTGGCACGACAATCCCATTTTACCGTAAAAATCCGGTGTCGAAAAAACGAAGGGTAAAAAACTTACGAGACCCGATTGAGATTCGGTTGTCTTTTTTGGGCATTAATCTATCCGTTGACGGCTAAAAGCTGTAAAATCCGTAGAACTCACCGTGGCCTTTGTTTTGACAGGTTATGGCTCCCGTTACTCTAAACGAACCAGAAGTTATGGTCGTCCGAATAATCTATATGTACAGGGTGCAACATCCGCGGTGCAAGGTGCAACATCCGTCCGAAATGGCAAAACAGTGTCGTACGACTTTTAGAGATGCGTGCATGGATTTGAAACGGAACAGTACCATGGTGCACCGCTTTCCAGCGATGGTAAAGCGAAGGCGTGGCACGATAATCCCGTTTTACCGTAAAAATCCGGTGTCGAAAAAACGAAGGGTAAAAACCTTACGAGACCCGATTGAGATTCGGGTTGTTCTTTTCGGGCATTAATCTATCCGTTGACAGCTGAAAGCTGTCAAAGCCGTAGAACTCACCTTAGCCTTCGTTTTGACAGGGTATGGCTCCCGTAACTTTAAACGAGCCATAAGTTATGGCCGTCCGAATAATCGATATCTACATGGTGCAACATCCGCGGTGCAAGGTGCAACATCCGTCCGAAATGGCGAAACAGTGGCGTACGACTTTTAGAAATGCGTGCATGGATTTGATACGGAACAGTACCATGGTGCACCACTCTCTAGCGATGGTAAATCGAAGGCGTGGCACGGTAATCCCGTTTTACCGTAAAAATCCGGTGTCGAAAAAACGAAGGGTAAAAAACTTACGAGACCCGATTGAGATTCGGGTTGTCCTTTTCGGGCATTAATCTAACCGTTGACGGCTGAAAGCTGTAAAATCCGTAGAACTCACCGTGGCCTTCGTTTTGACAGGTTATGGCTCCCGTAACTCTGAACGAGCAAAAAGTTTTGGCCGTCCGAATAATCGATATGCACAGGGTGCAACATCCGCGGTGCAAGGTGCAACATCCGTCCGAAATGGCGAAACAGTGTCGTACGACTTTTAGAAATGCATGCAAGGATTTGAAACGGAACAGTACCTTGGTGCACCACTCTCCAGCGATGGTAAATCAAAGGCGTGGCACGGTAATCCCGTTTTACCGTAAAAATCCGGTGTCGAAAAAACAAAGGGTAAAAAACTTACGAGACCCGATTGAGATTCGGGTTGTCCTTTTCGGGCATTAATCTATCCGTTGACGGCTGAAAGCTGTCAAAGCCGTAGAACTCATCGTGTCCTTCGTTTTGACAGGTTATGGCTCCCGTAACTCTAAACGAGCCAGAAGTTATGGCCGTCCGAATAATCGATATCTACATGGTGCAACATCCGCGGTTCAAGGTGCAACATCCGTCCGAAATGGAGAAACAGTGGCGTACGACTTTTAGAAATGCGTGCATGGATTTGAAATGGAACAGTACCATGGTGCACCACTCTCCAGCGATGGTAAATCGAAGAGGAGGCACGATAATCCCGTTTTACCGTAAAAATCCGGTGTCGAAAAAACGAAGGGTAAAAAACTTACGAGACCCGATTGAGATTCGGGTTGTCCCTTTTGGGCATTAATCAATCCATTGACGGCTAAAAGCTATCAATTCCGTAGAACTCACCATGGCCTTCGTTTTGACAGGTTATGGCTCCTGTAACTCTAAACGAGCCAGAAGTTATGGCCGTCCGAATAATCGATATCTACAGGGTGCAACATCCGCGGTGCAAGGTGCAAAATCCGTCCAAAATGGAGAAACAGTTGCGTAAGACTTTTAGAAATGCGTGCATGGATTTGAAATGGAACAGTACCATGGTGCACCACTCTCCAGCGATGGTAAATCGAAGAGGAGGCACGGTAATCCCGTTTTACCGTAAAAATCCGGTGTCGAAAAAACGAAGGGTAAAAAACTTACGAGACCCGATTGAGATTCGGGTTGTCCTTTTTGGGCATTAATCTATCCGTTGACGGCTGAAAGCTATCAAATCCGTAGAACTCACCATGGCCTTCGTTTTGACAGGTTATGGCTCCTGTAACTCTGAACGAGCCAGAAGTTATGGCCGTCCGAATAATCGATATCTACAAGGTGCAACATCCGCGGTGCAAGGTGCAAAATCCGTCCGAAATGGCGAAACAGTGGCGTACGACTTTTAGAAATGCATGCATGGATTTGAAACGGAACAGTACCATGGTGCACCACTCTCTAGCAATGGTAAATCGAAGGCGTGGCACGGTAATCCCGTTAAATTCGGTGTTGAAAAAACGAAGGGTAAAAAACTTACGAGACCCGATTGAGATTCGGGTTGTCCTTTTCGGGCATTAATCTATCCGTTGATGGCTGAAAGATGTCAAAGCCGTAGAACTCACCGTGGCCTTCGTTTTGACAGGTTATGGCTCCCGTTACTCTAAACGAACCAGAAGTTATGGCCGTCCGAATAATCGATATGTACAGGGTGCAACATCCGCGGTGCAAGGTGCAACATCCGTCCGAAATGGCGAAACAGTGTCGTACGACTTTTAGAGATGCGTGCATAGATTTGAAAAGGAACAGTACCATTGTGCACCACTTTCCAGCGATGGTAAATCGAAGTCATGGCACGGAAATCCCGTTTTACCGTAAAAATCCGGTATCGAAAAAACGAAGGGTAAAAAACTTACGAGACCCGATTGAGATTCGGGTTGTTCTTTTCGGGCATTAATCTATCCGTTGACAGCTGATAGCTGTCAAAGCCGTAGAACACACCTTGCCCTTCGTTTTGACAAGTTATGGCTCCCGTAACTCTAAAGGAGCCAGAATTTATGGCCGTCCGAATAATAGATATCTACATGGTGCAACATCCGCGGTGCAAGGTGCAACATCCGTCCGAAATGGCGAAACAGTGGCGTACGACTTTTAGAAATGCATGCATGGATTTGAAACGGAACAGTACCATGGTGCACCACTCTCTAGAGATGGTAAATCGAAGGCGTGGCACGGTAATCCCGTTTTATCGTAAAAATCCGGTGTCGAAAAAACGAAGGTTAAAAAACTTACGAGACCCGATTGAGATTCGGGTTGTCCTTTTCGGGCATTAATCTATCCGTTGAAGGCTGAAAGCTGTCAAAGCCGTGGAACTCACCGTGGCCTTCGTTTTGATAGGTTATGCCTCCCGTAACTCTAAACGAGCCAGAAGTTATGGCCGTCCGAATAATCGATATGTACATGGTGCAACATCCGTGGTGCAAGGTTCAACATCCGTCCGAAATGGCGAAACAGTGGCGTACGACTTTTAGAAATGCGTGCATGGATTTGAAACGGAACAGTACCATGGTGCACCACTCTCCAGCGATGGTAAATCGAAGGCGTGGCACGGTAATCCCGTTTTACCGTAAAAATCTGGTGTCGAAAAAACGAAGGGTAAAAAACTTACGAGACCCGATTGAGATTCGGGTTGTCCTTTTCGGGCATTAATCTATCCGTTGACGGCCGAAAGCTTTCAAAGCCGTAGAAATCATCGTGGCCTTCGTTTTGACTGGTTATGGCTCCCGTAACTCTAAACGAGCCAGAAGTTATGGCCGTCCGAATAATCGATATCTACATGGTGCAACATCCGCGGTGCAAGGTGCAACATCCGTCCGAAATGGCGAAACAGTGGCGTACGACTTTTAGAAATCTGCGCATGGATTTGAAACGGAACAGTACCATGGTGCACCACTCTCCTGCGATGGTAAATTGAAGGCGTGGCACGGTAATCCCGTTTTATCGTAAAAATCCGGTGTCGAAAAAACGAAGGGTAAAAAACTTACAAGACCCGATTGAGATTCGGGTTGTCCTTTTCGGGCATTAATCTATCCGTCGACGGCTGAAAGCTGTCAAAGCCATAGAACTCAACGTGGCCTTCGTTTTGACAAGTTATGGCTTCCGTAAATCTAAACGAGCCAGAAGTTATGGCCGTCCGAATAATCGATATCTACATGGTGCAACATCTGCGGTGCAAGGTGCAACATCCGTCCAAAATGGCAAAAAAGTGGCGTACGACTTTTAGAAATGCGTGCATGGATTTGAAACGGAACAGTACCATGGTACACCACTCTCTAGCTATGGTAAATCGAAGGCATGGCACGGTAATCCCGTTTTACCGTAAAAATCCGGTGTCGAAAAAACGAAGGGTAAAAAACTTACGAGACCCGATTGTGATTCGGGTTGTCCTTTTCGGGCATTAATCTATCCATTGACGGCTGAAAGCTGTCAAATCCGTAGAACTCACCGTGGCCTTCATATTGACAGGTTATGGCTCCCGTAACTCTAAACGAGCAAAAGGTTATGGCCGTCCGAATAATCGATATGTACAGGGTGCAACATCCGCGGTGCAAGGTGCAACATCCATCTAAAATGGCAAAACGGTGTCGTACGACTTTTAGAAATGCGTGCAAGGATTTGAAACGGAACAGTACCATGGTGCACCACTCTCCAGCGATGGTAAATCGAAGGCGTGGCACGGTAATCCCGTTTTACCGTAGAAATCCGGTGTCGAAAAAACGAGGGGTAAAAAACTTACAAGACCCGATTGAGATTCGGGTTGTCCTTTTCGGGCATTAATCTATCCTTTGACGGCTGAAAGCAGTCAAAGCCGTAGAACTCACCGTGGCCTTCGTTTTGACAGGTTATGGCTCCCGTAACTCTAAACAAGCCAGAAGTTATGGTCGTCCGAATAATCGATATCTACATGGTGCAACATCCGCGGTGCAAGGTGCAACATCCGTCCGAAATGGCGAAACAGTGCCGTATGACTTTTAGAAATGCGTGCATGGATTTGAAACGGAACGGTACCATGGTGCACCACTCTCCAGCGATGGTAAATCGAAGGTGAGCCACGGTAATTATGTTTTACCGTTAAAATCCGGTGTCGAAAAAACGAGGGGTAAAAAACTTACGAGACCCGATAGAGATTCGGGTGGTCCTTTTCGGGCATTAATCTATCCGTTGACGGCTGCAAGCTGTCAAATCCGTAGAACTCACCGTGGCCTTCATTTTGACAGGTTATGGCTCCCGTAACTCTAAACGAGCAAAAAGTTGTGGCCGTCCGAATAATCGATATGTACAGGGTGCAACATCGGCGGTGCAAGGTGCAACATCCGTCCGAAATGGTGAAACAGTGTCGTACGACTTTTAGAAATGCGTGCAAGGATTTGAAACGGAACAGTACCATGGTGCACCACTCTCCAGCGATGGTAAATCAAAGGCGTGGCACGGTAATCCCGTTTTACCGTAGAAATCCGGTGTCGAAAAAACGAGGGGTAAAAAACTTACGAGACCCGATTGAGATTCGGGTTGTCCTTTTCGGGCATTAATCTATCCTTTGACGGCTGAAAGCTGTCAAAGCCGTAGAACTCATCGTGGCCTTCGTTTTGACAGGTTATGGCTCCCGTAACTCTAAACACGCCAGAAGTTATGGTCGTCCGAATAATCGATATCTACAGGGTGCAACATCCGCGGTGCAAGGTGCAATATCCGTCCGAAATGGCGAAACAGTGTCGTACGACTTTTAGAAATGCGTGCAAGGATTTGAAACGGAACAGTACCATGGTGCACCACTCTCCAGCGATGGTAAATCGAAGGCGTGGCACGGTAATCCCGTTTTACCGTAGAAATCCGGTGTCGAAAAAATGAGGGGTAAAAAACTTACGAGACCCGATTGAGATTCGGGTTGTCCTTTTCGGGCATTAATCTATCCGTTGACGGCTGAAAGCTGTCAAAGCCGTAAAACTCACCGTGGCCTTCGTTTTAACAAGTTATGGCTCCCGTAACTCTAAACGAGCCAGAAGTTATGGCCGTCCGAATAATCGATATATACAGGGTGCAACATCCGCGGTGCAAGGTGCAACTTCCGTCCGAAATGGCGAAACAGTGGCATACGACTTTTAGAAATGCGTGCATGGATTTGAAATGGAACAGTACCATGGTGCACCACTCTCCAGCGATGGTAAATCGAAGAGGAGGCACGGTAATCCCGTTTTACCGTAAAAATCCGGTGTCGAAAAAACGAAGGGTAAAAAACTTACGAGACCCGATTGAGATTCGGGTTGTCCTTTTTGGGCATTAAACTATCTGTTGACGGCTAAAAGCTATCAAATCCGTAGAACTCTCCATGGCCTTCGTTTTGACAGGTTATGGCTCCTGTAACTCTAAACGAGCGAGAAGTTATGGCCGTCCGAATAATCGATATCTACATGGTGCAACATCCGTGGTGCAAGGTGCAAAATCCGTCTGAAATGGCGACACAGTGGCATACGATTTTTAGAAATGCGTGCATGGATTTGAAAAGGAACAGTACCATGGTGCACCACTCTCTAGTGATGGTAAATCGTAGGCGTGGCACGACAATCCCATTTTACCGTAAAAATCCGGTGTCGAAAAAACGAAGGGTAAAAAACTTACGAGACCCGATTGAGATTCGGTTGTCTTTTTTGGGCATTAATCTATCCGTTGACGGCTAAAAGCTGTAAAATCCGTAGAACTCACCGTGGCCTTTGTTTTGACAGGTTATGGCTCCCGTTACTCTAAACGAACCAGAAGTTATGGTCGTCCGAATAATCTATATGTACAGGGTACAACATCCGCGGTGCAAGGTGCAACATCCGTCCGAAATGGCAAAACAGTGTCGTACGACTTTTAGAGATGCGTGCATGGATTTGAAACGGAACAGTACCATGGTGCACCGCTTTCCAGCGATGGTAAAGCGAAGGCGTGGCACGATAATCCCGTTTTACCGTAAAAATCCGGTGTCGAAAAAACGAAGGGTAAAAACCTTACGAGACCCGATTGAGATTCGGGTTGTTCTTTTCGGGCATTAATCTATCCGTTGACAGCTGAAAGCTGTCAAAGCCGTAGAACTCACCTTAGCCTTCGTTTTGACAGGGTATGGCTCCCGTAACTTTAAACGAGCCAGAAGTTATGGCCGTCCGAATAATCGAAATCTACATGGTGCAACATCCGCGGTGCAAGGTGCAACATCCGTCCGAAATGGCGAAACAGTGGCGTACGACTTTTAGAAATGCGTGCATGGATTTGATACGGAACAGTACCATGGTGCACCACTCTCTAGCGATGGTAAATCGAAGGCGTGGCACGGTAATCCCGTTTTACCGTAAAAATCCGGTGTCGAAAAAACGAAGGGTAAAAAACTTACGAGACCCGATTGAGATTCGGGTTGTCCTTTTCGGGCATTAATCTAACCGTTGACGGCTGAAAGCTGTAAAATCCGTAGAACTCACCGTGTCCTTCGTTTTGACAGGTTATGGCTCCCGTAACTCTGAACGAGCAAAAAGTTTTGGCCGTCCGAATAATCGATATGCACAGGGTGCAACATCCGCGGTGCAAGGTGCAACATCCGTCCGAAATGGCGAAACAGTGTCGTACGACTTTTAGAAATGCATGCAAGGATTTGAAACGTAACAGTACCTTGGTGCACCACTCTCCAGCGATGGTAAATCAAAGGCGTGGCACGGTAATCCCGTTTTACCGTAAAAATCCGGTGTCGAAAAAACAAAGGGTAAAAAACTTACGAGACCCGATTGAGATTCGGTTTGTCCTTTTCGGGCATTAATCTATCCGTTGACGGCTGAAAGCTGTCAAAGCCGTAGAACTCATCGTGTCCTTCGTTTTGACAGGTTATGGCTCCCGTAACTCTAAACGAGCCAGAAGTTATGGCCGTCCGAATAATCGATATCTACATGGTGCAACATCCGCGGTTCAAGGTGCAACATCCGTCCGAAATGGAGAAACAGTGGCGTACGACTTTTAGAAATGCGTGCATGGATTTGAAATGGAACAGTACCATGGTGCACCACTCTCCAGCGATGGTAAATCGAAGAGGAGGCACGATAATCCCGTTTTACCGTAAAAATCCGGTGTCGAAAAAACGAAGGGTAAAAAACTTACGAGACCCGATTGAGATTCGGGTTGTCCCTTTTGGGCATTAATCAATCCATTGACGGCTAAAAGCTATCAATTCCGTAGAACTCACCATGGCCTTCGTTTTGACAGGTTATGGCTCCTGTAACTCTAAACGAGCCAGAAGTTATGGCCGTCCGAATAATCGATATCTACAGGGTGCAACATCCGCGGTGCAAGGTGCAAAATCCGTCCAAAATGGAGAAACAGTGGCGTAAGACTTTTAGAAATGCGTGCATGGATTTGAAATGGAACAGTACCATGGTGCACCACTCTCCAGCGATGGTAAATCGAAGAGGAGGCACGGTAATCCCGTTTTACCGTAAAAATCCGGTGTCGAAAAAACGAAGGGTAAAAAACTTACGAGACCCGATTGAGATTCGGGTTGTCCTTTTTGGGCATTAATCTATCCGTTGACGGCTGAAAGCTATCAAATCCGTAGAACTCACCATGGCCTTCGTTTTGACAGGTTATGGCTCCTGTAACTCTGAACGAGCCAGAAGTTATGGCCGTCCGAATAATCGATATCTACAAGGTGCAACATCCGCGGTGCAAGGTGCAAAATCCGTCCGAAATGGCGAAACAGTGGCGTACGACTTTTAGAAATGCATGCATGGATTTGAAACGGAACAGTACCATGGTGCACCACTCTCTAGCAATGGTAAATCGAAGGCGTGGCACGGTAATCCCGTTAAATTCGGTGTTGAAAAAACGAAGGGTAAAAAACTTACGAGACCCGATTGAGATTCGGGTTGTCCTTTTCGGGCATTAATCTATCCGTTGACGGCTGAAAGATGTCAAAGCCGTAGAACTCACCGTGGCCTTC